>CM074488.1:37599784-38199784 GCA_037389245.1 Oryzias sinensis | reverse complement strand
ACAACAGTGCGCCGCGGGTTATGCGGCGCATTACGCGTTAAATGTATGAATGCGCTTCCAATGGCGTTGCGACAGCAGCATCAGCAGCAGCAGCATCAGGATGAAGAGAAGAGAATAAGCACCAACGTTGTGTTGTCATTTTGGAGCAAAGCCGATCTGATTTGCCGTATTTGGTAGAACGGGGCCACTGAGGATGCGCAGATAACAAACAGGAGCCGATGTTTCCCCTTGGACGGACACAGTGAAGCGCTGCGGGGTGGCGCGCGCGCACAGAGCCTGCACGCGCGCATAAAAAAAGAGCCATCCCGCTCACATACACACAGAATCTGCGCGCGCGCTTATAAACAGAGCCTGCACGCGCACGTGAACACAGTGTGCACGAGCGCACCCACACAGATGCAAAAAAAAATAAGAAGTATTATTTACCTCAGTATCGTAAATTTTTGTGATGAGGGAAAAAGAGTACTTCCTGGACTCCCGTATATGTTGGATGGCGAGCTGAACCGCGGGTTCGATTCCCTGACTGATGCTGCTCATGAGGGCCGACTCGTTCATGGGCATAAGTACCATTATGGGCAAGTTTTCTCCATCTCTGGTGAACCAGCTGTTGTCCTGTCCGTGTTTGGTGCGGTCGTTGCACACTTTGGCCAGAGCAGGGTGAAACAGCAGAACAGAGAGGAGCAGGCAGCCCACTGGGAGGTAAATCTCCCAGCCGTTGCAGTCCCTCCGGGATTGAGCCATGCTGCCGTGTGAGGTGACCAAATGAAATCCCACGGTACCCTCAAAGCTTAGACATCGCAAATTCAGACTCGATGCTCAGTTGCCATAAAATCACAATCCAGATTTGAAAAACAGAAGAGGCGTGGGTTCCACAGCATCCCCTGCAGTGGGCAAACCGCTCTTGTGGATTTGGACAGCGGACACAAGATTTTGTTTGAGGATCTCTTAGAAATATTCCAAGATCTTTAGAGAGAAGAGGTGGAGATCTACACCTTGTCTATCCAATCGATCTCCTGTCAAAATGCCAAAAGGAGCCTCTAAATGAACACCTAGTCTGAACCACTCATCCTCTCAATGCCATACTCCAGCAGGTAAGCCAGACCCCCACAGCAGGTGATGATAGCTGACAGGTCCTTGTTTTAATTCCAAGTAAATTCCCAGCCAACTGGATACAGCACTGTCGCGCGCAGCACCAAAACAAACACCAAAAAAAAAATTTGAAGAAGAAGAAGGACAAAAAATCAGGATGAGAGGAAAAGGCTGCGGAAGACAGACTACAGATGAGTGGAAGTTAAAAGCTTGACCCGCAGAGGTCTGATGCGTTTACGTCGAAAGGTTCTGCCTTGACAGCCTGCGGGACCGGGATGCTCATCTCCGATGGTGCGTCAGAGAGGCGCTGGAGCCGATGCTGGCGCTCACCGTGCGCGCAAAAGGGAGCTCTGACTGTGGAGGAGGAGAGGAAGCGAGCGAGGGAGGAGGAGGAGGATGAGGAGGGTGAGGGGGTGGGGGTGCAAGAGCGTGGTGGAGAGGCTGCATGTGGCTTTATGCAGGGCAAACTGAACCGAGGGCTTTTATGGAGTTTCAAATAACCGTGAAGCTGGACTGTAAAAAATGTGCAGCTGTTGCTGCAGTGTTGCAGCTTCGAGAGGAAACAATGGGGGTAAAAAAGAAAAAAGAAAAATCAAGCTACATTTTCAGACACTCATTAGACATGCTGATCCTTTGGATGAGAATGTCCCCACAGCTGGGATTTGATTCCCACATCTGCACAAGTGCATCTGACCACCACTGCAAAAACAGAGCCGTAGAAATAAGTCAAGAAATCTTACACCATTGGCAGATTTTCTTTTAAAATCAAACGTGAACAGTCTGCCGATGGAATTCTTATTTTAAGAAAAACAATTCAAGTCATGTTTTCTCAAGCTAAGATTATTTTGCTATTGAAAACTTTCTTTAAATGATTCATTTTTCTTGCAAGAGAAAAAATAAGACTTTTTTTTTTAAAACAAAGGTCTTTTCATGTTCTTAAGTTTCAGTTTTTGCAGTGAAACACTTAAGCCATGTTCACATCGCCCTCTGTTAAAATGGCCACTTTCAATAAAAAGTCAATGTAAACATGCTACGTACACACCAGGCATGTGAGGGCATGAACATGAACATGGGTTTTTGTGCACGCTCTTAACAGATGGTGTTCACACTGGACTGTCGTGACCTGATCCTAGCACGCATACTCACAGTCGGAAGAAGCTCGGTGCTAAATGTCTAAGTGGTGCAAATCTCTTGAATCTCACTCCAGGCTTTTTCGTTCACAGCTCTGTTCCAATATATTAAAAAAAAGGGTGTCGTGTAATTCCAGCCAGGCATAAACCACCATTATTTATTTCTTCTTCGTGATCACTTTTCAGATGGTTGGGACTTCCATGTTTTGAAAAGGACACTACACGCAGATCACCAAGTCCCTGATTGGTCAAAGTTCAACTGGTTGAACCTGTGTTCGATGGCTGCACGTTAAATCCAAAAACGTATAAACTTGTTTAGCTAGAGTTTTTAATGTGGAAGCCCAAGACACGCATTTGAGTGTTTAAATAGATTTTTTATTAAAACTGGTCGCTCGTATGCGTGTTTCTGAGCCCGATGTGAAAACATCATGATATTCCATGTTTAACACTAAAACACACAGAAGCTGCTCCAAAACACAAGGCAGTTGTGTTAAGAGTTAAACTACACCCACATCAAGTGACCACTTTCAATGAAAAGTCTATTTAAATGTGCATAAATGTGCGTTTCGCCTCCCGTGTCCAAAACTCTCATGTTCACGTGTCACTGTGCAAGCTTCTACGACCACTTTTGGGCTCTACCTACAGAACTGGATGAACTTTGACCATTCAGGGACTCAGATTTGGCAATAAATTATGGACGGCATCCTTTTAATTCATGGAGATGCCAACCATTAAAAAAAAAATCATAGAGGAGAAATTAATAATTGCAGTTTGAACCCGACTAGAATTCTATGACACCAAGTCCGTTTCCGAGTTCCCTCCCTACTCCCTAACTACTAAAAAACTGGAGCAAGATTCGTGACGTTGCGTTTCGACATTTCACACTAAGCCTCTACCAACTGTAGGTGACGGAAAAGGTGCTATGAACAGTAGAAAAAGATGAAGAAGCCCCTCCCTGTATGTCCAGTGTGAATTCTAGAACACCCACTTAACCGCACATGAACGTAGCTTTTTTTTTCTGCAAAAAAAATATTTTACATTAAAAAAACACACGTCCTTACCTTCCTCATGCATAAATAAAAACAGTATGATGTCATAACAAGTCAAAAATCTATTAAGTTAAGTTAAAAATTATCATTACTAATTAAATGTTATCATTTTTATTATGACAACTACAGAATGAGGGTCAGCATATGGCGGCCACAGTGAGGACCTGCCTGTGCTTCTGTCTGCAGTGTAATCCAGCTGAACATGTTTCTCTGCTGGCATGAACACACAGCTTATTGCCTCTCTTTCCTCGGGGCAGGTTATATGCCCGTACAGACGGCATCTAAATTTTAATTCCCCTGCTTCATGTTAGCAGTTATTGCAGTACATTAGAACCTTTTGCTAATAACACTTTGACATGCTGGGAGAAAACGTTTCAGATAATCATCACCATAGACAAAAAGAATCAAAGATGAGGCCAGGCAACCAGAGAAATTCAATTGTGTCCCTATTCATCAGGATCATTGAGGTTTTTAATAACAGCGCAAAGACAAGTAGATGTATTTGCCTGATACAGATTGAAAACAAAGTTTATGTTCAGAGCTGAAGAATGATCCAATAGATAGGCCTTGGCTTATGAAGCTATTCATTTCCGATCATGCAAAAACACACATGTTGTTTGTCCTGTGGGTGTTGCTATCTTGAGAACCTGACACCACTCTGATAGAAATTGCGTTTTTTTGTGTTTTTCACATGTTCTTTTAGCATTTTTCTGATGACGGAAGACATTGATACAGAAAATTAAGATTAAAATGGCCTTTCTTTGTTACAAATGTTGTAAATCAGGGGGGACTTCCGGTGTTGTCGAATGGAGTAGACGTGTGTGTCCGAGCTCCCCACCTTTATTGACTTCTACTAAGCCACCTAACTAATTAGTTAAAAATTTGCCCTACAACAACTAATTCAACGGATCACCTAAGTAATCATGTCCAAAAAAAACAGAAGAGATGAACAGGAGAAGGAGGAAGCGGCCGGTATTAGCGCATTCACTGCTGTCCTGACTGCTAAGCTAGCGGAAACTAAGTCCGAGCTTCTTGCTGAAATTAAGGACACCTACGTAAGGTACGAGGCCAGACTGAGCACTGTTCAGGCCGCGGTTGATGACCATACAGAACGCATTGCCCACTTGGAGCAGTCTGCAGACTCTACTAGCATCGACGTGACGGAGATGAAGACCACGCTTTCAGCCATTGCGGCTGAAAACGCTAAGCTAAAGGCTAAGCTGACTGATCTCGAAGGCCGGAGCCGCCGCAACAACATTCGGATTTTTGGATTACCCGAAAATATTGAAGGGCCTACACCAACAGTTTTTTTTTCGCAGCTGCTTTTTGAAGTGCTTGGTGCTGACGTTCTCTCATCTCCTCCGGAATTAGACCGTGCACACCGCTCACTAGCTGCTAAGCCAGGGCCCGCCGGTAAGCCGCGGCACGTCGTGATATGCTTTCACCGCTTTCAGACTCGTGAGCTGGTGGTGCGGACGGCTCGCAGACTTCGGGGCAATCTCTCCTACAAAGGCTCTCCGATCCATATCGTGGAGGATTACTGCCCGGAGGTTTTGGAGCAGCGCGGCCAGTATCGTGATGTCATGAGGAAGCTTTACCAGCTGGGCCACAAGCCTGCTCTGAGGTACCCAGCTAAGCTGTTTGTCGTGATGGAGGATGGCTCCAGGAAACATCTTCCCTCGGTGAAAGATGCTGCCGATTTTGTCTCTCGTCGCTGCCGAGATGATGGTGACCGGTCCCTTCCTGAATCCAACTAGTAACAATACGTGACCTGTCAAGAAGGCTGTTGCTACTGTTTGAATGACTGCCACCTCAGGACCTAAGCTAGTTATTATTTTTATTGTATTTTTTATTTTATTTTATATATAAATAATTTTAATTGCTTATTTACTTTTTTCTTTTGAAGTAGCTATAATTATTTTACTCACACTTTTCTAAGGGTAATTTTGACTTCTGTTATTGGGGCAATTATAATGTGCCTTTAAACTTGGGGATTTGGAGGACTTTGGACGGAAGAGGGAAGTCCCGTGGTTAGGTGTTGACACCGTTGTGCAATGGACACTTGTTTCTTGTTTTCATGTATATATGGGGATGTTCAGGCCAAGCTTATTATTTCATTTTATTATTATTATTATTATTTTTTTTTCTTTTTTTTTTTTTTTTTTCTTCGTTTCACTCAGATTTCCTTACAGAGACCAGCCGTGCTCTTCCGACCTACCATGTCCACGCCCATCACTTTAATTAAAGATCTTGTTTGAGGTATGTCTTCTATAAACATAAATAACAGATTCAGACTTATTTCGTGGAATGTGAAGGGGCTGGGGAATGCTACAAAACTGGGGCGAGTAATGACCCACTTAAATCGCCTTAAAGGAGATATTTATTTTCTCCAGGAAACTCACATGCCCAATAAGGAAGTTGTGCGACTTAAAAAACATTGGGTTGGGGAAGTCTTTCACTCCACATTTAATTGCAGGGCCCGTGGTGCAGCCATAATTTTCCGTAAGGATCTTCCTTTTATTGCAGAAAAGTCAGTGCTAGACCCGAATGGCAGATATGTAATCGTTTCTGGGAAGATTCAACTAACATCCTTTCTATTCATCTGTGTTTACGGCCCTAACTGGGACGACAGTGCTTTTGTTAAAAAACTTTTTTCATCTTTTCCAGATCTCCAAAATCACTATATAATTATGGGTGGTGACTTTAATTTTGTGCAGGATCCGCAGCTTGATCGATCTTCTAACACTTCTGCCCCCCCTACTAGAGCAGCCAAAATGCTATCAACTCTCTCTCAACAGTTCGGTATTACTGACCCATGGAGGCATAAATTCCCAGGGGGAAAATCGTTCTCATTCTTCTCTCATGTTCATCGCACCTTTTCTCGTATTGACTTTTTTCTTTTAGATGTACGACTTCTGTCTAATCTGGTTTCTGTCGACTATCACGGTATAGCTATATCAGACCATTCTCCGGTTTCTCTTGATCTGGCCATACTCTCCCGGCCTCGCCTGTTGAACCAGTGGAGGTTCAATGCTGTCCTCCTAGCTGAGGAATCCTATAAAGAGTTTATACAATCACAACTAACTCTATTTTTTGAATTTAATGACCTGCCAGAAACAAATAGAAGCAATCTCTGGGAGGCCTCAAAGGCGTACATTAGAGGTCAACTGATTTCTTTTATTTCTAATAAGAGGAAAGTGGAGTCTGCTCGTACGAATTTACTTCTGAACGACATCAAGGACACAGACCAATTATTAGCTGCTAGTTTTGATCCAGACTTGTATAAGAAACGACTCGCACTACAGACAGAGCTTGATCTTATCTCTACCACGGAGGTCAGAACGCTGCTGCTTAAATCCAGACAACGTTTCTATGAATCGGGTGACAAGGCGGGGAAGCTTCTTTCATACCAGGCAAGGGCTGAGGCATCTTCTAGGCTTATTCCAGCAATATTATCTCCAGCGGGTGTGACGATCACAGACCCAGTTAGTGTAAACGAGACATTTGCGGAGTTCTACTCGATTCTTTATACATCTGAGTGTCCACACTCTCCAGATCTTGCGCTTGATAAAATTACTTTTCCACGTGTCACTGATGAGGATGCTGAAATTTTAGGTAAACCCATCACTACGGCAGAAGTCTCTGAGGCCATCAAATCACTCCAAAGTGGTAAGGCACCTGGCCCTGACGGTTTTACCACTGAATACTACAAAACCTTTTCCTCCGTGCTTAGCCCCTTCTTAAAAGATATGTATAATGAAGCCTTTCTCTCCGGCTGCCTTCCAAACACTCTCTCAGAAGCCACAATATCTCTTCTCCTTAAGAAAGACAAAGACCCTCTACTTTGCAGCAGTTACAGACCCATTTCCCTTCTCAATGTTGACTTTAAAATTCTGTCTAAAATTCTGGCTTCCCGTCTACAATGCGTTTTGTCTACCATCATAAATTTGGACCAGACAGGTTTCATGCCGGGCAGATTATCGTCGTGTAATACTAGACGCCTTTTTAACATAATTTCTTCGCCTTGCTCTGTAATGCCTGAGGTCATTCTCTCTCTTGACGCAGAAAAAGCCTTCGATCGGGTCGAGTGGAGCTTCCTATTTAACATTCTATCCCGATTTGGACTGGGGGAAGGGTTTGTCGACTGGGTTAAACTGCTTTACTCTTCCCCCAAAGCTTCAGTTCGCACTAACAATACGTTTTCTCCTTCCTTTTCTTTACATCGTGGCACAAGGCAGGGCTGTCCTCTTTCTCCTTTGTTGTTTCTTCTGGCTATTGAACCATTGGCCATCTGGTTACGCTCAGAAGCAGCCTTTATTGGCATCAAGCGTCTAGGCACAGTTCATAAGGTCTCGCTATATGCGGATGATCTTTTGCTTTACGTTTCAGACCCTATCACCTCCGTTCCCATCATCCTTAATATCCTACAAGAGTATAGCAATATATCTGGCTACAAACTTAATTATCAGAAGAGCGAACTTTTGCCTATCAATGACCTAGCCCGAATGATCCCTTCCTCCACTTTTCCGTTTCGGTGGTCACCTGGTGGGTTCAGATATCTAGGCATCCAGGTCACCCCATTATTGTCTGGGCTCTACCATACAAACTTCACCCCCCTGATTGACAGGACAGAGAGGGATTTTTTACGTTGGTCAGCTCTGCCGATCTCGCTTGCAGGTCGGGTTAGTCTGGTCAAAATGGCCGTCCTTCCCAGGTTTCTTTAACTATTCCAACATCTTCCAATCTTCCTCGGCAAATCATTTTTTGACAAGCTAGACAGGACCATTTCATCATTTTTATGGTCGGGCAGGCCGGCTCGTATCCGAAAATCAGTCTTACAAGCCCCGAAGGATGAGGGAGGACTGACCCTGCCAGTCCTAAAATTTTATTATTGGGCAGCAAACATCCAGAAACTTCTTTTCTGGATGAACGACGACAATGAGGCCATTTCAAGCTGGACTCAGCTGGAAGGGAAATCTTCAGAATTTTGTCTGCGCTCAATACTGTGTGCACAGCTTCCCCTTCCCAGTGTCCATACCTGCCCAGTGGTGTCCACTTCTTTGAAAATCTGGAGTCAATTCAGGAAACATTTCGGCCTTACAAATTCTACAGTCCTCACATCAGTCTACAAAAACTGCAGATTCGACCCGTCCAAAACAGATCTGTCATTCAAACTATGGCACAGGAATGGTATTAAATCAATCTCTGACTTATACACTAACAATGTATTTTCCTCATTTGAACAATTGTCAAAGAAATATGCCCTCCCGAATCAGCATCTCTTCCGTTTCTTCCAGATCAGGGACTATGTTAAAAAACTGTTTCCTCATTTTCCAAATCGCCCACCAGAAACTCTTCTGGATGTTCTTCTCTCCAAAGACCCTTTTGGTAATGGATGCATTTCAAGCGTTTACAAGTCAATTTGGACAGCATCCTCAAAGCCGTCCGATACTGTCAAAACTGCGTGGGAAGACAGTCTAAACCTTAACATTACGGAACAACAATGGAGGTCGGCATTGTCTCTTGTCCATTTGTCCTCTATTTGCGCCCGCCATAGATTGATTCAATGTAAGATTGTTTACAGGGTCCATTACACAAATGCCAGACTGGCCAAAATCTATCCTTCTATTAGTGATGCCTGCATCAGATGCCATCTCTCTCCTGCCAATCATGCCCATATGTTTTGGTCATGCCCAGTGATCGCAGCTCTTTGGACAGATGTATTTGATACACTAACGAGGGCTTATAGATACACCGTCACACCAAATCCCATGTCGGCAATATTTGGTCTTCCCCCAACTTCAGACACGCCGAGTGCACTAAAGCGGGCCATTGCATTTACCACCCTATTAGCACGCAGGCTGGTCCTGCTGAACTGGAAGCTCCCCCGTCCCCCTTCGCATGTCCGCTGGGTCCGCGAGGTGCTTTACAATCTCAAACTTGAGAGGCTTAGGTACTCACTTCAAGGCTCACTCAGGGTGTTTCATGAGACCTGGAGCCCTTTCCTACAATATGTGGACTCCTTGACATTTCCTCACAATTTGGAGGCTGACTGAGCACCAGTGCAACAAAAAGCCACTGCTGTTACCCTGGTTTTCTCACTTATTACAACGTATTTAATTACTTTTTTTTTTTTTTTTTTTTTTTTTTTTCTGGACGTATTTCTTATTTAAAAAAAAACCAAAAGCCCAAGTGGTTTGTGTTTTTTATTTATTTTTTTATTTTATTTATTTATTTATTTTTATTTTTTGTGTCTGACTTGGCCTCTGGGGGTTGTTGACGGGGGTGGGTGGGACGGGTTGACATGTGAGTGTTTATTTTTACACATTGCCTTTTTTACATTTCATTTTACACTCTGTATGTCTGTTTAATACAGAAAATGTTCAATAAATAAAGTTATAAAAAAAAAAAACAAACAAATGTTGTAAATCAGGAGCAGATTAACAAATGCTATTTGAAGAAGAGCTTATTTGAGATGTAGAAAATACACTGGGGGGCAGGGGAGGCTGGTGCCTCACCTGCCACTCTCTCTTGTTTTCTGACAGAGAATTTGTGTATTTGCTATTTTTTTACCAAAGAAAAGTTGAAAAAAGTAATCATGGAATAGACAAGTCTATATAAATTAATGTTTGAGTCATTTTATTCAATGTATGTATTTTTAAAGCTATGTTCCTCACTGCTGGGCGGGTCACAAGCTTCCTGCTCCATTTTGATGCATTCGCTGGTAGACAACTAGATCCATGTCCGTCTTTGTTTTCCTCGTCTGAGGTGGCTCAGACCTGTATGGCTGGATAACTCCTATAGTGCTCACCATTTTTGTTGCATTCAGATGGATGACAGGAAATGTGGTCGGGCTTGCTCCACGCCAACTGTTTAACCCACAACTCGGAGGCAAATTTGTAACCCTTGTGCTATCCTAGGCACTTTAACATTGGGAGTTGGGTCATCTAGACCCACTAGACAGTGCACTGAACCTTTTTTCTTCAATGATTTGGGATCTTCACTGTTGTCCATGAATTACATGAAATCTTTCCACCTTTATCCACCTTTGTCATGGTAGGGAGAACACGTCAATGGAAGGGTGGGGTCATCTAAAATATCACAAGGGATGATGAACTCTTGCTGCTCAGCAGAAACTATATCCTAGAAATCAACATGTTTTTTTTTTAGTTTGGCTAAAAACTGCATGATCATAGTTAAAAGACCACTGGGAATGATTTTTAAATTGATCAGAAGATGATCAAATACAGATGCAATCTGTGATTAGAAGGGTGTGTTGGTCTGAAGGGCAAATGGTTTTCAACTGTTAACATGAAACAAAATGTCCTTGTATGTAATATGCAGTTATAGAGAGGAACAAAGAACTTTCTGTTGTGAAGAAAACAGTGTTTAATCCCTGTAATGCACATATGTCAAACTCAAGGCCCGGGGGCCAAATGTGGCCCCCATGTCATTTTATGTGGCCCCCGAGAGCATAAAAGTTTTTGATTTCTTAAAATAAAAAATAAAAATTGGTGTGTATTTATTCATATCTATATATATAAACATTGTCCATATAACCTAACCTGACAGAATCTAATTTAAAAGGATTTATGCTAGAATAACAAGCAAACATGTTTTCTATGCAACTGTAATCGTCACTGTCAAAAGTTATAATTAATAATAAATTAGTTGCTTAACATTAAGGAGTAGTTACGTTTATTTTTCATTACATTTAGTTACATGTATAAGTTATATCCGGCCCTTTGAGGACAGCTGCTATGCTGATGTGGCCCTCCGTGAAAATGAGTTTGACACCCCTGCTGTAATGCATCCACCCTTCCAGGACATCAAGCCAACTCCAACAAGTTAGACAGAGGTTCAAACATTGAACCTTGCGACGACACATTCTTAATACTGTACTCCTTAGAAGAAAGTTCCAGTCTTTTTGCCTCCTTTCTCCAAATTATTATTATTTCTATTCTCTTTGCTTGTCTTCAAAAATGATACCTCCTCAAAACTGGTATTTTTTTTAAATTGCAATTTGTCGTCCTTGCTGTAACCTCTTTGAAAAGAGATTGAATATTGCACTGCCGTGAATGAACTGACCCTTTTAGATTCTTAACGCACAGGTCATTTATTACAAGGCCACATTCTCCACACACGCTAGACACAAAAGAAATAGCTACAGTGCTGGAGGCAGTCTGCAAAATCTGGGACTCTCCATTTTCCACCGTATCATGGTATACAAAATATCTTTTTAATGTTCAAAATCTTCTGACGTCAATTCGAGCATTCTTGGTGTTTTGGATTAGTGACAAATTTTTATCTGGCATTTAAGATTATTATATGCATATTTTAAATGAATATGGTAGAAAGTGTTTTACAGAAACTTGATTATATGTTAACACAGAAACTATTAAGCTAATACTTAAGAACCCACTCCAATCAGCAACCCTACCCCCACTTCCCATCACCCATCCCCATAGTTTACAGCCTCTAACGACCCCAACCGAACATTACTGATGTAATGTAAAGTGGCAGGAAACATCAGAGCTATTCAGCCGTACAATTTTGATCCAGATTCCAACTCAGACGAGGAAAACAAAGACGTTCATGGATCTATTTGTCTGCAAGTGGATACCTTAGAATAAAGCTGAGCAGGGAGCTTGGGGCCCGCCCATTGTATTTGTGACATAGTAGTAGTAGTAGTAACCTTTTTATTTTGGACAAGTGAAAACAAGTGTAAAATAACAAAAGACAAAAACGAGACAAAAATTATAAAAAAAACTAGAAAATTATATAAAACAAGACAAGACAAAATTATATAAACACCAGTCCAAAAGGGAGTGAGAAGAAGAAAAATCTTATAAACTCTCACCCCCTTTATCTTAAGTCCTTACTTTCCCAACTAAACCCAGTACTCCCATCATCAAAGTCCAGTGCCCTACCCAAGTGTATATTCGGTTACAGCTGCACATGTAATTCTTATTTCCAAAAAACATGCAAATGAATAACAAAACATTCTCAAAGTATCCAGATTTACAAATGCTGACTTTCTGTATTTTTTTGTATTTGTACATATTTATCCATGATCATATTTCTGTATTTATACTTAAATTCTTTTATGTTTGGACATTGTTTTAAGCATTTACTGGTTCTGTTCCACAACTTCACTCCACAAATTGAAACACAAAATCTTTTTTTATTTGCATGTGCTTTATGTATGAGAAATGCATTTTTTCCCCCTAAAATTGTATTTTTCCTCTCTTATAATAAATAACCTTTGGATATTTGTCGGTAATAAATTGTTTTCGGCTTTAAATATTATTTGAGCGGTACAATACTCTACTAGATCATAAAATTTTAGTAATTTTGATTGTATGAATAATTTATTTGTGTGCTAGGGGTAATTGACTTTGTGTATGACTCGTATTGCTCTCTTCTGAAGTATTGAAAGTGAATGTAACGTTGTTTTATAGTTGTTCCCCCAAACCTCTACACAATAAGAAGAATATGGTAAGACCAATGAACAGTATAACATGTGGAGGGATTTGTGGTCCAGAACCAGTTTAGCTTTTGTCAACACAGAGATACTTCTGGATAGTTTAGTTTGTAAATACCTAATATGTGCTTTCCAGGTTAGTTTGTCATCAATTATGACCCCAAGAAATGTATTTTCATAAATTCTTTCACCCCATTTATGTTCATGTCAATGTTAATATTTTTACCCTTACTTTGACCAAATAACATCATTTTTGTTTTACTTAAATTTAGTGAAAGTTTATTTACATCAAACCACAGCTTCAGGTTTTCCATCGATCTCCTTCATAACAATTTCTATGAGTTGTTGCAGATCATCCCCATCACAAAAAAAACATTTGTGTCGTCAGCAAATAAAAATAACCTTAATTTACTAGAAACCTTAAATAAATCATTATATATATAAAATAAACAATATTGGTCTCAGAACCGACCCCTGAGGGACACCACAAACAATGTCCAAACATTGGGAACAAGCACCTTCAACCTTTACAAACTGACATTACAAATATGATCCTTTTGAAAAGAAAGTTTTTCATCTGCTCCTCATTTACAACATTTTGAATTAAAAAAATACTTAGACTTGCAATTTCAATCCTTATTTCCTTAATATATGTCCTCCATGTTCAATAAAATGCCACAAGAAAATGTTCAAAACACCAAAAAACAAAATTTTCATTGGAGTAGGTCATTAAAAACCTGCATAGTGTGTAAATGTCAAAAATCACCTTAAATTCGTCATGCAACTCTAGATTCCCAAAGCTCTCTGTATTTCTAATTTTCTTCTATGGGAAGAAGAGATGAAGAATTAGGTCGGGCTGACATCTCATCTGTTTGTTTTGCACAATGCAGAATTCTCAACAGCTGGGGAGAGCTCATTTCCCCACAAAAGTACTATTTTGTTTCAACTTCAAGTCCATTAAGGAAGGTAAAGACATTATAAACAGGTCCAAAAATTGCAGAAAATTTTGCCCTGCAGGGCATTCTATGTTTAAAACACAAAGTTAATATCTTTATAAAAAAATGTCTTTATTCCTAATTAAGATCAATCAGAAGATCAACCATTTTAGTGTTTTTGTGCATAACCCCTGGTGAACTCCCCAGGATCAGAATTGGGCCTTTTTTTATTTTTACATTTTTATTCATTTCAGTTGATTGCTCAAATCCAATTTGAACAAAAATTTAAGAAAATGTCCCCAGAAATCGTCAGATTAACTCTTAAAGACCAAAAAAAACTCTTCTTGGGTTGTCCACGGTTAAATGCTCTCGTTTTATTATTGTTTCAAATTCCCAATTAAAATTGCCCGTTCCCTTTTTATATTATGAATTATTAATTAAGGTTTCAACCACAGACCTACTATGTGTTTGTCTTCACTGTATAAGATGTCAAAATCACTAATTATCTGAAGGAGAACCCAGCAGATGTTGTCGCTGGAACATTCAGACTGAAATATTTCTGCCCAAATGTACACAGACAACTTGGTTAAACATAAGCAAAAATAAGTTGTCTGTGTACATTTGTTTGACCGTGAAACACATTTGGTTTGGAATTAGTGTAGACACAAGAACGGGTTGAGTTGTGTGCTGTTTCTTACAAAAAAGGGAGGGAAAAAAAGCCGTCTCTCTTCTACCACAGTGACTCACAAATGGATTACTGGGAACACACATGCACACCCACACAGACAAACACCCACAGATGGCTGTTTCAATCCCTGCTCAACACAGACCATTGTGAACGCCTGAAGGCATCCCTCTCCAAAACTCTGACAACACGCCACAAAATGCTCGGTTAATTCTAAATGCCAAGTTTTTTTTTTTGAACAGGATAAGTGAAAAACATTTTTTTTCCATACTTCATTGCTTGCAGGGTTTAGCCTATCAAAGCTAAATCTATGTGCTGTTTTTCGAAATAAGTTAATGCAAAGACATTGATTCTATAATTTCATGTGAGTATTGTGGAAATATATTTAAGAACTTGGGTCAGTTTATCCATTTCTAATAATCGAAAACAGAGAAGCTTCTCCATAACAGCAAGTTAGATTGTGTTAAGAGATGAGGTTAGAGGTAGAGTGTATTGTAAACATCATTTCATCTTCTGAGTTATTTATGTAAAAGCTATTTGCTCATTTACACAGAAGAAAAGTGGTCAAATGTGAATATTTGTGGACAAATTCAGAAAAGCTGTGGTCTTTACAGGTGTGTCATGAATGAACCACATTAAAACCATGGAAGAAGAATAAACAACACTAAGAAAACGTGAATCAATGTAAAAGCCACACGATACGCCAATCGGGCATGAAGCGTGTGTAATTGTTGCAATGTTTATATGCAATTCGTTAGTGGTTTGTGTGCCAATGTGTGCGCAATAGAAAAGTTATTCATAGGTGGTACATGTGTGAAAAGTCCTTTAAATGTATATGGAACGGTCGTGGAAAGCCACACATATGCGTATGCATCTAGTAAAAATCACAAACAGCTCCATAAGATTTATGTAATAATTGCATATTAATCATGTAAAATGTGCGGAATCTGCATAAATTCTAAACCGAGCAAAAGTTTTGAACACGTAAAACCAAATTCACGTAAAGAACGAAATGTCTTACGTGCAAAATGCACAAAATGTACGAGGTGGCTGTTTTTTTTAAAGGAAACATTTTCGAGTCTTTGCTCTTTGCATTGCTGAAGCAGTGCTTAGTCTTTTAAATGTTTTTGAAGTAAATGAATGCTGACTGGTTTGTTAGCACACTTTTTTCAAGATGACATAAGTTCTTTAAATTCTTTTTAAATATTACCCAAATATGCTTATAAATATGAACCGATAGTAGTTTGATGTTTCAGTTGGTTGTCAGTAATACTGGCACATCATCTTTCCTGCAAATGTCTCCATACCAATAAAAAAAGACAGACAAAAATATGTTAGTTCCCACAAAAATTCAGTTCAAGTAGGTTATATTTTTTTAGACAGGGAAACAGCAAACTAGTTGAAATAAAAAAACAGACTTTTTTAGTGTCAAAATAATAATAAAAATAAAAAAACTACTGTAATAAACATCTTTCCGAGTTGAAAGCTCCCTTCTGCTTTGCACTCAGAAGAGAAAATGTTGAATGTCGTGCTGCATTTGCTCGGGTCAGAAGAGGTCATCAAATGCCTTTTTTTAACTCCCAAAATTGATCAAGAGCTCAAAACAAAGAAGAGTGTGAAGTAGTTTAAAAGAACCGTAGCTGTGTTGTGGGAGGATGTTATTTTGATTGCTGCCAAGTCCTGGTAATAGCAAGCGACTTACATAATCATGTTTAGAATAAAAATGCCTCAAACGTCATCTACTGCTTATCTGCCCCCCAGTGAGGCACATCCGTTTACAGCTATTTCACACGCCTGCAGGTTAAAAGTATTCAAAGTGCTCACGTTAGAAAAGGATTTGTTAAAATTTTAGCTTCACTCATATTATCTTTTCAATAAAATAGAAAAAAAGCTGTATTTGTCAAAAAAAATATAGTTTTCAGAGACATTTTGATATGCATTCCCCTTTGTGCATTTGTGCTTCGAGAATGGGAAAAACGAATCTTCTCTGTTGAGGTGTCTTTAATAAGCAAATAAAAGACCACTAAAACCAATGTTTACCGTTAAGGTTCGAGACTAAATGTGTTTTTTTATTTGTTCAGCTGGCGGCATATCCCGTCTAATCAGCTTGCACCGATCTACACATTTGGTTTCGGCAGAGAGTTTACGTCGAATGCCCTTCCTGACACAACCCTGTATTTGATCCGGGCTGGGGACCGGCACAGGGGGACCCAGATTTGGGCCTCCTTGTGGCTACATAGTTAGGCAGTACAGTGAAGGGTTTTCCCCGAGGAAGCACACTGAATGAAGCTAATCGCGGCCCCTGGGAACCAAACCCTGGCTTCCTATGCACCAGTCCTGAGTGCAGCCAACTGAGCCAACCAGATGCAACTGAATGCTTTGATGTTATATGACTATGTGATATTTTAAACTGTGTGAAGCAAAGAATTATCTCAAGTAGTCTCAGTTCAGCTCCACGCTTTACCTTAACCCTTGTGCTACCTTGTGGGGTCCAGATGACCCCACCCTCACATTGACATGTTCTCCCTACCATGACAAAGGCGGATAAAGGTGGAAAGATTTCATGTAATCCATGGACGCCAATGAGGTTCACAAATCATTGAAGAAAAAGGTTCAGCACAGATTAAGGGACGTTGGGAGTGGGGACATCTGGACCCCACAAGAGAGCACAAGGGATGAGTGCTCTGTCAAGTTATTACTAGCACGTCTTTCTGCTGTACCGGGCCTGTTTTTAGCAGACTCAACTACAGTTTTTTGCCACAAAGTCATCAGTTCTCTGATACGGTTTATCATTGAAAGCCTCTCCTGGGCTAGGATTTCACACCTGTCTTTGCTTGTGTCTATGAGCTGCAGAACCACAGAGAAAAGTTTCTGTGTGTCATTAAACATTGAAACAATCATCTTTTAAATTATTGTACAATCATTGCCAGTGGTCTTTTAATTATAATTAATCATTTTAAGCCAAAATCAAAAAACCCTGTGTTGTTTTCTAGGACATAGTTTCTGCAGAGCGGCATGAGTTCAGTAGAAATTCACCTCTGGGTTGTGGCTGGCAATCTTGGCGCAGAGTCAGGATAAGGATGTGTGAACCTAGATAACGGTTTATTCATCCCCATCAGAGAAAACAATCGATAACCTGGACATTGTGGAATAATTCATGTTTTCTGATAACAATCAATGAGTGCTGCATTTTTGATAGTCGATGTGTGATGCATATTACTTTTTACTGAAATAACGTAAAAGTGATTTTCTAATGATAATCAATAAGGTATGGATTTTCAATAATTAATCTGAATGAGTAGCGATGATTGATGAATTAACATGATTTTGTGTTATGATGATAATCAGTGAGTGTTACATATGTGTGATTTATATTAATGTTTACTGAACTTATGTAATGTCTTCCGAGGATGATCAGTAAGCACTCTATTTCATTACATGATACTCATTTTTGAGCAACAAATTAAACTCTATTTTACTTCAAGTAATTATATTTGATAACTTAATTTTTTTGTGCGTGTACTGTATGCATTATTGCAAACATTTTATTTTTTTATTTTCTAATCAATGTATTCATTTATACCCAAAATGGGTTTGATATATATGTATTGTCATATCATTCTAACATTTTTACACATGAAACTATGAATGTATATTTTCCTTTCAGAGGCTTTTTTTGCTATATATATATATATATATATATATATATATATATATATATATATATATATAATATATATATATATATATATATATATATATATATATATATATATATTATATATATATATATATATATATACCTGGAGAAGCTGTCTGCCCTACTGAGCTTCACAGGGTCTCCAATCCTGGTCCTGGAGTTCTACCATCCTGCCTAATTTCCAACTCTTTCCTCACTTCTTGCTGCAGTTTACCTGGATCAGTTGGGTTCAGTAAATCAGAATTAGGAGACACCGAAGTCAGTGAAGAAGGAACTGGAACACATGCTAGGTGGTAGATCTGGAAGACCAGGATTGGGCAACACTGGCCTGGACTGGACAAGTGAATAATGAATAATAATGTGTGGTTTTCCATCAGTTCACTCTCTGAAACTCCCAACTTCCTATCTATTTTACTACTGTTTTTTCTTTTTAACTTTTTACTTTTATCAAACAGAGTCTACTACTGCACAGACAATAATCCTCACTTGTAGTCAAATCTTTACAATCAGTATTGGGCATTTAGAATTTACTTTATGATACAAGTTTAAGTAGTGACAAAGTCATTGTGTTGGACGTGTTTTAGTGGTTAGATGTCAGATTGTCAGCTTGATAATTAGGGCCTGAGGGGGCAGAAGAGCCAACAAACAAAGCTGGCATCACGGTACTGCATATTCAAACTATTAATAAACTGTGTCACTGTAATTAGTGGGTATGAATTGATAGATTCACAAATAATCCAGGAATACTATAGTGACTTGTACAGATACTTTACTGGCATAAACACAGTAAAAGGCTTCTCAGATGTTGCACTTGTGTTTTATGGCTTTTCTGCAACACAAAATATTACAGTTTTTCTCAGTCGCTTTAGAACAATTCTCAGATCAGAATTGAAGTTTGCAAATACGTGTGTGCATTTCTCAAAACAATTTGTACAAACAGCAAAACACTATGGATTTCTTGCAAAAGCCTGTAACTTGCTCAAAATCTTTGGTTCATCTCTCAAAACTAAGTCTTTATGTCATTGAACATGTCAGTGCCATCAGAATGTCAAGTCCTTGTGTCATTGTCTACGAACAAGACAGTCAAATTACTCAGTCATGTTGTCAATATAACTGTGTACTTTAGAGGGAGGTTGATGGAAACTATGGCTAAAGTTTGGATGACAATTATTGTAAAATGTAAGTTACACCTTTTTTGTTTGATGCAAGATACTGGACAAGATTCACATTTACACTTTTATTGTTCATATTGTAATTTGTTGACAGACCATGTCATACCAACATAGAAAAAAACCACTGCAAACAGTAACACAAAGGGAAAAAAAGATAGGAGAATATTCTGTCCAACAGTACAGGCAGTGCAGTAGGAATTGGTGTGGTCTTCCTACACCTCGTGTCGTTCCTGTATGTTAGGACAAAAATTCTCATCCACATCACAGCGAATATCCTCTCTTGCAATGCAGCGAAATATGTTTGTCACATTATGACAACTTGGTCAAACATTTTGCAGTTAATGACTTATACGATGAACTAATCACTAGGTGTTTTGAGGAGTAAGACTATTGCACAGTGAACTATATAATACATTTTCATCAACATGACATAAACAATTGATAATGTAGCAAAGAGCAGAGAATTGTACATAATCATTTGCATGGATGTACCAAAGTTGCAATTGCAACTTGTTCAAAGAAGTGAGAAACTGCTTATATGATGTGCACAAGTGACATCATGATGTGAAGATTGAACAAATAGTTTTGGGAATCTCATTCTGATCTGAGAATTGTACTAAAGCGACTGAGAAAAACTGTAACAGAAGCTGTCTCGTGTGTTTTCAGGCTGACATTATATAGGAAACCAGTGGAGGGAGCCTTAAAACTCATCTGGGTCACGTTAATGTCAGACCCTAAGATACAAGATATCAAAGAAAGAAAGAGACACAACACCAATTTTTGTGATTTAGATGATCTGAACTCTGTGTGAAAATGGCAAATATATATATTTATAGAGGGAGGCAGAGAGAGAGACAGACAGACAGACAGGCAGGCAGGCAGGCAGACAGACAGACAGATAGAACCTTAAAGAACAACGTGTGCAGCTTTATAATAGACTGACTGCTGTTTGAGCACATTATGCACAACAGTAGGGAACATCAAAAAATATTTTTGGAGGCAAATAGCTTAACAAATGATGCCCATGAAAGATAGATGAGAAAGTCAGTGCTTCATTTATATTTGATAGCTGAGCTTAAGATGCATTACCCAACCCAACACAAGCCCCATATTGTCATCCTAGAAATAATGAGCTTGAATGAGCATCAGTGATGGTGAAGGTGTGCATCTGTGTGTTGTGTGGGTGCACATTATCTATTTTGTGGGGGGGAAGAAGGATGTCAATTGGGGACTTTTGTTCCTGATATTATCTTTAAAAAATTACAAAATTTCTGATTGAAATATTTTAGCATGAATATTGCATAGTTTCCCCTGCATGCCAAGAAGACAGCAGAATGTGTAAGTAAATAATGCTGGACAGCTCCAAAGCAGCACCGTCTCACGGTGTGACAGGTGGACAGCTGTTGCCTCTTCTGTCTCATTCTTTCTGGTGCTAAAAAGAGAAGGGTCATGGGGAGCTTTAACAGTGGGGACGACTGATTCATACATGAGAAACAGCACCATGCAAATAAAACACTGTCTGCCACAATATATCTAACACAACCAATTTTTTCTTGTTTTTGAGCATTTAAGTCCCACTCTGATCATCTTTTACTCTATCTTAAATGCGATTGTACCATTTTTTGCCAAAATTTTAGAAAACCTGGGTCGTTTTCTAGGACATAGTTTGTGCAGAGCGGCAGTCATTCATTAAAAAACTGTGGCCGGAACTGTGGCTCCGCCCACTTGAGCCAGAAACCAGCTAAAATGAGGAAAACGAAGACGTACATGAGTCTGTTCGTCTGCAAGTGAATGCGTCAGAATGGAGTGTATTCTAAAATACAAATTCAATCTTTTTCAAATGGCATCTTTTCGTCTGCTCCTGATTCACGAGTTGAATGAAAAAATTCTCAGAAATTGAGTTTGAGATTAATTTTCCTTTGTATGTGAAAAAAATAACCCAGTTTTTTACAGCTAAAATACTGTTTTAACCTAACACTTAAGGCTTACTCTAGCTAAATATAAATGTTTACAAATGCAGCTATGTGTTTATATTTGTGCATTGGTGTCTCGTACATTAGCTTTTTTGTTATGCTTCACTGAAAATGTCTACATCTCTGGGCTGAAAATTAATATTATTTTTGTTAATTATTTTTACATTTCCGAGAATTTTTTACCATTAAAATCCTGAAAGTACTGAGCTCAGGAACTGATATGGGTAAAATAATAAATATTCCGTTCCAACAAAATAATATTCCGTTCCCACAAAATAATTAATTCGTGCAAACGAATGTGTGTCTCATTACATTGCATTGAAGACACGGAGGATGTTTAGAGATCAGATTTATATATTTTAAAAAGCACAAAAGCATCGGTAATCATATCTCCATGTCTGTGTTCATTCACATCCCGGTACGGTCTCCGTCCTGCCGCAAAAGCCACTTTCCGAAAGTTAAAAAAAAAGAATAAAGTTGTTCTTGAATCTTGAATGATCGATTTCTTATTGTCTCAATGAACATAAGAAAAATACCATAATATTTAGGATGCCCAAGCTGGCCTCTTCCCCACACCACAGCGATTCTCTGGACATAGCCGGTGGACGGCCAGCCAGCTGCAGCATGGGATATTGTAGTTTAGGGTCAAATAGGAATAACAATATTCACGACTTGCCTTTTATTAATGTACTTGTTAGCAGTCAGTTTACATCAGAAGGCTACATCCTACGTATCCCATCATGCATCACACATATCCCACAATGCATCTTGACCAATCAGCATGTCCCTGTAACTGTGATGCGTTCAAAGACAACAGGATAAATGTGTAGCAGAGTATTAGTCGTTCCCATGCATTAATTATTCCGTGGGAACGAAATATTATTTTTGTGGGAACTCTTTATTTATTTAT
Source organism: Oryzias sinensis (assembly GCA_037389245.1). Taxonomy (NCBI): domain Eukaryota; kingdom Metazoa; phylum Chordata; class Actinopteri; order Beloniformes; family Adrianichthyidae; genus Oryzias; species Oryzias sinensis. The sequence goes on along the minus strand of CM074488.1, from coordinate 38,177,657 downwards.
TTTACCCATGTCAGATCCTGGGCTCCATATGAAAGAGTTGCTTTGTGCTGCAACCAAGAGGCGAGGACCACTGCAGCGTGCATGCCCAGCATCTACAGCTAGAAAAGCTTCTTGAGGCTTTTGTCACGATAGTTGAAAAGCTGTAACTGTCTGCATTCTCAATGGTGCAGGGGGGTGGTACAAGCCTAGGATTACCATCTGAAAGTTGGTGCAAAGAAACAGCTGGAATATTACGATGAAAGGACCTTTGCCCCTTTGACCTGACATGTTCCTGCCAGATGGAAAAAAAGTGTAGCTGCAAAGATTTTTCTAATTAGTCTGAATAATCTAAATATTGTGGCAATGATGAGGAGACACGTCTTGACTTCAATACGTTAAGCTTTATTTAATCATATGCCAACAACTGAAATAAGGCAGGCAAATCGTCTCATATATAAACACAAAATCAGACCACGCCCATCGCAACTGCAAACCCTGTTAGGTGTGAAGCCCAAAGGCAAGGGTAACGCCACAATATCTTATTTTTGTTGATGGTGTAATGGTATGGAGTTTATTTCCATTTTCAAAACCATAGCAAGATGAGGAGCTCAAACTCTTTAAGTTAATCAGGTACAGTTGCAACAAAAGGCTGGATAAAAAAATAATCCTGCCCAACAGTTGGTAGCGGCTGCAGAGAGAATAAAACACGAACTACATTTTTTTTCCATTTTATTGAAAATCTGACTCTAAAGGAAGTTTTATTTTGGTAACTACTGGATTCTCTCCGACTCATTCTTGTGGCATGACAAGTCGCTTGGTCACGTTGAAAAAAATTCTTCCGCTACTTTCTTGAAGCGGCTGCACCGACCGCTAAATTGAAACCCCCAGGTTAAAAAAATTAACAAAAATGAATTTGGAATGTTTCTTTTCACGAGAAAAAGTCAGTGAGGAAACAGAAGGAGACCCTTCCACTTTAAAATAAAAGAAAGCTGCATTTAACAGACAAAATCTAAATATAGATTTACTGCCACTCACTATATTAATAAAAAATAATATACAGTTACCGGCTGTCAAATATTACAAGGATGCTGTTCATGTAGACCGTGTCACACAGGCACCACGTACATTTTGCACATATTACACGGATAATAACATACATGAATATAGGTGGAAAAAGGGAGAAAAGGTGTGGTGTGTATGTGACATTTTCACAGATGTATCACAAATGAACTACATTAAAAGCACTGAAGAAGTACGAATTAAACACACAAAAAAGACATCTATCAATGTAAAAGCCCAAACTGTTGCATCTATTACATAATTTATACATGAGATGTTTGAAGTATACACGATATACAAGGCATACACTGGTGGGACATGCACATGTACATTGTGTATAAACTACGTGAAATACGTGTAAACTGCACAATTCTCAACCAACCAAAAGTTTTCAATTCACGTTGGCTGAAACCCTCGACGGACGACTGCGCACATCGATTTTTTTTTTACAGAAGATGAAGATGAACTTTACCCTCAAAAGTTAAGAGAAAATAAAAAAAAATCCACTTTAGCCTGTGAAAAAATTGTCTGACATTAAACTGGTCTGTGGTCTGAAAAAGGTTGGAGACCACTGATTTATTGAACTCCTTGCTCAACCCACTTCTCTCTCTTCGACTTTGCACACAGCCCATTAGCTTGGGTTTGATGAACCTGGGGCAATAAAAGCAGAGTTAGACTATGAGAGGGGCTTGCCCTCCTCGCTGCTGCCCCTTCACACGTCTACAGAGTCATTACCAGTAAACAGACTCAATGAGCACAGTCCTACATGCAGCATTTTCAGAATGCTTTCTAGGAAGCATTCCTCACCTGGGACTCTGAAGTAGGTGTCTATAGAGGGAGGTGTGAGAGCTGTAGATGAGAATTCAATGGACAAAAGGAGGTGGTGTGCATTTGTCTGTCCCTCTTAATAAATGCCCTTTTTGGTGTGGACACAAACATCAAGTGCTTTATTTTTCTCTTTTGTGTTTTTTTTGTACATTTTCTTTTTTGTGTTTTTGACAAAAACACTCCAAAGTTAAAAGCACTTGTCATTTTGAGATCTCAAAGACTGTTTTGGAGGGGGAGTGAACCCGTCCACTCCAACTGGCCTCTCTATTTTACTGTGCATTACAGCTTCTGCACTACACTTATGTAGGTACTTGTTTGTTTGTTTGTTTGTTTGTTTGTTTGTTTGTTTGTTTGTTTGTTTGTTTGTTTGTTTGTTTGTTTGTACAAACGTTTAATTTACAATTTATTATCTTGAAAGAAATAGACGGGAAACTTCCCCTGCACTGTTCAGTACCAGATATTTATCTCTAAAGATGTCCTGGATGGATTTTAGGTCAGTGAATTGGATTGTTGAAAATAAACCAAAATTGAGAGTAAATTGAATTGAATCGTTGTTAAAATTAACCCTTTAACCCCTAGCATATTCATACTACCAATAACTCCCAATCTTGTTTGCAACATGTAAAAAAAAGAAACCGCTAAAACAAACGTTACTGGGACAACGCTAACTCCCAACACCTAAAACCTAAAATAGCTTTTTTAATGGCAGACTTTCGCTCTGTTTCCTTTGTATTACTGCCTGGTTCAATAATCCAGGTCTGTAAAGTCTGTTCCTGATCCCAATTCTTTCTGAGCCTTTCCTCTCTCTGCCTTTCTGTGGCGCTCCTCCGTCTCACTTCCACACCATCCAGGTTTTTTGGGGCTCTCTGCCAAAGCCTCCTTCAGCCATCTGTTAACCGGCTTCACCACTAGTGTCTGTGTGGCAGGATGCCCCCATGTGAGCCTCCACCCTTCCTCTGGCTCATTGCACTGCTGTGATTCTTAATCAGAGGCTTGTGGCTAAATTTAGTTTAACATTGGTTTATTTATAAATAGATTTACAATATTTTAGCCTATTATGTTATCATTTATTCAACTATATTGCAATAATATCCACTAGTGTTTCATTCTTAATATGGTTAAAATTGTTTGCCTTGATTTGCCATTTGAGTGCTGTGAATCCAAAGAAGCTTTTCTGCAATGATTTAAAGTACCTGTACTTAAGTCTCTTTATAGAATTTTGAAAAGGATATATAATTAAACCAACTTGATATTTTTAATGTAATTTTAAAAAGTTGTTTGGTATTAATGTGCTAAATAAATATACAACCGGAAAGAGTATTAACACTGGAGTACCTAGGACTTTGTGTTATGTCTTCATAGGAAAAATGCTGTATAAATAAAGTTTAATTTTATAAATTAGGCCTCTGCTTGTTTGTTTATTTATTGACCTTATTTTTTGGTTTGTTTGTCAGTTTGTTTAGTTAGTGTATTGTTTAGTTTAATTGATTCATCTCATTTATGTTTTTATTTGTTAAAGTAGTTTATTTATCTTGTTTATTTACCCTTTTTATTTATCTATGTATTTATTTGTCTATTTACCTTGTTTGTTTGTGTGTTACCTAGTGTATTTATTTCTCACTTATGTATTTTATTCTATTTTTTTATAGGTGTAGTTCATTTATTTGTTTATGTTATTTATTCACTTGCCTATTTTATTTATTTGCCTATTTGTTCATTACATTTTATTTTATTTTATGTTTATTTATTTTTTTTGCTGCTGTTAATGGGCTGCTACCAAAACAAAAACAAAACGTCTAATTATTTCTAAAAGCTCAGAGGAAATTTGTAGTCCAGGACTAAAAGTTTTGCTAACGTTTATGATAGAGCAGTAGAGTAGTTTGTCTGCAGGCGCTTACAGCTGTTGGCTCGCTGGTATCTATTGCTATGTTACATTCAAGGGAAAAATAACTAGTTGAAGTGAACTTTATGGATTAAAAATCTATTCTTATTACTGTGTTTTTCTTTGTGTAGCTCGTAAGTTTGGTTAATAAATGCTTGATGCACATTGGCTATTCAAGCAGCGTTGTAGTTTTTATTTTTAAACACAATAAAAACACTCTTCTAAGTTTGAACTTCCATAGTAGTTGCACAAAAACTCTACCTATGGTCCCCAGCTAAGGTTGTACAAAATATTCAGGGGTAGAGTGGGTGGATCATTGTACGAAGATGCACCCAGCCAGGCTTTCTGAGGTTAGCAACCAGGAGTCATTAGTTTCTAATCTAACAGTGAGACTCATCTGCTTCCTCGTTCTCTGCTGAGAGATTTGGGGAGCCCCGCAGTGCTGAGTCTTATCGATCTGCACAAAGGAAAGGCCAGTTTGTTGGAGCATCTCTGCTATTCGGCAGAGCCTTGAACTTTGCCCTTGGTATGTCTTTTGTACCCTAACAGAGCGCCAACACCCCTAAGATTATTATATATCATTTTGGCTGCTATGTCTTAGTCACTTGCATTCATACGGGGGTTGACCTGTATGGACGCCCAAAAAGACGCCACTCTAATTGTCTAATTTCTTCATTTCTAACAGGACACCCTTATCACTTGAACAGCACTAACTAACCGCAAAAAAAAATTCTACGACAAACCTGCATCTCACCTACTTCACCCTAACTTAGCCTATATATGTGTTGTTTAAATGTTCCCTGCGACGTGTTACCTGCAGCATGCCCATAGAACAAAAATGAATGAGCATTTTTACTCTACGGGTCCACCGAGTGGTCTACCATCAATTGATAGTTCATACAGACAGCCGGTATTCACCCACAGTTGTGACCAAACAATTAAGGGAGAAACTTAAAACAAAAAGGATGTCATAGTGCCTCTGTCAGCTCCTCCCCCTCCCCTCTCTGCTTGGCCACTGATTCATCACAGCTGCTTCCACTCTACTCATCACCCAGCCAGAACTTCTTAAGGAGCTCCAGGATCATCACTCATCGCCAGTTCGTTAACCATGATGGTGCTAGTCTGGTCTTACCTCAGTGTGTTCGCCAAGTGTCTTTGCTATTGTCTCACGTGTCTCTATCCTGTGTCCAGGACTCTCATGCCCACGAGTGGACGCCCCGAATCAGCCACTACCGAGCAGAACTTCTCCCGAAACTACCTACCTCTTCACGGAGCTTCATCCAAACGCCACGCCTCAAGCTCAAGCCACCGCCGAACCTCCAGCCACGTCAAGAGCCGCAGCCGAAGCTCCCCTCACGTCACGTGCCACCGCCGGACCGCAAGTCACGCTCAGGAAACCTCGACGGCTCTCCTATCACGCTGCACCCCTGCCACAACAAACTACGTTACCTCTGGAACAAAATAAATTCCACTACTTACCGTCATCCTCCTCCTGCCCATCTTCCGGGTTCCATCATCTGGGTCTGCCTCATGTAGTTTGCCATGACAAAGGAACCGGCAAACTCGTATAACCAAAATTGTTATTTTGGTCATTTATTAAATATTTATAATCTTATACCTTGTTGTTCTTAATTTTATTGAGCTCGATCTTCTCCAGAATAAAAAACAGCAGAAAGTTTTTCTTGCATCCCTCTCCTTTTTGCAGTAAGAGTTTAAGTTTAAATCATTTATTTGTATCTTTTTCCACTATTAGAAAATGGTCAAAATAAGTCATTTTAAACAAGAGAACTCATGATTGGGTAGCAGATTCGCTTCCACTTAATTGTATTGATATCCTATGCATGCAAAACATTGAAGATTAAACTATCTATTCAGTTTTGTGCCATTAATAGTTTTACATGCTAAATATGCAGGGTTGTAGGAATTATCAAAATACTTTGTGTTTTTCAAGTTTCATGTAAAAAGAAAAACAAAAACAAAAAACACAGAAAATGATGCCAACCCCACACATGAAAATCCTTTAACCCTTGTGCTATCTTAGATGACCCCACCCTTGCATTGACGTGTTCTCCCTACCATGACAAAGGTGGATAAAGGTGGAAAGATTTCATGTAATCCATTGAAACCAGTGAAGATCATTGAAGAAAAAAGGTTCAGAGCACTGTCTAGTGGGTCTAGATGACCCAACTCCCAATGGTAAAGTGCCTAGGATAGCACAAGGGTTACGCTGCGTCGACACTGGCCCTTGAAATGTGTGTTCAAACCACCACTTCCAATGAAAAGCATATGCAAACGCACATTTCAGACTTCATCATTCAAAACTCTCACTACGCAAGTTTCTACGCCCCCGGTTGAAAAACACTGATCTAAAGGGCCAGTGAAGAAAGAAAAAAAATAATTAAAGTAAAAAAAAAAAACAGTAATTTGTTTTTCTTCAATGGCCCTGTAGGGGCTCCGTAAAAATAGGAGTCCCTTTTTTTTTTTTTTTTTTTTATAACACCACAGATACCTGCATCCAAATCTAGAGAAAAGCCATCATCTATTCTTCAGAAAAACTGTAAGCCAGCCAAAAGCAAACCTTCATACTGTGTGTCACACTATTCTGCACATCGTTGTGGTTAGGGATTCACTAAATCAGCTGCTTAGTACCCATGCATCTTCCGGAAGATGAAGTTAGTTCAAAACCTTCCAATCTTTTTGATTCCGCTGTACTAAAGACATTCCTCTTGACAGTATCTGATTAACTTGAATTTTGCCCTCCCGTGAGGGGCTATTTCACTTAGGGGGGTTAGTGATGCGGGTCAAATCAACAGATCCCTTGCTGTCTGGGTGTAGTGATGTGTGAATTAAACGCTTCATCACTTTACAGAAGCTGCGTCAGCTGTGAATGCTAATTGTGACGCTCTATCACATTTAGAATATACACATGGGATTGCAAAAGTGTTGCGTTTGTGTCCAAATATAAAACAAAGCACTTACTAACTTACCCAGGCCCTTGCATTGTAAAAAAATAAAAACTGTACTGGGCTAAAGTTCAGCACTTAAGAGGTTAGGTGCAGAGGCAAAGGGAAAATGCTCCATGATCTTAAATCTGCCCAATGCTCCTTTTATGAAAGAACAAAAGTAACCAGTGTTAATTGTAAGATGATGTGCCTGATCAGAGAGACACTAAGATACTCTGGTAAAAAATAATTGACCTCAGATTGGTATTGTGGCCTTTTAGGACTAGTTAAAAAGGACTTGACAAAGATGGGAGTCTGTCTGGGATCTGAACACAGAGGTCTAGAGGATAAAAAAAAATTAAAAGAATAGAGAAATTTCCGGGCTATAGAGCGCACCAAATTACAAGCCACACCCACCCAATACAATGAGGATTAACCACTTTTTACATACACAAGCCGCTTTTGTATACAAAGTGCATGTTATGGCAATTTAATTAGTATTTCATTGATTACCTTAACCTTGAACACTGAGAGGCAACAGTAGTCTCAGAAAGGGAGGAGTAGCCACTAATTTAGCCTAATTATTTGAACACACCCACATCTGCCAAACAGCATGCAACTCTTTTCAGCTAACAGCTAACAGCTCAGTTATGGTGTGGAAATTCACACCCAGATTCCCCACTTCCCATGAGTCTTAGGGGCGCCTCAGCACAGCGCGTGCGCCAGAAGTTTCCTTCCACAACAGTGAAGGAAACTTCTGGCACGCAGCTGACCGGCTTTTCCAAACCTGTTGGTGATGGTGGATTTTTTTTCACACTGCTTTTAACGATTGCTTTTAACTTGAAAGCTGCATCATATTGTAGTGGCTGTCATGTGCACGTTGGGTCTAATAGCACCAAAGGATTGTGGGATGCGGATGGGCATGGGCGTTTCTTTTATCGCACCATGACTTAAGTGTCTAACAACTGAAGTGACATCCATGCTGTTTGGCTGCTTGAGTGTGTGTCACAGCAATTCACACGTGTTTCTGGACAATTATGCATGCAGTCTCCACTCTGAGACTGCTGCCCCTCCTGGTGGCCGATAAATGAAAGTATAAATTAGCCATGTCATTGAACAAGCTGCAGGGTCAAAAGTTCGCAACAACAATAGTGGTTTACAGTCTGGAAAATATGGTAAGCCTGAAATTGAAATTCTGAGCATTCTCTTTTCACATCGTTGTGAATCAGGAATAGACACAAAAAGAAGTCAAATAAAAAAGTTTGTATTTGTGACATGAAAAATATGCTGGAGGGGCCACAAGCTCCCTGCTCTGCTGCATTCTGATGAATCCACTTGTCGACAAATAGATCCATGAACGTCTTAGTTTTCCTCGTCTGAGCTGGATGGATGGATGATAGGAAGTAGGGGAAGGTTTGCTGAGTTGTGGGCTGGAACACACTCCCGCCCACAACTCCAAGGTGAACTTCTTACGAATTATTGCCGCTCTGCAAAAACTATGTCCTAGAAAATAACAGAGGGTCTTTGATTTAGGTTAAAAATGGCCTCATATGGATTAAATTACCACTGGGAACATTTTTACAATATATCAAAGCATGATCGGACAAATGAAGGCAGCTTTTAAGCTGTTTCTTAGATTGAGCTTTATGAAACATCAATCATTGAGCCTTGCAGTGGTTGAACCTGTACTTTCAATACGCTAGACCAAACCAATGTCTCTCTTAACTTTGGAAATTCAGGTTTGTCACTTCACAGGAAGGATTTCCGGCTTTAAATCCCTACCGTGGACTTGCTGTGAGGAACTCAGCATGAAAGGTTGACTGATGACATTCAGCAATGTCAGTGAGACAGAGCATGCTTCCTGTATCTGTTCTAGCCCATGACTGACATCAGTTATAATGTCGCAGGTATTTAAAAGCCCCACTCCAATCATATTTGAAATGCTGATTTTGAATTTAGCTCAGAACAAATGTATAACAAAACCTTGGAGTCACTTTTAATTGAACATCTTGGGTTTTACATGAATCTGGATCTTCTGTTTCCTCTTAGCATCCTATACTAACTTTTCTAGCTGAGAGAAAATGACATCTATCTTTGAATGGAGTTGATCATTTTATCTTTTTGACAGCAAAACAAAAAAACACAACTATTATCTCAGAATTTATAACAACAACATAATTATCAGAAAATTGTTTTCATATTTCCCAAAGTTCCTTTATTTCTGCTCTTAAAACTTCTTACCAAAAAAGAAAAACAGTCTGTGTGGTGGATCTAAACACAAGAAAGTATTTTTTTAAAAAGGTATAACTGATGTCTCAAAACAACAGCATCTGAATTAACCTGAACAACAAAGTAAACCAACACGCTTCTAGAAAAAACAACTCCACCTTATCTAAGTTTCTGCATTTAGCCAGGGCCGGAGCTACAGGGGGACAAGAGGGGACAGCTTCCCCTGGCAAAAGGCTTCACCCCCTTACTTGCCCCCCTATTTTTGAGACAACATTTGCATATTTTTGAAAAAGATAAGGAAAGGATAAAAAACTTATTTAGCAGTAACAAATGCCTAAATAAGCCTTAAATACATAAAACTGAAACACATCTTTTTGATCCTTTTAAATCATCAGCTCTTGTTTGCCTTCTTTTCTAGCTACATCCACAGCAATTTACTATTGTGGAATAAAGGAGTTTGAGAAAGGTGGAGTGAAAATAATCTGTGGAGGAATTTTGTCTTGTGTGGGAAAACGTTTCAGATGTGCTCTAAAGCAGTTTATCATCGTCAGGCAGCTCCAGGCGTGCCAAAAAATTAAATGAATCAAACACCATCTGATTGGGAGATGTGATTCCGGTGTTTTATTTTACAAACCCCAGCTCTGAACAACAGGAAAAGAGAACAGGAAATCATAGGGATAAAAGTCATCTCTGTAACAACTGACAACCATTTTTAGGGAAGAGCAGGAGACTCCAGCCTTCAGAGCAGAGCGTGCGAAACGTGCCGTGGTTGTTCTCTCGCCAAGTAAATGTTTATCCTAATCCCCTCCATCTCCAGTGTCAAAGGAAATATCACACGGGATCATTCATTGTCTTCAGTCTATACAAGTGTCTGGTTTGTGGCTCTTCCATGTCGGGTCGTCTGCTCTTTGGTCCTCTGTGGGGGGTTTTGCCACAGAACCCGGCCTCCTGCACACACACCAAGTTTCTGACGCTTCCAGAAATCAGTGCAGCAGATCTGTTTTTACAAACACAGTTGAAAAAAATGGCACGAGTCACCTTTGTGTTTACATCTGAATTCCTAAAGTTTGGGGGCAAAAAGATAAAAGTCTTTAGGGATTTCTTTTTCTGTTTAACCCTTGTGCTATCTTAGATGACCCCACCCTTACATTGACGTGTTCTCCCTAACATGACAAAGGTGGATAAAGGTGGAAAGATTTCATGTAATCCATGGACACCAGTGAAGATCACAAATCATTGAAGAAAAAAGGGGTCTAGATGACCCAACTCCCAATGTTAAAGTGCCTAGGATAGCACAAGGGTTTAAAAAGTTAAAGAGACAGTGTATTCCAAAAGTTCATTGATATTATAATGAAGTTAAACTTGCATAACAGAGCAGTCACGTGAGGCGTCGTTCTCCGCAGAATGCACTGCAGGGCAAATAAATGTTTAATCGTTAATAATGCTCATTATGTATTTGTAACAACTTAGTCATTTTGATAGTAGGCTAATATAGCTAATATAGATACATATTGCATGTGTTGCCTTCATTATAAGGTTTAAATAGGGCTTTTAATATTTTGCGGCTCCAGACATGTTTGTTTTTTTCGTCCAATTTGGCTCTTTCAACATTTTGGGTTGCCGACCCCTGGTCTAGTGGGTCTAGATGACCCAACTCAAAATGTTAAGGTGCCTTGGATAGCACAATGGTTAATGGGTTTCAGCTCTGTTGCCAGTTGTATTTGTCATCATTGTGCTAACATGTTCTTCAAGTTTTGCCTGCTCAGAGAAAAGCTGGAAACACAAAAATAAACAGAGTGAATATGAAGTGCTATGTTGCCCAGGGATAATGACTAAACTGAAGAATATTGATTCGATGACTGAGGAAAGGAAGATTGCTCTAAATAATCCAGGCTAATCAGATACGAGATGGAGGCAGGGCATTAGAGCTGCTTTTCTATCTCCGCATCAAGGCCTCACATGTTTGCGGTGCAGACTGGATTTCCCCTCTGAAAGTGAAAGTGTGTCATCTAGTATATGCAGCCAGCAGCCTGAGCAGATCGGGGTGCTGGGGATTACATCAACCAAACTGACATGCAGAGTGGAAATGGCTTCCTATCAGTGTGTGTGTGTGTGTGTGTGTGGGTGCTATATTTTCTTCTCCCTGACAACCAACGCCTGGGTCTCTCAAGGGTTGCACCATGGGGAGCCTTGTTTTGCATTACCATTAAAGACACATATGTGATGTGCAATAGTGTAGAGCAGCTTCAGGAGTTTGGTTTCAAACCTACGCCCAAATTGTCTGAAAGCAACAACATGCACTGTTCCTGTGGGGGAATTTTGAAACATTTTGGATGACATGTTTTTCATATTTCTGTAAGAAAAGTGTTTGAATAAGGGGGAACAACACAAACAGGTTACAGAATTATGCAGTGCTTTGACTTTTCCTGTAGAAAGCAGAGACTTGAAATTTTTGTTAAAATGGGAAGAATTGTGGGCATCTTTGTCATGTACACAAAGAGCATGCAATGTTGGTTAACCCTTGTGCTATCTTAGATGACCCCACCCTTACATTGACGTGTTCTCCCTACCATGACAAAGGTGGAAAAGGTAGAAAGATTTCATGTAATCCATGGACACCAGTAAAGATCACAAATCATTGAAGAAAAAAGGTTCAGCGCACTGTCTAGTGGGTCTAGATGACCCAACTCCCAATGGTAAAGTGCCTAGGATAGCACAAGGGTTACAGATGCTTTCAGCAGGTGTTAATCACACTGAACTGTTGCTACCCCAAATTAGTGCAGATGGAAGAGGTTAGGTACAAAATGTCAAAGCCATGCAAATTTTGCTAATCTTGCTCCAGGCTTTTTCTTTCACAGCATCATTCCAGTATATGAACACATACAAACTGCAACTTTGAGTTTCTTCTTCGTGATCAATTTTCAAGTTTTTGGAACTTCCTTATATGAAAAGAAAACGCCATCCGTACCTCACTACCAAATCCGAGTCCCTGATTAGTCAAAGTTCATCTTGTCCGACTTTCAATCTGCGTTCAATGGTCGTTGGTTTTTGTACATGGAGCCCAAAAACGAATCTAAAAACGTGTGTAGCAGTGTGTGAACATGAGAGTTTTGAATGCAGAAGCGTGTTGCTGAGGTTGGTGTGAAAGTAGCTAAACACACCAACTTGCTGCACATGTCAATGGAGAGACACAATGCCTTTAGCTCTTTTTTAAACACTACAGTTGACTACAAGGACACACTTAACCGTTTCTATAAAGAAAAAAACACTTTTTGTATCGTGTACTTTCATTGAAGTTATTTAAGCAAATGCATTGCCTGCTTTTCCTCCTTTTGCCTCAAAAACAGACCTCCCATGAAACTGAGCATCAATAGCATTTGAGAGACTGCAGGGCCAACTGTCAGCGCCAGAGGAAAATAGACTTGGCTGTGTCACAATATTTCACAGTTTCTCACAGCAGCTGGAGACCAATCCAATCAGATATGGTTGAAAAAGCCAACCTACCTTCCTTCCCATGTTCCTCCTCCTCTCATTATCTTCTGTGCGTCTTGATTCCCCTCTCCAGCAGGTAAATGTGGGTGATCATTTTGTTTTACCATTGTATATGTGCATGAGTCTTTTACTGTGAACAATACATTTTTTTTTTCTTTTTTAATTCTTTTTGGGAAGTAACAATCCCCATGCAGACATTTAACCCCATATACCCTATTTGATACTGGCATTTCTTAGACCCATATTCCATTAGTACGATCCAAACTTTCCTCATAAATCCATTGTTTATAACTGTATTCATATTTTCTGCCCTGTAGTTCACCGTCATAACCACTAGAGGAATTTTTTCTACCCATTTCAAAATGGCTGCCTCTGTGAAATCCCAAAAAAACTATTGGCGGGAAAAGTTTTTCGAATTTTGAAAACATCATAGTGAGAATAACTCATCTATTGTTGTTCACTTTTTAAAAAACTACATGCTGTATCAAAAGCATTCAATATTTAATGATAAATATTTCTTTAGAATAAAGTTCCTCCATGTTAAAAATGTGTTTTAAATTCGAGACGGTGGGTAAATAAGGTGTATTTTTTCCTGAACACTCATGTCAGTATTTTATCCTACCATTGTTGTAAACAAAAATCTTACTGAATCAACAAATTGTTTATAGTTGCTATCTACATCTTACTAATAATATATATCACCATTTTCTTTTCATCATAGGATTTGTAAAACACCTATTTCCCCCCAAATTTGAACTTTCTGTCAAGTCTTTGTCGTGGATTTAAGAATTGCAACATTTCTGCCATTATCTCTTTAATTTTACATTCCCATTTAATTTCTATTGGATGTAACATATAAAAATATTAATGATACTAATCATAGTTGCAATGGGAAACTGAAACATTTTTACATGTGCAAATCTTTAACAATATTAAATATATTTATTTTAAATATACATTTTCAAGAAATTAGATGTTCTCATAACATATCCATGTGAACCATGTGTGTGTATTGTTGATGTATCATAAGCAATTTTGCGGAATTTTAAAAGGGCAAAAATAAGAGTGAAACAAAAAGATTGTGAACATTTCCATTTTATTATGATAAAAAATGTCTCCATTGATAATTTAGTTAACTCAGCACTGAAAAGTTTTTATGATCCAAACTTACATTTCTGAGTTTATGTCCACAATGACAATCTCATTATATCAACCACTTCCTTTTAGTCATACACACAGATACCCAAAATAAAGAGAAATATTGTACATTCTTCATTTTTGGCAAATAAATGAATTTAACACAATTCCCATTAAAAGGACGTGCTCATTTATTGGGTTATAGGTATTCAATAAATCAATAGAAACATCAGTTTCAGATTGGTCATCCAAAAACATTCTATGAACGTTAATGGTAAAGATAGAGTTGCTAACATTTCTCCATATACCCAACCCATTATCATTCTCATCCGTCAAGTAAATCATCCTGGACATGTGGTCCTAAATCCAAACTAAAACACAAAACACATCCCGATGCATCTCTGATATGGAGAAGAAAATAAGACAAGGGAAAATTGGAACCAAAATTAATCAGGAAGCCATCTGGCATTTCTCAACTCCCAGGAGATGCCAACTACTGCCTTTGCTGACTCCTTCTACATAGCCTGAGGAACAGTCACACAAGTAACCAAGAGTTCCAGTTCAGATAGTTATAGAGCCGTTGGACAGTTACAGAGGAGAAGTGAAAGTCTAATCGGTACGACCAGCAAGATATAAAGCCATAGTCAAAATGACCCTTTACAGGTGGATTAATGATTTCTGCGAAAAATGGGCAAATCTGTACGAGGCACAAAATATCAAGGTCGTAGACGGCTCAGTCAGCCCGTAGAGCAGGTGTTCCCAAATCCAGGCCTCAAGGGCCGGTGTCCTGCAGGTTTTCCAGAAACCCTGACTTATTTGCTGCTGATTACCTCTATTAGTGATTTTTCATTTTTCTAACTACTCTAAATCCTGCAGACTGTTCAAGGGGCCCATTGGTGCTGTTCAAGTGATAAGTGTGTGCTCCTTGCATGCGGTAGGAGTGTAGTTTATGTGGGCATCCCACAGATATCACCAGTACAGCCCACACATGCAGCATTCACGTGTGGTCAGTAAGGGGGCCAGTCCTCATCCCTTAGTAATCTAATGACTAGAGTGTGACGTAGGGGCAACATACAACAGCGTACGCCGTAAGTGTACGCAGCTTACATTAGCCTTACAAATACTTCACAATACACTTACGACACACATGACAATGGTACGTTCTATGTTCATGACGTCCCTTGAGGTGGCTGTACGTCCCTCAAAGGAACTGCGAGACACACCTGTGCTTCCTTAAGCCCTTGTGCTAGCGTATGGGGTCCAGATGACCCCACCCTAACATCTACGTGTTCTCCCTACCATGACAAAGGTGGATAAAGGTGGAAAGATTTCATGTAATCCATGGACACCAGTGAAGATCACAAATCATTGAAGAAAAAAGGTTCAGAGCACTGTCTAGTGGGTCTAGATGACCCAACTCCCAATGTTAAAGTGCCTAGGATAGCACAAGGGTTAGGATGTGGCCACTCTTTTTGCAAGTCAACCCCCGTATGAGTACAAGTGACTAAGGCTTAAAGTAGACACCCTGAAAGAAAAGGCCTCAAGGCTGTGCATACACGATACAGTTAATGCATCATCCCCACTAACCACTGCACCTCTCAGACAGTACTCCTTCAATATTGTAGGAAATTATCTTCTTATTTCACACTGTTTGCTGTATTAGAAAGATTGATGGAAGACGATGCATGACCCTACTTAAAACTTCCTCATTCACAATTAAAAACAAACTCATGTAGCTAATCCAAGAAATATGGCCATGAATAAAAGCACAACATATTATGGCAAAATCATTAAATAAATAAAATGGCTTTTTATGTTAGATAGGAATTTTCTCATATGCTAAAAATCTTTGAATGACTATCAGCTGTAGTCAGTAGTGATAAAGTTAAAGAGGTATTGTTATATAAGCCAATAACTTCAGAGTATCGAGGTTCCTACTAAAACACCAGATTTGTCCCACTTTTGCAAAACAAGATCACAGGATCTCAAAGGAAGGAGTGCTGGCCCCCTCTACAGGGGGAACATGTAAACATCAGACACATCTGAAAACCACCATCATGTCCGCTGTTAGTTGCAATTTAATGGCAGACATGTGAAGTATTTGTTTTGTCTGTGATTGCTGCAAATGTTCGCAAAAAACCCCACATCTAAACTGTTCTATTTCTAAAAAGAAAAAAAGCTGCAAGAGTGGAGGAAATAATAAATAAGGAAAGAAGAAAATAACAATCTCTAAGTATTAACGATCTCCTTAAGTAGAGTAATAAATTCCATGTTTTGCAAACATACAAAAGTGCATAAAAACGTATGACTTGCCTGAAAAATTTCTCCATATGCTACAAAAAAAAGGTGCCGAGGTTTAAGTTGGATAAGAGATACAGAAATTGGTCTTTAGGGGGAAACAAACATTTTCAGCTCCCTCTCCCCCCTTCAAATCATGTTATATATAGAGCGCTTGACTTTATAAAAAAGGCTTTTTTGTGGAAAAAAATAAAGCTTCAAGTTTGTTCAGTTACATTCTTTCCTCAAAGAACCACTGTTGATAAACGCTGTCAGAGCATGGCTGCAGGGCGGGGGCTGGGGTCCCGTTGTCTGTCCGGTCCATGGCCTGAACACACTTTTGGCTCAGGGCGTGGTACAAACTGCCATCCTGTGGGAAAAAAAACATAAATGAATAGTCAAAGTCAAATGAGCTTGTCTTGTATTTTGGCTTTCGGGTTTCCCTTTCACTATTGGACATTTCCCCACTGTCTATTGTTACTGGTACTTTATTTGGATCTTTTCTGATGGTTTGAAGTAATGTAAGTTCCCAGCACTGTGTACATATTTATATCTTTAAAATCAAACTTTAAAAATCTACTACTAATAATACTGATACAGTATATCTTTGTTTTTGTCACATAATCCCTTCAATTTTAGACTGCAAAAATCCAAATCCAGAAAAACTGTATT
Organism: Oryzias sinensis; assembly: GCA_037389245.1. Taxonomy (NCBI): domain Eukaryota; kingdom Metazoa; phylum Chordata; class Actinopteri; order Beloniformes; family Adrianichthyidae; genus Oryzias; species Oryzias sinensis. The sequence goes on along the minus strand of CM074488.1, from coordinate 38,161,160 downwards.
TTTGGGGTTTTTTAACATGTTCTTGTGACATTTTGCTTATTATGGAGCACATATGTAAAGGAAAGTCAACTTAAAATTGCATTTCTGAATATTTATTTATTCAAATTGTCATGGATCAAGAGCAGAAGGGAAAAATGCCGTTGGAAAAAGTTTGTAACTGTGACGAAGATTCTCTACAGCAAGCTAGAAGCTCCCTGCTTCGCTCCATTCTGATGCATCTGCATCCCCTTGCAGACAAATAGATCCATGTCTGTCTTTGTTTTCCTCGTCTGAGCTGGAATCTGGATCTAAACTGTATGCCTGCATAGCTCCGGTATTGCGTTTTTGTTGCACCAGTAATGTTAGGTTGGGGCTGTAAGTTAGTGGGAGAGAGTGTAAACAGATGGATGACAGTAGAGGTCAATGATGATCCATATTTAACTATTGCTCCTCTGCAGAAACTAAGTCCTAGAAAACACATGTTTTAAAATGCCGCTTTGAAAATACAGTAGACCAAAAGTTTAAATTCCCTATTAATGTCTTACTTTTCGGAAAACAAATTTCTGCTCCATGGGTACAGGCTGCCCTCGTTTCTTGCACAGCTGCATAGTCAGGTAGGTGTTGACGCTGTCCCCCACAATGCACCCAGCAGGCTCCCTTGTGTTATAACAGATCTCTCCATCCACAGAGTATTCAAAAAACTGTGGAAAGAAACAACATTTCTGGATCAGCATTTGATTCTTGCACGCACACGCATCTAAAGATTATTTTGAAGTGTACGTCATAGTCAACTGTTTGCCTTAACCCTTGTGCTATCTTGTGGGGCCCAGATGACCCCATTCCCAACGTTAACGTTGGGAATGGGGTCATCTGGGCCCCACAAGACAGTGAGCTGAACCATTTTCTTTAATGATTTGTGATCTTCACTGGTTTCCATGGATTGCATGAAATCCTCTTCACCTTTATCCACCTTTGTCATGGTAGGGAGAACACGTCAATGTAAGGGCGGGATCATCTGGACCCCATAAGATAGCACAAGGGTTAAATAAACAGATACAAGCAGATACAGATGTTGTTTTTTGCATTTATGCGTTAACAGATGTCCAATACAGATATCCAGGTGTACAAACAAATGAATCCTTCTGACTCAGGAAAGGAGAAGCACTGTTTGAGTGGGTATGCACGTTTCTGTGTACATAGGCACGAACAGGTCTTTCCAGTTTCTGTATTGAGAATGAATTTGGAATGTGCCTCTCTAGCAGGAAGCAATCCCCATGAGACAGACAGAAAAACCACAGCAGCAAGTCCATTTTTCAAAGTGATGGCATCCAAAGATCCACGAGTACATGTGCTCCGTCGATTACTGCGGGAGTTCGGCTCTATAAATAACCCAAGATAGAGGAAATCGGCAAAGTTGCCCACATTATTTCTTACAGTGGATTTTCGAAAACAAATTTTCCCACAGTTCAATCTAGTTCACACTCTCAAGAGTTCCAACCCTTTGAAGAAAAATAAGAAGTTATAGAATGAAACTTCAGATCTGCTCGCAAACGAAGATTTTTGTCCATTTGTTGAGCTGAACGCATTCTGTACCGGAAGAAACTTGATTGACAGTGGTCTACAGCCTATCAGGAAGCAGAACACAATACAATGTACACAAAATTCCACAAAAAAACAGTGAAAGATGAGTTGCGACGTAGCAAAGGAAGACTGTATTTTAAGCTCAAAGTGTCCAGTGACAGTTGAGAAAAACTGAAGCACATTTATATACAAATAAATGTGTCAGTCATGGTGCTGCAAATGTATTCAATCTCACCTAAAATTTCTACTCTTAGACTACAGTTCCATTAGAACCAATGGAACTCATGTGAAACGCAATTTGGCAGGGTCTTTGGAGATTTAATGAGCCTGGGGGGCAGGGGAGCATTGGTGTGTGTTGAAATAATCAGGTCTGTGTTTCAGAGCAGAAGAACACAGAGCAAACAGACTCCCTGTGCTCCACGCAAACACGGCGATGTTACAAACGAAAGGAACAAACTAGCAAAACAAACCCAACTGACATCCCTGAGAATTTTTCCATTATAATTACTCGTCTCACTAAAACATAATAGACCTTAGTAGGAAAGAAAAAAACATGAGCCTTAATTAGTCTGATAGGTTTAAACCCTTACCTGGTTCTGACCCATGCCATGACATGGGTACAGGATGACCCTTTGACCCACAATCATGTTTTCATCTGCAGGGTTGTAATCAAAGCAGTAGTTGACTTTTCCCCGATTCTTTAGCTGACAAAATGTAAACAGAAAAAAGATAATAATGAAAGATACAAGTCCATTCTCCAAAGTAATCCAGTTTACCAAAAAGTAACAAATCGAAGCTTTTTGTGACGCTGGTTGGAGGTGTTCTCACCATTCCAAACATGCCTGGACGATCGTGCGGGACATGGATTTCAGGGTAAACGTTATCCAGGAACCACTGGAAGTTCTTACAGCCCAGCTTTTCCCTCAGCTTCAGTCTTTCTGAGACGTCTCCAAAGGCCTCCTTGGATGAAAGAACCAGAAATCACATTCAGTCATTTAGCAACTAAAGGTGCGGGACAGCCGTCCCTACTACAGCTGCTAATCCATGCCACTCCCGGTTGTTCATAATCTGACTCAGAGCAACTTTAAGGGATGTGATCACAGATCTACAATGCAGGATGTAAATTGAGGACACACCCAATAGATGTTATGAAATAACAGTCATCCAAAAACCTTGTAATTTATATCCATTTTTGGTTTATAGAAATATTGCAGGACCTCCTGCTGGCGGACTAAACAAATTCACGCAAACAAAGACAAATCTTTATGCATGCATATAATGTGGAGAGAAACTAACTGTTCAAAGCTCAGCTGTTTACAGCTAGTGGAAGAGAAACATTTCCATTTTTCTCGCCAGCAAACATAATTCTCTGCCTGAAGAGGGCTAAAAGGGCCACAAAAATGTTGTCAAAACACAACTGTTGTTGACCTTTATTGAGCATATTTATTTATTATTCAACCTCCTATTGGATTTAGTCTTTTATCAATGCTTATACGTCAGTGCTGACGTATAAGAGAGCAATAGCCAAAGCGGCCATCTGACCTTGAGCTCAAAGTTAAGGGTCAGTGTAAGTGCCATGAGGGAGGAAATGCTCCCATAACTATTATGCCACCCCATATAAGGGCTGCATTAATAATTAATACTTTATTGATCCCACAATGAGGAAATTTTTCTACGCATTTTGACCCATCCCCTGGGGGAGCAGTGAGCTGCAGCCTAACCGTGCTCGGGAGGCAGTAGCGTTAAGGGCCTTGCCTAAGGGCCCTCGCTAGGTGATGTTCATGTTGATATGGTAATTGACCCAGTACCATTGTATATCCCCCTCTGGGAATCGAACCCTGGATTCCTGCATTGTAGCCGCTGATAGGCAAGTCACTGTCCACCCATTTGCCGTCCACGTAATCCATCAATTTCAGATCATGAATACCTCTAAGGTCATTATTCCGCATATACCAAGGTCACTTACAAAAGAATGATTAAATCATATGCTAAATGTCACATCTTACCGCTTGCGTTTGTCCAGATGATGAAGCAAAAATCTACAAGTAATTACTTAGATCGTTTTTCCTGAAGAAATATCCACCATTAACTCTGATCAATAAATGAGTATCAATGTAATGGGACCTTCGTTCTTAGGTGTCCATTTTCACTTTAATGAACACCGTGCAGCCAATCTGTATCGAGCATTGACCTAGGCCATGGTGAACGGAAAAGTGAAAGAGACACTAGCAGCTTTGAGGTTTTCCAGATTCCTGAAACTTCTTTTATGTGTGGATGGGTGTTACCCCACCATGGGGTAGTTCTATGAAGTGTAAACCAAATTAAAGAAGACTAAATGGCAAATTATCAACCTGATAACTTTAGTTACCTGTTGCTAGAACAGACTTGCTGTGACCAAAGTGATACAGATATAGATCTAGATGACAAGTGATGTGCCCAATTTTAATCCCTATTTACCAGATAATCTGTTTTAAAAATTACAACAAATAAGTTAAATACAGTAAACCCTTGTTTTTCGCGGGGGTTACGTTCCAGAAAGAACCCGTGATAGGCAAAATCCGTGAAGTAGAAACCTCTATTTTTTTTAACAATTATTATACAATTAAATACTCTATTATACATTGAAAAGAAAGAACAAACCATTTTACAGGCTCAAGCACTTGTTTCACAAATCAAAGTACTTTAAAAACACTTTTTTTTCAACAAATATCTTCTGTACTGTACTGTCAAATAATAATTTGAATCATCGATGTAAACAGAAGGCTTCAAATCACGGAGATTAGCCCCGCCCACCGCGACCCGAGAGTAATTGAATTAAACGGGAGAAAATTTAAAATGATCATGAAAAAAATACAAAGTACAAACGGACAAATAGTGACTCAGTATTGACTGTCTTTAAATGCTCTTCAGTCTGAGAAGCTGCAGTGTTTTCTCCTTCTCAAGCCCGCGGTGCAGCTGTGTGTGTTTGTTCGGGAGAAGAACATAGTGATTGACAGTTGCTGTTGCTCTGTTTCTATGGGTTTTAGAGAAACTTGAAACTGCGAGATGATTTGCATGTACGTAATTTGGAAAGCTGATTTACGTACGTGTACATATTAAACTGCAACATTATTGACGCACAGGTAGAGAAGTGGAGTGACTTTTTTAGCCAATCAGAATGCAGAACACAATGCACGATATAAATCCGTGAAGTAGCGAAACCGTGAAAAGTAAACCGCGTTATAGCAAGGGATCACTGTATAAAAAAAATAAACTACACGGAATATAACAGTAAAATTGTAATGGGTGAAAACACCCACAAAGAGTGTAAAACAAACACTTGACACTTCTTAAAAAGAAGTGTTTCTTTCCATCTCAAGTCAAAACCAAAGTGAAAGGGCAGCAGTCCTCATCAGGAACCAGTTGAGTTGCATTTTGGCCCAGCATCCTGATCTTAAGAAGAGGAATGCCACCTGATCTGTGCTTAGGTAGCTTCTCCTCTTAACTACACCATCACACACTGCCCATCGCATCCACTCCAAAGATCATTCTGTCAAGGACAGGTGGGTGACACCTGCTGGCTCAGAGTGACACAGAAGGGTTGTAATCACACACCGGTGGACTAGCACCTCTGTCACCATGAGTCTCACTTAATCAGGAGTGGCTTTACACAATGGGAGAGCACTGTGCATGCATACATACATACAAAAACCAAGCTGAAATGTTTGCACATGTGCTGGACTGAGAGTATTTTCAGAGGGGAAACCTAGGAAATCCACATTCTGCCGCCACAAAAAAAGCTTTTGCTCAAACAAACTTTCAGGCTGTGTTTTTATACCATTCAAGTACTCCCACTCCATCTGGGCACACTCACCAGTCGTGCGTGGGGGTTGCGATGATAGTAGATCTCCTTGTAGTCATCCATCCAAACCTCTGCTGCCCTCACGCTGTTTGCCAACGCCTTGCTCCGGGAGTAAGGGGCCTTTTTCGGAAACACATGACCCACGTGGGAGCACGGGTGGATTTCCAGGCTGCCCCCACATTGCCAAATCTAAAATATTTCAATCACATCAGCCGTACAAAAATGAGTCAGTCAGCCAACACAAAGCAGTTTTTTGCAGGAACATGCAAACTAAACAGAGGTTTTGATGCAACAAATCCATGGTCTTAGTTAGTTCTCTTCAAGGAAACAGCTGTAATTTTTCCCTGCAATGCTCAAACTCGTCATGGTATTGCAAATAACAAGTTGTTTTCACCTCCTGTTAAACACTTAACGCTAGTCGCTCATCAAATTCGCGGTTGGACGCATCCCTTTCAACACCAGTCAAATTCACTGCTCTGTTTGTCCAAAACTGTTCATAAGCTTGACGCTCCAGATGCATGTGGGAGCAAAAGAAAAAGAAAAACCCATCTGACCCAACTGTGTCTCACCTACTTAACCCTTGTGCTATCCTAGGCACTTTAACATTGGGAGTTGGGTCATCTAGACCCACTAGACGGTGCGCTAAATCTTTTTTCTTCAATGATTTGTGATCTTCACTGGTGTCCATGAATTACATGAAATCTTTCCACCTTGTGGGGTCATCTGGACCCCACAAGGTAGTACAAACTATATTTACTGTGGTGTGGAACCAAGAAACAATCATATCTTGGTTTTTCATAAGTTACATCAGACACACGTCTTATTCTTATATGCCATGAGTTTTGGCTTTAGACAAAAAGTAGTAGACCTGGTATAGATTTGTAAGCACACACACACACACACAGAGAAAACCTCTTACCCTGAAGGAAAATTCAAGGTTTTCTCCTCCCCACACCTCCATTCCTGTGTCATAGGACCCCAGGTAATAGAAGTAGTTTTTGTTCACAGAAAACAGCCCCCCTGCCATGGTAGGAGACCTGAAGAGGGGAAAAAAACAATTCCAAAACCATCATGTGAGTCTGTGGTTAGTTTTTCCTATGACAGTAGGTAGTTAAGCAAAGTCTTTGCCACTAAATGCTGGTTAATTGTTCTCTGTTACAATCTCTGCAGTCCCACCTGATGACATCAGTAGGTGAGTGACGGCGTTTTTGCTCATTGTCTGGGACAGAGTGCCAGGTGAAAACCAGCCGCCAGTCAAACCCCCCAATTTGTGGTTCACCGGGGTTCCCCAAGTACTGGAAGGTGTCCCAGTCTATCACGTCAATGACGGGACACACCACAGCTGTTGGCTCCTCTTTGATCCTTTGAAGAAAGAGGAGAAAAGGAAACAAAAATCTTATAAAGCAAAGGAATCTGTTCATCTTGAATTTCTAACTTTTTGTGTTACCCCTGAAAGAGGGCAGTAGTGTTGAGTTGAACTACAGAGACTGTAATCCAGCTGCTGCTATACAGATTCAGTGCTTCAAACTGCACTTGCAAAAAATAAAAAGTTCAAAAGGAAGAGTCTTTTGACGTTCTCTCACCTGTGCAGGAGGGGCTCCAACCAACCCTCATGGCACTCGCAGTGACAGTCCAGGAAGGTCAGCACATCACCTGTTGTTATGGAGGCACCAAGCAGCCGGGCCCTCACTAGCCCCTCCCTTTTTGTGGCCCGAATCAGACGCACCTTCCTGAACCCTGACAGATACTTTTCCAATGGCTCCTTCAGATGAGCTTCAGAGGATTAAACAGACGTCCAAATAAACCACAATAGTCACAAAACACACAACTGCAAAATGAAATTATGCAATATTTAATTGGTAAGTGATGCTGTTATGACACAAGAACATACTTTTACAATAGACTATTGGCCTAGCTTTCAAGATAGTTTTTTAGACACACCCTGAGTCTCATTTTGTATGGTTTTTAAATTAGCATGTTACACAACTTTACCACAATCACTATAAACACACTGAGAGTAACATTGGTTTTTGGATTTGAGTGTGTGCAATCATATTTGGCCATGGATCAAGGCAGTAAATAACAGAGGCGCCCTGTCTTATAGTGTCTGAGCTCTGGTGGTATAAATGCTGTGAAGTAACGTGCATCCGTACAGGCCAACCCCCGTACAAGTGCTGCAGGTTTTTGGGTTGTCTGGTCCCATGGAGGGTCATAGATCTTAAGGGGAGCACAGGTGTGTCTTGCAATTCCCTGAAGGTGCATACCTCATGAAAATAGAATGTACGATGTCATGCCTGTGGTAAGTGGATCGTGAAGTATTTGGAAGGAAATTGTAAGTTGTATGCACTTATTACACATGGATGATGTTGTTGTACAATTCTCTCTTCACCACACTCTTATCATTAGTACTGACCGTGCACAAATGCTAGGGTGTGCAAGTGATACATGTCCATAGGACACCCATAGAATGTCCACACATGCTACGCTATGACGGTCTAAGTTCCTAAATTCTAACTGTCATGCTACAAGGAGTGTGCACGTATCACTTGAACTGCACTAACTGTCTCCTTGCGCAGGATTTAAAAAAATTAAAATGGTAAATGGTGTATACTTATATAGCGCTGTCTACCCTCTTTCGAAGGCCCAAAGCGCTTTACAGTCACAGTCCCATTCACCCAGTCACACACACATTCACACACTGATGGTGACTCCACTGCCAAACACTGGCGCCAATCTCCCACCAGAGGCAAGGTGGGGTTCAGTGTCTTGCCCAAGGACACTTTGACTCATGGGCATGCAAGGCGGGAATCGAACCTGCAATATTACGATCATGGGTCAACCGCCTTACCGCTGCACCACGGCCGCCCCCTAAAAGTTGGTTTGACTGACGACAATCCTGATGATTCAAAAAATCCCGATGACTCACGTGTTAAGTGACTTAAGCTAGTATTCCTGTATTAATTACTGGGACTGTCACAGTTGACAACTGGACCACATGATACACCACTAAGCCGAATCCTGGGAAAGTGAATTGATGCATCTCTACTGCATACCAGTATGTTTACGCTGAAAGTGTCAAAAAATTGTGCTAAATTTACAGGGGATTTAGTATTATTGTTTTATTACATCAAACCAGGTTCAGTATGAGCAAAATGAAGGGTTTTTCTTCATTGTTACCTGCTTATTAGTAAATGAAAAAGGTTTTTTTTTTCTTCAAATTTGTTGTTTTTTGTTGTTTGTATAGCAATACATGAATCCTAAATCATACCAAAACAAAACCATGACCGTAAAATTGAGGGTTGAAGGGAATCATGGGAAAAGTTGCATCCCTATTAATTAAATACCAAATACCCACTACCTTTTGTTAGTCTATAACAACATCCTTTTTTGTGCGCACACTACCCATTTGACAAACAACTGTCCTTCATAACCAAAACCCCCACTGCTCTCCTGCTTATCACTGTCTAGCTCCAACATGTAGATTCTCCATCCCGCCTTCACCTCTGTCACTGTAGTCATCCACCAGCACCACCTCTTTGAGGAGGATGTCTGGGGAAGTCTCCAGGACACTGTGGACTGTCCGCAGCAGAGTGGACCAGGCCTCGTTGTAGAAAGCAATCACCACAGACGTAGTTGGCAGTGATCTGTAGTCGTACTTCAGCTCTCTGCAACTAAATTTAGAAAAGAGAGTCAATAGCAAACATCTGGGAACACAAAATTGACATCTTGGCAAAGGCAAACGGTCACTAATAGACCTGACCAATATTTGTAAACACAGTCAATAGTGATGTTTTTCAATTCACAGGAATAATGATTTACTCCACCATGCCAACAACAAATGAAGTTACACCAACCCTACAGGTTAAAGTCCCACTTTGATCATCTATTTTCAAAAGTGTTCTCAGTGGTCTTTTAACTATATTTATGCCTCTTTTTAGCCAAAATACGAAGACCTGTGTCGTTTTCTAGTACATAGTATCAACAAAGCAAAGTTCATCAGAACTTCACCTCTGAGTTTTGGACAGGACTATTGCTCCGTCACATCATCTATCTACTGTATATACATGCTCTCCTGCTAGCTTACAGCACCTCACAACTGCCGTCTAACATTAGCATTGGTGCAAAAAATAATAATACTAATAAAAATAAATGGGGAGCAATATATTGGAGCCATCCAGTTGTACAGTTTTACATCATCAAATGTCAATTCAGACCAGGAAAACAAAGACGAACATACAGCAGATGCATTAGCGCTGAGCAGGGAGCTTGTGGCTTGCCGTAGTAGCTTCTACGTCACAGCTACAAGCTTTTTCCTAAGAAAAATGTGTCTGCTCCTGATTTCAACATTTAAATAAAAATAAAACACTCAAAAATCTAACTTTGAGCGTAAGTGTCTCTATATATATGTGCTCTATCGTCAGAAAAAGACAACAAGAACATGTTAAAAACACAATATATATGGGAGTGGGGCTTAAAACGGCAAGAACTGAAATTAAAACGTGGTTTAATTTTTAACTTATGACATGAGTCGAGAGGTGTACTTACAGCGGGTTCCATTTCTCTGGAAGCCTCCGGTGCAGTGACACTTTATCACTGACATATATGTTAATCTGGTGCTTTTTCAGGCTCTCCTCCTCCTTTTTTTTCTCCTCTTCATTCAGATTTAGTTTCACAGCTCTTCCGAGTTCTCCCGGGGCATTTAAATCCAGCGGGGGCTTCTCGTACACGGGTCTCCTAAGTTCTTCATTGTCTACAACTTCCTCTCTGGGGGATTCCCGTCGATTTGTTACTTCTTTTGAGTTGTGCCTGAAAAATATTACATACCCGACAAAAGAGGCGCCAAAGAAAAATAATAATAACTTGGGTCTATTTCTTCTTCCGCAAGCTGCCATTGTGACGTTTTCCTGCCTGCCTCTCTGTCTGTCTGCAAAGTTTGGTCGAAGTTTTATTCTCTGAAGAAGAAGGGGGGTAAAGCAGAACTCTCTACATTTTTGTTTTCACGCGCCTCGCTGGCCTTTTCATCTTGACCTCTGCTACTAAAACTAAATTCATTTAGTAAATCTATCAGCCGTCAAAGTCCCGACATGCTACGGTGTAGTAACTGTCCCGGTACTATACCGGAACCTCCAAGCTGTCGTTTTGAAGGGCGCAAAAAGACACTCCTCCCTCTAAGACTCTTTCCTTCAGCGTGTTTAACAAGTGTGACAGGATTGACTGGCCAATAGGAAACCATTATATATATATATATATCACATCTTAGGAAGACAAGCATATATATATATATATATATATATATATATATATATATATATATAGTATATATAGATATATATATATATATATATATATATATATTATATAGATATATATATATATCTATATATATATAGATATATAGATATATATATATATAGATATAGATATAGATAGATATAGATATATATAGACATATATATATATATAGATATATATATATATATATATATATAGAGAGAGATAGATAGATAGATAGATAGATAGATAGATAGATAGATAGATAGATGAGGTAGGTAGATAGATAGATAGATAGATAGATAGATAGATAGATAGATAGATAGATAGATAGATAGATAGATAGATAGATAGATAGATAGATAGAGAGAGAGAGAGAGAGAGAGATATAAAGCTACCTTTTTCCCCATACAAAGTACAATTTGTCTGTCCAATTAAGCTAACATAATTGACATGAACTTCCTGAGCCTTTCAAATTAAATTTCCGTTTTTTTTTATTTTAAGAAAAGCAGTGGCTGCAGATTTAATACCCAGTTTACTCCATTGAAATTTATTTCAATAAATGATTTATATATTTATTTATTTTAAGGATTAACCATTGATAATAATACCAATATTGTCATTAATTTTTTTATCTAATGTACCATCCATTAACAATTACTCATTGACTGTATATGGATATTATATTTCCAGTCAATGATTAAACTGGACAAGTGTTTGATTGACACATTCTCCTGAGCTTGTTTTTAAATAGGAGGGGTGCGGACTTCCAACAAGCTCACTTCGGCTTGGTCGGAGTGGTTGCCATAGAAATCTTTAAAGACTCAGAATGATTCGGAACAATCACTGCTTACTGACGCTGTGTGGTTCCAAAATGATGGCATCGGTATCGCAAAAAAATGACAACTAAGTCCTTTTGGCAATGGCAACCAACTATGATGAGTGGAGTCATACACACTTGGTCCAGGTCTAAGACACAGTCAGTGGTATCAAACATCTGTGAACGGTTTTGAAAATGTCATCACTACCTTCATTGTTTTTTTCATTCAAAACATCAACATGGCATGAAGTATTGCAGTATGGAACGCAGGACAATAAAATAAATAATTGCCAGGTGGGTTATAAAAGTATAACATAACAAATGATGAGAAAAATAATAGGTTCAAGCTTCTTTGTTTGTTTGTTTTTACTGGATGAAATAGAGTGTTATTTTACATCGGAGCAATAAATACAATATTTTGTTCATAAGATCAGGAGATTTCTCAAACAGAATTGTGACGATGGTTTATTTTTTTTACAAACAGTAACCACATAAAATGTTTTTCCATGTCAAAAAGAAATTTAAGTATTGTGCTTTTAACCCTTGTGCTATCCTTGGCACTTTAACATCGGGAGTTGGGTCATCTAGACCCAGTATTATTCTGTTTCCTTTGGTTTTAATGGATGTTAAATTTTGTGGACTGAATCATTTTAAAAGAATGAGTCATATTATCAGTCTTCATATTTTACTTGACATTAAAAAATCGTTTTTCTTCCTGCTATTGGATAAATCAAAGACATGCAAATTAACTAACTTGATTTTTATCTCGTGTTTCTGAATATTGTCAAACTGAAAATGCATTACCATAGATGACTACAAAAAGATAAAACGGTGTTTGAGTGTTTATAATTTTCAAACGTTTTATATTTTGATGCATACCTTTTTTCTATAACTAAACTAAATGATACCCATGTTTGAAGAACCTTTAATGACCCTGGGAATATTCAACCACCCTCTTATTAGAAATCATCCACTTGACTGGTTTTGTTTGATAAACGAAGCCATTTGTCACTCACCTGAAACTGACATGAAAACTCTTGACACCAAAGCTGAAATGTGACACAAAATGTCTGTTTAAGCAAATTAAATAATCAATAATTGAGAAGACCATTAAAGGGAAAGAGGTAATTCGACCAGGATGTTCTCTGATCCAACACCCCACAACAAGTCAACAAAGGCAAGAAGTCAGCCGCTGGAGTGTTGTAATAAGTCACACAGGGCTGGTCTTGTCATGTCTGTCTGTGGAACATTATTCATCTGGAAAATTAGGCCGTTGTTATGTAGGACAGGATGACGGAATGCATTTTTGATGAAGTAAATATTTGCTAAACCCTTGGCAAAAAGTACTACACTTGAAGTTTAATTTCTAAAGTACACTTGTAGCAAGTATAGACCATGTATATGTACTACTAGAAGTGTACTACTAAATTGTAACATTTTGAGTTTACAATATAGTATATAAGAGGTAAACATCAAGTATACTGCTCTCTTTAAATATACTTGTAGTACATTTAAACAGACTACTTTTTGCTAAGAGGGGGAAAAGGATTGTGACTTGTCGCCATACTTTGGATAAAGGTTCATGCTTTCTGAATTTGTTTTAGGACTTGTTTTCTCTGTTCTTTGAGCAATTTGAGCAATTGAAAGTGGTATTTCTGTTTTTCCTAATACTATTCTTTCGCAAGTTCATTGATGTCTACACAAATATTCTATTAACTACTCCATTCATTCAGTCATCTTCTAAACCCGTTTTGTCCCTTTCGGGGTCAGAGGGCTGCTGGAGCCTATCCTGGGGGGAAGGCAGGGGACATCCTGGACAGGTTGCCAGTCTGTCGCAGTCTATTAACTAATTTTTTTTTAATATTCTAGAGTAAATTATGTTGCTAACTTTCTCAAAAACCTTTAATAATGATGTCCCCCCATGACTCACTGCTCTCTGGCTTTGGGGGGCCCGTGGCGGTCTTGCTGGCCCTGGCCTGGGTGGCGGATGTGATCACCCGGGGGACGATGGTTCTCTATCTGCTACCGTGAGGGCGTTGGGGGGGTTTTGGCTGCCGCTGCTGCTGTGGTGGGGGTCTTGGTGTGAGGATGGCTGGTCACTCTCCCTCCTTATTTTTACATTATATCATCCATTTTAGAAGAACATAAACACTCACTCGAGCACAGGTGTTAGCTCACCTTTGCACTAATAGTTTGCGTGATTGAATGAAATATTTCACACTAGTTGGTTTGAATGCACAGGCATGCGTGTGTGAACACTATTTGTATTGTGTACATGTCGACATGTGAACATTTTTTGTAGCCAACAGGTACGTTTATAACATTTGAGTGTGTGTGGAAAGGCCCCACCCTTATGGACTTGTATTACATCTTAACCTCACCGTAATGAGTATAACCATCCAGAAACGTGTTGCTGTATGCTGCTTCATGGTTTTCCCCCCCCTTCTATAATCACCCTCCTATCCCCCCTCTCTCTAACATCCCTCTCTCTTCTTCCCTCCTTTCCTTTTCCGTCCGGTCCAACACAAAAGATTTTCAAATATGATTAAAATGAATAAAGTTTTGCCTAGATTACAAAAGGGGTTTATTCAGACATACCTCTGGTTTGTCTGAAGATTAATAACCCCTGTTGTAAAAGTAAACTATGTCCAACACAAGAGGCCTTCAGCTCTCACTCTCATCTGTTTGCCCAGCTGTTGGACAGGACAAGTTTAAAAAAATAAAAAAAAGTATTTGGAAAAGTAGCTGTATAGTAAAACGTAAGTAAATAGCCAAATAAAAATACAGACAGTCTGTTTCAGACGTACTAAAACATTCCACAGAAAATCAATTGGAGGACACTAAACACCATCAGAATTAAGGCACTCCAAATTAAAGGACACATTTATTTTAACAAAAATAAAGGGTTTTAAGTGTGATCTATGGTTTGAAAAATACAATAAGGACCAATGCAGTCGCTCTTATTCAGTTTTGGTTGGTTCGATTTACACATTCCTGGCTGAGATGCGCCACAAATGTTAAATTAACCTTTTTTCTTTATTCACTGCTGACATTACACTATATACTTTTACATTTACTACATTGAGATGGTCCTAAATGACAGCACATCTTTTATTTTGAAGGGAAATCATACTGTATGAAGCTTTGTTATAAAATAGTTTTATTTATACCAAAAAACAAACAAACAATAATGAATTTATAGTCATCACAATAGTAATAATAACATAAATAAAAAAGTAGTGTCTTATTTTTCTAAAGGGCTTTGCGGCTCCTGTCTGGTTGTTGTCAGGAAGAAAGGTTGAAGACCTCTGAAAAACATTTTTTTATGTTTGCAACAAAAGCAAAGAACTGGTAAATTGATCATTCTAAGTGGATGTAAATCCATGAACTAAAACAATAGAAGTATTAACAGTAATAATTTTTTTTAATATCTAATAGAATGAGGTCAAATCAGCACCATATGGTCTATAAAGTCACTTTAAAGTCCTGCTTCATTCAACAAACTGCCACTAAGGCCTTTGACAGGGTCAACCACCTCAAGCTTTTTCAGAAGCTAATTAATCGAGGAGTGCCCAAATATCTTGTACGAATCCTGGCTTTCTGGTATGCTAATCAAACAATGGTAGTCAAATGGGGCAATGTCTTATCAGAGCCTTTTTATGTAAGCAATGGAGTTCAACAGGGGGGGATCCTCTCTCCATTTCTATTCAATGTGTATATTCATGACCTATCCACTAATCTGAATCTGTGCAAAACTGGATGTGTTGTTGGATGTCAAACCTTTAATCATCTTATGTATGCTGATGACCTTGTCATTTGTAGCCCCTACAGTGCTGGGTTACAAACACTTTTAAAAGTTTGTTCTGACTATGGCAGAGACTTTGATATAAAATACAATCCCTCCAAAAGCAAAGTAATGATCGTAAGGACCAAAGACGACAGAAATGTAAACTTTCCTGTTTTTAAGCTTTGTGGAACGACTCTGGAACAAACATCATCTATCAAATATCTTGGACATTTCATTACTGACGATTGGAGGGATGATAGAGACATTCAGAGACAGTACTGTAAACTCTATGCTCAGGCAAATATGCTGATGAGAAAATTCAGTGCATGTTCTCTTCAAGTGAAGTGTTCGCTGTTCAGAGCTTACTGCACTCCTCTGTATACGGCCCCTCTTTGGTGGAACTATGGACGTGGGACATTCCACAAATTCTTAGTGGCCTATAATGATGCTTTTAGGCTTCTGCTACAGGTGCCCAGGTGGTACAGAGCCAGTCAGCTGTTTGTGGACGCTCACATCCCCACCTGTGAAGCTCTACTGCGTAAGCTAACGTACAGCCTCATGGAACGCCTGGACAAATCTAAGAACTCAATTATCATGTCTCTGACTGATCCCAAAAGAAGCTCATGCCGCTACACTTCTGCCCTAAGGAAACACTGGATACAGCGATTATACTCTTTTTAAGTTATATCTTTTTACTTTTTATTATAAATACTGTATTTGTATCTTATGTTTTATTTTATTCTCTTTTCTTCCTATGGACCACCTGAGTCTGAAATAAAAGTTTGAAACTGTCAGTCCATCTTTGCAGAGAATTGTTTGTGTCAGTAGGTGGCAGTACACAACCATGAATTGCTGCAATGTTGTCAACAAGATTGTTAATTCTTGTCAATGTTAGAATTTAAAAGGTCAAAATACACTAATCAAAGACAAGTACTATCTTAAGAAGCCCTTTACTATATGCAAACACATTGAGATAAGGTATTTTGTCTCTATAACCAACAATCTGGTGTGTAAATATGACAAGAAACAACAAAAAGAATACAAAACTTTGCAAATGTGGTTAGTTTTTTTATTTATTATTTTCCCAATCATACCAGCAGCTTTCAACACTTTATTTTTATTTTTTTTAGAAACATAGAAACAAAGCAGTCCACCATTACAACAAATGATCAATGTTCCCTATTTGCATTTATCAGTAATTTTTAAATATGTTTTTTTTTACATTATTACAGCCCCTCTTTGGTCCTCCAAACCAAATATTTGTAAGAAAAGTATCACAGAATAAGCGTGTTTGTACAAATCCATCAACAAGCATAAACATTTGATTTTCATAAATCCAATTAACAGATATTTACCAGGCATTATGTCTGATTTCCTGGTCCCCCCATAAAAAGTGGAATGCACTTAGCAAACAGGGCTGAAAAACAAAGGCACACAGATGGTCTCTCTAGAGGCCTTTTGTAGATTTTCTAGTTTTCTCCCACACAGATTTAAATAAAGTGACACATTTTGCTTTTGGCACACATTTGTTTTCGAGTGACTGATTAAGCTACAAGTCCTGCTCAATTTTTACACAACTCTAAATAGGCGATTTACAATATACATGTAAAGTCATATCAGAACTTTAGGGTAATACCCATTTCTTTTCAAGTCTTGTCCAGGTAGTTTTCCACAATAACACTGGCTTCACAGGTAAAAGACAGAACTAGGAAGCAGTGGAGTGTAATCATAGTGCTGCCCGCCCATATTTTATAGGGGTGTAACGATTAATTGAACTTTATTCCCACCATCCAATGAGATCGATCTGTCTGTTAATCAAATCCACCAATACCATTATAAGATCCTTTCAAAATAAAATCAATTGATTATACCGATATTGGAAAATATCATTTGGTTTGAGGTTTATTAGGTTTATTTTAACGTAAAAACAAGCATTACAGCAGATAACACACATGTGATGACAGCAAACTTTAAGGAACTAAAATGTGAATGTATTTACCATTTCATTCTTGTTTACTTGTTTTTTTGTGCACATATTTAATTTACACTTACTATCTTGGAAGAAATACAAAGAAGACTTCACCTGCACTGTAGAGTACTCAGGTATTTCTCTCCGAGTCACACTGGTTGAAGTTTTGGCTAGCAATCGATTTTAGGTCGGTGAATAGATAGTTTAAAATAAACCCATATGGACTATGAATCATATCATCAACCACAAATAACGACATGAATCGTTGTTGGAAGGAATCGTTACACCCCTAATGTTTTAGGAACCAAATGAGGAAAATGCAGCTTGCATTTTGTTTCTTGTAGCAGCCAGGATTTGACAATTTATGACAAACAAGCAAGAGAATTAAAAAAAAATAATAATAAAATGAATTGCACATTAAAGCAACATTCTATGGTGCAGCAAGAGTTTTTAAAGAATCGTCTCCATAGGTATTCTCTTTTTTTTTGTTGGAGAATTTAAATCGCACTTAAGGTGAGCTGTATTATAGTTTACGAGGCACTTGGTTGAAAGAAACATCTAAGTTTATAAAGTGGAGCTGATAAGCCCCCTCATCTGGGATGTGCACAGACTTTAAAAGGTATAAAAGCACTCAGTGGGGTCACTTATTGGCCTAAAGTGACTTATTTAAAACCTACTTGGTTTGAGTGCAGTACAGACTGCTTCAGAACAGCACTGTGGTCTCAAACGGTCACATGAAATGTCCAGCTATAGTTTGACATTCCTCTTTCTACCACTCAAACTTCCACAATTGCTTCTTGTCGTCCGGGCTGCACCTGCTCATCTGGGCGTCTGTGCGACCCTCGGCCGTGCGGAAAGCCGTCACGCACATGTCTGAGTGAGGATGGTAGATGGTCCCATCCTGGAGGGGGTGACAGTCTTAAAATACAATCTGGGTTCTGAGAAAATTGTGCGAGATGCATGGTGAGGTACAGCAATGGGACTTCCTACCTTTCTGAAGTCCCAGATGATGCTAGGAGGTTTTAGCTCCCAGTCACGAGGGCAGTTCCTCATATTTATGCTGGTCTGGCCGTCCAGGACCTCAGCGCACAGCTCTGTCACAGAGTTGAAACGGATCTCCTTCTGAGAGGTGTATTCAAAGTACTGGAACACAGAACAAGTCGTGTTGTTCTATTTTGCTTGTTTAGGTGGAGTTTACAGTTGGACATTGACTTGACAAGGCAAACAAAACAAGAGGTCTGAGACGGAGGGTTGACTCATGTGGGTGCTGTGGGTTTTTGGGTTGTAAAGGGCTATAAAAAATTGTAGAAAGGAGGGGCCACGTCTTAAAGGGAGTGTTGTGACGTATTCATAAATTGCAAAAACTTATGACGTACAGAGGATGCTGTTGTAGAGTGCCTTCATTACACTTTATTCATCATCCCTTAGCCCCATTGACCCGTACGGGGGTTAAGCCATACAGATGCATTTCTCCAGCCCCGTGGAGGGTCAGCATGCCCGTAGTAAAAAAAAAAAATGTCCACGAACATCTTTGTTTAACAGGTTTTGTGGCCCGTACAGGTTTTTCCGATTTTTCACTAGCACACAGCCAGTATCCACCCGTGAGGGCAGTTGTGACGACTGTTTTAACTGATCGATATCAAACCGTAAACTATAATGGACTGGAGTCTTCACCCCTTCCTCTACAATGCGGTTTACCTCAAGGTTCCATTTTGGGTCCTCTGTTATTTTTATTATATGTCCATGATCTACCCAATGCATCAGTTAAACTTACCCTAAAATATTATTTGCAGATGACACCAGTGTATTCTATTCCCATAAGGATTTAGATACTCTTAACAATGTTGTAAATGATGAACTTGACAAGATATCTACTTGGTTCAAAGCTAACAAATTGTCACTCAATATAAAAAAACACACTTTTTATTGTTTGGTCTAAAATCAAATGCCATGGATTTCTCTTTTGAAATACAAATTGATAATATTCCAATCAAAAATGTTTGCTGTGTTTGTTTCCTTGGTGTATTAGTGGATGAATCTTTATCCTGGAAACCTCATGCTAGTTTTATTAGTACAAAAATGGTGGGTATCCTAGGTAAAACCCGTCATTTGATGAATACAAAGGTTGCAATTATGTTGTACTATTCAATGATATATCCATATATTAGTTACTGTAATATTGCTTGGGCTAGTACACATCAAACTAAACTTGAACTTATTCTGCGTCTACAAAAACGAGCTCTGAGAATAATATTCAATGTAGGACATCGACATTTATCTCAACCTTTGTTTTGTCAGGCCAGTGTCCTGAGTATCTATCAAGTAAACCAAATTCAAACTGGTCAGTTTGTTTTCAATTCTATTAGAAAACTTCTTCCCGAACATTTCACCAACATGTTCAATTTTAATAATGAATTTCATGAATATCCCAGTCGGGGTGGCTGTCTCATCAGAGCACCTTTCTCTCGCATAACTCAGTCACAGTTTAGTGTCCTATACAGAAGATGTAAAATTTGGAACAGTCTTCCTTCCTCTTTCAAAGTACTTTCACAAACTCAGTTTAAAAAAGCTCTAAAGAGCTTTCTTCTTAACAATGTTACTTTTCCATATGGCATGTATTTTTAGTTTGATAACAGAATGTAAGTGCATGAATTGAATATGCATTGATTTTTTTATGTATTGTATTTGCTGAACGGTATTGTTTTTTAGCTTATAGACTCATTTTGGTGGATGCCACATGTTAAGCCCCTTGTGGGTTTTTGGCAACCATCCATCACATCCACATTGTTGAATATTCTGGTTTTATTTACTTTTTTTGATATGTGATAAATGAAATTGAAAAAAAAAGCAAAAAGTCAAAGAGACATGGGTTTAACTCTTATATTGTGTTTGGGTCAAAACTGACCCGCTCTCACACTTGAAAACCCAAACACAATATAAGGGTTAGGGCCGAATTTCGAATTTCTTCTCTAACCCTCTGGCTACTCCCTATTTCTCCAATTGTAAGGGCATTTGAAGCTGTAGTGGTGTCTGAAAGTGTTTTTTTAAGGAATTGTGGGGCCTACCGGTGGTATCTCTCCACCGGTAGGGTGATCCGCGAAAAAACACATTTCTTCACTCGGGTGGGCTCTGAATCAAAGAAGTTATACATTCAAATGTGAGTGCTGCGTTTTTGTTTTTTTGTGGCATTTTAAAGTCGTGTCATGTATTTCTTGAGCACTGGCAGCTACGTGCTCACAGAGATGACCGGCGGCTATTAATGACACCATCAAGCAACACTCACGGCCACATTTGAAGACACTTTTTTTCCTTATTTCCCTCCATTTGGAGGGCTTTTTTCAATCCCTAAATTCAGGGATCGGGAGAAGCTTTAGGTGTAGGGAAGCAATCCGGATTCAGTCTAGGTTCACTTCTTCAGCAGTGAGAGTATGTCTTACTTTCTTTTTCTTGTATAATGTGTCTATTTGTGTGTCCAGGGAGCTATTCCGTGAAGACAAGGGTTTGGCCGTCTCAATCGTGTGGACATGAACCTAACTCTTCATCTAGAGTGTCATTTGAAGTGGAAAAAAGATCCAGAAGTGAGCTGCTCATTAAACAGAGGGTAATCAATCGTCAACCGTCCTCGTGCTACTCTGCACATCTCATGTGTCTTTCAGACGCATCGAGGCACGTCGTGGTCATTTCTAATAAAGGTCTCACTTATGGCCAGTGTCTCTGACTTCAGACTGGGTGACCTTTTCTGCCAGAGAGTCTTCTAAATAGAATGTTGGTTTATTTGAGCCAGAAAAAGGAAAGCAGGTTTTGGGAGGACTTTTATCTCAAACATTGATTTAACCCTTTAACATCGGTGAAGTCTCGGGCGACAGCTAAATAACACACCCTTTTGACTTACCGTAACTCTTCGACCATTCTCACAATCAATCTGAATAAGCTGATTCTGACGTGGAAAAAGGTGTCTTTTCATATCTGCTTTCTGGCAATATGAAACACCTTACTAACTACAGTGCTGCATAACGATGCAAAGCCACTTTTCTCCATTTCAGAATCCACTGAAGTTACGATAGTTGCATAAACGGTTGAAGATTTACGATAGATGGTCAACATTGTAGCTTGATTTTGGATTTAGGAGTTAGCATGAACTATTGATCATCTGTTTGCAGAATGAGTAGAGTAAAAAGTTTACCGTACCTGGTTTCCACCTTGGCCATGGCAGCCAAACAAAGAAAGATGGGCTCCAGTGGGGTTGTGATCTGGTGCATTGTAATCCAGGCACTCTGACTGTATTCCTGAGCTGCGGATCTGGTAAAAAAAAAATAGGTATTATTAACATAAAGAGGTTGCATTTTGCATTTTTCATTTTCATTTCAAGGCTTGTAAACAAAATTAGCCACACATTTTCATTCAAACCAATCACCACCCTAACATCAGTGATGGTATGTGGGGTAATACTATTGAAGTGCAGCCTCAATTTTCCTAAATGGTGCAACTACTCTATGCGATGAACCTGGGTCCTGCATTTACCTATACAGTGTTCCCCTGCGTATTTGCTTTTCACTATTCCCTGAACTTTTTTCAGTAATGTGACTCCTTCGGTTCACCTTATTGGCTGAATACTCCTGATCCAGGTAATCAGCGGCAGATAAGGCAGGATTTATAGAAAACCAGCGGAAGGCCGGCCCTCGAGGCCTAGAGTTTGACTCCCCTGATCCAGGGTGTACACCGCCTTCGCCCTTCAGTAGCTGGGTAGGCTCCAGTATATCTGTCACATCCAACCAGTATACACTTACCGCACCATGCCACCCTTCCCTGTCTTCAGGAACATGAAGTTCTGGGTATATATTCTTCAGATACCAATCAAAACTGTTGCATTTCAGCCTCTCCCTCAGCTGCAGCCGCTCAGTGATGTCACCATAGTTCTCCTGTAAAGTACAAAAATCCGATACAATTTCAAAACTACCAACAAATGAAAAAAAAAAATAATCACAATTTTTTTTAAACATGTTATTTTAAAACCAGTTCTTTAGAATGTTCTAGTGAAACAACACAAGGTGTTTATTTGAATAAACTCCTTTTATATGTGAGGGTAACGTTTATTTTTATATGTATTTGAGTATATTTCTTTTAGGACTGGATGCAAGATAGAGGGAGAGTAGAATTATAGAGATGGGGGACATGGGTTCAAGAAAGAAAAATGGGGTAAAGAAGTTAGAAACACAAAGGTGGGGTAGGATTACAAATGAAATGAAGCAATTTGTTTGAAGTTAATCATCAGACCTTTTACAGGCAAATGTTATGAAAAGGGGTGGGCTCCTTAAAACGGTGTCTTACAACCTTTATTGAGCCACGGCACACTTTAACTGTGACAAAAATCCTGCGGCATACCAGGATACAAAAAAATTAAAAAATAGGAGAAAGTCATAGTCTGTATTGATCTACAGCCCCTCTGCAATTTTACGTGCATTTTGGTGATAATTGTGGCAGAAAAACCTGGAAGTTGCAGATGTTTTTTCTAAAAGATGTAATAAAAGTTAAGTTAAAACATTCAGAAACTTTTTGATGTGTGTTCGTTTTGGTTTCAAGACGTTTAACAAGGACTCATTGTGCGCTGAGATGCTGTCACTTTCACCCAATGCATCATGGGAGATGTAGTGCAAACAGCCGCCGAATGCAGACAGACTCTCGTCTCTGAGATTCATTGTTTTGCTCACTTTTTCCACGATCTGACACCGGATTCTGTGGAAAGCTACACCACTAAAGACGAGCTTTAGCTGGTATTTTTGTTGGAACTGAGACGACTTTATGAGAAGAATCAGAACAAGGAAGTAAAGACTTTAACCACTTCTGATTGGTCAGACTGGTGACGTATGATTAAGCCTCCAAAAATGATTGGTGGAGACAGTTAAAGGGAGGGTTTTAGCTGTGGCTAAATTGCGATACCGTGATTCTTATCAAAATGTCTTTAATAGAATCAAATAGACACAAAGAAAAAAGTATTTTACGATCTTTCATATTCCTAACTCCTAGGTGTTTTATCAGGGCCTGTTTGGATGAACACAGACCTGATTTCCTGGAGATGGGAAATGTTTTTAGATCAGTTAATGAGGGCAATTTCCCATGGCACACCTGACCACACGGCACTGGTTGAAAAACACTGCCCTAGATCATGGCATAGCCAGAGATCTCAGGGATCACCCTCCCTGCAGGGAGAGTGGATCACCATGCCAGGGAAGCCAATGCCCACGGGACACAACCACCAGAGAACTGTGAGGACACCTTTCTGTTTGTTGATGGTGATGTCCAGGCACCCTACTTTTAAATGTCCAATTAAAACCAAGAGAGGAAGGGGTTAAATGCAGCAACCAGAGGGTAGGAATCACTGTTCAGTAGGCCAACCCCAAAGGTGGAATCCAAACGAACCCCTCTCTTCTGACATTCTAAAGAATTGTCATGTAGGAAGGAGGGCAGATTGGGAACAGCTTCCAGACTAACCCCCAATTTTATTTGAAACCCTTGCCCCAGCCCCCCCAAGCATTGACTCCAAGACTCCAAGGCCAAGAATAAGGAAAACACAAGTAAAACTGACACCCTAGGCTCGCTCACTCACTCACACACACACACACCCACACACACGCACACACACACCACCATTCATTAGAAAGTTGCTTGAGGAATGTGTCCAAGTATTGAGCTTTGTCAGTGATGCTTAAAATAGGAGCAGTCTGTGCCTCAACAAGTCCAACCGGTCTTGTCGGCACAAGGTGCCACTTTGAGCAATAAGCAAACCAATGCAAACATCATTTTTCACTTGCACTGTTAAAATGCAACAAAATCATAAGAACTACATCATTTTGTCTTACAAATATAACTATTAATAGAGTATGTGTGTCATGCGAAAGCAAAACATTCATATCATTAAAGCAGACTGGTATTATCTGCACAACCAGCACATCAGCTACAGCCACAACCTAATGAGACCCTGAGGGACTGACTGGTAGACACCAATGTGTGCACATCAGAGAATGCTCATGAGTTTAGTAAAATGCTATGAGAACACAATGTAAAATCCCAGACTCACAAGCTGTTCCAGGAAATAGCCTCACAGGTGTGTTTGAAGTTTCTGAACAAAATAGGCTAAATTGAATTGTAGGTAGCATTCAATTTAAACAACCTATTAAATTCAGTTGCATTTTAATACATTTGGAGTCAGTGATTGTATAGAGTAGTATAGAACTTTTATTGATCCCACAAACTGATTAGCAATGATGTGTTCAATGTGATCTACTGTTTGATCAAAGATCCCTGACATTAATAATGTATTTTTTCAGATAGGTGTAACTGAGATGCATGCATTTTTGATGGTATTGAGCTCCGAGACCTGAGAGGCCCAACACATAAAAACACACAAACACAGACTTGACCTGGTGAGACAGACAGGCTGAGATCATGTGTTGACACCCAGACAGGGGAATTATATCATTACAAGCCTTCTAAATATTGTGCAAGCAGGTGTCTAAATTGCATGAAAATAGTACTGACAGATGGACTTGGTCTTGTTCTACCTGTTCTCATGTTCTACCTTTTTGGCTGGAGGGTTCCTGTTGTAGAAGTGATGTTTATAAGAGTCCATCCAAACCTCTGCAGCTCGCACAGTGTTCTGGAGGAAGTTTGGCCGGGCATAAGGGGCTTTTTTAGGGAACACATGGCCCACATGAGAGCAGGGATGAATCTCCAGACTGCCCCCACACTGCCAAACCTGTGGGTGTCAGAGCAAAGTACAAAAAATGAATAACTTAAAACAGCCAGCTTCAGTAGGGTTTATGTTTTTATTATATTGGAAGAGGGTGAATCAGCTGTCAGCCACACTGATGTACTGTATTTCCATCCCTTCGGAGCAGAATAAGGCACACCTTTGAGCAAAGTCGTCAGGTACACCCTTTGTCACATGCACCAATTCAAGATTTTGGGTTGTGGAGGGTCATAGAGAGGAGTGGCTGCCTCTTAAGGGTCACGCAGGTGTGTGGCCACTTCGAAGAATGTAATGAAAATGGAGCGTACCATTGTTGCACACAAGTAAATGTCTCATGAAGCATCTGTAAGACTAATAGAATATGCGGGTACCCTTACTGACCGCGCTAATGCCTTACCAACAGGGTATGCAGGTAATACGTTGGCTGTAGGATGCCCAAACTATGCTCTGATTGGCTAATTTCCTCATCTCCAACAGTCAGGTTGAGCGTAAGGAGCGCGCACTAATCACATGAACAGCACTATTGGGCACATCTACTTCATCCTTACACCTTCCTGTTGTGTAAGTCATCGCTACCACCCGTCGCTCACAGCATCTCCATAGAAAAATGAACATTTTTGTTCTACGGACCCACCGATCGGTCTATGACTTTACTATTACATGAATGGCTCAACTACATGCCTCGTAAAGCTTTGCCCATTTTTTGCCCACAGACAGCCCATTTCCACCTGTGAGGGCAGGTTTGACTAAGGCTTAATTTAGGATGTATTTGTTGTTAACCTGGAAGACTTACAGCTCTATGTTCCATGGAACGTTTTTTTGTGGAGCTGCATGTAACTTCAGTGTTGACACACAAATAAACTGTTGCATGACTCGAGCAATTTTCCTCAACTGACTACAAAGTAATTTCCTTTAGAGACCACAACTTTAATTAGAGCAATGCAAACTTTAAAAGTTAGTTTTGAAGCAATTCTTACCAAACTAATTCACTTTAATACAATGTAAAAAAATGAATATGTTTGTTTGTTGTAAAACAACAATATTTCCACTTATAATAGTTATATATATTAAAAAATTATTGAAAATACAGTTACATATCTGTTTTGGCAGATATCCCCTTAAAATATTCAATCTCATAGTAAAAAAATCAAACATTGTTTTGTAGGTCACAAATGCACTATTTGAGGACGAAAGGCTGCTAATTGGGTAATGTTTGTATTTGGACTATTGCTAAGCTAAATGAGTGTATAATAATTACATTTAGGCTTAAAGCATTACTATAACTAAAGATCCCTCAAAATGAGACATTTATTACTTAATTTACCAAAAAATAAAATAAAAACTTTACTCTCTTGATCCAACCTAAGGAGCCAGACTTAAATAATGAAAAATGAATTACATCACTATAAGATGAAACTAAATGACACGTTTCCATTTAGCTTTGCTTGTCAAATCTGGAAATCACCTAGTGAAACCAAATTCATTGAACAACCTGATTATATTGTAGACATTTATAGGTATTCACTAAACAGGAATTGGCAACCAAAACAAGGGAGATTATTTTTTTGTTGAGTGCTTTCAAACACTTTGGTCTCACATTTGCAAGTATAACTGTTAACCTAAGGCTTTATCTTGCATATCTGATGGAAAACTGATCTCACCCTGAAAGAGAGCTCCAGGTTTTCTCCTCCCCACACCTCCATGCCCATGTCATATGTGCCAAGGTACTCGAAATACACTTTGCTCACAGCAAATAATCCCCCTGCCATTGTGGGAGACCTGTGACAACGGAAGAATCATGTTTTTTGGTGTTTTTATTCATTTAAAATGATGTGTGGTAATGGTGTCAGAGTGATGCACAAGAAAATTGATGTTCGTTTGACCCATTTTTATAAAGCGATTCCTCATGCAAACAGCTCTCTAAAAGTATCATGTCGCTGCTTTACCTGAAGGGGTCAGTGCGGGACTTGCGCCTCTTGCGCTCAGATTCAGGGACAGAGTGCCACTGAAAGGTGAGTCTCCAGTCGAACCCTCCTATCATTGGTTCACCAGTTTGCATGTAAAACTCAAAAGAGTTCCAGTCGATGGTATCAATCACAGGGCACACGATGGTACTGGCATTCTCAGCAATTCTAAATGTGAGGACAGAAACATGTAGAAGGTTGAGTGAAAGTGGGGGAAAAACACGACATGGAAAGCCCTTATCATCTTAGCGTGATTACCTTTCAAGCAGAGGTTCAATCCAACCAGGAACACACTCACAGTGGCAATCAAGAAACGTTAGAACATCACCAGTAGCATAGGTGGCACCAATGAGGCGTGCTCGGACCAGCCCCTCCCTTTTGTTGGTCCGAATGAGCCGCACGCGTTGCAGATTACTGATGTACTCTGCCAGCTGGGACTTTAGGTATCCTAGTTTACAAAACATAAGCATTATATTTCTCCATTATACTCTTTTGGGTATGTATTAATTACGTTTCATATTACGCTTAAAGATGGTATGAAGATCATGAAACATCTGGTATTTAGGTGAAAGAAATTATGTAGCAACTCAGAGGTCCATGAGGTCATTTTTATGGTGTAATGCCAGACATCTAAAGGCTCCTTAGTCCAACTTCTGTAATGACGTCCTTCTCAAACATCTGAAATCAGCCAATGATGACTATGATTTCTTTAAAGACCAATTATAACTAGAAGGAGCTGTATTTCCAGAAGAAAATGCAGGGTTGAATGCTATATTGCTAAATGAAAATGAAACTTAAAGGGTAATAATTGGCAAAAAAAATAAAGAAAGAAATGATCAAAAGTTGACCATAAATAAAGTGAAAACATTGTGTGTAGGTGTCGAATACAACTAACTGTGTAGATTTTAAAAGAAATGTGAAAGAAAAATCTCATCAAATAAATGCGAAAGTCCCACAGCTGGCTTTTACTGTGCTGCTACAAAAGACAGATTTGCATTTATTTGATTATTTAGTTTATTTCGCTTTGTTTGTTTTTTCGTGCTGTTTAAAAAAATGCTGCAAGTTTCATTTCATAGCGGCAATAGTTTCATTATTAAATACAACATAAATGTCCATACCTAAAGTTTTATCGTTCAATACATTAGGCTAGAAATTCTAACTCAAAGTAACATGTAATATTTACATTATCAACAGGCCAATTATGGCCCAAAGGCCCATTTGAGGGCAACCCTGAAGAGCTAAAGGAGTTTGACACCTTATTGACCCACTCCGATCGAAAGCGTGTTTTAACATGTTCTTGTGGCATTTTTCTCATGATGGAGGACATATATAAAGAAAATCAAGCTAAAAACTGCTATTCTAAGTATTTCTTTATTTAAATCGTTGTGAATCAGTAGTAGACTAGGCTGAAGACTGCTTCTGAGAACACACGTTTCCACATTCAGTCCACCTCATTCCATATCTCACTCTCTGAAGTATGGTAATGTGCTCTGACTTGTTTCAGTAGACAATTTTTTCATAGCTTTTAAAATGTATAAAGAAGTACTAACATTCGATATTTGTCTAAATACTTCTTGGTATTTGATCTGGACTCAACAAAACCTGTCAGACTCAAAAAGCAACAATCTGAACAGTTTTTCGGCAGACATGCAAAACAATAGACAGTTTATCAAAGAGAGTCAGACCTCGGTCACTGTAGTCATCAATTAGGATGATCTCTTTCAACAGGATGGCAGGCGTGGTCTCCAGCACGCTGTGAATGGTCCTCAGCAGGGTGGACCAGGCCTCGTTGTAGAAGGCAATGATCACTGAAGTGGTAGGTAAATGTCGGTAGTCAAACTTCTTATTCCGGCATCTGAAGTATGTGCAAGTGTGTTTGTATGGGTAGAGGGAGATAGAGTTGGCATAAGCATTAGCATACACGCTCAGTGCATATCTACAAAGAATAAAAACAGCACTCGGAACCAACTCGTGCAGCACAGAGCTTATTTTTCAGACGGCCAGCCAAGCTGAAGCTTCAAGAGCGACAGGATATTTCTGGACAAAGGTCCAGATGGCAGTTATTAAAACAACAAAAAGCAGCAAAAATATACTTGGGAGAGGGAGGTTATAACACAAATGAGCAACATACCACACAAAAGCTCTCAAAGAAGCCACAGAATAGAAAACAGACATGAAAGGAGGGGAGAAGGATGAACCTAAAGCAAAGACGTCATTTAAAACTCCAGGTTTTGGAGAGGATCTTTTAATTAGGGTGTACTGTAAGCTAACATTAAAAAAAAAAGCTGGAGAATCGGCTCAAACAGGGGTTAGTCATTGCATGATGTTGATTGGATGAATAAAACCAATAAAAGTGAGTTACTGCCAAATGTATGCTATTTTATCATTAGCTGCGTTTCCATGACGCATATGTGCAAAGGTTTATCCAAATCTTAGAAATGTTGGAGGAAAAAAAACACTTTTGGAATTACACTGTTTCCATCAAATCGTTATTATGTGAATAAACACAAACCAACTCACGCGATAAGTCATTCAGAAACATAGTGACGGATGCTTTGATTTACAGCAGACACACTTAAATTTCTTCCATGGCACTAGCACTCATTCTCATCTATCAAAAGAGACGTCAGCGTCTTGTTCAGGTCATGGAGCGGCGAGCTCCTTACACGTGGGACCGGCTATCACTGACGCGCAGTTGGTTAACACACTCAGCTTTTGATGAGTGTGTGATGCTGTGTCTTGTGCCGCCCGCCGTGCAGTGCCCAAGGCAGCCAGTTCCTACCAAGAAGCGCATTGCTTGGTCTGGTTGTTAGTCACGTGACTCATTTAATTTGAAAAAAGTGTTTCCAATGCAGTTTTGCAAAATACGTCAATTTCGATACGCCTAAAAAACCACCTCCTCCAAGAGCAAAAACGTTTATTTGATAAATGAAAGTTTTTTGAATTTGTTGTGTTTCCGTAAAGCAAATTTATCATCCCAAATCCAATTTGCGCAATTTCGCAGTCAATGGTAAATGGTTAAGGGCGCTTTTCTACCTTACTCGAAGGGTCGACCGCCCTACCGCTGTACCACGGCCGCCCACAAAGCCCACAGTTATTTATTCACAGTCAAGAAAACAATCGGTTTTGGTGTAGCTGATGCTACATTCATCGTCGATGTGGTTGCGCCTTAATTACCTTACTACTCACTACTTTAGAGCTCTTTATATGGGCGTTTTACTTTTTGTCGAGGTGCCTAAATGTCCGAAATACCTCCCTACTACCAAACTACTAAAAAAAAATACTAGAATTTTATTAGAATAAAATGCTATCTAGTGCCCTGGATTTTTCAAGTTATATGTACACCATGCTTACAAATGTTTTTCTTAAATAGCAGATGTGATGTCATCGATTTCACAAATTAATGTAACGTATTGGGTCAATATTTGCCAAACTAGTAAGCACCGATGCACACTGGTTTTTCGCAGAGAATTCTAGGGCACTTCATTTTGGGATTGTAGTTCGGTCAGCTCTACAAAATGGCAAACGCACAATAAAGTGCACTATGTAGTGAGTAGGGAAGGAATTCCAACACAACCAACAATTCCAAAATCCAGTGCTCGGGAAATGTCCCAGAAATGTCTGCTGGTATCCATTACTACCATTGACTGTAAAAGAGAACTGGAACAAACCGACTGAAAATGGATTACTTCTGGATGAAAAAAAATGAACTCAATTCAGTTGTCATTTTTTTGCAATATGAATGTCGCCATGTTGGAGCCAGACAGTGTCAGAAAGCAGTGGCTGGTCAGAATCAGTCTGAGTCATCATCTATGGCAACCACTCTCGCCAATCATGAGTCAGCTTGTTGGAAGTCCACACCCCTACCTACAAGAAATCTATTAATCAAATGTTTTGAACGCTCGACTTGGGGGCTGGCAGGAACCACATAACTTTATTGAGGCATCTGATTGGCCAGTTTATAACTACTGTAAAAATATCGGGGGGGGGGGGAACAGGATGAGCAATAACATGTTAAAAAAAAGGTAGCAGAGCAAGAATGGTTATTCTGACAAATAAATGACCTTTTTATTTCTCAATAGAACAACTAACAATTTTTAAATTGAAGACTTTCTTGTGATGTCATATGAAACAATGCAAATCTTTTAATCTTGCTTCTTTTTTTCCTTTGTTTCTCTTTATGTGAATTACTTACACCAGAATTTCTCAGAATATGCAAATAGAGTTATGAGTACATGTGGAAAATACACATCGCTAAGAACAAAAATAGATAAAAGTAGTTAACTTGGCTAAGGAGCTAACCAGACTGGTTTACTGACTTCTCGTACTGGAAACTTGTCTCAAAAGTTTAACTGTTACTTATATCTGGCTTTTCTAGTTGGTGCAGCACACAAAGCGGAACATTCTACATTTTGAAAGCATGTGGGAATAAAACCATCCGGTTTTGAGGTCAAAGTTTGTGAAAAAACTTAAACACTAGAGTTGGTAATGTTTAAATAGTATCAAGGAATTGTTCCAATTTCATGAAACAAATTGTAACAAATCACAGTAAGCATATAAATTAAATAAACTGTACTAAATAAAAAGGACAGACTTGGACAAATGGGGATTTTACTCAAATAATCTTAAGATATATGGCTATAACTTGATTAAATGCTGCTCCAGCTTCATTGACTGAAGCTTCAGTTTCACCTTGTTTTTGTTAACATTTACAAATTAAGTTAATCTTCAAAGGTATTTACCTGATAACGTAGTAATGCCACGTCTACATCTAAAAAACAAAGCAAAGCCTAACGGCAAAAATTGAGCATGAATGATTTCAAAGAAAGTGGAACCTGTTGATTTACATCTAAGTCTTTGTCATATGAATTAACTTGATTGACAGACAGAGATTTACACTGCATGATTCCAGTGGTTAAAATAAGCAATAAAATCACCTAATGTGTAATTTTTAACTCAAGGATCCAAAATACAAAGTGTTGTTTTTCAACACAGCACCAGAACCAAAACACCCATCCATGGTTCCAAACCCTTCTTATTTTTTTTTTTGTCTAATTTTAGATTTATCCACAAGTTATGAGACGGATACGAAACTTTACATTGTGTTTTTAGGGTACAGTATCATGGCCAAAAAGCTTATTTAATTCCATTTCTATTCACAAATTTCTACTGTGATTTACTGTTGATTAAGCTTGATTATGCCTTAGACACAAGCATCAGTACAGGGATTCTGTAGGGGTGTTTTGGGTTGTCCGGGCCGGTGGAGGGTCATAGACAGAACCATCTGCATCTTAAAGGGAGCGCAGGTGTGTCGTGCAGTTTCCTTAAGGCTCGTAGGACCACCTTAAGGGATGTCATGAAAACGGCCGGACCATTGTCGTACGTGTGTTAAGTGTGTTGTGAAGTATTTGTGAGTAGCACTCATTTGTGACGTCCACGGGATGCTGTCGTAAGCTGCTCTTACTACGGGCGGCAGTGGGCAAACGGCATGCAGGTGGCCCACAATATATTAAGGTTGTAGCTAGACCACTCTGTGAATCTATACACCCGTTAATGCACTTTTTATTTTTTTACAAGAATACAGCAAGCGACAGGTCATAGAAAACGGCTAAACAACACGCAAGGCTAAGCAAGGACGAAGTAGGTGAGACGCAAGCGTGTTGTACGAATCTTTGCTTTTTTAAACTCCTCTAAATCCTTGGCCCAGTGCAAGGAGCCTGTTCGTGCTGTTCCTGTGATAAGTGCAGGGTCTTTCAGTGCCTCTTGCAGGCCCCTTATGAGTTCCTTGCGCTCAGTCTGATTGTTGAAACTTAAAAAGAATCAGAGCCCACCTTGTGTAGGAGTCCTACAGGCACCTGAGCACACAGTGCATGCACCATTTGCGTTCAGTCAGTAGGGGGCTAATAACTGTACTTAATTAATAACGTGCCCTTATGCCACACATAACGATTGTGGCATAAGTGCACTGTACAACAGCATCACCTGTACCTCCCAAGTGTGTGCAAATTACATTATCCTTACAAATACTTCACGATCCATTTGCATGATGCCCCTTAAAGTGGCTGTACACACCTCAAGGGAACTGCAAGATACACCTGCACTCCCATTTAATATGTTGTCACTCCATGACGGGTCTTCACAACCCAAAAACCCACAGTACTCGTATGGGTCAACCGTCCATATGCGGAATGTGATCAAGGGAAAAGATGAGTACAGAAAGCCTTCATCTTGTTTCTCACTGTCAGTAGCAATCTGATGCCAGTGTTAAATTTACCAGATCATCCAATTGGTGTCTTTGCTTTTGGCACAGCATTAATTCCAGCCAATATGCAAGGCTGATTTTTTTGCGAGAAAGTCAATATAGAGGAAAGCAACAAAGTTTTTTTGATCCACTCACTCTTCCATCCTGTTGTCCTGGATGTGCCGATGCAGAGAGATCTTGTCACTGACAAAAATGTTGATAGCGTAGCTCTCCACACTTTCTTCTTCTAATTTCTTCTCTTCCGGGTTGAGGTTGAGGCGAGTGGCTCGCCCCCACTCCCCAGGCGCACTGCTGTCTGGTGGGGGTTTTATATAGAGGGCTCTAGCCAGTGGTCCATCAATCCCACTCTTCTCCTCAGGCAGCTGCCTCACAAGAACATTGTGCTTATCATCTTCCTCCCGTGTTGATGAAGAGAACGGGAAGGTGGAACGTGCCAGCACTATATAGCCAAGCCACAGGAGCCACAGAAAGAACCCCGCTTTGGCTAGCACGCCTAGTTTTCTAGAACAGCGCCCCCTCATGGTGAGGAGGTCTGTGACAGAAACGTGACAAGCTGAACCTTAGGGTTGCTCCCAACAGGATACAGGCATCTGGGAAAAAAAAAAACAGACAACTATGTGTTAATCAAAACTTCTTTTAAGGACGTAAATTAAATTTTAAAATATTTGCAATCCTTTTAATGTCTAATAGAAACTGGTTCCAGAAGGCAAAGACTTCCAATTTACTTCCAAATTTAAAAAGTCTAAACTTACACCAACAATAACCAAATGTACCACCTGGTATTAAAAACTATTGGAATGCTTTTTGCTTTGCTTTTTTAATGGAAACCAGAGGGAACTTAATCTCCTGATTAATCTTTACTATAAGTAGAAGATTGCATAAAATGGTAGTTATAGAGAAAAGCAGATATTAATGTCTGCCAATAAATCTTGCCTATGTAGTTCTATTTGACCATGATGATATCAAATGTATCAGAGCACCTGCGACAGAAGTTAGTCGTGTTATCACAACCTGTAAATATATTTTTCTGTTTGTCCCTTAAAGTTACAAACTCTAAGGTGCAGCCTCTTTTAATCCTTTAACACAGCAGTAAATGCTTGTCAAGCCAATTCTTTCAGAACAATGCACACATCTACCTGCAAAGATTTCAGCAGGAGTGCACACAACAAATGAACTGAGTTGAAATGCGGTGAACTTTAGACCTTGATCGCTGTAAATTAAGTGTATCTTGTTCCACTTTTGTGCTGTTTTGTTAGTAGGTGAAGGAGGTTATAGCGATATCATTTCACCTCCAGAGCAGCGTCTGTTGTTGGTACCGCCTGTGTCATCATTTGATGTGGTGAACAGAAGTGATAATCCTCTCTTAAAATTTGGTAAATCAGAGGACTGATGACACAAGAGACGTCACCATAACCTTTGTGACCTGATGTCAATCATGTCCCAGTAGCATTGACTGCCTGTTAAAGGCAGATTTCCCTTTTTTAGCGGGAGCAGGTTCCTCTTCTGTCCCTTCATTGGACCGTTTGCGCTTGTCAAAGCAACTTTCTAAAGAAGTTTGTTTTTTGCTCATTTTGGTTGTTTGGGTTTAATTTTAGCGGGGTGTATCACGTGATGTTTGGTGTCGCGATTTTGACGTTCGTTAAGTGTGACGGATGTAACAGAGAGAATCCGGTCACTTTTCAAAATAAAACGTTTGGTTTTTTTTTTCAAAAAAACAATAAAATGGAAATTTTTTTTTCTGGCTGTCCCGGTGCCAAAATGTCCCGGTACCCATCCCCAGCCCGGTGGTTGGGGACCACTGCTGTATAATACCTGGACTGGGTGGCCCATCCCCTCTCCAAATAGGAAGTACCTGCTGGCTAAAGCTAAAATCTCATTGACTTCTATAGAGAAATAAAAAGCTATTCCTCTGTGAGTATATTTGTCAAAATAACCATTCTTTCTCTAATACTTTTTTTTACATGTTCTTGCTAATCCTAATTTTAATGATATATTTTTTCTGTAGTTCAAACTATTTAAGTTATAAAGTGGCCAATCAGATGCCTCAATAAAACTAGGTGGTGTCAAATGTCAAATTCAAAACATTTGACAAATTTTCCCAAGCCCATTTTCAGTGGTAGGAGTATGGACTTCCAACAAGCTCACACCCGACTGGCAAGAGTTGTTGCCATAGAAATGGTGACTCAGACCAATCACTTCCTACTGACGTAACCGGACATCTCAGTCCAGAAAAGCGCAGTGCTAGGAACAGCTAAGATCCTTTGCACTCTCACACATACTTTGGACTCTCAAGCTCCTAGGCCTCTGGTAGAGGACCAGAGATTGTGTGAGAAACCACCCGGCTGGGGACCGGCACAGGAGTAGAGCAAAGGGTCTTGCCCAAGTACAAACACTGGATGAAGCTCAGCGCGCACTACATGTTTTTTGAGATGCTAAACAAAATGTTAGCAATTGAAAAAACTTATTTACAGTTGAGGAAAGACATTTATCATGCCTATTATAGACAATGTATGGCTTTAATTCCATTCTACTTAAAACTAAAAGTTTGAGCTCAAGCTAAAATATACTGACATTGCATTTCTGCTGAAATGTAACACAAAGACAACGCAACAAAAAAGAAAATTGAGAATACCGTTGTGTGCGAGAAAGACTTCCGCTGAAGATTAAAAAAACACGCTAGACACTATTCCCCTTTCTATTCTCTTCCAATGAACCAAATACAGAGATTACCAGTAATAAAGATAAAAATAAATACAGAGATAAATCCCCATTTGCTTATTAAAGTTGGGATTAAAATTGGTTTACAATTGAAATACTCAAATCTGAGGAATTTAACATGTCAACACCTAAACAAGGGTTATGGTAAAAACCTCTAAATGTGACCACTAATGTAGTCGCATAATAGTGTTGCATGCATATTAAACAAGGTCGCCTTTTATCTGTCACAGCCTGCAAGGCTAAGCTGAAAGACTGCTGATCACACACTTTAGCAGTGCTTCCCCCTTCCTCACACTCTAACCCACGGGCAGCTATTTCCTACTTGGGGGGAAAAAAGGAAAATGACAGTTTGTCCCTTACAGATCCAACTTTAAATTTAAATGTTTTAAACTCTCCATTTTTCACTGCAAGTTGGTCAAAGCAGCAGTCTTTTTTCCCCTTTCAGTCGAAACTGTGGCCTGCTGCAGACTCTCTGAGGTTTCAAAATGGAGACGCCTACAGACAAAACCCCCTTTTAGAGGCTGTCCATCAATCTGACCTCTTTGGTAGTGATACTGTGTCCCCCTGTGAGCGTATGAGGAACAAAGAGGGCTACAATGCAGCTTTAATCCTGAGACACGTTTTAATCATTGCACAAAAGTAAAGGTTGATACATGCTTTTGCTTCCTGAGCTATAAAAAATGGCTTGAAAAACATGCTTTACCAGTCATGATGAGAAACATCCTTTGAAGTGAACTCTGATATATTAAAGTCACTGAAGGAACAGCAAGTGCTTGACTCACATACCGGTCAGTCACATGAGAAACAATGGTGTTAGATCTATTGTGGTAAACAGAATTCTTCCAATGGATTAAGGATTGTGAACACAGAGTCGTTTTGAGATACGTTCACATCAGGCATATGTTGCAAGTTCAGAAATGAACTGCGCAATACGCAGTTTCATGAACGCACTTTTAGTGTTCGGTGTTCAAGCCGGACAAGCAGGAAGCAGCAGGGAGAGGCCTCTTCTTCCTCTTTTGTTTTTCTACCGTTTACTAGCGCCACGTGCCCCACCTAAAGTTGGGGAAAGGCTCGGTGCGAAATGTCGAAGCGGCGTGAATCTTGCCAAACTTGCTCCAGGCTTTGAGTCATACGATTCCAGCCGGGCCGGACTGCAATTATTATTTTCGTTTTCATAATTTCTTTTCAACCGATTGTCACTTCCGTGTTCTGAGAAGGACACTACTCACAGGTCACTCACAAGTCTGACTCCCTGATTGGTTCAAACAGCTGAAAGTTCAACTCAGTTTAATGAATGCCCGGTTTTTATGTAGAGCCCGAGGATGAAATTTAAAAATTGCATAGTTATGAATGGATGGAAGCAAAAGCCCGAATTGAAGTTTGTGTGCGTTTATATCAACTTTCTATTGAAAAAGGTCGCTTGAATGCCAGTTGCCGAGGCTGGTGTGTGCGAAGCTTTAATCGCACCCTCGACTGGTTGCTGACTGACTTCTGTTGAGAGCAAGGTGAGGTGAAACTAGGCCGTAAGGTAAAAGCTGTATGATGTCATTCCATTCCAACATGGAGGGTCGGAATTGAAACTTTTTGCCCAGTTACAAATATAAATTGGTCCTACGCTAGAGGGGCAGCTGGACGGCTCAGTTGGTGCAGGACTGGCACTCAGGAAATCAGGGTTTGATTCCCAGGGGGCATAATGAGCTTCATCCAGTGTGGGCCCTTGAAGACCCTTCAAGACACTTCACGCTACTTCCCAGCCGTCTTTTACTCAAGCATCCTGTTGGGCATAGACCAATCCCCAGATCGGATTGTTGTGTCAGGAAAGGCTTGTGGCATAAAAATCTCTACAAAACCACCTGTGCAAATCAGTGAAAGCTAGTTCGCAGTGGCGACCCCTAACCTAATAATCGCTGCACCCAACGGTGAATGACAAGTGAACAGGTCTCCATCTCCGTTGTTGTTTTTTTTCTTCATTTACTTTTTTAAAATTGGTCTACTGGTCCAATAGGAAAGCGATACATTTCCAAGATGGAGAGATTTTGAAGCAATCTCAAGCTCATAATGAATTCTTGAGTCTACCCTGTTGGTTGTACTTCAGCAAAGGAGTTGCCAACAAAAATCATAGACAGCCAAGGTGACCCCAGCTCTTGGCACCAATATGTTCAGCCCTTATTGGGATTTATACACGTTCACGGGGTGACTCTACAAGTTCCTTTCATGGCAAAGAGGAAAGAAAGACATTCACTCTTGCTTGTGAGATAGAGGAATCCCTCACTGCATTTGCAAATTTGGGTAGAAGTTTTAAGCTGGATCCATTCACCTTTAAAGGCAAAAGGCACCCAGAAAAGGCAGATGTTGCAAGATACAAGCATTCTACTTGGCATCTCCTGCTCTGTCACAGTTATCCATGCCTCCAACATATGACGCTCTACATCAACACAGCAGAGAGGCAAATGACCAAGCAGCAATAATGAGAAAGGGTCTGAAAGATATGATGTGTACTCCCTTGCATAGGGTATGGCACATTACATATGGAGAATTGAGTGACCTGGATAAATAAAAGTCAACAAAAACATAAAACAGCACCCTGAATTTTTTTTACATTTTTTCTACATTTCGGATTTATGGCTTGAGACAAAAAATGCAGGCTGTTTGGCTCTTAACCCAAAGTGTGTAGTATAAACAAAAATCCCTTTTAAATGTATGGAGAAGAGGAAAAGGCAGCTTTGCAGTCTCAGTGACTAGCTGAAAAAGAAATGAGCATTTGGTCATCATAACTGCTGTGTGTGTACTTGTCATTGTTAATTAAAAAAAAATCATGTTTTGATGTCCCAACTGAACGCGCTTTATGTCTGTTTTATTTTAGGAAAAAAAACGTTTTTTCGTTGTTTCTCAGAAAAAGTTTTTGTACTGTTTTGCTTTACATTAGAGCATTCTGGATCTGATATTTTGTTTTTTTCTTAATTATTTGAGATGTAAAAAAAAAAATACCCCCCTGCTGAGGTAAAAGTGAAGGTTGGACGTCTGTTATAAAAAAATGGAAACAAACTTTGTAAATCGACTTCTTTAGCTGTACTTTGATATTTTACTGTGCCACAGTATCATGAAGTTAAATAAAAATACCTAAAAATTATGCTTTTTTTACAGCAATTATTAGGTTAGATGACAAATAGATTAATTTATTAATTCCAGATCATAATTGATTAATTGCAGAAATTTTTTTTTTCCTGGTTCTATTTTTCCAGACCGCTACAGTGGTAAAGTTCTCGTCTACATGATCAGAATGAAACCCACCAAAGCACTACTATCTGTAAAAATCTGTGTTAAATTGAAATAGAACCAAAATGGGGCCAAAACCACATGTAACACTTGAGGAACAGAGCAAAAAACAAAAAAATAAATGAAAAGTCTTCCATTTTACTGGCTGGGCCCTTTTTTTCGTTGTTTTTAGGCTATTTGAAGTGAAAAAAAATGACAGATTTTACCTGGAAACTGCTTTTCCTACACATGATTTAATACTAGGAGCAAGAAACCATTTTGGACTGACCTAAACCTAATCTAGAAACTATCCCTCCTATTATAAAAAAGACAATGTATTACAGCACTTAACTTTATAAGAAAGTAAATTCACATTAGACTAGAATAGAATAAAATAGAACTGAAGGGGAAATTTCTAAGGGTGTGTATTGGCAAGAGTCTGGCAATACAGTAAGTATCACGATATACATCTCACAATACAGTATGTATCCTGATACATCTTAAGTGTCACTCGTTCTCATCTGGAGCCCACAACAAAACACCACAATCCGTGTTTTATATGATCCTGGCAGCAACGTGGCACAAAGTATTTGTTCAGTACTCATCCCAAGTAAAGACGAAGTAGTACATGTGTCATGACAACCAAAACTGGGAGGCTGACTGAACATTTAGCATTTAACCTAAACAGATTTTGTGAAATCTTGTTGTTTTGTGTGGTGTAGAGCTGCTCAAAGAGGCTCAGTGTTCGCCGTTGCTGCCAACTAGTAGTCTGAGGTATATTTATTGATTGATTGATTGATTGATTTGATTGATTTAAGTGTCATGCACTAATGTGCCCAGCCCACACGGGCTTATATGACACTGAAAAAAAAATACATAATACATAAACATACATCCCCATCACAAAAAAAAAAATCCATGGCCCCCCTAATCAGAGTCTAACAGAATACAAAGTGTCCATTCTTACTGTCCATGCCTTTGACACAAAATTTGCCAGACAAAAGATTTCATTTTCTAAAAGCCAACGTAAAATTTTGTCTTCAGATAACCAAAACAAATCAGGACATTTCTTTTCTATGACGTCATACATACAAAGTCTCTGTTTTTCATACAAAGGACAATAAAACAAAAAATGAAATTCATCCTCCACCACTTGCAGCTCAAAGACCTCACAGTCTTTCCTCCTCAGGGATGCCTTTAAAGCGACCTACTTCCACCTGTAGGGGGAGCACTCCTGCTCTCAGTTGAGCACATAAGGATCTTTCTCCTCTTTTTAAGTTATATATAACATATGGCTCAGCAGAAAATGTGTCCTTAATTTGCAAATAAGTTCGTAATTTTGGTTTTTGAAGCAGTTTCATTTTCCAGTCTTTTTCATAAAAACCAACTAAAGTTTCCTTAACATTATCTATCTTACATTTCAAACAATTAAAAAATAATGATTGTAGGTTCACAGAGGACAGAATGTTAAATACATCATTACACCAGGGATGAATAGGAGCTCTATCCCAATCAAATATTTTACGTGCAAGTCTCTCTGCAGGTAAAGTCACCAGCCGGTTCCATAATCTGAGAACTTCTGCTCATTGTTTAATCACACAAGGTTCCCACCCCATGTCCCCCTCAATGGCGGCTTTAGTGGTGAACCTGTGTACACCCAGAAAATATCTCATTGCCCTGTTTTGAACCTTATCACACTCAGGAGCGTCTTCATAACCCCAGACACCTGCAGAATAAAATAACACAGATCCCACCATGGCATCGTACAATTTACCAAACGTGTCAAAACTCAACTCAGGACAGACCTTCATCTTATTTATCACTGCACCAAGCGCCCTCCCAGCAGAATCTGACAACAGCTCCTTCCCTTCTGAGAACATCATATTTTTATGAAAAACAAAACCAAGATATTTATAGGTATCAGTAAACATGAGAGTAGTTTTACCAAAATAAAACAGAAAATTACTTTGAGGTACTAAAGGCTTTCTAAAATGAACGATTTGTGTTTTATCACTATTGATAGTGAGTCTCCATTTGTTACACCAGATATTCATTGTATTTAACATTCCTTGTAATTTTATTTCCTCATCCGCTATCAAAATAATATCATCAGCATAAAATAATATGCTCAAGTTCCAATTATTGATATCAATACCCAAGTTAGTTTTCTATAAGTGGGATAAGTGGGAAACAAGAGTCAGACGCTGAAGGACATCGGACTCTAAATAAATAAATATCATCCCGACGGCATTTTAATTTCGATTACAAGTATTGCCACCTGAAATATCACGATATATCGCTGAATCAATTTCGTTGTGTCTTTTTCTTGGTCATAGTTTCTGCAGAGCAGCAGAAGTTCAGTAGAAATTCACCTCTGAGTTGTGGGCGGGACCGTTGGTGCAGAGTAAGCCCGCCCTCATTTCCCATCCTCCCTTTGTTTGCACTCTCTCCCACTAGCTTTCAGCCCATCACACCCTAATAATATATTGGAGCTACCCAGCCCTCCACTTTAGATCCAGATTCCAGTTTAGACGAGGAAAACAAAGATAAATGGATCAATGAGTCTGCAAGTGGATGCATCAGAATGGAGCAGAGCAGGGAGCTTTTTTTATGTCACACAACTCTTCATCTGTTCCTGATTCACAACGATTTGAATAAAGAAAAGAAAAGAAAAAAAGAAATGTAATCTTAATCTTAAATGTCTTCATACATGTCCTCCATCATGAGAAAAATGCATGCTAAACACCCTTTTCATTAGTGGGTCTGCAAAGAAAGAGGAACGTCCCAAAGGGAGAAGAAGACGGGGCGTGAATGCGTGCCTGTCACGCATGAAGCTGCTCTCTCGCACAGTTCAACTGCAAGGCAAATCTGTCAAATGAACGCACCGCTCGGATTATAATCTGGTTTACAATCAGAGAAGCGAAAGACACTTAAAAAAAAAGTTTCCTCAGATGTGCAGAGGCTCAGTAAATCGAAGCGGAAGCAGAACGAAAACTTTCCAAATCCAAATTTCAATCTTTAGCTTGTTGGCATCAAAGAGGATATTTGTGTAAAACTGGTTTGTTACAGCAGGAAATAGCAGACAGGGTAATCTAACGATGCATGTTGACAAGAATAACGCGTTTGGCATGTGAAACGACACAGTAGGGTGAGAATTAGTCTTCTTTCAGAGGAATTCTGAATTTACCTTTTCGATAAATTGCATGCTACGGTGTGTCTGGAGTTAAAAGTGGATGTTGTCTGTCAGCCGGACCCTGCTCGCTGGCTTGGAGTTGTCAGAGTTCCCACATAATCCCCTCCACACGGAGTGCTGGCCTGCGTGAAACAAACGAATCCTCTCACTGCAAAGCTTCCGCCAGAACCTTTCAAAATAAAAGCACGATTATCGTTATTTACTCAACATTTTTTTTATTTTATTTTTTACAAATTTTGTCTGTTTTTTTTCTCTCTCCAAAAAGATAATCTAGTTTTTTTTAAATTAGTATAGAGACAATCTAATCATCAAAACAAAAATAAAATCTTTGGTTGGTGATTTTAAAATTGTCTCTTAAAAGTGAGTGCGATGTCACTTTTTATAGCCATACCTTGTTCAGGATTAACAATGCCATTGTTTTATATATTATATATTTAAGATAGCGGGAAAAGTTACAGTAACTCCAACCAGGAAGCAGATAAAAGATCAATTAAAAAAACATTTTTTTAGTTAGAAAGCTGGGAAACATTTCCTGTACTGTTTGGAAAAACTTAAATTTTCTTTCCTGTGCAGTTTTAAGTTCTAATTACATCTGTTACTATATTTTTTGTTGTCATGACATGTTGCGTCCCAAAAACGCAAATTAACAAAACAAAAACAAAAAATCAGAATAACACAAATAACCACAAAAAAAGAAAAGAAACTCGTTTCCAGACATACTTCCGGTTTTGTTTACATCATATCCTCTTAACTTGACAGCTTTCAGTGCTAGCTAGTTATCTCTTTCCAAATCTCTAAATAATTATTATTAAAAGTATATATTCCACCCAAACAGACAATATTTGTGTAATTAAAAAAAATTAGTTCAAACATAGGTGGACAAGTATTTTGGGAACAGAAAAAAAAGGTTTTAATCAAAAATAATTACAATCAGTACTGTACTGCAATTTAGTGCTTTAAAAGTTCAATGAGCTTTTTTTTTAAGGTTTGATAAATAAACCCAAATTAGACCAAAAAAATAACAATTCAAACTCCTGAAATGAAGCTTGTTAATAATCTGACAGGCGGAGTGAGAATGACCTTTGACCTTTATACAGTCTTGCCTCTGTTGACAGGTGAATTCTTGAGCAAGTTGCCAAAAGAGTCAACAAACTTAGTGAACATCCTCCTGCTTTTGGGAAAATATCATATCCATAAGAAAAAGTGGAAAAAAGATCTGCCGAACTTCCTGTGTTTTCAAAATGAAGTCAAATTGTATTTCTCCTCATTGAAATGTATTCACAACTCAAATCCTTTCATTGATGACATTTGTAACTCTGCTACAGAATGGTTGCAAATCTAGGGTCCAGATTGTTGATTGCCTTGTTTTTTTTCCAATTTATGCTGATTTCTTTTAATATCTTTTATACATGCTTCTTTGTTTTTTTTATCTTTGTTTTTGAAAAGAGCTGTGCCCTGCATCTTTGTGTGTAGTGTCTGCGAGAGTTTTGTATTGATTATATTTCAATTAAAAAAAAAAAAGAATTCTTGAGCAAGTTCAAACTATTCTTCATTTATTTTAAAATGAACGAACAAAAACACAGAGAAAACTGCATGAAACCTAACATTTTTCAATAAAATCATAATGTAATCATGTTTTTTTCCCTTTCAGTTAGTACTAAACACAGATTAAATTAAGGAAGGCTTGTATACCTACTGGAGGCCTTCAAAGTCAGATACAAGATTTCTTTTTAAATCTGTACAGAAGGTTCTGACTGAGTGAAAAACTTGTACGTAAAAATCTTATATGTCAATGTAATTTTAAATATATTTTTCTTCTCACTGTTTGAAAGTCTTTAACCATCTCATATAGCATTTCCTGATCTTAGACGAGTTCAAGCCATTTGAAGTCCTGTGTTAATATTTGCACAAACGCTGGAAGGTTTGGAAATCCACACATACTCTCAAGTGCTAACAGCCATTCCTCTGCAGCATGTTTGCAGAAATAGGGTTGGTTTGTTATTCATGGGATCTAGGTCCTGCTCAGGCCGGACTCTGCTTGCCTGGAGTGTGTAACACACCAGTGTTGTCTGTTGTTTGGCAAACACCTGCTCTGCTTGGTAACTTGCCAATATCTTTTTAATTCTTCCTTCTCATTCCTTTCCCCCTTTTCCTCCCATTCCAGTTGAAAGCAGACTTTCTGTTGGAGCGATGTGCCCTTAATCTGGACCTGCAATGACTCCCATTTATGTATGAAATTGACTTTTTTTTATATTTAAATCTGAGAAAGATTATTTTTGAA
Source organism: Oryzias sinensis (assembly GCA_037389245.1). Classification (NCBI taxonomy): domain Eukaryota; kingdom Metazoa; phylum Chordata; class Actinopteri; order Beloniformes; family Adrianichthyidae; genus Oryzias; species Oryzias sinensis. The sequence goes on along the minus strand of CM074488.1, from coordinate 38,116,492 downwards.
AGATTTATTAAAACAGTTTGTTTGCTGTTCTCTACAAAATACTTTGAAAATCAAACTTCTATGTTGAAATATAGGATTAAAACCTTTAGTTTGGTTTAGTCTATCCAGATGTCATACTTCTGTCAGATCCTCAGTATTCGACCTACCTCTGAAGTGAGAAATCGGATTATTCACTTCAAGTAAACAGCGCCATCTAGAGTTTATAGTGAGTATATCAAATCTTTTCACCAGTAATTGAAAAAAAAGCATTCCTGACGGATAATGAGAGGATTGAAGCTTACATGAAGAACTTTAAAGGGAAATGACTTCAAATCTACTAATATATCTGCTTTGTGTGATACCTCATGACATTTTCAAGAGACGACTAAGAAATATGCTTTATATATTATATATTATAAGTACTTGCAAGAAAAATAGACTTGAAAAATATTAAAAAATCAGAATCAGCTTTATTGGCCAAACAGTGCATGGACAAGGTATTTGCCTTTGGTGTCTTGTGCTCTCGTGCAAACTAGCAAGGTATAAAAAAGTATAAAGGGGTAAGAAAAAATAGAATAAATAATAAAAAAGAAAGTGACACAGTAGTTCCGGTGTGACAGTTTCTGTGATTTTGTTCAGTGTTCTTGAGTGGGATGACAATAAAAGCATGGAAAAATAAACTATAGACAAACTAACGGCCTCCCTTCATATTGATTTAGTCGTTTTGTAACGGGAGATGCAGTAAAAGAATATTGACATTTTTAAGTTTGAGGTTGTTTAATGATTAATGTAACACAAATATGTATGCATAGGACTGTGGACATGCACCCCCAGTGGCAAAACTGAAACATTTTATATGGTCAGGTGGTTAGAGAGCGGGCAAATGAAAAGATATTATTTTAATTTAATGTAAATTCAGTTTGTTTTAATATTCATTTAATGCTATTTTCTTTGAGATTTCTGAAAAGCTAAAAGAAGTTTTTATCAACGATTTCTTAATTTTCATCAATAATGATGCTGATATTGAACCAAAAATTGGGGGTGGGGTTCCTGCCCCCTTGCCCCACCATAGCTCCGCCCCCACATTTACCTAAATATAACAACAAATATATGAGGTAACAAATGAAAGGAAGATGGAAGCTAAATCCTTCTTGTTCTCCTTTTCTTTTTTCTCTGTTTCTGACACCTGTCTTCCATTTTTTTTGTCTATTGTTAAATATTTGAATAAATACATGCTATGTTGGATTATGGGATGTTTTAGAATCCTCTTGCTTGTTAAGAGGTTTATGGATAAATCTTGGTTTTGTTTGTACCATTAAATCTAAAATAAAAAGTTTAAAAACTGAAAAAATGGAATCTTAGAGAGCAAAATTTATGAATGAATGAATGTCATATGTCCCAGTGAGATGAAGTCTCTCTGCAGGATCCGGCTCTTTAAATGAAATGGAGAGGGATTCATGCTCACACTCTCCTTTTACTCATTAGCTTCCTGAAGAGCTGAACACAATAGCTCCCAGTCATAAGGGGGATCTGCATAGTGGATCTTCTTCTATGATTGGTCACTTAGTTAGATCTCACTCAATGACTCATGTGTTCCCAAAATTAAAATGCAAAACTGTCCATCAGGTGGGTAGGACTAGCTAAATCTTCACTTTTTGTTTCCCAGACAGCTGAGCAATTGATGCCCAGGGTGGAAGTACAAACCCTTTAGATTGAGGAGGATTCTTTCATGAAAGCATTTTGGGAAAGAATTCTAATTCTGTCCTTTGATCACTGGCTTTTGGATGTTATCGAAGATTAATGTGAAGAGATGGGGAATTTTCTCAGTGGCACAGCAAAGTTTGGATTTTCATTCATCTTCTAAACCCTTTTTAACCCTTTCGAGGTCACGGGGCTGCTGGAGCCTATCCAGCCACTCATGGGCGAAGGCACGGGTACAGGAGGCATCCTGGACAGGTCGCCAGTTTGTCGCAGGGCCACAAATCACACACCCATACACACATTAACATTCACACTATGGACAATTTAGATTAACCGACTAAGCTATGAAGCATGTTTTTGGACGGTGGGAGGAAGCCAGAGTCCCCGGAGAGAACCCACGCATGCACAGGGAGAACATGCAAACTCCACACAAAAAGGTCCCCCATTGATGTACTGTTAAAAAATAAAGTGAAGGCTGTGTTGTTCTGTTTTTTAGACATGCCAGTAGAAACATTACTCGAAAGAAATCCAAAAATGTACCTTAAATTGCTTAGGGCTCATTTGTCTGGATTATTTGATTGAAGTGTATCTTCTTTCACCTTCAAATATTTTTTATTCTCCAATCATATGATTAATCATACTAAGTTTGATGTATCAGTGAATAGAACTATATTTCCTTTGTTTGTCTTTTTTTGTTTTGATAGTCAGAACAAAAACCCTCGGCGAGGCCTCATTTCTGCACCGTGCCTCGCCTGTGGATCAGCCTGCCTGGAGTAGTGATGGCTTCATACTCGGTGGAGGTTCCTGAAAAGAAAAAAACATAGAGTTCATTTTGCTGGCTTAGCTTTTCAGTAGTTTTACATTTCCTCATGTTTTTATTGATTTAATGGACTGTTCTTCCCTTTTTTTTGTTGAATGTGCAGAGCTCTGTGTCCAATCTGGACACAGATCATCAATCATGGAAAAAAATTAGGATTATCAAGAACATGTTAAAAAGTATCAGATCAAGAATGCTTATTCTGACAAAAAGAATGACGGAGTAACAGCTGTTCATTTCTCATTAGAAGTCTATGGGATTTGATTTTGGCTTCTTGGAACCAGCAGGTACTTCCTGTTTGGAACGGGGGGGGGGGGGGGGACTCACTCAGTCGGTTCTCATTTACGCAGTCCATGATTATGTTACAAACATGAAGTTGAGTAAGTTCTAGTTTTCTGATTGCTTTTGCTTTTACAAGATTACTTTTTTAGTTTGATGACTGAACAAGGTTGCAGTGGTGCAGTTGTTCACAAGCGTCTGCTGCTGAAAGAGAGTAAAAGAGCGATGGGTTTTGGAGAGGAAGGGATCTGGGGGGGGGGGGGGGGCAGAGCAGCTGAAAGGGCTCAGGCAGTTCAGCCGTCAGTCACTAGCAGTCCAGACGTCTTAGTGTCTGAAAATCACAACCACACGCAGACATAAACAATCACCTCCTGACTTTTTTCAATCTCTCAACTGGCACCAGACGTCTCAGGTCCGTGTCCCTTCATCGCCCTGGCAACCCTTCACATTTAGTCCGGAGGCCATCTCTCCTGCCTCTTATACAAATCCAAGGGCAAGGAAGAGATGGAAAGAGACCAAGAAGGAAAAAAAGGGAATAGAAAAAGTGAAGAGGCACGCAGAACTACATTTAAATACGGACAAAGTTGTTGTTGGCAGAAGTCCATCTCTGCCTCTTTCGACTGACCCACAGTTCTCTTTTTAGGGCAGCAAAAACCAAAGCGGGTAGGCTGGAAAATATACTTTTAATTGTGCATCAGCTGAATTTGTTAAAAAACTGTGGCATAGTTGTAAATAACAGTTTAAATTGTGGGCTGCCTGCAGCAGACTGGCGACCTGACCAGGGCGCCCCCTGCCTTCGCCCACCAGTGGTCGGGATAGGCTCCAGCAGCCTCGTGGCCCCGAAAGGGAATAAAGGGAAGAAGATGAATGACTGAATGAATGAATGAATTGTGGGCTGCAAGGTGGTGCAGTAGTTAGAGCACTCACCTCACAGTAAGAGGGTGGTGGTTCCAAACCCAGCTGGGACCTCTCAATGTGGAGCTTGCATGTTTTCCTCGTACATGTGTGGGTTTTCTCCACTGACTCCAGTTTCCTCCCACAGTCCAAAAAACATGCTTCATAGGTTGATTGATGTCTCTAAATTGTCCCAAGGTGTGATTGTGTGTGTGGCCCTGCTACAAACTTGCAACCAGTTCAAGGTGTACCCCGCCTTCACCCAACAGAAGCTGGTTAGCTCCAGCAACCCCATGTCCGCAAAGGGAGTCAGAGGGATGGACATCAAATAATCCTGATTGGGAGTCGAAACTGAAGGGAAAAATTCAGATCCTTTCCAAAAAAAGTAGAATATCATGGAAAAGTGGATTCATTTCCATAATTCCATTCAGTAAATCAATCTGTTGTAGACAATGGATTAAGGGCCGGTCGTTTAATTGATTTCAAGTATCTATTTTTTAAACAAATTTGGGCTCCAGCTCATAAAACCAACTGTAGGTGCCATGAATTAAGTGTGGTTTTTATTAAGGTGTCTGAATCACCTGGCGGTAATCACCTGGGGCCTCATTTATAAAACTTTGCGTAGGATTTGCGTCAGAAGTGGCGTACGGATGAAACATAGGACGTGCGTACGCACAGAAATATTCGGATTTATAAAACCGTGCGCACGCACATCCTACGCATCTTTCCCTTAATAAATCACAACCGATTCTAAATGCAGCGCAGCTTTTGCGGCTACATGACACGCCCATAGTTGGCCATAAATAGTCCGTGAAACGCCCACAAATTAATATTCATGGCTTGCTAAATCATGGCAAACACAGAGTGGAAATCAAAAAAACGTAACTTCACTTAATGTGAAGTAGAAGTTATTGTTGGCAAGGTGGAAAAGAGGAGAAAAGTATTGTTTGGAGGGCACAGAGTGAGCACGTCATTCAATAACCGGACCCAGCATCAGCCTCTTTGTTTTTGGAGTCGCTACACCAGCAAAAATAGAGTTAAAAAAAAATGAGAATACAGTGGAAGATTTGCCTAAATTCTGCAGGTCATGAATAATTCAAACAGAGTTTCACCAACTAATCATCTACAAACTGAAAGCACCAGAACAGGTTTCCTCACATGTCATGAAATTGGTTCAGTTGGGGAAGACTTCAGACCTGACAACTAGCCAGAAGACCTTCATGGATCCCCTCCATAGTCTGGGTAAGCCACTAAAGTTCCTATAAGGAGGCTGGCTGTTCAATGAGCGCCATGCGGATCAGCAGAAAGGCTAATGGAAGGGCAAAATATGGCAGGAGAAGATGCATCAGCAATAGAGACAACCAGAATCTGCATTCTACAAAAGTTTAATTTGTTAAACAGAATTATGGAATTGGATACACTTTTTTATGCTTTTCTAATATTTTGGAATGGATCTGTATACCCCATGAATGTGGGTAATGTACAGTAATTCATGTTTTTCAAGTTTAAAATAACTAATTCAAATAATTTAGCTTCAAAGGATCCAAGGAATTTTGCCTGCAGGATCTTGTAAACAAATTGACTTTGTTACTCCGTGAGGACAAAGTTCCCAATCCACCAAATGTGAGAACACACAGCACAGCAGCATCACATTGGAACATCAGAAAGAATATGATAAATTTGATCCTGACAGTGTTAGAATGTTTATTAGCTGGCAAACAAAAACACTTTTAAAGCGGGATCTCATCACTTTTTTCTTTTGTTGTGAAACATATCCATTTGTGCCAACAATTAAAGGGTCTATATCATGCAAAATCAACTTTTGGCGCTTTTAAGTGTATTATAATGTTCATTCCTCACGAAAAGAAACCCCAAAGCGGTATATTGATCCGTTCAAGCATTTCTGAGTATTCCTGTAAAACCTGCTCTCTGTGCACAAGCCTCTCCCAATCTAAAAAAAACCACTGCGTCCTCACATTGTGACGTACATAAGTGAAGAACAGTCCCTTCCAAGAAGAGTTGCCCTGGGAGTGAGTCAGTGTAGAACTGCCACTGGGCACCCACAAGAGGCAAAAGCCGCCACCACAGAAATCGAAATGTCTCCGGAAAATAACTAGCAAAACTAACTCATTATCCATAATAAAAATGTGTTCTTTAGTGTGCCAACGGTTATATAAGGTCTATGAAACGCATGATATAGGCCCTTTAAAATACATGTGGTGAACAAGGATGTGGAAATACCGTTTGACTGCTAAAGAAATGCAAACTTCCTTGTATTTGAGGGGTAAAGGACTTTCTCTAAACATCAATTGAAAGAAGAACATTACACAAGATTCTGAACAAAATGAACACGATGGAGTCGTTTCACCCTTCTTTTTTTTAGCTCTTTTACAAGGACATCTACAGGAGATTAATTCTACCCAAAAACGTTTATGTTCCCCTTTCATTGTCAAAAAAAGAAAAAGAAAACCAAATTTGCATGTTTTGTAATTGTTTTCTTGGTAATTAAATAAAATAAAACTTTTTTCTTGTTTTCTTGAGAGCATTTCTGCAGAGCAGATGTAGTTCAGTAGAAATTTGCCTATGAGTTGCTGAGAGCTCTCTGTTTACATGCTCTCTCAAGTGGATGCATCAGAATAGATATGCTGTATGTTTCTTCTAACAGCCTTTTTTTATGTTCCTGATTCACCAGGATTTGAATAAAGAAAATACTCAGAAATGAAATTCTGAGCTTGATTTATGTCCTCCATCATGAGGAAAAATGCCACAAGAACATGTTAAAAACACCAAAAAGACCATTTTCATTGAAGTGGGCCTTTAAAGCAGATTTTTAAACCTTCAAAAAAAGTATATATATATTTGTGCCAAACTACTTGTTCTTTACTCAAAAACACACCTCATGTTTTCTTTTCTTCTTTCTTTTGGCAAATAAAACCACTGAACTGCAGCGATGGAAACCCTGTGGGACCTGAAAGAACAGAACACCTGTCACCGTCAGCAGTCTGCAGCACACTGTCACGAGCTGGATGATCACAGAAGGTCTCCTTGTGTCAGTGGGACCTGCGGGGGACATGCAGCTGACAGCTCAGCACATGGGCACTCCCCCCAAATATATATATATATATTATAGCTAGATTCTATCTGCTGTCAACTGGGGGTTCATTTTTTTCTCTTCAGAAGTTGAATCAGCCGTTTTTGTCCTGTCTTCTCTGAACATCTACTTTTATAACTTGTTCTCATCTTTTTTCATATATTGTGATTTTTTTAAAACTTTTTTATATTTTCCGTGTTTAATCTCCAATATTCTTGTCCCCTGTTTCTATACAATACCTTTTCCCATCGGATACAAATTCAGCTCTTTTTTCCTTTGCAGTACGTAATTTAAAAGGGTCTGATCTGTGCTCCTAACAGTACCAAAAAAAAAAAAGTAAAGCACTTAATTCAGAAAAATGCTTTTAAGATCTCTAAATGCAAAAAGCGATAAAACAATTGACAAGCCAAACCCATCTGCAATGGAAAAGTCATCCAAATTAAACAAAATGCTAACACAAATACATATTTGAGGCAAAAAAAAAAAGTTTTCTTCAATAAACTGGATTTTTAAAAATTCAGTTCAAATTTAGAAAAAATAAATTACAGCATTGCAAAAAAGGTTAGGAAGTTCATTACAAATCTATTTCTTTCTTTATTTAGAATATACAAATAAATATGGCATGGCTTAAAAGTCCCTCCCAGCCAGCAAGGCCAAGTGGGCCCTATATGGTTTAAAAGTGGCAGAAAATGTGTTTGTCTGCAGTTTCCATGGTGGCCCCACCTGTGTTTGCCCACAATGGCTTTAGAGGACAGCTCAGTTGTCCACCTGGCAGCTGGCTAGCGTAGCGGGAGGGGAAGCCGCCGATGAGGCTGGGGGGACACCAGAAACAAGAAAGGTGGCGGCGGTCACTGCAACACCTGCAGCGGACTTTGAACCCTACGCTCCCATCAAGATTGCAGATGGAAACCCCATGTTGTTCAATCCCGCGGGACGTGGATTGCGTTCGGAGGGCAGCGGGTGTCAGGGCCTCTACTCATTGCGTCTCTTAGGAGCCGTCTGCATTCAGCGGGAGATGAACTGCCAGGCGGCCTTCTCTCTTGGTCCAAGAAGCAGCGACAGGGCGAGGATTTTTACCGCTGAGTGGAGAATTAGCAACCGGGACTTTGTCAGATGTTGGAACTGACAAGACATCGAAGCGGTTGGAGAGGATGAGGCCTTCGTGGTCCGAGGCTTCCTTCCTTCATGCCATAGACCCCAGAGAGCTTGGAACCACAGTTCTGAACAGCAGTGGAGGGTGATGGACCCCTTGTGTTTCCACATGATGTTTGTTATGGACAGAAAGAGCACGTAAGTCCAACAACAAAACAGTGATGGTGTTTCATTTATCCGGACTTGGGACCGGCACAAGAGATCACTGGAAACAAAAAAAGTTTTCAATTCATCCATTTCAATCTGCTAGCAGATTTAAATAAATCATGGTGTGACAATCATTGAAGTTCAGACATCCATTTCAGCAGTGTAATCTTTTTGTGCAGTACTTGTGCGTGGTCTCAAACCAATATCCAGAGAGTTGCTTGCTGTGTTTTCTGATATGTATTCTCAAAAACATACTGACTTGTGGCCCCAAAGAATTTCTGGTGACCAAACAATGTTTGGTTTCCAGCGAAAAGCCTTTTTCTGCTTTAAAAGCCTTTTCCTCTGAAAATACCTAGAAAACTGTAAAATAAGGCCACTAAACTGCATCTAAAGCAGTGTTTTTCAACCAGTGTGCCGCGGCACACTAGTGTGCCGTAGGAGATGGTCAAGTGTGCCGTGGGAAATTGCCCTCATTAACTGATCTAAAAACATTTTCCGTATCCAGGAAATCAGCTCTTTGTTCATCCAAACAGGCCCTGATAAAACACTGAGGAGTAAGGAATATGAAAGATCGTAAAATACTTTTTTCGTTGTGTTTATTTAAATTTATTGAAGACATTTTGATAAGTATGACGGTACAGCGATTTAGCCGCAGCTTTAGCTGTTTTAGGAAAAGTCCCACCCCTTCAACTGTCTCCACCAATCATTCTTGGAGGTTCAATCACACGTCATCAAGTGGTTAAAGTCTTCACTTCCTTGTTTCGATTCTGCTCATAAAGTCTCTCAGTCCCAACAAAAATACCAGCTAAAGCTCGTCTTAAGTGGTGTAGCTTTCCACAGAATCCGGTGTCGGACCGTGAAACAAGTGAACAAAACAATGAAGCTCCGAAAAGCGAGTCTGTCTGCGTTTGGCGGCTGTTTGCACTACATCTGCCATGATGCATTGGGTTAAAGTGACACAGTCTCACCGCACAATGAGCCTTTCTTTGACGTCTTGAAAGCAAAACAAACACACATTTTTTAAATCTTTTAAATTAACTTTTATTACATCTTTTAGAAAAACCAGCTGCAGTTTCCAGCTTTTTCTACCACAATTATCACAATAATGCAAGGAAGATTGTGGAGGGACTGTAGATCAATACAGACTATGAGTTTCTCCTTTTTTTTATTTCTGGATGCTGTTGTGCCGTAGGATTTTTGTCAAGGTTAAAGTGTGCCGTGGCTCAATAAAGGTTGTAAAACACTGATCTAAAGCAACAATGTTCAGCAAAACAAACATCCATCTATCCATCCATTTATCCATTTTGAGACCCCGCTTAATTCCTTTTGGGGTACGGGGTTGCTGGAGCCTATCCCACCTGCTGTGGGGCAAAGGCGGGGCACACCCTGAACCAGTTGCCAGTCAGGGCCTGCAGCAATGCAGTGTGCCCAAAATTAAGTAATGGAACCCGACAATAGTATTTAAAACAAATTTTAAACACAGTTAATAAAAAAAGGATATATGATTTACTCAATGTTATTGCATTAAAGGTTATTCAGGTATTTTTCATCCAATACCTTAACATTTTGATGACTTTTGAAAGATATGTTACAGAAAAAAATGTTTGTGGGGGGCTATTTTTCTGATGATGAAGGACAAAATTGTATAAAAATTATATTTCTCAGCATTTCTTAATTCAAATCGATGTAAGTTTGGATCAGACAAAAAAAAAGCTGTTAGAAAAAGATTGTATTTGTGACGTAGAAAACATCCTGGGTAGACAGGCAACCAGCTCCCTACAACACAACAGGGAGGGACGAGATCAGAGATGAACTTCTAATAATTAAGAAAAAATAAAAACTACTGGTGCTTTGGAGAAACTATGTCCTAGTAAACAACACAGGATTTTGGCTTTTGCCTAAAAAGGCATAATCGTAATTAAAAGACCACTGGGAACACTTTGAAAACAATCCGAATTGATCAAAAGGCAATCCAGTACAGGTACAGCAGGATCTGAAGGATTGGATCAATAAAGCTTGAAACCTCCTGCCATGCTTCCTGTTGTTGACAATTTTTAAGCATTAAAACAAAATATAACAGGCAAGGTCAATCTAAAGAAGAAATAAAATCAAAAACACAATTGAGTTTTTGGATAGCATAGACTAAACTAGTCTGGGCTCCACGGTGGCGAAGTGGTTAGCGCTCTTGCCTCACAGCAAGAAGGCCCCCGGTTCAAGTCCCGGCTGGGGGACATGAAAAACACAACATCAACGAGGGACCTTTCTGTGTGGAGTTTGCATGTTCTCCCCGTGCATGCGTGGGTTTTCTCCGGGATCTCTGGCTTCCTCCCACCGTTCAAAAACATGCTACATAGGTTGATTGGCAACTCTAAATTGTCCATAGGTGTGAGTCTGAGAGTGAATGGATGTGTGATTGAGAATATTCCACCCTGCAACAGACTGGCGACCAGTCCAGGGCATCCCTTGCCTACGCCCAAGTGGCCGGGATAGGCTCCGGCAGCCCCATGACCCCGAAAGGGAATAAACGGTTAAGAAGATGAATAGACTAAACTAATTTTCTGAGCAGTTAAAATACTTTTGTCATTATTGGTGTATTTAACCCTTGTGCTATCCTAGGCACTTTAACATTGGGAGTTGGGTCATCTAGACCCACTAGACAGTGCTCTGAACCTTTTTTCTTCAATGATTTGTGATCTTCACTGGTGTCCATGGATTACATGAAATCTTTCCACCTTTATCCACCTTTGTCATGGTAGGGAGAATACTTAAATGGTCATCTTGACCCCACAAGCTGAAAAGGTGATACCTTTCTTGTGGGTTCCAGATGACCAAGGCACGTTAATGTTGGGAGTGGGGTCGTCTGGACCCCACAAGATAGCACAAGGATTAAGCTGGGTGGTTAAGATAACTGCAACACGATGAACATTATTTTTGGTGTACTTTATTGTTTTGGAGTGTCTAAGGGAACAATAGTTTAGTAGCAAAAGGACACATTTAGTTGAGACTGGCAGCTCCATGGCAGCTTGAATCGCTTCATTCCAGGGTCTCTATACACCATTGATGAGCGGTTGGAGTGGATGACGGACAGGCAGCTCCACTGGCTGCAACACAAGACACGAGCGGGGAGGAGAAGCAGGACCCATGTCCTGTGTTGCAGCCGCTGGCCCAACCAGGAAGACCCCCTCAGCTCTGGACCATAACAGCTGCTCCACTGTGAAGAGGAAGACCGGGAGACACAGAGAAAAGAAATTTGAGGGGATGGAAGAAAAAATTGTTAGAAAGGATTCTATGTAAGTGGCACATGAGAGTGCTGGGACCAGAGGATGAAATGATGAGCTGACAGCAGGAAAAATGAAAAAAAGCAAGTGAAATACTATTGTAAAAATGAGCTAAAAAAACACATGATGTGCCTCCACAGACACCATTCAACACACAGCAAAAGGAAAACAGCTCTTTCCATCTTTTGAGCAGGCATTCCTAAATATAAGTCACAGTGTCAACAGTGAGCGAAAAACAGCATCTTGCTTGAAATGTTTGGCAAGAAAATTATTGACTACTTATGGCAAGAAGCTTCAAAGATCTGTCTGCAACGATCATATAGAACCCCTGAGGGAACCATCATTGTAAGTTAATGAAATCATTGAAACTGTTGTGTGCTTTTAAAGGAGCATTGACTGTAGTGTTCCCTGACATGAACATTTTTACACTTTTCTCTCTTGTTTAAACTCTCAAAGTTCAAACCTTCAAAGAAAAAAAAGTCAAATATTTTAGAATGAAAGGAAAGGCTATAGATTTGGAGAGCTGCATGTATCTGTACAGGAGACATGACACAGATAAGATAGATTGACAAAGTAAATACCCAATCAGGACATAGAACACAGTGAAAAAAAAAGCGAGGGACCACTGTGTAAGAGAACTGGACTAAGTGAGTGAGATGTCACCCATAGAAAATGACTTGCTTCCAATGTTCTAACAATCTGTCCTGACCCGTGACACTTTCCTACACGTAGCACAAAATACAAAATACATCCATCCACTATTTCTACCTTATCAGATAACACCCACCTACTGTGTATAAACGAACGCACAGTTTTGATGTTAGGTTGTAAACACAGCAGGGTAGGAAAGATTCACAAGGGGTTTCACGTGTTAAAATGTATAGTTTGTTGTTGTGTGTCGTGTGCTGGTGGAGAGTATAGGAAATGTGCGGGGCTGTCTTTCATGAGCTGTACGGAGAAGTGGCACCAATGTGGAAACTATAAAAGGCCTGATTCAGGATTCATTTTGAGATCCTGAAGATCTGCGGCAGATCTGTGCCGTCAGTGCAACTCTGTCCCCACGGTGAACATTTCAAAACCCGCAAGCTCTTTCTTTACGCTGACAATGAACCGCTCACCCAAGGTTTAAATCATATTCTATTCACTGTTTACCACACATAATTTGTGCGTCTCAGAAGTTAGGTAGTGAGCTAGCCTAAAAGTTCAGAGCTAAGTTTCCATGGGTAGCATTAGTTGCACTAAGCATATAATAATAAATAAATAAAGTCACAAAAACGGCCAAAACAATATAGTGACCTCAAGATTTATGGGCTGATGATGACAAATGATAAATGATGATGTAATTTCAGTATGTAGATGCGCAGTGAGTGTTGGTAGGAAAATTCCAGGGGCAGGAAGGAGTTGCAGAACACCGGCTCCAACCACGTGAAGTATCTTCAGCATTCAAATCGGTCCAAGTCATCGTTTCTACGGCAACCACTCTCATCAATCAGGAGTGAGCTTGTTGGAAGTCCACACCCTCACCACTCGAAAGCGTCATACAGGATACCTGTTTCAAACGTTCAAACGTGTGTGTGGGGGGGGGGCACCACATTCTCTCATCGAAGGATCTGAACAATGTATCAGAGCAAGAATGGTTATTCTGAAAAATAGAATGACTGAGCAATAGCTGTTTATTTTGGCTTCATGGAACCACTTGGCATTTGGAATTCAAGGTGGGGGCTGGCTCAATGCAACAGTCAATGCCCCTAAGTAAGACATTTGCAATGAGAACTACAGTAGAATGGAATCTATAAAGTGCCAAAGCCCCCCCAGAACTGTTATTTTTTTTCACTAATTTTTCTACTCTTTCCTCTTGGTGAGTCTGCAGTGTCAGGTTAGTAAACTTTGTACTACTGTACACTAAACAAAGAGCTGGAATTTCATGGTTTACCTGAAATGTACCCATAACCTGTAAGGGGGAATAATGTCAACATCTAAAACAAAAAACAATCAACTGCCCCCTTTCCTCTGACCTTTCGTTCAAACTTGAAATGAATTTCGTCTCTGTCTGGTTTACTCTCTAACTTTTCAGTCTTTATGAAAGGTGCTTGCATCAGCCTCACTCCCAACCTGGATTTTTGTGAGGCAGTATACGCCAGGGCAGGAAGAAGAGTTTTTCCTGTCAAGTTCATTTTATGAAAATGGGTCCAACCTAGATTTGAGACCACAGGGAGCTGAACTCAAAGGATAGATGAAAGGAGTTGAAGGGCGAAGCTTGCATAAAAGAAATTAGCAGAGAGCCAAGGGCAAACCTCAACTCATTTAACCTACACATTCTAGTCAGAAGAAAGTGAGAACACAGTTTTGTAAAAAGCTAAATTTGGACTCTCATTGTAGGTTTGGGGAGGTTTTGAAGGTGGATTTTCATGAAGTTGAAATCTTTTAAAAAGGAGAAGGCAGGATAATGTGTTACAGCAGTGTTCCCCAACCCTGGTCCACGGGAAACCTTGTCCTGGATGTTTTCCATGTTGCCTGCCTTATGCACACCTGACTTCGCTCATCACCAGGCTCTGCAGAGGCCTGACAATGACAGTCACCAAAGGCAGGTGTATTTGAACTGGGTTGGATTAAACAATGTAGGACAGTGTTCCCCGAGGGCCAAGGTTGGGAAACACTGGGCTACAGTATAAGCTGCACCGAACTATAAAGAGTCAGAGATAAGTCCATCAGTCAGTCAGACTTTAACTGAGTTCACGATAACTCTAGAAGTGTGACAGACAACACTTCAGCCCAAATAGGAGCGTTGGATATGTTTGTATATTAACAATACCTGTAACTCTGTTCACGTAAAAGAACAGAGTGATTCTGCTAAATCAAACATGACTGTAACTATGCTAACTCCCAACCTTGTTGGTAACACATTAAAAAAAAACACAGTCGGATATTAGCTACAGTGGTTTATTTACAATAAAACCTAACCTCATTTGCAAATCACAAAAATAACAGCCTGATACAGCTAAAACAAGTCATTCTAAATACACTAACTGGCTAGTAACACATTTAAAAAAAACATAGTCCAACGTTGCTACATGTTAGCCACATTAGGCACATTACCGTATTTAGAATAACATCCAACCTTATTTGCAAATCATAAAAATAAAATACTGCTAAATACCGCTAAAGCAAATGTAACTCTGACTACCATGACTTCCAACCTTGACAGTAACACGTAATAAAACAGACTAATACTGGTCACCAGCGAGATCTGTCTCCAGAGTTCTGAGTGCACTTCATCTCCCAGCAACCCTGGCGCGCAGTTTCTGGGGGCCACACACCTGACTTTCAAGTGAAATCACTCACAGAATACTTAAGGACTACACTGAGCATTACTCAGTCCAAAGTGTTTTTTGTGCCACTCTGTCTGCATTACCAAACGTTATATCCTGACCTAATCTTATAATTTCCGGCCCCTGTTTCGTCTTTGACTCTATTTGCATGCCACCTGCCCCGGCTCTCGTCTGGATCCTGACTTTTCTCGTTGCTTCTCGGATGCTCTCATGTTCTTATCGACCCCGGCCTGCTTGACCCTGATTTAGCTTTGTGGACTTTTAGCTGTGCTATTAAAACCTGCTGCAAGTGGAACCAGCCGCTGCCTTTCCTGTGACAGATACAGCCAAAGCAAATGTTGTGACTACGCTAACTCTCGACCTTGTTAGTAACATGTGAAAAAACACAGTCAAACACTGCTACACGTTAGCCACATTAGCATATTTACAATAACACCCAACCTTGTTTGCAACCCGGAGTAAAACATACTAATACTGCTAAAACAAATGTTATTGTAACTACACTAACTCCCAACCTTGCTAGCAACAAGTAGCACAGCCCGAGACCGCTACAAAGTAGGCACTTTATCTTAGTTACAGTAATACCCAATCCTGTTTGCAACTCATATTTTGAATGAGCACCATCAAAACTGCTTAGACATCAGTAATCCCAGTCAGAGATAGTCCATATGTAAGGTACTCCGAATTATAAAATTCACCGTAGTTTTTTTGAGAAAAAAAAGGATTATAAGTGTGCCATATAGTGTGGAAAATACAGTGAGTGTGGACGGCATAGGTTTTGAAAAAGCTAAAGCCAACTTGGCTACGGAGAGAAACAGTCCACCCACATTCAGCGATTTATCTTTACAGAGATAGCATTTCATTAGTGTGGCAAGAAAGTGCATGTTCCGATTGTTTATTCAGTCAAAAATGCTGCACATAGGGTCTGTGTAGTTAATAGGAACTGTAATTAAACTGTTGATTTTGGAGTACTAAGAGTAGCGTCTTTAAAAAAAACAACATAAAACTGCAGTAGATTTTAGCAATGTGTCTCTTTATCAAAAATGTGGCCCTATTCTAAGACATTGAAGAAAAATCTTGATAATGGAAATTGTAACATTTGGTCAGGAAGATCAAGCCAAAAACAATATAATGCCTAACTTTGAAAATAAATTGCAAGTAAAGCAGCATAGTTAATGCACATAGCACTGTCTTTGGTTTATTCATTCATTTTCTAGTTAAAGCTAAAGAAGAGGAATTATATGCCACATGGAAAAGTTGCCTGATTATAAATGTAAATTACCTAAGCTTTCTATCACTGGGTGACTAAAAATATTACCTATAATTTAAAGCACAAAGCTGGTTTGCATATTAATCAGTTTCAACGGCACTTTAACAGCAGATGCATGTATACCAACTTTGAAGACATCAAGGACTATTTACAGAACATCGGGTATTCCTTTGATATCATAACCATATCTGAGACTTGGTTCAGCCGCGACAAGGACACTGACTTTGAATTGGAAAACTATGAACTTAACTACGTGAACAGAGTAAACAAAAAAGGTGGAGTCGCAATATATGTGGAAAAAAATACAAAGTTTACAATAATTGATAAATTGTCTGTCGTAGTGGATGGAATACTGGAATGTCTTACAATTGAAATATGTAACAATTCAGAGAAAAATGGCATTATAAGCTGCGTTTATAGGTCGCCAGGGTCAAGCTTAGAAGTATTCAGTGACTGGATGGAAAAGATGTTTACCTCTCTAAATATCTGTGGGGACTTCAATATCGATCTGATAAACCCCAGCAAACATAAAGCCACCGACGACTTTATCAGCAGAATGTATGCTATGAGTTATATCCAACCAGAACAAGACCCAGCAGAATCACTACTCAAAGTGCTACTCTTATATGACAAATAATATAGAATACACTCATATGAGTGGACTAATGATATGTGATATAACTGATCATTTACCAGTTTTTGCACTATTTGACCTCAAGGGGAAGACAAACAAAAAGAAGATAAAATAACCAGTCTACAAAAGGCTAAGAAATGAAAAAACCATGAATGCTCTGAACAATGACTTATCCAGACAAAACTGGAACTCTGTGTACAGAGAGCAAGATGTCGATATTGCTTATAAATGTTTTTTTTAGAAATATTTAGCTCACTTTACAATAAGAACTGTCCAATTTATAAATTCAAGAACAAATTTGCCAAATGTCTTTGGTTAACCACCGGTCTACAAAATGCTTGTAAAAAGAAAAATAACCTCTAGAAAAAATTCTTAAAACAGAGGACAAGAGAAACTGAACAAAGATATAAGTCATATAAAAATAAACTAACTGAAATAACACGTTACAGTAAAAAAGTGTACTTCAATAATCTACTGAATGAAAATAAATACAACGTAAAGCGAGTTTGGGAAATATTAAATAACATCATTAAAAATGGGACAAAAAAGTGAACTTTTTCAGATTACTTTACAGATGAGAAGGGTCAAAGCTATGACATCAATGTAGCAGCAAACGCTCTCAATAACTACTTTGTAAACGTGGGTCCAGAGTTGGCAGCGGAAATTCCAAAATGCAAACCTAGCAAAGACAATAATCCACCCATCGACAGGATCCCACACTCAATCTTTGTCTCTGATGTGAACGAAAATGAGCTGATATCAATTGTGAATAATTTCAAGAGTAAAAACTCAAAAGATTGTGAGGATATAGATATGAAGGTGGTGAAAAAAGTCATCTATAGTGTCTCTAAGCCTCTAACATAAATATGTAACTTATCATTACAAACTGGGAGATTCCCAAACCAAATGAAAATAGCCAAAGTGATTCCTGTCTATAAGAGTGGAGACAAACACAAATTTACAAACTATATACCTGTTTCTCTTCTTCCACAATTCTCAAAAATTTTAGAAAAAAATATTCAATGATAAATTAGCTTTATTTATTGAAAAACATAACATTATAAATGAAAACCAATATGGTTTTAGAGAAAATAGATCTACCTCATTGGCTATCATTGATGCTGTGGAGGAAATCACAAATGCTTTGGACAAAAAGAAATATGCAGCTGGAATTTTTATGGACTTAAAAAAAGCATTTGACACTCTCAATCATGACATCCTACTTGACAAACTGGAAGTGTATAGGATAAGAGGACTAGCACTAACTTGGGTCAGAAGCTATTTAACGGGAAGAAAACAATTTGTCAAGATTGATGAATATACATCAGAAACCAAAGAGATAAGTTGTGGTGTCCCACAAGGATCAATCCTGGGCCCGCTGCTATTCAATATTTACATAATTGATATATTCAATGTTTCAAAGCTTATGAAACTCATATTATTTGCTGATGACACTAACATATTCTATTCTACAGACAATCAAAGGGAACTTATCAAGGTGGTGAACACAGAGTTAAATAAAATAAAATTATGGCTGGATTACAAAAAATTATCTTTGAACCTAGATAAAACCAAAGTGATGTTTTTTGGAAACTACAATGCAAATAAAGAGCTCTCAATTGAAATAAATAATGTCTTAATCGAAAGTGTTACAGAAATAAAATTCTTAGGGGTTTTTATCGATGACAAACTAAGTTGGAAGCCACACATCAGACACATACAGGCTAAAGTCTCAAAAAGTATTTCAATCGTAAATAAATCTAAACATATATTAGGATACAACAGTAGATATTTATTGTACTGTTCTTTAATATTACCATATTTCACCTACTGTATAGAAATTTGGGGGAATAATTACAAGAGCTCACTACATCCTCTCTTTTTACTTCAAAACGAGTCGTCAGGATTGTACATAAAGCCGGATATCTTTATCATACAAAAAATCTATTTTATCAATCAAGACTTTTAAAACTGCATGACCTTGTTGATTTTTACACTGCGCAACTTTTATACAGAGCCAGTTGGAAATCGTTACCATTCAATATCTAAAAACAGTTCTTAGAAAATGAAGGAGGCTACAGACTGAGGGGATGTAGGAACTTCAAGGTCAAACTGATAAGAACCACAAAGAAAAGTTTCTGTGTGTCGGTGTGTGGCACTAAACTTTGGAACGGTTTAAGTAATGAGCTTAAGAAATGTTCAAATATTCAAGAAAAGGTATAAAGAAACTCTTATCTCAGGATATGAAGATAAGAGGATTTAAGGATCAACAGGTGTTTAAATAAATCCAAATACATGTGTGAACTTGATTGTGGTGAAATAATCAAAGCTATTTTACTTATAACCAATGAGTTTTACATTGTAATGTTCAATAAGGATTACTGAAATGTTTGAATTACAATCAATAAGCTATTGATTTTGTTTACTTGATCTGCAATGTTTAGCAATAATTACTGGTTTATTGTGATCATGTGTTCTAATGATAATCAATTATTATGACATATCGGTACTGTTACTGTTTACTGAAAGTTAGTGAAGAACCTCCTCCACGCTCTGGGGCATAGAGGCCAAGGCCCTGAAAAGGCAGTAAGGAAGGACCGAGCCAGTGTCCCAGGAACCACAGCACAACGGCAACAACAACTACCTCCACCATCCCCAGTCAATGACTTGGATCCAGCAGCACCAGCACCACAACCACCTCCATCTAAGGACTCAGCTGCACCAGCATCACAACAACCACCGCCAGCTAACCACCATCTGACCAGCTCTGGGCGCCCCCTGCTACATCTACTCCCAGTGAAGACTCACTTTCCTTTTCGTCCCCCCCACTTTCACCCATGGCCCTAACTAGCCATTTTGATAGCCTCATTAAGTCAGGAATTAAGATGGCTCCCCTAACACCTGTGAGCCTCACACCACACAGGAGCTCTCCTACCCCTCCAGCGCCCCCTCCTCATCCTTCACCCAAAGTCCCTCCAACACGTCCTTCATCCAAAGCCCCTCCAACACGCCCCCTCCGTCGTTCACCCAAATCCCGTCCAGCTCCCGCTCCTCCTGGTCCATCACCCAAACTACCCTCAACTCGACCTCCCTTGTGCGCCTCTAGACATGCTATCCCCCAGAGCTAGGATGAAACGGGCCCCCAGTGTCCTAGGAAAGGTTATGTCAAACTGGGGCCCTGTGATGAACAGCTTCCTTCTGGTGCTATACCTGTAGTTGCACCACGTAGAATGCAAAAAAGGGCAGTTAGACTGTCCAATCACAGAAATCTAGTTGATATCCCTTGCAAGAAGGTTTTGACCAGTCCCAAGGAAACTAATCTCAAACTTGCTGCACTCAATGTCAGATCTTTATGCAACAAATCATTTTTAATCAATAATCTTATCTCTTCTTTTAATCTTGATTTTATGTTTTTAACTGAAACATGGCTTGACAAAAACACAGGAAACATAATTCTAGTTGAATCAACTCCCCCAAACTACAAACATGAATCGGAAATACGAGAAAATAAAAAGGGTGGAGGCGTTTCTGCACTGTTTAGAGACAATATTGCAACCCGCAGACTATCATTTGGTGTGTTTTCATCATTTGAGTATGTGTCCTTTAAGATTGAGTTAAAACAAACTCCTCCCTTACTCTGCATAGTCATGTACAAACCCCCTCATCACAGCCAAAGTTTCATCGATGATTTCACTGAAATGCTCTCAGTTGTGTGCACAGACTTTGATGGTCTAGTAGTCATTACAGGTGATTTTAATGTTCATGTTGACAATGTCAATGACAGAAATGCAAAAAAGCTCAATGGTGTCCTTGAAACCTTTGATCTAATTCAGCATGTAAGTTGCCCCACCCACAGGAGAGGGCACACTCTGGACCTGCTCATCACAAAGGGGGTTAATATTCACAATGTCAGTGTGGTTGATGTCGCCCTCTCTGATCATTTCTGTGTATTCTTTGACCTGTCTGTTGCTCCCAAACCACCGCCTGGCCCTGCAGTTGTCCAAAGGAGACAAATAAATGAGAGCACTAGGGCACAGTTTGTAGAAATGATAAACCCTGAAATCGTCTCTGGTGCCAATGTTGATGAAATGCTGAATTCTGTTACTTCTAGCATCTTGAATGTTCTGGATGCCATTGCCCCTATGAAGGTTAAATTGAGAAAACATAGACAGAAAGCTCCCTGGAGGAACGATGATCTAGTCAGGGCACAGAAACAACAGTGCCGCAGAGCTGAACGACAGTGGCGCAAGTCAAAACTCCAGGTTCATTATGAAATGTATAAGGGGGAGTTGTACGCTTACAACCAGATCTTATGCAGAACAAGGGAAAGGTACTTCTCTGAAATCATTGGAAGTTGCAGCAGCAACTCTCGTGTCCTGTTCACAACAGTAAACAGATTAACTAACCCTCCAACCCAGCTACCAATAGAACTGGTTTGCACACCTAAATGTAATGAGTTTGCTGTATTTTTTAATAACAAGGTTCAGGGCATTAAAAAAGCCATCAACTCCACAACACATATAACTATCGAACAGCCACCTACTCACTCTAAGCTGACTCACTTTATACCTGTCACTGACCAAACTGTCCAAGAGACCATCACCCGTCTGAGCTCGTCTACATGCTGCCTTAATGTGTTACCCACTAGATTTATAAAGTCTGTCCTGAACAGTGTGTTGCCATCAATTACTCAAATAGTTAACATGTCTCTTCAATCTGGAATATTTCCAGAGGCCTTAAAAACTGCAGTCATTAAACCTCTCCTGAAGAAGAGCGGTCTTGATCCCACTGTACTGAATAATTACAGACCTATCTCTAATCTGCCATTTTTAGGAAAAGTCCTTGTAAAGTTGTCTACCAACAGCTCACTGATTTTCTCTTATTAAACAATTCATTTGATGTTTTCCAGTCAGGTTTTAGACCCCATCATAGCACAGAAACTGCTCTTATCAAGGTAACCAACGACATCCGCCTGAACACTGATGATGGCAAAGTCTCTGTCTTAATCCTGCTAGACCTGAGTGCTGCCTTTGACACTGTTGATCATGGGATCCTTATGCACAGACTCCAAGACTGGGTTGGCATCTCTGGATCTGCCCTAAGTTGGCTCAAGTCTTATCTAGAAGACAGGAAATATTTTGTTAAAATTGGGAGTTGTGTCTCAGACTACATGGCCTTGACTTGTGGTGTGCCCCAGGGATCGATCCTGGGACATCTTCTGTTCAACCTCTACATGCTGCCACTAGGGCAGTTAATACGCAGTAATAACATATCTTATCACAACTATGCAGATGATACTCAGATCTATGTGTCACTGACAGCAGGTGAATATGGGCCGGTGGATTCACTCAGCCACTGCCTCCAACAGATCAGTGCGTGGATGCAGAACAACTTTCTCCAGCTAAACTCAAACAAGACCGAAGTTATTATTTTTGGCCCACAGAAACAAAGAGAAAGTGTCAGCAGCTACCTTCACTCTCTGTCTCTTAAACCCTCAAATCAAGTCAGAAATCTATGGGTAATCATGGACTCTCATAGACTACTGTAACGGCCTGCTCACCGGCCTCTCCAAACGAGCTGTAAAACAGCTTCAGTACATCCAGAATGCTGCTGCTCGAGTCCTGACCAGAACCAGGAAGTATGATCACATTAGTCCTGTGCTCAGGTCTCTACACTGGCTCCCTGTACCTCAAAGAATAGACTTCAAAGCAGCTCTGCTCGTGTACAAGTCTCTCCATGGCCGAGCACCAAAGTACATCTCTGACATGTTAGTGCCATATGAACCATCTCGTACTCTGAGGACCTCAGGGACCGGCTTCCTGTTGATTCCCAGAGTCAGAACTAAACAAGGGGAATCAGCGTTTCAATATTCTGCAGCTAAAATCTGGAACAGCCTCCCTGAAGGCGTAAGACAGGCCTCTT
The DNA here is from genome assembly GCA_037389245.1 of Oryzias sinensis. Classification (NCBI taxonomy): domain Eukaryota; kingdom Metazoa; phylum Chordata; class Actinopteri; order Beloniformes; family Adrianichthyidae; genus Oryzias; species Oryzias sinensis. The sequence continues at coordinate 38,093,999 of CM074488.1, read as the reverse complement.
CTGTGTTCATGTTCAAATCTAGACTTAAAACATTTCTGTTTAGCCGTGTATATGACTGAAAGGTCCTATCTGCAGTTTTCTCTCCTTTCCTTTCTTTATTTTTAAATCAATTTTCAAATGTTTTCTTTTCTTTTAAAGTAAATTTTACGTTGATTATTTCTATGATGTATTGTGATTTTAATGCATTTTTCTGTTTTGTGAAGCACCTTGAATTACTTTGTGTACGAATTGTGCTATACAAATAAACTTGCCTTGCCTTGCCTTGCCTGAAATCATGAATAAATGTTTTCTGAAGATAATCAATCATCTAGGCACTGGATTTTGTTATTTCAAGAGAGAAACTATCTGATCAGAACCGGATTTAAAACACTGTAAAACTATCAAATGAATGAACTCAAGAGGGGTGGGATTATATAAGATTGCTTCTTCCCACTCCTTTTCAAGCAATAAATCACTTATACTTTAGTTAATGATCACTGTATTTAATTAAGTAAATGTGATTCAAGTGAGGTTTTTTTTTTTGTTTCATTTTCTGTCTTTTTAATCTATGCATTTCATCATTTCTGTAATGAGTTTGATAAACATGTGTATATTCTTTAGTGCTTTGACTACAATGCCTGAAATAAATCAATTAAATCAAAATCAAATCAAATCAAGAATTTCAGGAGATTTGGCTGTGTCTGATCAATAAACAACATATGCCCTGATACCGTCGTCACAACTGCCCTTACGGGGTGGATACGGGCTGTCTGCTGGCAAACAATGGGCAATCCTGTGTGGGGCACACAGGTAAATGGGTGAAATGCAGGTATGTCGTACGGATTTTTCCAACCTCCCTGAACTGTTATGCACTCCTTGCTGCAGCCTGACAGTTAGAAATTTGGCAAAAAGAGTATAGCTCATGTGGTCATCCTACTGCTACTTACGCATCACCTACACACCCCATGTGTGCAGCATTTGTCGGTACGGGGTCATTGCAACCTACTAATGACTGATATGTGTGTGCACGCCTCATCACTTGTATGTTGCATGTTACATACATTATCCTTACTTTGTACTACATGATACCACACGCACGACGACCGTTTGTTCCGTTTTCATGTTGTTGCTTGAGGTGGCCGTACAAGCCAAGACACACCTGTGCTCCCCTTACATTACAGCCGCTCCTGTCTACCACCCTCCACGTCCCGAACAACCCAGAAACCTGCAGCACCCGTACAAGTCAACCCCCCTGTATGGCTACATGTGACTAAGGCTTGAGCACAACTGAAACTGAAACACAAGCACCGCTGTTGAGAAGTATGGACTCTTGTTCTAAGAAAAACAAGACCATTTAGTCTGCTAAACTTTTACTTTTAAATATTAAATATGTTTCCATGAAAAATATAGCAGAAGAGGAAAAAAACACCCGTCTCCTGGCTTTTAAATACACAGTTAGATGACTCAGCCCTCTTCACAACTAATCTCCACAGAGGGAATAATCACTTCAGATGTTGAAATTATATTTCTCTAAGAGCTTTAAGAGAAAGAAATTGCAAGGCATCAGACTGCTGATTAGAAATGTGGCAGAGCGTGAGCGCACCAGTCCTTGAAATAATGTGTCAGAAAGGCTTGCGTCCAATTTGCATGAAGACACTATTATTTTTTGTCAACTAAAGCTTAAACTTTGTTCTTTTTCTTCTTGCTCTGGACAACTTGTGTTAGCTTTGATAAATACAGCCGAGGCAAAACGCCTTGAAGGGCTGTTTCTGTAAAATGATGCACTGAAAGATGTTTTTGCAAGACTCCTAAAAGCATAAGGTAACAATCTGAAAAGAAACAACGTATCCCAAAAATACTGTGTTAAGCACATTCAATGACCATTGCATGGGCAGAACATTACTGTTACTACGGGCTCTCTGGTCCGCTCGATTCTGATGCATCCACTTGTAGAAAAATAGAGCCATAGACGTCTTTGTTTTCCTCGTCTGAGCTGCAATATGGCTTGAATAATGTATTTTAGTGTTAAATAAGCTCATTCTTCTATTTGTTTTTTTCCTGAAATCTACAGCGGGGAAAATAAGTATTGAACACGTCAACATTTATCTCAAAAAACACATTTCTAATCGAGCTATTGACACGAAATTTTCACCAGATGTCGGCATCAACCCAAGTAATGCACACGTAGAAAGAAATCTAAACATTCATACACATACACATAAATTAAGTTATGTGTAATAAAGTGAAATGGCACAGGGAATAAGTATTGAACACATGAAGAAAAGGAGGGGTAAAAAGGTCTGGCAAGCCAAGAAAACAGCTGGAGTTTGTCAGTATTCAGAAGGTTAACCTGCCCCCTATTAGAGCAAAGTAATATCAGCTGGTATAGTCCTGATTGATGCCTTTTAAAAGGGTTTCTCACCAGCAAGGTGTTAGACAAGAAGCATGCTGGGTTAAAGCAAAGAGCTGTCCAAAGACCTACGCAACCTTATTGTTGCAAAACACACTGAAGGCATTGGTTACAGGCGCATTTCTAAACTTCTGAAAGTTCCAGTGAGTACCATTGGGGCCATCATCCGGAAGTGGAAAGAACACGGCATTACCATAAACCTGCCACGGCCAGGTGCTCCTCGCAAGATTTCAGACAGAGGAGTCAGAACAATCATCAGAAGGGTTCTCCAACAGCCCAGGACCACTCGTGGAGAGCTTCAGAAAGACCTGGAATCAGCAGGTACCGTTGTTTCAAAGAAAACAATAAGTAACGCACTCAACCGCCATGGCCTCCATGCACGCACACCACGCAAGACTCCATTTTTGAAGAAGAAGCATGTTGAAGCTCGTTTGGAGTTTGCGACACAACATTTGGATAAACCCATGAAATTCTGGGAGAAGATACTCTGGTCAGATGAGACCAAAATTGAACTCTTAGGATGTCATAAGACACATGTTTGAAGGAAAAATGGCACTGCACATCACCCCCAAAACACCACACCAACACTCAAGTTTGTTGACGTGTTCAATACTTATTTTCCCCGCTGTATATTTTAGGAGTTTTTTCTTACAGAGAAGGAGGGTCTAAGACAGGGGTGTCAAACTCATTTTCACTGAGGGCCACATCCTCAAAGGACCAGATATAACTTATTCATGTAACTAAATGTAATGAAAAATAAATGTAACTACTCCTTAATGTTAAATAACTCATTTATTCATTATAACTTTTTAAAGTGACAATTACAGATGCATAGAAAACATATGTTTGCTTAATACTCAAGCATAAATCCTTTTACATTTTGTCGGTTGTTAAAACCCAGGATCAAACTATCCAAAGAAAAATAACATAAAGCTGAGCTAGAAAGAACATGTATTAAGAACATGTGTTACACGTGTAACATTTTACAAAAAAAGGCTGCACACAGCCTTGCATCCAACTGATGGGTTGATGACAACAATTTGTCTGCATACACACATAAAAACATCAGCTACACATAAATAATGTCATCAACTAAAGAAAAATTTTATTTTAAGAAATTAAAAATGTTTATGCTCTCGCGGGCCACATAAAATGACATGGCGGGCCACATGTGATCTAAGAGGGATGCCCAGTTTATCTTAGTCTGTTTAGTTTAGTTTAGCATTAAGCTAACATATTTTGTTACTGATTTCATGCATTCTACAATTATCTGTGTGAAGCCCGATGAGACAACTGTGCTGTGATATTGGGCTATATGAATAAAATTGAATTGAAAACTGTACAACTCAATAGCTCCCAATGTTTCTTGCCATCTTGTTGCACCAATAATGTTAGCTTAGGGCTGTAAGCTAGTAGGAGAGGGTAAACAAAGGGATGATGGGAATGGAGCACAGGCTTGCTCTCCTCCAACGGTCCCACCCTCAACTAAGAAATGAATTTCTAACGAACTCCTGCCGCTCTGTAGAAACTGTCTTAGGAAACAACAGAAGTTCTTTGATTTTGCCTAAAAATGAAATTATCATATCTACAAGACCACTGGGAAGGCTTTCACAATAGACCAAAGATGATCGGAAAGGGACTTTAATGTGCCTCATAGTTTGTTTGGTGCACCTCAAATATGACACGTTTGAAAACAGACCACTCACTGACAGTGCGCCCTAAAGTGCGGCAAATACAGGCAATTCTTTAAAGCCAATAGTGTCGACAGGTGAATTCTTCAGTCAAGCCGGCAGATGATCAAACATTGGAATCCTGTTTGTATGAAGCATCCCTGAAAACTTACCCTCAACTTGTTGTGGTTCCGAAACTGAAAGACTGTGAAAAACCATTGAGTACCGGTATATTCATTTTTATGCATTGAAATGCACTCGCCGGGGAGTGTTCTCTTGAGCTTTCTCAGCACTATTGAAAACGGTGTCGCATTTCAGAAGGTACAGCTGTCTACTGCTTTGATCGTTCTCGTCTTGCAGGTGCTGACGGAACACTTTTGGAAGTCTGTTTCTATATAGGATTTTAGGTTGGTGAAAAAATAAATAAATAAAAAGCACTGTTGGACCTGGATATGTGTTACCGCTCGACCAAAGGAGACGGGTGTTGTCCTGGTGTACTAATAGCAGCAGGACTGCAGATTTCACCCTCTGAGAGATACCAGGAAACTATCACCAAATGACTCTGAGGGTAATAATGTCATTGTCCAACAATGTGACCAGATGTGGATTGAAAATCGGACAAACTTTCACCATATCTTTTTAGAATACCTATTAAAAAAATAAATAAATAAAAACACTGCTTGGAAGCATTTTGTTCTTGGTAGAGGACAGAAATGTATTCCTAGAGAATGCCACAATTGTGTGTGTGTGTGTGTGTGTTTTTTTTAAAGCAGAACTGAGCCTTCGAAGAGCAAAGTTATGAAAATCTGCATGATCAAGCAGTAAAAAGTAAAGCCAAATCCATACCTCTGTGTCCTGGATGCCAGCAGTTTTAGCTTGACCGCAGACCATGTGAGGATCAGGATGCAGGAGTATTACATCATGAGCATCTCTGTCTGCCGGAGTCAGAATCTGGGATCCGTGCTGCTTGTAGTCCCGCCTGCTGCTGCTCCTGATCAAAGCTCGATGAAGAAAAGCTTTCCGAGAGAAGCGACGCTGATGTCAGCTGGACGTGGTCCGGTGATTTGATGCCCCCCCCCCCCCCCCGGGTCATTTACGCACCCAATTCATGGACACGTTGAGTCAACAAAAATGTAACAATATTATGTGCAGCTGCCTTCAATTGACTTCAGACGGAGATGTTATGGACATGAATATAATAAGTCAATGAATGTATATTTTGCATCAGTGTACCAAAGTTTTTAACAGCTTGATTTAAATGTTGGAGTTTTCTTAGTCAGTCATTTTCTTAAAAGTATTGTAGAAGCCAGATTTGTACTCCAGTCCAAGTAATAATTTCAAAATAAACGTTAGATTCGACATTTTCGCCATTATGGAATAAATTCACCGCAAATGTTTTCTGTATAAAAATCTCATTTTTCACGTTTGCATCTAGAACACCCCCACTAAGACGTTTATTTTTTTTATTACATAATTTCAACATCCTTTTCTCCCTACTAAGCTTATTGCAGCACCTAAATAATTATTCTGGTCTAGGGTACAGCGATGAAAAAATGCAAAAAAATGGGCTATACCATTAAACGGTTAAAAGGGGATTTTGGATGTTTAAAGTCATAAATAATACCTTTAGATATAACATTTCGACCAAAAATAAATAAATTAAGACCCCCAAAAAACTATGAAAAGCTTTCAAATAACCCAAATTATAATTGTCCCGTTTCCGATGTCCAAAAGTAGAGTAACAAGTAACATACACCCATTTTTACTCAGATTCCCATGATGCACTGCAATTTACGCAACAAATATGCGACCAAATCTCAATGCGCTGGCGAAAGAAGTATTTCCTTTAGTAATACGATTTATTCCTGATTCATAAGAACAACTTGTGCTCACAGACGAAATTTCTTTGACCGTCTGGACCACCTGAACTATTCCTGCGAACTTTTATATTGAAGTTTCACTTCTTCACGTGTAAATCCAGAACTCCGGTTGTTTGTTGATGATGAGTATTTCTCAAGAATTGTCCGTGAAGTTTCTAGTTGACGCCTCCTTGCTGTATCGGGAAACGTGTCCGGAGCTGTCCCGGTTTTTAATGTAAGAACCCGTTTTTTTCTTTTCATCCAACATTATACGAACATTAAAACGGATGTTGCCACAAGCTGTGTGTAGTTACATAATGTGACCACAGGAGGGCAGAGTTTGATCAAGGTAATTTTAGTCATTAGGGAGTTGTGTTTTGGGTCTATTTTCTATGTTTGTATCACGAGATCCAATAAACTTAATTGATTCAATTTTAGTTTCTTCCCAGCAATTTTATAATAGAAACAAGCTCAAAGTAAACTCAGCATGGTGCAACACTATGATCACTTCAGGAGCCCTCTGGCATCATCTCACTTCTTTCCTTTCCATTTAACTTTGTTTTTATGTTGATGTAGTCGGTGAAGAACAAAACTTTTAGATGTTTGTTCTTTATTCTGACTTTAGTCTTGAGGGTTCATTTTTAAAAGGTTAATCCCAATTTTAGCCAAGCATTTTTGAATTATTGTGTGAGCAAAATAAATCTGATTTTAATACATAATTAAATCAGTGAAATTTCATGAGCTAAAAAAATATATATAATACCGGTATATCAGGGTTTTACTTTTTTGATGACCAAGCAGTGTACTAACAAGTTCCAAAGTTCCAATTGACAGTAATACTTTCTTTTTTCTTTTCTTCCAATAATAATGTTATATTCTTTCATATTATCAACAGACTAGTTATCTGTAGACTTGTTCTGGTTCTGATACCATTTTTAGCTGTTGGCAGTCCATGCTTAGTGCTCAGAATTTCGTGGCGTATCACCACCCGAGAGGAGAAATGATGGCACTAATTCAGTATGACTGTTGTTTAGAAAGGATATCTATCATCGCAGAAGAGAAAAACGTGTGTTTTGGTCATTTTTATTTTATTTTATTTTATTTTTTGGAGTGTGTATAATGTTTTGATTTACTTATGCCATGTTGAGGGAACATATGACACACAAAGAAATGCTTTACTTTAATTAACAACTTAGAAATTTGCCCCCCTAAACAGGTTTCTTTAGAAAAAAATCTTTTTCTCCTTTTTAAATGTTTTTAAGAACATAAATGTCATTACATTTCTGCTGAGTCATATGTAAAACTCATTGACTGTACATAAGAACTGGACCTAGTCAGTGTGACGTCACCCTTAGAAAGTTACCTGATCTGTAATGGTTACCTGATCTGTAATGGTTATCTGTACCCTATATGCGCAAGTCTTGCGTCATTTCTTTTCTCCAACATTGCGGCAGTTTAGCAGTTCGAATTAGATTAGCTCTTGTAATTAATACATTTTTGTTTCAAGATTGTAAGACTTGTAATTCAACAATAATAATAATAATAATAAAAGATTAGCTTTGTTTGAATTTTTTTAATGTTGACAGCAGGAAAGAGGAGACATCGTCGGTAGACAGCGATTGGTTGTAGTCAGCCTGAGTCAACGTCTATGGTAAACACTCTAGCCAATCAGGAGTGAGCTTGTCTGAAGTCCACACCCCTTCCACTTAAAAACGGACCATGCCAAATCTGTCGAAGGTTCGATACAAGACCACAGCTTTATTGAGGTATCTGATTGGTCAGTTTATAAGTGGAATAACTTGAATCATAGAAATAACAATGGAAAAAAAATCAGGATTAGCAAGAACACGGTAAAGAAAAAAAGATAGAGAAAATAGATTGAGTGAGTCAATCGATTTTCTTTATTATATTTTGGCTTCTTGGAGCCAGCAGGTACTTCTTGTTTGGAAAACGAGGGGGGAGGAGTCACTCAGTCCAGCTCTCATATACAGTCAATAGTATGACTACAACATAGTGCATCCAACCTCATCCAACTGTACACCTAACATCACGTCATGGTTCAGAATAAACGGAACGGAGTTCTGCAAGACATTGCTGCCAGCTGCAGCAGCCGCTCATGGGTCTGGACTAGATTAAACTCAACCACATGCCACCCTGACGTACCATAAACAGCCAGACATGCTCCCGTCTGTCAGTGCCACACGTGCAGCAGGATATCACCCCCCCCCCCTTACTAATTTAAGCCCTCAGCTAATCTTAGTGGGGCTTATTTTAAGATTAGTTCTGAGGGTTGCGCAAATTTCTTTCGCAACAAAAATGGCTAACAATATCAGAGTAATCCAGCCGTACAGTTTGATCCAGATTCCAGTTTAGATGAGGAAAACAAAGACATTCATGGATCTATATGTCTACAAGTGGATGCGTCCCGATAGAGCAGAGCAGGGAGTTTGTGGCCCTCCAAGGGGTTTTTTTTTTTATGACACAAAGCTGATCTTTTACAAACTGCATTTTTTCATCTGCTCCTCATTCACAACAATGTGAATAAAGAAATGCCCAGAAATGCAATTTTGAGTTTATCTTTCTTTATTTATGTCCTTCATTATCTGGAAAATGCCACAAGAACATGTTAAAAACACCACAAAAAAAAAACTTTTGTCTTTTTCGTCGGGAAGTGGCTTAGGTGGTTGAGCAGGTCAGCCAATGATCGAAGGATTGGCGGTTCGATCTCCGCTCCCCTCCAGTCAACCGCCCTCCCTGCCCCCAACGTGGCTCCACCGGTGTGTGAATGCGTATGAATGTCCCGGTGATGGTTAGAGGGGCTGTTGTGGCAGCCACACCTCTGGCAGTGTTCCACAGGGCAGCTGTGGTTACATCAGTAGTTACCAACACCAAGTCTGAACGAGGAGTGCATGAAAAATGGACACACTGTTAGAACTTTGAGCGTCTGGAAAAGCACAGATAATTCAATCCATTATTGTTTTTAAGATTGTCCCTGACTGTCTGTGTATGTACTTTTTTTTTAGGATTATTGCAGCTATAGTCAATGTCTTTATGAGAAGAAATTAATTACTCTTATTTCATTCATTCATTTTCTAATCCGTCTGTTCCCTTTTGGGGTCACGGGGCTGCTGGAGCCTATCCCAGTCACTTATGGGCGAAGGCAGGGGACATCCTGGACAGGTCGCCAGTCTGTTGCAGGGCCACAATTCACACATTCACACATAGGGACAATTTAGGGTGACCAATTGACCTATGAAGCATGTTTGTGGACGGTGGGAGGAAGCCGGAGCCCCCGGAGAAAACCCACCCATGCACGGGGAGAACATGCAAACTCCACACAGAAAGGTCCCCCATTGGTGTTTTGGTTCAGGTCCCCCAGCCCCCTTGAACCAACCAGGGGCCTTTCGGCTGTAAACGCTAACCACTGCGCCACCGTGCAGCCACTCTGATTTCATGATCTAATTTTCCTTTCAAATTGCCTGTCAACTTTTTATTTAATTTTTTTAATTGAATTTCTGACGTCACATTTCTCTTTTTCTAGGCAGCGGCCATCTCAGAACAAAACGTTCTCTTCTTTGCTGCACAGCACCTCTGTGTGTCAGTACTGCTGTCAGTGGCTGAAACCCGATGATGTCAGAGTGCGGCTTCGGCCCAAGAGGCGTCCGTCGCCATTCGTGCAGAGCATCCTGCTCAGAAAGGCCAGAGGAAAGAGGCTGAGCGTCATGCAGAAGAAGCTACTGTTTCGCTTCCAAAAGTCTTCCTCAGTACTGGTGAGGACGCAAAACACAACAAAAACAGTTAAAAAGTACAGATGAATAATATTTTATTTATCTTAATTTTTTATTTTATAAGTTTTTGTAACTAAGAAAATCAAAACAATGTGTGATTAAACCAATTCTAAAACTGATTTAAAATGGCCTTTAGTTTCTAAAAACTTGCGTTGGATCTAGTTTTGTTTGCCTTTGTGGCTGGAATTCTTTAGTTCTGCCATTCTTTCTCCCTGCCCTTCTACATTGTTTTCCTGCTCTCCATTCCCGTAATAGACCTCACCATGTGAAAAAAATCGAAAACATGTTCCATGCTTCCTGACCCACTCTGTACATGAAGCCTTTTAGTTGAGAATCCCATTGATGCAGCATGCGACCAAAGGGTAACCTTCCCAAGCAACAGGGAGCATTGATTAGAGAGGGACACACAGAGCCTCTTCGGTGTTATGTATTATTGCTGTTGACTGTGTATGGGAGCTGGACTGAGTGACCCCTCCCAAAGTGGGCAAGTGGGTACTTCCTGTTTGACAGAACCCACTGACTCCAAGAAGCCGAAATCCTATAGACTTTTTTTTTATGAAATTAAAACGGCTACCACTCAGTCTTTTTATGTTTGTCAGAATAACTACCGTAATTTCCGGACTGAAGAGTGCACCTGATTATAAGCTGCACCCATTACATTTTTTAAGGATAAACCATTCTGTACATACATGTCTATAAGCCACATGTGCCCACATTGAAACATGTACTGCAGAATGAGGATGTGGATGTGCTGAAACCGCTCACCGCGTGTGTAAGAAAGAGGGGTGAGCGCGTGCAACGCAAGAGGGAGTGAGTGCACGGAGCAGTAGTGTGTTGGGGGTGGGCGTTCATGTTTGAAATACAGAGTGAAGGGGAACAGTAATAAAAGAAGGTTTCCCCCAGAAGAACAGTGAATGATTCTTTATTAACCCACTCTGGAGGCTCTGAGGGTCCCAACGGGGAAGTGAACAACCAAAGGAAGATCCGCCTTCGGCGGAGAGGATCTCCCCTGCATTTTCCGACCCCCATCAGAAAGAAAAAAAGTAATAGCAGGGAAGGTTCAACACATGATATATTTACAAAGAAAGACGGAACTTTCCTTTAAGTTATTTAAGACATAAACTGCTTTCAAAATAAATTACCAGGGATAAAATACATTAACTTAAAGTGCATCTAAAAGTAAACATATTTGTGAATAAAACGTTTGGGGAACAGCTGCATGTGATGTATGTTGGTATGTTCATGTTTTTCTTGAGAACCACAGGCTTTTTAGCGTCAAGACGCCGCTTGTCTACCGCTGCTTAGAGGAGAAGGGGGGGTCTAAGGGCAGGGATGCCACTCTTTCTGTTGTTTCCATCTCAACCATAGCTCTGGTCTGAGCGTACAGTGCAGGGATAATTTTTTTCAGTATTTCCGAGAGGGAGTGTCAAAGCGTGGCTCTAATGCATTCAATAAAAACCCTCGTTCTCCACCTCGCTGCAGGGACAGAGCCCCTTGTCCATTTAACACTAAAAGTCCTAAGGCACAGCCATTTGACTGTTATACCTATAGATCCTGCCAGGCAGTCGATCGACTACAAGACTTTCAGCTAATATCCTAAAGCAGCTGTGAACGGCTGCTTTTCTGATGTAAATAAGGCACTTACTGGTGCACCATAGCTGGGGCCATGCTGAACAACTTCAATGAAACTTGTTTTTAACTTTGTCATCTTGGGGAGAGATCAACACACATGGGTTTTTCCTTCACTAAGATTTATTTATGGAAATCGTACAAAAACTGACATTTTTACACATATTTACAAATTACAAAAGTCAATGAGTACATTTTGAGAAATCACTCACAATCCTGGCACTGCCATGGCATCTCTTTTCTGCATTTGCCACATGTGTATCTGTAGCAGTCAACACATCGCATATTAGCATGATTGTTCTTGCAGTGATGCTTGACCTGACACGTGGCTCTTTTTCCAGGGCTGGGTGTGGATGGTTGTTTTGCCGAAGCAATTGTTCTTTTTGTGCCTTCTTTGCACCCACATAAGAGTGAGCCAACTCTCTTGCAAGCTCCACCAGGAAGTCCACCCGTCTCTCCTGCCTCCCGATGCATGCTTGGTACAGCACATGCGCATTTAGTGCTGCCATGTCAACCATGTTATAGAACACAGCGACTGGCCAGCGCCATGTTCCTTTGCGAACTGTGTACTCCTGCACCATCTGGTCCATCACATCCACTCGGCATTTTGTGGTGTTATACAGGGTGACTGTGTTTGGCTTCCTTTTAGTGGTTTCCTCAGTCTGAACCTCGCTGTGCATGCTGCTTAGAATGTAGACGGTCATCTTCTTTTTGGGCGCATACACCGTCAGCGTGGCACCAGTGGTTGAAAATAACTAATAAAGACAAGTTGTAGCACTTTTACACACAAATTAGAAACACATAAACATAGAGTAACAAAAGACCTGCAACATACCTGAGTGGTGAATTCATCGCGGTCTGTCTGCCTAGTAGATTGAGGAATTTCCCGGCGAATCTTGTTGAGTGTGCCAATGATGGTGGTTTTCCGGCTAAGCAGTCGTTGCGCAAGTGACAAAGATATAAAAAAAAATGTCTGTGGTAACATTTTTGCCCTTGTCCAGGAATGGGTCCATCAGCCTCATCACTACATTTTCAGACAGTCGCTCCCCACTGAGACGACTGGGGTCCTTGCCAAGATATGGGAGGACATTGCAAATATACTTGGATTTCAAGTCGCAAGCCACCCAAAATTTGATCCCAAACTTGTCAGGTTTAGTTGCAATATATTGCAGGAAACAGCAGCGAGTCTTTGATGGGAAAAGCTGTTCGTCAACAGTGATGTGCCGACCGGGGTTGTAGGATGTGATGCAGTTGGTGACAAATGATCCCCACACAGTAGAAATTGCAGCAAACTTATCATTCTTTGGTCGCTCGCTGCGGGTGGACCTGTCAACAAAGCGTAGGTGTCGCATGATGTCTTGGAAGCGGTCACGGGACATGGTTCCAATGATCTGTGGGTTTCCCAGGTTTGCTGACCATCAGTCACAGTGATGGAACCTTAGTAAGCCCCCGCAAGATAACAATTGCAATAAATGCCGATTTACAAATCAAATGATGCTAATTTTTGTCAACTCAGTAGCCAGTTAGCTTCTCTGTGGCTAAAGGAGAGTCAGAAAAATCCAGGACTTCTAGTGTTAAACAGCAATCCTGTTTGCTATTGCCTCTGCTCTTGCAGAAGACGGAGGTAGCTTCGCTTGGAAAAAGGTATCCATGGCGGGCTGTTTCGGCTTCAGGCCAGCAACAGCCACGGCTTTCTCACACAACTCCGGGTGATGCAGCTTAAATGCTGCTTAAATGCTGCTTGCTGCTCGCGCTACTCTCCTTGTTTTTCCCCTCCGCCATCTTTGTTTGAATGTGTACTCTTCTTCATCCACCCGGAACAGCCAACCTCCCAACGAGCGCCCCCTACTGACCCTCAGAAGAATCGTCTTACCAAAGGAGGATTTATATAACGTTTTACAGGGTCTTCAAACGTAAATAAAAGGTCGATACTTGATGAAGACGCATCGAGAATCAAACACGGGACTAAATATCGCGATACATCACCATATCAATATTTTGGCACACCCCTAATATACCGTATTCCCCCTGTCTCACTCTTACCCTTTCTGCTCGAGCGCCCCTAGCGTTCGTTAGAAAAAATCCATAAAATTGCATAAATTAGCCGCATCATTGAATAAGCCACATGGTTGAAAGCTTGTGACAAAAGTAGCGGCTAATAATACGGTATTCTTGTTTTGCTACTTTTTTTTAATGTGTTATTGCTAATCCAATTTTTTTTACATTTTTTTTCTGTAGTTATAAGCTGACCAATCAGATGCCTTAATAAAAGTATATGGTGCTTGCTGGCCCCCACGTCCAAATTTCAACACTTTTGACAGATTTTTTTGTAAATTGGTAGGGGTGTTGATTTACAACAAGCTCACTCCTGATTGGCCTAAATTGCTTATACTTATATAGTGCTTTTCTACCTACAAGTTCCAAAGCGCTTTACAGTCACAGTCACATTCACCCAGTCACACACACATTCACACACTGGTGGCGGCTCCGCTGCCGAACACAGGCGCCCGCCTACCACCAGAGGCAAGGTGGGGGTCAGTGTGGCAGTCTGAAGCCAATCCACCTATACTGTATATGTGTTGACTTTCAACATTTGAACACATTTAAAAGATGTAAATAAAGAATTAAGATTAGGAGAGAAAAGAAGAATGAAAGGTAGAGGAAGAGGAGCAGCTTAAGAAAAAATATAACAACTGTGATCTGAAGAATTCAAATGATTTGATGAATGTTTGTAATTTGATTTTATGAATCCTTAGTGATATGCTGATGATTAGATTATTGCTAAATAGAAATTGGCTAACTAACTTAATCAAGTCAAAAAGTTTGAAAATATAAAAAACATTTGCTTGTAACCCAAACACAAAACAGACGAGTAAAAGACTCATCAAAAATGCACTCATTATAATCAGTGTGTAAAGATTTTTAAGATGATGATCTCAGGTCCATGTGATTTCCTGGATTCTGTTTTTCTGTCTAACAGCTGAAGTGAACCTCTGGTGAACATTAAGGACATTGCTCTTTTTTTTTCAAAGGTGGAGAACTTGCAGAATCGGTGGCTAAGAAATACTTTTTTTCCTTTCCACTTGTAAATGTTTAGACGTTTAATCTAATAAAAATGTTAGGAGCAGTAAACCCTTTTTTCCATTAAACAGTACATGGAGGTGGATGAGAGAAATATTCCAGATTCATCAGAATCTACTGCACAAAAACAAACTTGTTACGCAGCAAAATGAATAGTTTCTCTTATTTATTCCTCTGAGTTTATTTTTTCTTCTTTTGTTTGCGGTTCGATACTGGTCAAGCATTGCCTTTCTGTGGTTTATAGACTAATACACTCGTGAGTTCCCCGTTTGTCTCAGTAGTTATCACAATAGAGAATGCTTCTATTTGAAAATGACATCAAGAAGCCAATCCACCACAAAAATGTCCTCTAAGGTATTCTTCCTCTCTGTTTTCATGGTCCAAGGCCAGTCATGTCTCAGAAGACCACATGGCAACAAGCAAAGCCACAGATAGAAAGCTGGAATTCATCTGAGTTCAAAGAGGCAGCGGGGAAGCAGTAAAAGAAAGAGGGATTAGGAAAGATTGTCTTTCTTTAGCCCACAGGGTCTGACATGGAATAGCAATGCTGACCAGAAGAGAGACACTACATGAGCAGGAAAACATCAAGCTTCTATTTCCTTTGAAGATTCAAAATCGGAATCTTGGTAGAAAACAGTCACAGCAGTGCTTGTGAAATTAGTATTTGCATACTTATTTTTCTAGAAATATGTTGTGAATGCCATTTTAAGAATAGACTACTTGTATTAAGTTTGCACAGATTTACTGATATTTTTAACTTGGTGTAAACCATTGACTGTATATGAAAACTGGAGTGAGTGGGACGTCTCTCGCGTCCGGCTCCAACAAAATGAACACGATTCAGCCGTCGTTTCCATCATGTTGGAGCCAGACGATGCGAGTAAATAGTGATTGATCCAAGTTGGTCTGAGTCATTTCTATGGCAACCACCAATTGAGATTGTTGGAAGTCCACCCCCCCCCCCACCACAGCCTACAAAGCAGCCTACACAAAATGTGTCATTCAAATGTTTTGAACGTTCAATGTGGGGGCCAGCAGGCACCACGTACTTTTATTGAGACATCTGATTGGTCCATTTATAACTATAAATATATAGTCATTTATTTATTAGTTATTAATACATATATATGTATAAATACTTGAACTACAGAAAAAGATATGGTTAAAAAAAGGATTAGCAAGAAGATGTTAAAAAAAGTTGTCGGAGCTAGAATGTTTTTTTCTGACAATTAGAATGAGTCATAGCTCTTTATTTCTCTATTAAAGTCTAGTGGATTTTGAGGAGGAGTTTTTAAGGGGGAGTCGCTCAGTCCAGTTCTCATATACAGTCAATGGTATAAATATATTTGTTACTTAATGCTCTTTTCATTATTTGGAAAGAAAGAAACAAAATTTACGTAATGTATGCAATTACTTTTTTGTAAATCATGTAATTTTAATATAACTGTATTGCCATTTGTATATTTAAGTATTGGATATGTTCCCCCAAAAGAATTCCAATCTAAATTCCATCCGTCCATCCATCCGTTCCTCCGTCCGTCCGTCCATCCATCCAATTGCCCCATGGAATCCCTTTTGTCCTGGCTAGTGATTGGCAAAGGCGAGGTCAATAAATGAGTTTAACATACCGTATAGTCCACCTTTTCCTTTTTGTGTCACTTTTACATTAGACACAAACATTAAAGTAGGAAGTCGAGTTATGATAAGTCTTTTTCAAAACTGGTTGCTGTTTGATTCATTTCATTTCCTTTTTAAAATAGGTCTTGTGTGTTCTTAGCGTCTCCTTTGGATGAGTGTAACATAAAGACGTGTTTATTAAGACTTGTGAGAAATGAAGGCAGTGGGAAACCATTGGAATGACTGCATCCTTTAGTGGTTTATGTTCATTTGTAGTTAAAGTGCTACATCTTCCAAATGCAGTGATTAAAATAACCCATTCATTTAGAGTAAGTTAAGTCAAATAGAACATGACCACATGAGGAACAAGTATTCATTCTTGTAGTTGTAGATCTCCTGTTTTTATGGCGTGTTTAGTTCTCTTTGATGTGCATGAGCAGCTTTATGAAGGACTGTCTTAGAAGCTTTCTAAATCAGATAAAGTTGGGTTGTGGCTCACAGGAGATGAAAATATCCTAAATGGTGCTAAGAAAGATACTTTTTTGTTTTCCTTTTCTTTCTTCTGTGTCTGCTCCTGATGGAATTCTTCTTTCTATCAGATGGTTTGTCAGAGTTAAAGTCATCCCCATAAATACTGATAACATTCCCCATTAATCAGAATCTTGCAGGCATTTTTTGGGATTATTGCAGCCCAAAAAGCCAGTTTTTTCTAAAAAAAACAATTTTGCTGCCCGTCTGATTTCAAATTCGGATTATCTAAAGGAAGTAGTTAACTGGACTCAAAGTCAACCGAGCTTGTTAAAAGGCAAATATGTGCCTGCCAATATTGATATTTCAATTGGTCTCCTGCTTTGACTCTATTTGTATCGATTGACTCCACAGTGACTGTCACATGCTCGGCCATGCACGTATTAATACTCTGTCTAAACGCTGACATTTAGCACTTTTAAACATTCGCACGACCGGTTTTCTGTGCGCGAGCGGGATCTTAATGTGCATCTAATGCTTTCACTCACCCCTTACCCTGCTCGGCTTCATCCTCTTGTGCGGATCATTCTTTTCAGGTCAATCTCTGGCAGCAGAGAGAATGACAGGAAGCACATTATTTATGGAGCGAGTGCTAAAGATAGAACTCCATCTGCAGAAATGATTTATGTGGGGGTTGTTGACATTGTACGCCTCTTTTTTAGGCGCCTATTGGTTAGGGTTAGGGTTAAATATGTCATTTCAACAGTCTGGAATATGGATTTCCACTCTTTTCCATGAAATTATTATGAAATTATGTTACTTTTAAGACATTTTTTAAAAGTTTGCTGCGCAATCAAAGCTATAAAAAAAGATTTTTAAACTAAGTTGTGGGTGGAATCATTGGCGCAAAGCGATCGCATCCCCTTTCCCCTCCTCATTACTGAGAGCTCTGTTTACATTTTCTCCCATTAGGTTGGGGTGTGAGGGGCTGTAAGCTATCACTGCCGGATCTATTTGTCTACAGGTGGATGCATTAGAATGGAGCAGAGCTGGGAGCTTGTTGCCCGCCCAGCGTATTTTATACGTAACAAATACAATCATTTTTCAAATTCAATTTTTTTCATCTGCTCCTGTTTCACAATGATTTGAATCAAGAGATACTCAGAAATGCAATTAAGTTAAATTTTCTTAATATATATTCTCCATCAACCGAAAATGCCACAAAAACATGTTTAAAAAGACCAAAATTACAATTTTTTTTATTGAAATGGGTCTATAACGGCTTGACACCACTGCACCTCATGGGCTCAACAGATACATTTGTGTGTAATTATGGTTAAATGTGTCTGTCAGTAGCAGTGTTTCCATTGACTATGAAATTAGATTTGCGAAAATAAATTTGCCCAATGGAAACAACAATTTCAAAAAAACTCGCATTTATCAAAGAACGTCTTGAAGGAAGCGGCTTTTGAGGCGCATGGAAATTGGCATATTTCACAAAACTGCATTGGAAACAGTTTGTTTGAATTGAATGAGTCAAGTGACACCCAACCGGATGGCAGTGCGCTCCTTGGTAGGAACTGGCTGCCTTGGACACTGCACAGTGGGCGCCACAGCATCACGCTGCTCATCAAAAGTTGAGTGAGTCTTGCAGAATTGTTGGATCCACAGCTCCTCTGTAAAATCACCAACCATGTAAAATCATCTGTCGCCGCTCCCACGTAGTTTGACACTCCATGGCCTGAATAAGCCGCAGATGTCTCCTTTGATGGAAACGGTGTAATGTGTTTTTTCTACATTTCTAGAATTTCAATCAAGTTTTGTGTATGTGTGTCATGGAAAAGCAGCTGCTGCCATCAGTCAAAACGGGGTTAAACAATAAGAAGCCTGTAGAGCAGAAGACGCACGTGTCTTTGCCTGCCTGAAGGCTTGATGCTGACCCACTGGGACAATAAACAGGTTAAAGGACAAAATGCTGTTGCTATGGATTAAAGTCACATGCCTGTCATTCTTTCCCCAACCGTATGTTCAGCCCAGATTTTCTTATTCTAACTAAAAAAAAAACCTTGGCCTCAATATACCTCTAGCTGTATATACATGGCGGCTTATCCTCTGGTCACCCTGAACATTTCACTTTTGCCATATGCTTGATTGGTCACAGGTTTACTTGCTGACAGGAAGCCAAGATGAGGAAATCAAATCTCTCCTAGCAGCAGCTCACATGTTCTTCTCTTCAAGTGCATACACATCATGTCAAAGGATTAACATAAATTAAATGGGTACACGTGATGGCTTGGATTGAATCTCGGGTTCTCAGGATTGGTTACCTTTTTCCTCCCCCCTTGCATTAGTGTATATAGATATGTTCTGCCTACCTTACGTTTGCTGCTGTTTGATTAAAACGTGTTGTTTAACTCATTTGGGATAAATGATTTATATTCCTTTTTGTTATAGCTTTCGTTTTGGCCGTCTTGTGTTGCATGATGTGCTTCTAGCAGTAATCATCAATCTGAGGCCAGCTGTCTTTTTGAATTTCATCCCGTCTAAAGCACTTGTCACAACTGCCCTTATGGGTGGATACTTGCTGATGAAAAATGGGCAAACCTGTACAGGGCACATAGGTGGCCCGCAAGAAATATCAAAGTCGTAGACCGCTCGATAAGCCCATTGAGCAAAAAAGTTTGTGAACAATTTTTTGTTACCGACAGGTTGTAGGTGATGGGTGGTACCAAAACCTTTATACAGCACACAAAGGTAAGTAAGGGTGAAGGGGCAAGTAGATCATCGTATATTCCACCAAGGTCTCTGACAGATCCCGTCACTGCTTCATACGGTCCCAGAAGTCTCTTCTCCAGTACTCATACCTTAGTAATGACTCCAGTATGGCATTAGGGCTCCGTACAACCGCATCATCCGTACATCCTAAGATGAGCAGCTTACATTAGCCTCACAAATGCTTCATGATAGACTTACCACACGCACAACAATGGTACGTTCCATTTTCATGACGTCCCTTGAGGTGGCCGCACAAGCCTTAAGGG
Organism: Oryzias sinensis; assembly: GCA_037389245.1. Lineage (NCBI taxonomy): Eukaryota > Metazoa > Chordata > Actinopteri > Beloniformes > Adrianichthyidae > Oryzias > Oryzias sinensis. Next base: position 38,074,457 of record CM074488.1, on the reverse strand, counting down.
ACACGCAAGACACATGTGCTCACCTTAAGATGCCGCTATTTCTGTCTAAACTGACCACGCGCCTGGACTACCCAAAAACCTGCAGCACCCCTACAGGTACTGGTCCATGTGACTAAGGCTTTAGATGGACCAACCCAACTGTTCACTGTCAACTACCAGAAATAGTGAAAATCTCTGTTATTTTATCTACTAACATGTATTCATAACTATAATGCTTTCTCTTTTCTTTGCTCTCAACCATGTGGTGAAACAGTTGAGAGGTGGAATTAACAGAAGGCTAATATAAAAAATGTAGTTGTTTAAGTCATGTTTTAGAAAGTAGTGACTCATTTAAATGTATTATGTTGCTGTCTAAATGTACTATAGTGCAATTTAATAGGTCAGATATGTTATTACTTTTAACATAAAAATACTCAAACTTTACAACTACAAACTTTGAGTACAAACCTTCCAATATTTAATCGAATTAATTAATAGGTGCTTCTTCACTAGAGTCATTTTAAAAATCTATAAGCACTTAGGCTGTACTAGTGTATATGTTTATATAGAAAATATAGAAAAAAGATGCTCTTAAAATGCAGAATGTATTAGTTTTTTGCAAATAAAGATGTCTAGTTGGCATTATTGTCAGCATTTTGTGAAATGTATGAGTAACTGGAAAACAAATTGTCTTTTAGTAGATAAAATGTTTATTTTTTCTTCTTCTTTTAATTGGGTTTTTGTTTATGTAATCCATAAAAATTGCATTAGCAATAATGTTATTTAGCATTTGTTCCTCAAACGCGTTTATTAGGACTGCCCTGTGCCAAAGCACTGGTCAGTCCTTCAGCCACACCCCCTGTAAATCCGGCTGGGTCGTGTTCAGGCTCTGGTCAGTATAAAGCGGGGCATGCAGGTCTGTGCTGCAGACTCTTCACACAGCCACGTTGAAAGGATCTCTGTGGGCCGACGTCCCTGACGCTCAACTTTCTGTCGGAACCTTAAAAATGGCTGCATTCATTTCGGTGAGTTCTCCATCTTGGGTTCTGAACAGCTTGAATAAGATCTGCTAAAAAAATTCGAGTCCATAAAAAAAAATCAATTTAGGTGTTCTAACAACTTCATGGTTGTGGGATTTGGGTTTTATTTCAAGTCTAGAGAAAGACCTTTGTGCAGTCTTTTGCAGTTGCTCTGTAACTACTGATGATTCAATAAGAGTCCATGCTGAAGAGACTTTTCACAGTTGGCAACTGATATCTAGATCACAGGGATTCAATAAATAGATAATTGTACTTTGGGATTGTCCCAAATGTCTAATTTTGCTGCCGTGACCAGAAGAAAATGCTTAAAAAACGGTCACACTGGGTTTTTCACTAGTAGTCGTGACAGATTAAGGACGCAAGTAATGATCACAGATTCTTGTCTGAGGCATTTATGACAGATTTTTGGTCAAAGTAATCATGACAGAGTTAGTTATGATAGATTTTTGACAGAAGTAGTTGTCAGATTTTTGACAAAAATAGTTGACAAATAATATGGCGCCTGGATTCATCACTTTCTCCAAAAGTCTGAAGTGACTCTGATTTTAGCAAAGTTCTGACCTGCAGACAACAGCTGAAGAAGAATATGGACCTGAATCTAAAGTCTGCAGACATAACATCGAAGAGAACTAGAAACTGTTTAAACCCAGAAGAACGGCTGTTAATCAGCAGAAGAAGGAATACCAACCTTGGTCATTCGACAGATTATGGACCCTTTTTATTTTATTTTATTTCACAGCATTACCTTATTATAAAAAAAAGATTAATCAATTATTGAAAATGGTTAAATTGATTGATTTCTAATGATATTACTTCACTTGCTCCAAAAATTGACTCATTATTTTTCCTAATGTAACATAATTTTGCACATATTTTAATTTTTGATACTTGATCACATTTTCCTAAGAAATTTTTTGAAACAGTGTTATGTTTATTTTACTGACATAGTATTATTTTTTTAATCATATACATGACTTTTATAAGTAACATAATCTGCATTTGCCATGTTGATTTCTAAAAGGTTGTTTTTGTCCATAATAATTGAAGTAATTCATCTTTTTTGTCATGTGCTTTATTGACACTTCAGGATTCTTAATTCTGTCTGATAAAAGTTATGAACCGGATATTGATAAATAATGTAATGAAATGGTTACGGTAGAACAGAGGTGGGATTATATAAATTCGCTTCCTTCCACTCCCTTTGAAGCAACATGTATTAATATGTCTAAATATCCTAAGTTTGATTAGTTATTGTATGAATGTATAACTGATGATTGTATTGTTGTTGTGTATTATTCTTATTTGATTGCTTGAAATAAACCATTTCAAATCAAATCAAATAAAAAAAATGACAGAAGTAGCTGTGACAGATCTTTGATGGATGTAATTCTGACAGATTTCATAAGTAGTTGTGACAGATTGTTGACAGAATTAATTCTGACAGATTTTTGGTAAAAGTAATTCCAACAGAGTTTTGACAGAAGTAGTTGTGAAAGATTTTTAAGGGATGTAATTATGACAGATTTTTGACTGAAAGAGTTGTTTCAAATTTTTGACAAAAGTTCCAAAATAATGTATTAAACACATCAACAGTAGAAAATCAGAAAATTCCATTACTAATGTTTCTGGCATACATAAAAATACTTGTATATGGACATATTTTATCTAAATGGCAGTCGTTCTTGTGTTATCTTCTCCACATGAACATTCAATGATCATTAAATCATCAGAATTTCTATAAAACATAAATTTGGTTCCTTGCACTGATGAGTACAAGGTTTGGCTTCCATTGGAGTTTGTGAGGAGCATGCATCAAACAGCTTCTAATGACAGTTGGTTGTTTGTAAAAAATTGAAATGAACAGAACAAACAAAAGTCATACGCCGCTTGGACATGACCTGGTGAGACCTGAAAAGTGCAGTTTGACTGAAGATCTTTACTTCTCTCCTGTTGCTTTTTCTCAGATGGCCACCTGCCACGCTTGCAGTCAGACATCCAGACATCAAGGCGCGAATCGGGATTTTTTATCCACGTTATCCAAGAACTACAGCACACCAGGGAGTGCGGGCAAACACAAGACGCCACAGTCCAGCGGCAGATCCAGCAAGTCAATGTCGAAGACCCCCGGCAAGGACAGGACTCCTGCTCAGACACCACGGTAAAGCGCACAAATTAGCTACATAACTTCATAACTTCGTCAACTACTATCAACCCCAAATGGGCCTATTTGGCTGCACGTACCCAGAAGAAGGACTAGGATTAGGCTAATACAGCCAACAACATTTAGCCGTGGATGAACTTAAAAAATCTGTGTGGGCAATCCCGCAATGTGCATCTTTGCTGCTTGCAGCTATGTGGTAATAACTCGAGCCTTTATTTTACCTGGACACGACTGGAAACATGAATTCATGTGATTGTTTACATGGTTTCTCAGGACTATGCGGGACCGGTATTTCCGCATTCACAGCTCACACACCGTCCCAAAGCCGCTCCTCTGCTCCGAGACACTCCGAGACAGCGGTCTGAAGCCTCCTCTGGAGTGCACACCGTAACAAAAGCACCCCCCCCCCCCGCCTGTAAACACAAAGCTAGAAGTCCGACTGCTTTGCTCAGAGACATGCTATTCTTCTCTGGAGCACCACACCGTCTATACATGGCCTAAAACAGAGCAGTAGTGGCCACGATCGGATCAACAATCGGTATAAGCTACCTATCTCGATCCAAAAGAAATTTGGATCTGAATGAGTCTGATCGGGGCGGAGCATTTTGAAAGACGTGTTTACATTTTTATTCTGATCAGGTGTTTATTCTGATTACTTTTGTCCATGGAACCGCTGCTGTTGTATATTTAGGTTTGCCTGTTTTTTATATTAATTTTTACATTGTTTTGACCTTGTTTTTTACTTTGTTTTTGGATTCTGGCCATTTTATTTTAACAATATATATATTTTTTGATTATTATTTTCACATTTAAATACATGTCAACATTTACTTAATGGAATAAAGTTTTTTTCTTTAGCTGTTTCAGGTTCCTTTTTGAATTTCTGATCAATGTATTGAAACAATCTCTATAAAAAGAAGCTGGGCTTGTACCACAGAGACGTTGCCACAAGAAACCTTCAATTCAAAAAAAGAAAAGATTAGAGCAAATTATAAAGAAGTAACAGCTCCAAAAGGACCCGGAGTAGTAAGGGTTAATACTTTCTGAGATGATAATGTGTCCAAAAAAATTCCTATTTGAATTTAAAGTCTTATTATTTCGTTTCTGTGAGTTGGATGGCTTCCCATGATTCCGAGCTGCCTTTGACTTTTCTCCTCTGTACCTCCAGATCTTCCATCTCCTCCACCGTTTCGGGGTCCAGCTCCACTTCCTCCAAGTCTTCATCGAAATCCAAAAACTGGGTCTTCCAGCGTCTCAGCAAGATTCTCATGCGAGATGAAAACCAGGACACCAAGAAAGGCGGCTTGAAGGACTTTCTCTCCTCACTCTGAGGATCCCCAACAATGTCTTCATTAGTTAGTTTGAAAAAAAAAAAGAGACTTTGAAGCTTGTTCACAACTCAGTCTGAGAAGAGAGGATTTAGCCTCAGTTTCCAAGTCGTGTGGAGGAAAAAATAATCATGCTAGCCCAATGGGACATCCAAAACCCCTGATATGGATCTAGTTATCTTCTTCTCTGTTAGTCGCTCTGATGATGCGTCTTGAAAATAATTATGTCCCAAAGCAGTTCTGGACCACCATTTTGTCTTTTACTGCAACTTTTGGCAAAAAACTTCATAATCATACAGATTTGCTCGCACCTAGAACCTGATAAAAGTCGACTTTTGACATCGCAAGCCAGCAAAAACATTTTTCCCAAAAATTGTTCAAAGGCAATGCATTGTGGTCTATATTCGCCAAAATCTAGTGAGCTTGGATGCACTCTGGTTTTCTGCACAGACTTCTTGGAAATTTGGTAGGCACTGGATTTTAAATTTGTAGATTTGGACAGCAGTACAAAATGCATTCCAAAAATCACACTACATAGTGCACTATGTAGTGAGCAGTGAAGGAATTCAGACACAGCCAAAGTCTAAAATCAACAGAAATTTCTTTGACCTAAGGCGGAGGCCACCATCTTGAATTGAAACAAAAAATTTGGTGTTTGCTTGTTGCTTGCAGTTTTTACCAAAATATTGTGACAATTTAAAACACGAATCCCTGGCTTGAGCTGAGTGAAATGATATCACGTAAATTACAACTATATTAGGAATGTGGGTGTGGTTAACAAAAAACCTCTGTTGCCAAGGAAATCCAAAAGTTTACTTTTCCAGATTCTTCCAAAAATTACAAAAATCTGTTGGATGCCCCCGAGTGACCAAAAAATAGAATGGTTGCTATGGACCCACTTTGAAAAAAAAGCCCCCCCCCCCATCAATCTGTCATGTCCAGCTCTGACCAGACTGGCTGGGGAAGAGGGGAGGAAGAAGGCGCGTGGAGCAGCCACTCAGCCAGTAAGCCGGGTCAAAGGTGGCGGCGAGGGCAGTTGGCGCCTGTAGGCTATAGAACGCCGCTCCCTGTTTTAATTTAAGTGAGGACTATTCCTTCCTCACTTAAGATGTCAGTCTTAGCTATTTGAGGAAGTTTTATCCAGCTGCTAAGAAACAAAATATATATTTACATTACTTTTTTCAAAATCTGTGATCATTTTCCTTTTTATATAATGTCTCTTACTTTTAAGAGACGTTGTCATATTCCTGTCGAAATGGGACAGGCTAATCTTAGATGATTAAAAGATGAATATGTCGGGGTAACATAAAGTAGGAATACTTTTTACATGCTCCGTTTCATTTGTGTGTTGTAGTATTTGTGAGTGTATTTTACAATGATATTCACTAGACGCTGTTTAAATTGTACAGGCACATCTATCTTCACACAGAAAAAAACTTTAAGTTGATTATATGTTTGTGAAAATTCCCTTCTCTCATCAGCTTGTTATGGAGTTTAAAATGTATATCTAACACATTTTGTACTTGCGTATGTCGTTGAAGGAGCAGCATGTGTTGAAATACCTCACATTGACAATAAACTCACTGTGACTCTAAATTGTAGCCTTTTCTATGTATAATTGTACTGCCCATCTTATTTTATGATGGTGTTTTAATTTGTTTAAAAAAAGGAACCACTTAAGCGGCCTTAAAACTTGAATGGCATAGTGTAAATTTAAATAAACAGAAGTCTGTCTGCCTTTAGAAATCATAGGAATGAGGCATTTCTACATACCATAATAACACTGAACTAATGTAACAGGAAATTATTTAAAAAAAAGTTAAAGGGGGTAAGAAAGTTTGGTAATCACAAACAACCTTCAATGAGAAATAAAAATATGGTAAATAGTTGTTGGTATCCAAAAATGTTTTAGACTGAGACGTAAACTTTGTAAATGATTGACCCCATAAATTGTTTTAAAGCTGTTTTTTAAACAAATTTGTAAACATAAAATAATTGAAATGCAATTTAAGAATCTATACCTTATTGTGAGTGTGTTAAAAAAAGTAAAGATAACGTGAAATCATAGCTTTTTGATTTTTCAGCCTGTGAATGGTGCTAGACTTAAACAAACTGGCACAGGAAGTAAATCTTGTGAAAGTTCCACTGTTGGACAGTAGGTGGCGGAAGTGCCTAAACGTTGGATGCCATGATGAAAGAAGAAGAAAAACAGGAAGTAGTGCAAATGCCATGTTTGCTAGGTTAGCATAATGTTTGCGTGGTTGTAAAAACTTAAAGCAAAAATGTTTCACGTTGCATATAAGTAGTTATTTTGGTTTTATAATTTTTGCAAAGACTAAGAAAAAGTTATCTGTCTTTTTTTTTACAATGTCAGACAGAAAACGAAAGTCCGAAAAAAAGGGGGAAAGACGAGAGAAGAAACACAAGGACTCAAAACATGATTTGGAAACACTCAAGAAACAAACGAAAAAACTCACCCAGGAGGTCCAAAAATTGAAGCACATCGAGACCTTGTAAGTTTTATTTTTATTCTACAATAAAGGGTGTAATAATCTGAATTAATAAAGTAACGAGTTACTTTTTATTTTACTAAAAAAAAGAAAGAAAGAAAGAAATGTTGCTTTTGCTTAAATAAAAAATATTTTACAATAAATGACTCCACGGTCTACTCTTTTGTCATGCAGCTATGAAAAGCCCCCTCCAGGATTTATTAAGGTAGTTCAAAGGCGTGTGTATACAAATGAGAAAACATGCATTGATTGAGTCATTTAATGGTGACAGCAAATATGTTCATTTAGGAACATGAGGAGAAACCAGAGGACTGTATTCCTGCAGAACCAGGAAATGAAGAAGCCAGAAGCTTCCTGGCGCAGGCTCCCACCAGGGGACTGTGGATGCCTCTTGGTAAAGAGGTTAAGGTGATGCAGTGTGAGTATACAATACTTAGAAGTTATCCAATTGTAAAATAAATACCCAAAAAGTGCCCAACAATGAAGAATCAATTAATGCTACAGAGATTAGTTATGGGAGTTTATTTTCTAAGGCACTCATCTATGTGTAAATCTACAAGCTCTATCATTTCTGATCACCAAATTTTTCTCTGGACTGTAGAAAATTTTGCAGGCAGCCAAGGCCCTACCTGAGATAAAAGTTGGTGACCAAATTGATAGAGCTGATGAAGGCTCTGAGAAATAAATAATAAAGATCCAATAAGCAAGTTATTAAATATTGTCTCGCCTGTGTTTGTGGATGAAAACAATAATGGGCAGTAGTAATTGCAGGTAGGTATATCAAGTTTGTTTTTTGTCTTTTTTGATGCGTCTTCCCTATCCTGTGCTCTAAGCACCATCAATTTGTCTGGGACATTATTCAAGTGGTTGAAATGTATAATTCTGTATCTTTTAGAAGATTGTTCAATTTTGTTATACATGCTTTACATCTGCCGAGTGCGTTTATAATAATTCTGTATTAGGGCTTAGAAGCCTGTGGCTGGCGCTCCTTACAGCAGCTCATTAACATTGTTGATCACGATGTGGCGTGTGGGACTGGTCTGCAGCAGCGTCGTCGTTTCATCAACTGTCCTCGATAATAATGTGTAGGGAGGGGAGTGGTTTTTGGGGAGCCTATTTTTTCTGTCCTTTCACGAGAAGCAGGAAAATGATCCAAAGTCATAGAAAGCTGCCGCTGGCTCACAAATGTCTGCCAAGTCCACTGTACCTTGTTCCAAATGGAAATCTGAGTATAAGCTATCCCAGTAAGCCTCGCTACCCATATTTTAACACTGTACATTTTCCAAAGCGACACCAAGTTCTTCAATGGTGAAGTGAACATCTTAAGCGGCATACTGATCTAAATATTGATTCTGTTACACACAAAAGCTCAGGATCGCCAGTTTGAAATATTAGTACATGTACCATAACACAGAATACTCTAAATTTGTTGAAACATGCCTGGCGTCCCTCCGATCATCTTTGATCTATTGTGAAAGCATTCCCAGTGGTCTTTTCAATTATGATTATGCCATTTTGGAAATCAAAAGACCTGTGTTGTTTTTCAGGACATAGTTTCTGCAAAGTGGCAGTAGTTCATTAGAAATTTACTTCCAAGTTGTGAGTGGGGCTGTCTATGTCTGTCTACAGGCTTTTCTGCTAGCTTACAGCCCCTCACACTCCAACCTAACATTATTCAACAAAAAATGGCGAGCAATATTGGAACCATCAGTTAGCTACCCAGAGTGGATGAAATACTCAGAAGTGCAATTTTAGGATGAATTTTTCAGCCAATATCCACCATCATCAGAGAAATGCCACAGAACACGGTAAAAACATCTGAGACTCTATTTTTCAGTAATGATGCGTGTACTCATAAATACATTTTAAAACAGAAATATTTCTGTTACGGAAATAAGCAAGCAAAAAATCGTTCAATTTATTGTTTTTTTAACCCAACTAGCTAACTAGATTTACAGTGTGCAAGTTAAAAAGATTCTAAAGAATCATCAGTCTTTAGCATTTATAGCAGTTTCTTTGCCTCATGTAAGAAAACTGTAGAATCCTCTTTCTGATGAAAGTGTCTGCTTGAAATACTTCTTAGTAACAAAAAGAAACACTACACAAAACAATAATGTCCATTGTTTTTTCCTGACAAGTGTAGCACATTTATACCAACTTATAGAGTTTATATTCTGTCTTTCTGACATGACAGAAGCCATTTATTCTTTCGCCCACACACTTTGTCATGCTGCTTGAGCTTCAATGGCTTGGTATGATGGAAACATCAGAAATGTGTAGAGATCTAGTATTGACATGTTCAGCTTAATATTGTGACAAACACCTCTTTCCTTTTACGATGAAAGCAGCAGATTTTAGCATAGCGATTCTGTTTAACAGAAGAAATCATTTGTGTTAATAAATGTAGTTTTTGGTGAAAAAGAATTTGTAGTTTACAAATGTTTTTGGATTTGAGTGTAAAAAGTATTAAAAAAAATGTTTGAATGGCTGCTGACTACAAAAAGCACATTGTTAGTTTCATTTTTAACAAAAGTCGATACTTTGGATATTTTAAGTGCTTTCATTTACAAATTATTATCATTCAGCTCAATCAATAGTCCACAATGCAGGTTGGCCTTTTTGATAAAGATAAGAAATTACTTTCAATATAATTTTGGAACTGCATTCAACTGGTAAATGCAAGAATAACCATTCTTGCTCTGATGCGTGTTCTTGTTAATCCAAAAAAGTTTGTCGTGATATTTTTTCTGTAATGTAAGTTATGAACTGGCCAATCAGTTCACCAATGAATCACTTCCACAATCTCAATATAATAGATGGTGAGTGCTGGCCCCCATTGACGTTTGACAGAATTTCCTCTTTTCATGTACTTTTTTCAAAAGAATTCAGGTGTGGACTTCAACAAAGCTCTCTCCTGTTTAGTGAGATTGGTTGCCATAGAAACTTGGACTCAGACTATACCGGATCAATCACTAGTTACTAATGTCTTAGGGCTCGAACATTCGTTGTCTGCCTCTCATGAAAAATGGCTGACTGACATTTGATTTGGGTTAAAACAGGATTTTTTCTATTGGTGACATCACACTCACTCGATCCAGTTCTTATATACAGTCAATGGTAAAATAGGTATGATGTAGTGGGATGGGTGTTCTAATAATTGGCTCAACCTCCTGAGTTCTGGACTAGCTCAGAGGCTTCTTTAGGGAGGAGTAAGGGAAGGCCAGCAGACTTGCAGTACTGACAAGACTGTAGACCAGGGTGGGAATGTTCATGACCCCGGTGAAGAAGCAGACTTAGTCTGATATTATGCAGTAGGAAAATATTGAGAGGGTGAAGTTGTTGATAATAATTGATAATGGATTGTCCAGGATGACAACATGACTTTACTACATCAATGTAGGAATAACTTTAGTCATTAAAACCAGGAGTAAATTAAAAGTGCTCTTAAGTGTGACTGCGACTTAAATTACCAACTAATAAACATTGCATTCTGTCATTTGAAAAATACACATCTAAAAAAAATGTACGTTAATTAAATATGTGCATCATAGGGTCACTAAAAACAAGAAATTCCAACTAATTTTAAAATACTAAAAAGTTGCATCTATCATTAAAATAAAGATGCTGGAAGAACTGGAAGAAGTTTTATTTTTTCACTGTTGTTTAAGAAGCTGAAGGAAACCAGGTTTAGCAGAGGTTCCCAAACTGGAAGCAATGCAATGTATGTGGAGAATGTCTCAGGGAAATTAAAATGTGTACATATTACCACAGAAAAACCTGGGAAATAAAACAAAATGTATATAAATATATACACATACATATACAACATAAGACAAAAAAATTATTACTTCAAAGTCTTTGAGTTTAATAAAATTTAAATCTTTCAAAAATTAAATAAGTTGGAATTGCTTTTGGTTTTGCAGGTGTTTGATAATGGTTCATTACTGATTGATTTCCTCCAAAAACTGCTGGAATTAGGTTTGGAGTTTTGACCATTTAGCTTTACGGATGGAATTTGTAATGTAAAAACAATTGTGTAATAGAAGATACAATCTTTGTCTCTTTGACATTAGGTAACCCAGAATAATGTCTTTATCTAAAAATGTAACAGTTTGTGTAGTTATATTTCCAATATAGTTCCCACTTCAATCCAAACCTTATTTGTATGTCTGCAGTAGTCCACAAACAGATGATCAATAGTTTCCTCTGAGTTCCACAGAATAGAACAAAACAGGTCCATGTCCACAACAAATCTACTCAAGAAGTTTTTGGTAGGATATATACAATGCTGTCACGAAGGACACCTCTTTTATTTTGTTATTTAGACAGTATTTATTACTAATAGTCCAACATAAGTCATTTATGTCCACAAATTTGGATTCTAATAGAAACTTCCAGCAGGTAAGGTTGTGGTATGTAAATGATTTCTTGTTGTTTATTGAAACTGAATCAACACAAATATCCACATTGTCCAAAAAAATTTTCTGGGTTCTTAATTGACTTGTGTTCTAAATCCCTTTAAACAGTTGAAGTAGACTGGTTGGAATGGCATCTAACACTATTGCATATTCTCTGGGTGGAACAGGAATACCGAATTTTAAAAGAAATTCTTCATACGTCAGAAGATGTCCATGAGAATTGAAATTGTCTGATTAAACAATATCATTATCATACCATCTAAGAAAAAAAGTGATTTATTTTTGTATTGTACATTACTGTTATTCCAAATAAAACAAGTTGTTGGACAAAAATTATGTTTATAAACAAGTTTCCAGGCCTGCAGGGCTTCTTTGTGTAAAGTTTGAAAGTTTTATTAGATGTGAATTCTTCTGTTTATAATTACATTTTAGCAAAATTTAATGCCTCCCATTGTGTCAAATATATATTTAGGAAATGCATTCCAGATATTGTCTTCCTCTTTCAATAAATTGCTTAACCACTTTATTTTTAAGGTTGTTTAAGTTTCAAAGGTTAACCATCATGCCCCCCACATGTTTTCTGGGTACTAAACAAATTTTGCTTAAATGTGACATTTTTTCCTCAAATCAAATAATGTTTTTTGTTAATGGAGTTTACAGATGTGTTTGGCATTTTCTAAAGACAGAGACACAGAGACAGATCTAGAGATTCCTTCAGCTTTAGATAACAGAATTCTACCGTTCAGAGAAAGATTTCTCATTAACCACATGTTATAAGAAGTGGAGTTTAGAAAAAAAAAAAAGAATTTGTATGTTTGTGTGTCAGTGTGGAGGCTGAAAATATTCTAATAATTTTCAGAAAGGGGGCCCTGCAGAAAAAGTTTAGGAACCACTGGTTTTAACCTATGAGGGGCGACTAAAAGACACAGTGGGGTGTCCGCTAGCAGTGGATCGCCAGAACTTTAGAAGATATAACCCCGCTGTATTCACTACGTTGGCGTTTAAAACATCTGGGTTTCCTTTTATCTAACCACAACATCCTAAGAATCTTTTGTTCATGTGGATGTACTACACACGTCTTCTTTAGCATTCACGACCTATCGCCGCCATGCAAATATTTTTAACCGTTTAAGGTTCCACGTTATCGTTTCACTTTGATCAATGTTTGTGGATTTTTTTAAACAGTTGGGTATGGTTTATGTTTTACCATATCAAAACAGATTTCAATCTACGACTTGAGATGGCTCCAAAACATGCAACCATGGTGTGGTGGACCGAACAGTAGAAGACAAGGACAGCAAACAATTTTATCAAAAATATTTAAATTTATTTTTCAAAATGTGTAAATGGACCAAAAAATGGGCCCCGTAAAAAGAGGTCAAAGAAATAACAAAAATTAACTTCAAGCTTTTAAATGTAACAGAGGACAACTGAACAGACAAACCAACATAATTAAGCCAGCCTCCCTAATTGTAAACACAAGGGAACATATATAGTAGCTGATCAAACCAACTAGACACTGAGGGGAACTTAAAAAGAGACTAAGACAAAAATACAGAGAGAACAAGCAACTAAACTAATGTCAACATGTGATAAGTGCTTATATACAATGGAATGGAAACTAAGGACCATCAAAATGGAAACTAAAAGTAAAAGAAAGCATAAGAGAGTTCATGTCCCGCACTGGGTGATGGTTCAGTCCAATTAGCTGCCTGCTAATTATAAGGCCTCTGCTGACTGGCATGCATGGTTGTGTCAGGCCTGACTTGATGGTTCAACAACTGACAGATGGCAGCAACAACAACAATAGTTCCCTCACTGGTAACTCAAAGCATAACATCAAATTAATAAACAAATTATAATAAAAATGAAAGCTGAAATATGTTAATAAGTTTAATGATAAAATATGTGTTATTTTTGAAAGAAATCCAAAAGTATATGCAAACAAATAAAGTGAAGAGATATGTAGGGTGTGGTGCAGGAGGTTACTGCCTGATGAATGACAGCGTGGCAGCCCATCACACATAGGTTATAAATGCAAACCTTTCTGTAATGTCTGAATGAATTTTTCTTCTGTCGACATAGCTGTGAAGTCCAGAGTTTGACATTTTAGGTGATTGGTGAGGTAGAGGCTATAAAGTAATGGTAGGTAGTAAGAAAGTTTTATTACTAGTAATTTTAGTAAATTACACTCTTAAGCTATGTTTTTCTTTTTAATTTTTGCAAACCTGCTTCACCTATTTCGTTGGGGTTTGTTTTAACAACATGAAGACTTACTTAATTTTTTATTCTTTTTTTCTACAGGCTGGAGATGCAAGCGCTATGGTCACCGGACAGGAGATAAAGAATGTCCTTTTTTTATTAAAGGAAAACCAGAAGCTGGAGCAGTTTAGAGTGGTACGTTTTTTTAACTGGCTGTTGGACTATAAAATCGCAAGGTCGAATAACCACAGTGAAGTTTAAAACCACAATTTACACAACAAACACAGGTTTTTTCAACTCTATTTTGTATTAGCCAGCAACTTACTTTACAGGAAGGATTCGGTCTCTTTTCCATTAGCTTTCTTTTTTCCCTCTTACTCTTTGAAGTCATGAAAGTGCTTACACAGTGCGGTTAGCAAGAAAGTACTGTGAGAGTTTTCTGTATATTATATGAATAGTAAGGATGTCCCAATCAGGTTTTATGGCTCCGATCTGATTCAGAGTCCTGTGATTTCAATGTTAAATTCAATTTGGTTGCTTGCAACACATTAAAATATGAACAAATTTACTGAACAGAACCAGGTTTTCCTCTATTTTTGTTTTACTTACCTTTTTTTATTTTTTTAATGCTTAAACAGGGCAACAATCAAGTAAAATAGTGTAATTATCAACCAGAAAAAAGTAGTTATCTTTGAAAAGATGATAACTAGTCATGTTTGAGACCTGTGGCTGAAGTCTTCGTGCTATTGAACATTTTTGATCATTAGTGAGAGTCTCATTAAATTCTTAATAATGAAAATGTGAGCTTTCTTCCAAAATGGTTGTTGATGAGTATCAGTGTTTATTAGTTTCAGTTGTTTTTGAGATTACTGATGGATTTCTTTCGTTAGTCACTTTTCCCAGGTTACACTTTGTAGACGGTCCCTTGGCAGCCGTTTCACTGCCGTCTCTGCTGGGAGCAGGGAGAGAGCAATTCTCATTAAAAGAAACAAAAACCTTTTTTTTTTAAATGCCTTTGTAGAGTCATTAATTGAAAGTGTGGGTGACATGGTCTATTTTTAATAAAGCCAAAATATAGTAAATAGTCTCTATTTCATGTTGCGTTGTTTTTAATATTTTTTGAAAAAGAATAAATAGCAGCATAATATAAACAACGAGACGACGCGGCTTCACGCATTCCGCCGAATTCTCGCCCCTGTTTGTGGCGTAACGAAGGAAAGGCAAAGGCGAACAACATAGCCCATACCGATAGCGAAGCACAAGGTGATGCTACGTCTCCCAATAGCGATTTATCATCAGCAGATGAACAGAAAGATGAAAGAGGAGAAGATTGCGGGAAGATTATCATGATGATGAGTCCCTTTTTGCAACAATATCGATTCCGAACCCTTTTCTTGAAAGTGAGGAGGATATAGCAGAAAGTAGTAGGTCTGTAGTGATGCCCGATGACGATAGCCAGCAGGTCGGCCTAGACTCAGTAAGTCTAAAAAAATGTATAAATTAAATTACTCCACCTAAATATACTCAAAATGTCGCACGGCTAATCTAAACAAAGGTAAACACTGGTTTTCAACCCAATTTACAAAATAAATGTCACAAAATAATAAAAGTTTCCCAGATATTAGTACTCTTTAGTTAACAAAGTCACTGTATACCATTAACAACTGCAAGAACATTAACAGTTTTACCTGTTTGAATGAGGATTTAAGAAACAGCACTGCCGTGCTGGCGGCTCACACACACAGTTCAGTTTACTCACGGTGCGGCACCTCAAAAAGCAAAAACGTTGCCAGAACTGTGCTTCTCTTGCAAAACATTGAGTCGTTGAAATACTCCAGTTGGATCAGGACAACAGAAAACCACGACTACTTACCTCAATGTGATCCCGTAAATGGGTACACACTAGCCTAACAACGGCCTCCGCTCGACGACTCCAGCGCCGTCCTGTCACGGCCAAGCAGCTGGCTACTTCCAGCTCACCGCCTTTCACCGACTCAGAAGCCGAATCCTCCTCCCAACTCTCCGTTCAAAATTCTTCCGTTTGTGTCCCGGTTTTTGTCCCTTGGCAGACTTCTCTCCTGCAGATCTGGAGGAAAAATTGGTTGCCGCAAAACTTGGACTCGAACCAGCCACCGGACCAATCACTAGTTACTAATGTCTTCGGGCTCGAACATTGCGTTGTCGGCCTCGCGAAAAAATGGCGACTGACATTTGGTTGGAGTTGGAAGCAAGTCTTTTTCGTCGGTGGCGTCACACTCCTGCGATCCGGTTCTTATAGCAATCAATGGTAAAATGAGTATGATGTAGTGGGATGGGATGTTCTAATAATTATTCAACCTCCTGAGTTCTGGACTAGCTCAGGCTTCTTTAGGGAGGTAAGGGAAGGCCAAAGCGGAGAGACTTGCAGTACTGACAAGACTGAACCAGGGTGAGAATGATCTGGCGGGTGAAAGAAGTGAACCAATCGATATTATGCAGTGGAGAAAATATAGAAGGGTGAAGTTGTTGATAATAATTGATAATGGATTGTCCCAGAATGACAACCCTGACTTTATACATCAATGTAAAGGGATAACTTTAGTCATTAAAACCGGGGTAAATTTAAAGTGCTCTTAAGTGCTTGACTGCGACTTAAATTGCAACTAATAAACATTGCATTCTGTCATTTGAAAAAATACATCTAAAAAATGTGCAATTAATTAAAAATGTGCATCATAGGGTCACTAAAAAACAAGAAATTCCAACTAATTTTAAAATACTAAAAAGTTGCATCTATCATTAAAATAAAAGATGCTGGAAGAACTGGAAAGTTGTGTTTTTTCACTTTGTTGTTTAAGAAGTTGAAGGAAAACCAGGTTTTAACCAATGAGCGACTAAAGGAACTTACAGTGGGGTGTCATCGGCGTAGTTGGATCAAGGACAACAAGAAAACCGACTACTTCGCCTCATGTGATCCATCGTGATGCACACACCTAAACAGCAGCCTCATCCGCTCCCGACCGACTCAAGCGCCGTCCTGTCCGACCCAGAAAAGCGGCTCGCTTCTTCCAGCTCACCGCCTTTCCTCGACTCCAGAAGCAAAAGATCCTCCTCCCAACTCTCCGTTCAAATTAACCGTTTGTGTCGGTTTTTTGTCCTTGACGCCAGACTTCTC
Organism: Oryzias sinensis; assembly: GCA_037389245.1. Taxonomy (NCBI): domain Eukaryota; kingdom Metazoa; phylum Chordata; class Actinopteri; order Beloniformes; family Adrianichthyidae; genus Oryzias; species Oryzias sinensis. Next base: position 38,057,665 of record CM074488.1, on the reverse strand, counting down.
TCCTGCAGATCTGGAAAAATCATACGCCGTCACCTTCTTAAATTTTCCCCTTTTCAGCAGCGTTTTGTTTAGGAATTTTATACACGAATGCCTTTCACCTAGATGTATTACTTTACATCAGCTGCACTAGCGACTTGGCATGTGATGATTAACAGATTTAACCACGAGAAAGCGAACTACCTGTTTTGTTTACATGCTGTCCTAGCACCAACTCTGAAAAACTAACTCCCTTCGTTACGTCTTTTAAGTCCAAATCGGTTCACTTCAGCCTGCGCTCTGAAAACAGATCCAATCTCTGATTCGCCGAAAGATATCTATTTTCTTATGCTTGGATTTTTTTTCGGCGCAAACTAACCCAGTATCAATAGAATCATAGCGTTTAAAGACTTTTTTATTTGACAAAAGTTGTTCCGTATCCACTTTAAAGTTAAGACAAAACACGAGCTTAAATGTTTTCTAAGAAAGAAAGTCCAAATCTGTTGATGTCCAAACAGTTCTTGTCCGTACAAGTGATTAACATGTTCTGCTGTGCTTTAAGGCAATGAATCTGTTCATGATATGCAGCCTTCTAGTGAGTATTTAAGCTGTAATGATAAGCTGGCTAAAGATATACTTGATCCAAAATAAATATCTGATTCTTGGTCGGGACACAGCATCCGATTTCAATGGTCTGAAACTGCATTATCAGGTCGATTTCCGATGATTGGATCGGACATCCCTAATGAATAGTATAATAGTATATTTACACAGCCAAGAAAACCAAGGAGTGGCTAGTATAATTTACTATTTTTTCTTTGTTCCTACTCGGTACATTTGGTTTATCTTTTGAGCTACGAAGACCCATATGCTGACCTGATTAGGGAAAATAAAAGCGAAAAAAGGAAAACCAGGTATGTACTCGTGTGCACCGCCATGTGCCTTGACTCTTATTTTAGAGTTGCCACAGAAGCTAATGGAAAAACAGAGTAGGGTACATTAGACGCTTTTACACCTTAGAAATCGTAATGAATGCGATTTAACTCTTCAAGCGTTAATGCTGCCATTAAATGTAATGCATGCGGCTTCTCTTGGTAGGAAAGAAAAGCGGCAATGCGATATCTAACACTTCACTGTGATGAAGTGCTTAAGCTGTCGGCGTCAATTCTGGAACACAGCTGTGTGAGGATAAGCAACACTCTTGGATTGCGTCTGGTATGCATAACAGCGCCAAAAGCTGCTTTTCTCCTCAGAACCAGCTGATTCACGCTGATTGCATCAACGGCGCCCATGTTATCTAGGTCAGTCTTTTTCAACCTTTTTTGAGCCACGGCACATTTCAACCATGACAAAAATCCTGCGGCACAACAGCATCCTAAAAAACAAGACAAAACAAAGGGAGAAACTCATAGTCTCTGTTGATCTACAGTCCCTCCATGATCTCACATGCATTTTTGTGATAATTGTGGCAGAAAAAGCTGGAAGTTGCAGCTGTTTTTTCTAAAAAATGTAATAAAAGTTAAGTTAGAAGATTCACTTTGCGGGCTGTCACTTTCACCCAATGCATCATAGGAGAGTAGTGCAAACAGCCGCGAGCACGCCCAGACAGACAAAGCGTCTCTGAGCTTCATCGTTTGTTACTTGTTCCACGGTCTGATGCAGTTCTGTGGAAACTACACACGCTAAAACGAGCTTTAGCTGGTGGCCTGTTGGAACTGACAGACTTTATGAGCAGAATCGAAACAAGGAAGTGAAGACTTTAACCACTTCTGATTGGTCAGACTGATGACATGTGATTGAACCTCCAAGAAGAATGATTGGTGGGGAACAGTTAAGAGGCGGATTGCTCCCAAAGCAGTTATAGCTGCAGCTAAATCGCGGTAGCTTCATTCTTATCAAAATGTCTTTAATAGAATCAAATAAACACAAAGAAAAAAGTATTTTACGATATTTCATCATTTATCAGGGCCTGTTTGGATGAACATAGAGGCTGATATCCTGGAGATGGGGAATGTTGTTAGATCCAGTTAATGAGGCAATTTTCCACTGGCACACACACCTGGTGACCATCTCCACAGCACACTAGTAGCTTTGAAAAACACTTGGTCCTAGGTCACAGTGATGCCTCTGACACAACAGAACATTTCCTTTTGACCAAGTGTGATTGAAATCTTGAGATGCCCTTCTCAACTATCACCATGAGCAAATATGGGAGCGCATAAAGAAACTCAAGGCAGAGAGCCCACAGTCATCTGCTTTAAAAGCCCCATATGGGGCAGCAAACCAGAACTATGAACTATAACCGTTTGCATGATAGCAGTATGAATTTATGGATAAATGTTGACAAAATAGTCCGCTGCATTCATTTTCATCACCCCTGACCATCCTTTAGGAAACTGGACTGTAGTGTTGGTGCATCTTCACTGAAACCCTTGTTGTATCCCAACTTTGGTAGAATTCCAGCCATTTTCACCCAGCTAACAAATGATAATGTTCACCTTTTGACAAATCCCTTCAGGGTTCGTCACAGCCAATCAGCTTTCACTGAGTCGCACAGGTGGTTTAGCAGAGATTTTTGCATTGGATGACCTTCTGGCACATGCCCTGTAATTTTATCCGGACTGAGGACGGCTTTAGGAAGACCCAGACCTAGGCCTCTTATGGCTACATGGTTAATCATTAGCCTAAGTTGTATTTACCCTAAAAACTCTTCTTACATGACCTCCTTGACTGTTCCAGCTGATTTGATTCAAATTGTTACCCATTTAACTGTTAACATTTTTATTCTGTTTCTGGGTGATCTGCATTAGAGTAAGTAAAGGCTTATTTCCTGAAAGGATTATGCCCTGACCCCCATCTGCAGTCGGTGTTGGAACCGACTGGTACGTCTGGATCCTCTATCTGCTGTGTTTAGCTCACTGGACACAGAAGGCAATGCCACCGGCTCTCCTTTCTGCTTCTGTTTATAGGATCAGCTGCAACAACTGCTTCAAGACACAACTTCCTCCTCTGACTCAGACAGCTCTTCCTCCTCTTCCTCCTCCTCGTCCCACCACCAACGTAGCAAAAAGAGGAAAAAGAAGGACAAGAAGAGGACAAAGAAGAAAAAGAAGACAAAAGGAAGCTAAGCATTCTAAAACCAGTGACTCATCCGATTCCGACTAGAAATTAAGAATACGTTTGGTTTGTCTGCTCCGAACTTTACAGGCTTTAAGAAATGTGAAAGACTCAAGCAAATAGCTTCAACCCTAGAACTTCAACTTGTTTATCCTCTGCTCGTGACTCCTTTGAACAAGACGGCAAATTGCATCCCGCAACCTCCTATGAATCAGTCCGCTCAGTCGGAATGGTGAGTTAAAAAAGTATTTCCTGCCTGGAAATAGGTCTGTAAAAAGCATAAATGTGGATATAAATGGAGTTTGCTAGTAAGAGATAATCCGCCCATCACGGATTTCTGAAGGGTGTGTGTGTCAGCAAATACCGTTTAAAAGAAAGTTGCTTCCTCTGCATGCACAAACACCTGTATTAAGTGATTGTATTTAAGCACCAGGCTGTAGAAGTCTAAATGAAGAGCTAGGTTACTTTATTTTGAATGTTTTCCACATAAATGCTTATTTACTTGCCGACAGCTACAGAAATGAGAATTATTTTTGAAATTTAAAAATAAAAAATCTTCCTTTCAGTCAATGTTAACCAATGAAAACCCTGTTTTTGGATTAACTTTACAGAACATATTCATCTCCTGGTTGTTTTAATATGTACCTTTTGACCTTTTCAGAGCTAATGAACAGTTTCTTTTCATCAAATTCTCCCAGAAAGACATAAATATTACTGATTCCGATAGCATGTCTGGGTTTGTAACTCAGACATAAACAGCAAAAGTTCTAAAAAGGCTTTTCATTTGGAAAATCTTCCACTTTTTTATTTTTGTTCATAAGTGAAACATGCCTCTGCTGTGAAATAAACTGACATTCCTTTTTTCCTAATGACCCTAGAAGAATAACAGTACAGTAGACACGACATTGAGCAGGACTAACCAGATTCTTATTTAGATTTGAGTCATGGGGCCTTCTCGAATTCTTTTCGATGGGTTTTGAACGTGGGCGATGCTTAAAAAGAAATTCATCAAAGGAGGATAGAAAATGACGTTTGAAGAATTAAAGTGGTGGATTGGGAGTTACATGTTCCCATTTCAACCTCCCTTGGTGTGCCCACTTTTGCCGTTGCCTCCTGCCGGTTTCTGCTGCTCTGACTGATGAGTTCCCCTTTTCGTACAATGAATCTTTCAAATGAGGTTTAGTCACAGATGCTGTTTGGAGGCAGGCGGTATGATCAGGCAAAATCGGTCAATAGGATTTTTTATTTGAAGCACTCAGTCAATGCGAATGAGGATGATGGTGTTTAGCCTTAGTGCCATGAAGGACTGGGAAAGGTTGGCCGAGCATCCGTCATTTGAACCAAAATTTTAAAACGTGTCACAAAACATTCCTCAAAAACATTTTCAGAAAATAGAAGGTCAAGTGACATAAGAATTAGGAATAATACTGTATGAATAAAGTAAAGAAATGAAAACACACAACAGGCGTGGGCTGAGATGCCGCTCATCAACTTTTATCAGCAAATAAAAGGAATGTAATCATAAGTATACAGTGAGGTCAATGGTATTTGATCACCCTGTGATTTAGCAAGTTCTCCACTAAGAAAACATAGGAGGTCTATGTTCATCATAAGTGCATTTCCACAGTGAGAGACAGAATCTGAAGAAACATTCAGAAATCACGTTGTACAATTTTTTAAACAATTTATTTTTATATTACTGTGACAAATACGTATTTGATCACGTGAGTTAAACAACTTTAATATTTGGTACAGAAGCCTTTGTTAGCAACAATTACAGAGGAATTAAAACTGTTCCTGTAGTTCTTCACTAGGTTTATACACTGCCTTGAGGATTTTGGCCCCTCCTCCATACAGATCTTCTCTAGATCTGTCAGGGTTCCTCCGGCTCCTTTATCTCCCTCCAAAGATTCGCTATTGGATTTAGGTCTGGAGACTGACTAGGGCACTCCAGAACCTTGATATGCTTCTTCTGAGGGAGCCCTCCTTGGTTTCTAACTTGGCTGTGTGCTTGGGGTCACTGTCATGCTGAACCCAGCCGACCCATCTTCATGGCTTCTGACTGAGAGTAAGGAGGTTTTTTGCCCAGTATTTCACAATACAGAGCCTCGTTCATCATCTCCTCAATACAGTGCAGTGTCCTGTCCCTAGCAAAACCCCCGAATGGAGTTAAGACCAAAAAGTTCTATTTTGGTCTCATCTGATCTAAGACTTTCTCCATGATCCTCCTGGATCATCAAGATGGGCATTGCCAGACTTCAGGCGAAGACGCCCGGCATCTGGAGCTGACTTCAGCAGGGAACTTTCGTCGCGATACATGATTTTAAACCGTGGCGTTTTAATGTATTACTTATAGTAGCCTTAAACCCGGTGGTCCCAGCTCTGTTCAGGTCATTGACCAGCTCCTCCGTGTAGTCTGGGCTGATTCTTCACCTTCCTTAGCATCATGGATACCCACCAGGTGAATCTTGAGGGGCCCCAGTCAAGGGGACATTGACAGTCATCATAAGCCTCTTCCATTTTCTGACAATTGCTCCAACAGTTGTTCTTTCTCCTGGCTTCTTAGCTTAGTGCCCCCATAGCACTTCAACTTTGTGAAGGTCTACAATTATGTCTCTTGTGTCCTTTGACAGCTCTTTGGTGTTGCCCATGTTGGTAGTTAGACTTCTGAGTGACTGATTATGTGTGTGTGTGTGTGTGTGTGTGTGTGTGTGTGTGTGTGTATGTATGTATGTATGTATGTATATATATATATATATATATATATATATATATATATATATATATATATATATATATATATATATATATATAAAGATGGATGGACAGAAAAATTCATTTTAATGTCTTGTTCTTCCTCTACTTTTTAAACATTGTATTCAGAATATTAGTTCCACTCTGATTATCTTTTGATCCATTGTCAGCGTGTTTAGTGGCTAAATTAAGATGATGTGGTTTTAAGGTAAATCAAAAAGCTAGCATAGTTTTTTAGGACACAGTTTCTACAGAGCGGCAGTTGTTCATTACAAAACCTCTGACTTAGGCGGGAGTGTTGACACAGAATAAAAAGCTTCCCCATTTCCTATCATCCTCTCTCCGCTGGCTTACAGCCCCTCACACCCCCAACTTAGCATGATAGTGCAACAAAAATGGCGAGCAATAATGGAGCTATCCAGTCCTGAGTTTTGAACCAGATTCCAGCTCAGATGAGGAAAATAAAGACGAACATGGATCCATTTGTCTAAAAGTGGATGCATCAGAGGCAGGAAGCTGACTACAAACAAAGCTGGCAACAAGGGGGGTCTGCTCTGATTCACAATGATTTGAGCAAAAATGCAGTTTCCATTTCTGATGATGTCTCTATTGACAGAAAAAATGCTGCAGAACATGTCAAAAACACCTGATATGATGTTTAACGAAAAACAGAGCTTTGAAGAAAATGTATAAAATCTTTCCTAATTCCTTTTTTTGTTGTTGAAAAAAAGTAATTAAGGTACTTTTTTGGTAATTAAAAATATCAATTAAAAAGAATAACATGTTGATCCTATTTAATTGCTTAAGCATTGAATATATGCACAATGTGGACGTAAATATAGATATATAAATTAAACAAATTAGTAGATCATATTTTTTCTGTGATGTGTGTGAGAAAGCGCCTTCATCTTTACCCATGGTCATCATCATCATCATCATCACCGCTCCAGCCAGCAGACGGCGGCGGAAGAAAGGAGAAGTGGAAACATCAGCACTATCTCTGGATTCGACAGACAGACGGAGGTGGGGAATTGGTAAAAACACTGGTGACGCACAGCCGCCGCGCACCAACTCCGGACATCAGTGGAAGGGGCGTCCTCGCTTCGACAGGTCAGTAAACGCCGCATGAACGTTGTCGGCTGCGGGATTTGGCGGGCTGGTGTGTTTTGCGGGGATGTTCGTCGCCTCTCACTCTGACTGGCGTCCGTGCGCTGCATTGAATCGTCATTGTTCAGTGTTTCCTGTCGCTACTTTGTGAAGTGGCCTTTATGCACCCGCGCGCCATTCTGCTTTGATTCATAGCCGCCAACTCTGAATAATAAAAAAAAAAATAAGAAGAGAGATTTCAGGTTGTGGGAAGGGATGATTCCGCAACTTACCGCTTCAGGTTTCCTGCAGAAACGCCGAGAAGCTGGTGTTCGTCAAAAGTTCACGCATGATTCAGTGAGGGCTCTCGCAGAGATCAGGCATAAGGCTACTCATTCTTCCCCACACCGAATGACAGAGCTGCCGTCTGCGGGCTTCTTCAGAGCACACTGCTGCAAATGAGAGAGCATGGGCCATTATGAAGGATCTAAACCCAGGACTCATGCATCACTGGCACTCATCTGTGCTGCTGCAACACTGATGTAATAGGTGTGGACTTCAGCATCAAATGCATTGTTGACAAGATGAAGGACATCAAGGATACCCTTCAAAACAACCCTTTTTATTTTAGATATTGGGACTATACAACCTGATATGCAGTTGTTTGCTTTGGTCAGGGGTGTCAAACTCAAATTCACAGTGAGCCAAAATGAAATAGTGAAGTAAAGTCGCGGGCCAAACTCAATGTTTATTGAAAATGAACTGTAACTGATATGTAATATTTAACCTTTTCATATTCTTAGGATTACTCATTCTTCGTTACAGCCGCATTAGCTCCTAGAACAAACAGGTCTGTCCTTTAAGCCAGGTCTGTCTTTACCGACAGGTCTGTCTTCGCTTGGTCTGTCTTCATCAGGTCTATCTTCCTGCATGGTCTATATCTTTAAACGGTCTATCTTTCTCCCATCTGTCTTCAAAGCTCCTGGTGTCCATCCTTCGTTTGGCCATTTTTGTATAGGCTGACATTAATTCGTCCGATTCGACTGGAGCATGGCTGTCAGTGACTGTCAACAGAAAAAAGGAGCGCTTGCCGGTTTTGACTGGGCGCCAACATACTACCAAAGCATTGTGGGATTTGCAGTATTAGTGGTACAGTATCTACCGCGGGTCAGCTCTAATGCACATTTGATATGATCTTGCGGGCCAATTATAATTACACAAGCCTAAGTGTAACGTGCATGCTTCAGATGCACAGAAGTCAGACGTAAACTACTGTAAAACTCTTAAGACCTCAACCTGCACAGCTCTGGTTTTATCGCTTTAATGATAAAATAGTGTTTATGTTTTGAACTTGTCCTTGTGGGATTTTTCTGATGATGGAGGACATCTATAAAGTATATTAAGCTTAAAATAGCATTTCTAAGTATTTCTTTATTGTTACGAATCAGTAGAAAATGATAAAATGCTGTTTGGAAACGATTGTGTTTGTGATGCAGGAAAAACAAGGGGCGGGCCACAACCGTCAAAATCGTACAGATAGCTGCGATATTGCTCGCCAATTTTTGTTGCACCAGTAATGTTAAGTTGGGGTTGTGAGGGGTTGTAAGCCAACCGGAGAGCGTGTAAACAGAGAGCTCTGAGGTATGGGTGATAGGAATGGGGGGTGGCGACAATCCACGTTAACAGTCCTGTCCAAAACTCAGGACTTTTAATGAGCTACTGCTGCTCTGCAGAAACTTTTCTTTTTTTTATTTGGATCAAAACAGCAATATCATAATTAAAAGACCATTGAAAATGCTTTGACAGTAGATCAAAAGATAAGCAACTCTAATACAAATCAAGTTTTTTTAAATTTCAATTTGTTATTTGACTCATAATTGAATGGTTTCCAGTCATGCTATTGCTTCACAGCCCTTTGAAATTCAGAATAACTTTAGGAAGCTATACAGCACCTTCGTTATTTTGAGTTATATTTTCACGTTTTCCCTTGTTACATGAAAATGTTATAGTTATCATTTGTTTGGAGAGAAGTAATAAACCTACACGATCCTAGTACTGTGAAATTCAATTCAATTTTTTTCTATAGCCCAATATTACAACAGTCGTCTCAATGGGCTTCATACCGGTAATTGTATAGTAAGCATAAAATCATAAGGATCATAAAGTTACAGAATTCAATAGGTAATGGCTTAACTACTCTGAGCAGCTGTGGTGCAGCGGTAAGGCGGTCGACCCTCGATCGGAAGATTACAGGTTTGATTCCCGCCTTGCACGCCCATGTATCGAAGTGTCCTTGGGCAAGACACTGTACCCCACTTTGCCCCTGGTGGAAGGTTTGCACCAGTGTTCAGCAGCGGAGCCGCCACCATTGTGTGAATGTGTGTTTGAATGGGTGAATGGGACTGCGACTGTAAAGCGCTCTGGGCCTTGAGGAAGGTAGTAAAGTGCTATACAAGTACACGCCATTTACCATTTAAACAGACTAACCTGGGATCCCTGCCCTTAGACCCTCCTTAGAGGAATGCAGGGAAATGCAGTCTGTAGGGTGTTTTCACCCCATCATTCTGGGGTTTGCCAGCTTGGCGATATGGAAACATAAACTGACGCTCGATGACTATTCTAGACCAGCTTTAATGCTTTAATTTTTGTTGTGCACTCGGCTGTTCCTATATGTCTTTTATGTATAAATTGCCTTTTTTGGGCAATTTATACTTGTGTTTCCAAGTGTATATCTCTAACATGGCGATATGTCGGGATCCAGACTGGATCTGTGACGTCTATAGTGTTAACTTTGGGAATTCTATGCCAATAAGAAAAGGTTCCAATGGCAGTACAGGGTCATTTGAAACTCCTTTTGAGGTTAAACTGATACCTCAACCATTAGACGTTAAAAAAACATTCCGGGAAAGTTTATTTGTACATTTCAAAGCACAATATTATTCCAGGATTTTATCATGTCTTTTAGCTGCAAGAATGGACTTATTAAGAAGGAAGGTTTCTCATCTGTTGCAAAGGGGAAAAATGCAAAATGTCACTACGGAAGAAAAAGTGAAAAAAACAAAACAAATACAGGTTGCCTGTCCACGATCGGATGCCTCATTACTCAGATCACCCGGTGTAGCTGAATAGAATAGACCACAACAGTAGCCAGCTGCATTCTTAGATGCTTCCTCCTAACACTGTGTCATGTTTTCTCTGGCCTTTAGCTCCTCGGGGCAACGTCTGATCACATAATAAGCCCCTTTAAATGCTTGGTTGGTCACTAAAGACATCCTAGTTTTGACGGCACCTCGTTCATGGCAACACAATCATGTCAACTCAACAAATAATGTGCGCAAAGATACCTTAGAAATGGTCAGACGCAGAACACTGATATGTTTTTCAACGATTGATTATGAGGCACGGATGAGGGGGACGTTTCATGTCTGACTTTCTGTCAGGAACATAATTCAGGGATTCTTTGGTGGCAGTGAGATTAATTGACTTTCCAGGATGTGAAGCTTGAGGCCATAGTTTTCAATGTCATTAGGGTTGCTCTCTTTACCTTCAGCTAAACGTCCGTTTTTTTCCCCCACAACAGTATTTCTCTGCTTTGTGAATGTGTCTCCCGTGCAAATCCCATTGATTGTACCCCAGCAGTTTGGCTGAAAGAGCCCGTTGTTATTGCATCTGTTAAGTTTCCACAGAAACATAGACTGTGCATTCAGCTGTTGATGCAGAATGATGAAACCTCATCACTCCAGCTTGTTGCATCACAGACCTGCAAAAGGTTAAATTTCCAACAGCCATCTTAAGAGTGTAAAAATACTTTTAAAGCCTTTAAACAAATTTGTGTTATTGACATTTCCTGTTCAAATATATAAAAAAAATAGCAGGTCTGAATGGCAAAATAAAAATCTGTTTTGGTTAACAGTTATCAGATCAGTCAAAGTTTAGTCATTCTATATATATATGTATATATATATTTTTTTTTGTGTGTATATGAGTTGTATTTCTTCCCCATTCATTGTGCCTTAGTCATCCTTTTAGGATAGATGAAGATAAAAGCAAAGGGTAAAAACTGTTCTTTGAATGCTGAAACTAACAGGCTGTGGTCTCTGGTTCTGTCTTCTGTTTGGGTTCAGAAATTACTTTTTGTTTTTTAAACATCTTGGTAGACAGGCATATGAGTCAACTCTTTTCCAAGTTAACTCTTCCCAAAGGACACATGGTGAGGTTTATTGGTTGCTAAGCTCTGGGCCAAAGGCTGTCCAATTTGAATATGAAAGCATGCCAGTGACGCACCGTTTGCGTTTTACAGCCACCTGAGGGACCTATATCTTTCAACAAGAGTGCAAATATGTGCATAAACAAGTTTGATCAGAGTTTAAATGTACAGGATGAACTCCAGATCACAACTGCAAAGACGAAACATTCAAATAATAGACAAACCGAAATGAAGTGAAGTGCTTTAACCCTTTAACACCGGAGATGTCACCGGTGACAGCTAAATAACACATGCTATTTGACATTTCCCGTAACTCTTCGACCAATCAGTGTCAATCTAATGCAGAGAAAAGCGGCTCCGATGTGAAATACATTACTAATGTAAATTGTTGCATAACGGCTAAAAGCCACATTTCTCCGCTTCAGAATTTGCTGGAATCACTACAATTGTGTTTAACGGTAGAAGAGTTACGGTAGCCGAAGGAGTGTCAACACTGAAGCTAAAGCTCCGGTGTAAAAGGGTTAAACTTAATTTTAATGGGAAGAAGGATTGTTCCTTTCTTAGCTCAATCAGTGGGAACCCCAGTGTATATGTGTCTGCTCTTTACCTGACTTGCATCACCTCCAAGAATGCCGCCTTGCCAATTTTTTACTCCTCTCTTCTCCCAGCTCACCTCCCAGCCTTTGTTGTTAGCCTTCACTCATTAGCTTGGTTTCTGTACCGCATTCATTCTCTAACATCGATGGGGTCTGCTCTTCATATGCTCCTTATAAAATACAAACCTCTCTACTCTACCCGATGGTCCAGTGGGGAAATTAAACTCTTACCTCCTCTGCTAGTTGCAGTGTCCTAGATATTCAGACAATTTCCCCTTTATTGCACCCAAAACCTTTGGATTGCCACATTCAGATATTAATTACAAAAGATGACATCTCTATGAGTTTTTCTACAGAATTTATGAAAATTAATGAAAATAATAAAATTATTGTATTCCTGATAAACTTGCTGCCAGTAAATGCTGGGCTTAAGCCACTCTGCAGCTTGACTTTTTTAATTTGCGAGTTTCAAATGTGATGAATGTTGCTTTGCATATTTGTTACCTGTTTTATGAAGTCGATTAAAACGGCATGTACGATACTTAAAGTGGGAAGGAAAGATGCTACACTAACCAACAGACGGTGTACATTTAGGTGTGCTAATGTATTTATTTTATTTGCCATTGAGTTGAATGCAGATTAACTTGTCTTAGAAAACATTCAGGAGTGATTTTGTTTGTTTGTTTATTTGTTTTAACTGCGAGTGGTGAGGAGTGGACCTGGTTGACCCAGAGAGTGATATTCATCCCTTTGTGTGCTCACTCCTGCTGCATTCCAGCTGTGATGCAGTTGCAAAGCTTGGTAAACACAGAGCCAGGCATTAGCAGCTCTCTCACAGTGTCCATCTGTGCTTGTGGTATTTGTGATCGCGCCACCAAGAGAGGAGCCTTTTCACCTTAGAACTTCATCAGAACCTGCAGAGGCAGAGCAAGGAAAAGTTGGAAACCTTGGAGTCATCCATGTTTCTGATGCGGTGAAATTACTTTAGGAGTTGAACAACATCTAGAAGTGTGTGATTTATGGATTTTGTGCATGGTTATCTGTTGTGTTATTGTCTGAAGCATCCCCCTTTTACCAAGCTGTGACCTGTCACTATGACCAAAGTGCTAAACCCATTTTTACTACCATCACAGCTCAATTATAGCATTTGACGCCTTTGTAAATGTGTGTTTATTCAACTGCTCAACAAATGTGTGTTGCTGTGTACTTTAAGTGTTACATGACATCATGTTGTTGCTGTTTACCTATCATGTTCCACTCTGCTTGAATTTGTTTCTTTTTTCGTGTGTAATCCCAATTGAAAAAAGACCAATCCAGCGCAAACAGTGCAAAGATGAGTTGTTTCCAGATTTTCATCAACATTTGCTTTAGAGTACAAGCAGAAAAAAATGAAGAAAAAAGCTTTATGTGGGTTTGTGTGGAGGCTTCAGGGGATCTGATGGACTGACAATAACAAGGGCTTATTTGTTTGAAAGCCTAAAAATACTTTCCAACCTCACATCTGTCTCAGGTTAGTGGCTTAATGCTACATTGAGACATAATCACAAGTGAAGTACCATATTTTTCGCACTATAAGACACATTTAAAAGCGACAGTTCACCTTGTAATTTAGAGTGCCTTATATATGGATTCATTCTGGTTGTGCTTATTGATGTTGAAGCAATTTTTATAGGTACATGACGCTCTATCAAAATATTGTATGTTTTTTTAAGAGATGCAAGCAAGGTTGTGTGTTATTGTAAATATGCTAATATAGCAAATGTGTAGCTGTGACAAACTGTTTGGGAGTTAGCGTGGTCACAGTAACATATGACTTAGCAGAATAAGCCTGTTTTTTGTGAGTTGCAAACAAGGTTGCGTGTTATTGTTAATATGCTAATGTGGCTAATGTGTAGCTGTATTTTTGATGTGGTATTAACACGTTTGGGAGTTAGCATAGTCACAGTAACATGTTTTTTAAGCAGCATATGCAATATGCATATGTGTAGGTGTTACAAACAAACAAGTCTACATGTTTTTGTAAATATGCTAACGTGGCTAATGTGTAGCAGTGTCAAACTGGTTCTTCTTACGTGTTACTAACAAAGTAGAGAGCTAGCATAGTCACAATAACATGTTTTAGCAGAATAAGCCTGTTTATTTTATTTTCTTTTTTTTATTACAAGTTTCAAACAAGTGTGTTACTGTAAATGTGCTAATGGAGCTAATGTATAGCTGTGTTTTTGATACAAACAAGGTTTGGAGTTTGCATAGACACAGTACAATTGTTTTAGCGTTATTGGTCTGGTTTTTATTTATTTATTTTTACAAATTGCAAACAAGTTTGGGAGTTACAGATATTATGAATATGCTAACATAGCATGCTAGCTGTGAATGCAGGAAATCAAGTCTGATGGACCCATCGCTGACTCTTTTTGTCTTGCTTAATGTGCCCGTAAGTTTGAAAATTGACCATTGACGGTGCGCCTTATAATCCAGTGTGCCCCATATTGCAAAAAAATCAGTCATATTTGCTTATTCCAGTCAAAGTAGTTCCTGGCATTTTTTCTTACTAATTTTCTTTCGGCTGCATCAAGTTTGATTGTTCAACTAGAGAGCAGAGCTGCTACGAGAGAAGCAATAATTTATAGCTACATACATAAGTCTGTATTTTAAAAGTGTGGGCTGAGATAAAGGATTTGAAGCTATTCTGTCACCAAGTGGGGACTTGTGTGGGACACTGCAGTGTTTTCCATCTGATTTGTCAAGGCTACCTCCAGAGAGAAGAGACCAAGGAGGATTGGAACGGTTCTCACAAACACACTCTAAGGTCACCAGCTCGTCTGTTTTCTTTTACTGGGGAACTGCAAGCCTTGGACTGATTCTGAAGTAGTTTGAGACACATATATAGAATATCGAAAGCTTTCACTGCTTTATCTGTTAGATTTTCCAAGATATTTTTTCTTTTATATTATTAAACATTTTCAGGAATTTCAACCGCAATTGATTTTTTATCATTATTATTTTTTTCCATCTTCTTCTATTTATTTTGCCATTTAGATGCAACCTCCCTAGTTTCTGATCCTCATATGTTGATTGGTTGTTGGAAGAACGTCGGAGGAAGAGCCTTTTTTTGAGGCGGAGTCCTCTCTTGCTACCTCAGATGACCTTTTATCACTGGAAAGGTTGTCAGCGACACCTATATAATACACAGTCTTTGACGTACCATAACTTTTCAATTGACTACACGTAGAGCTGTGACGATGTGAGATTTTTGATCACCGTGGTGATGAACTAGCAGGGGGTGCGCAGACGCGGTTATCCGCGCCCGCGTCGCAAATGAATACAATTACAACCCAGGATTCTTTATTAACAAATAACAGTAACAACTACCTATCTAACTAATGAACTAACTATATAGGTGTTGTTGAAGCGTTTTGGGGTGCGTGTTGATTCTTCTGCAGCGGACCGCTCTTTGTTGCACGCGAGGCTTCGCCTGTGCTCTCTGGTACAGACATCTTCTCAGAATATTATATATTGCCCAGTAATAAATGAGACTGCAGACACTTTGTCACCTTCCGGTGGCCATGAAGCCTGACACCCATGAAGAACGCGGGGCAGGAGGCTCTGCTTTGTTTATACAGACACGTAACTTTGCACTGCACTAAATAGTTCCCAAACAAAACATGTAGCGATATTCACTGAAATCTAACAGCGCGCGTTCATGTTTGGTGTTACGGAGTAAAGGAGAACAGTAATTACCCCCGCCCCCCCCCCAACACAAAATCCTCCGGCGGGCGGCCGTGTCACCCACTCAAGAACGCACACTGTAATGGAAAGGAATACAATGGAAATGGATAATTAGAACGCAGTAAATTTGTTGTATTTCCTCACGAGACGGAAACTTCCGTTGTAGAATGAGGATGTGTATGTTAGGGGTGTGTATTGGCAAGAGTCTGGCGATATGATACGTATCCCGATACGCGCCCCGCGACACGATACGTATCCCTATATTTTACCGAAACATATTTTCTTTCTTTTTTTAAAAAAAAAATGACTTTGAAAAAAAACTCTACCTGAATTTTAATGTCTTCCACTGTAATAAAATGGTCAAATTCAGTTTATTTAATGATTATAATGTTAAGCACTGCAATTGTATCTCAAATATAAGTTGCGTTTACCAAAGCAAATTCATAGTGCTTTTATTTTGGTAACTAAAAATATAGAAAGGGAATAGTCAACATTGTCTGATCTCAACAACAAAATATTTTTCAGTATAACAAAAAAACAAGAATGAATGTGCCTTAACCAATAAGTTTCTATGAGGGAAATAAAATGCTGTTTATTTTCAACATTGCTTAATGTAGCATCTCCAGTGCTTTTAAACGGTTCAGGAGCCTGAATGGTGCTTCAAAAATTAAGGGTGGGGGGTGGGACAAACTAATTCTTTCCAGAAACAATAAAGTGTGATGATGAGGCAGCATGACAGGACGAAGGAAAGTTGTTTTAATGTGATAAAGAAGGTGCTTTGTTTACATATCAGTCTGCTCTGCCTCTGCTGCACCTTTGCAGCCAGGCTTCTCACACACGGAAGTAACTGGTAACGTTGATCGCCATGATGTCGACCTATTTTTCAGAGCATTGTACACATCCCTCTGATCCATCAGGTCGCTAAACTAGAATTCATTGCTTGAGGTTCTGCAGAACTTTAGCCCGCTTTGCCGATGGCATTTTAGCAGATGCTAAGCGCATTAGGCTATTAGCTGCTGCCATGCTTCACCCGTTTCTATCTGAGCTGCTAAAAAGCACCACAATCCTCGTTTTTATATGTTACTGGCAGCAACATGGCTCAGAGTTTCTGTTTGGTATCCATTCCAGGTAAAAACGAAGTAGTTCATGTCTCATAACAACAGAACAAGCTGCCTCTAGCTGCAGTCTTCCTGTTGTCTTGTGTGCAGAGTAGAGCTGCTCTAAGAGGCTCCGTGTTCTCTGCTGCCAACTAACGGTCGGACGCTGAAGTGGACAACAAGGATCAGACTGAAGGACGCTCAGAAATAATTAAATAAATATTGTCCTGGCAGCATTTTTAATCAATACAAGTATTGCCAAATCAACTATCGCGATATTTTGCAGAATCGATTTTTTTCTTACACCTCTAGTGTATGTGCTGCTCAAACCGCGCGCGCGTGTGTAAGTAGAAGAGCGCATGCAAGCGCAGAGGAAGTGAAGAACAGTAATAAAAGGTTTCCCCCAGAAGCCCGTAAAGTCTGAACACAGGACTAGCAGAAAAAGTAAATTATGAGCAAAGATGAATGTGTTTAATGTGTTTCTTATAGTTCCAATCACGCACCAGCAGATCTTTCAACAACAAAAAATCTTTCAAAGAAAAATAAAAAAAATGCGGTTATTGTCACACCCTTAATTACATGGTCAACGTGAATCAGCCGACGCCATGATTGACGTTGATTGCGTAAGGACTTTACTACTGTTGCACATCAGGGCAAGGCTGCTTTCCTCCTCTTCACAATGGCGTATACTTATATAGCGCCTTTCTTCCTACAAGGACAAAGCGCTTTACAGTCACAGACCCATTCACCCAGTCACACACACATTCACACACTGATGGCAGCTCCGCTGCCAAACACAGGCGCCCGCCTACCACCAGAGGCAAGGTGGGGTTCAGTCTCTTGCCCAAGGACACTTTGACTCATGGGCGTGCAAGGTGGGAATCGAACCTGCAACCTTACGATCATGGGACGACCGCCCTACCGCTGCACCACAGCCGCCCAATCCACTTGAATTACATTAATTGCAAAAACAGTTGAAGAGATCCAGAATTCAAAAGAATGTCAACACTGGAGCTAAAGCTTCGGTGTTAAAGCCAGTAGAAGCAGATTGGAAGGACCTAATTAGTCAGTAAAAGGTAGTTCTAATCACAGGGAAATAGAAAGAATAAACTTGGGCTGTTTTTTTTTCTGTGAAAACCAAGTGTGAAATGGTTGAATTTAAAAAGCTTGGGCAATTATTCTTAATTTCAAAGTGATTTTTCAAGCCACCCACTAGTTTCATCAAGCTCTGGTATTTATTTTCTGTTTTCAAGGTTTGTGGACATTAAAAAAACAATAGACTTTTGTCCTAAAGGGCATGTGTAACAGACTGTGTTGCCAGTTTATCCAGCCATTCTGTTGGAATAGATTTCTAGACTAAACATTTTGGAAAGTTTCGGATCCCTCAGACTAAGCTTTGTTGGACATTGGGCTGGTCTGTGTTCTTATTGTTGTGAACAGATCTCCCATCTGTCAGCCACCTGGCTAAATTTGTGCAGTTTTGACAAGTCTGTACAGGTTCACATCACAGTTTTGTTTGGCTTATCAAGCCGTTATCTTGTACTGCTATGCTGTTTGTGAAACGAACATCGGGCTGTGCAGCGTTGGTGTGTGTTGGCTGTCCGTTGGCTGTCCGTTGAGAAAAGAGTGGTATTATAATGGCAGACAAGCTGGTTTAAATGCTGCCTACAGGGCTTGTTGCTGTGTGTGTGTTCTTTTGTCTGTGGCAGAGGCTTAACGCTTTGTGTTTGCATCTGTGTGACTTATTTGACTGCATTCTCCAGCACAGATTGCAGCTGAAGAAAGGCACAGGAAATACCAAGATAGGTTTTTACTATAATGGGAGTTCTACTGATTGAAGCACTTTCTCTGAACACAGTTGGAGTTTGGAACATTTTTGGTGGCTTTGTGTTAAAAATTGTGTTTTTAACATGTTTTTGTTTTATTTTTTCCTAACAATGGAGGATATATATATATATATATAATATATATATTATATATATATATATATATATATATATATATATATATATATATTCCACTGACTAATAAAATGCACAAATTAGATTTGCGATTGTAACTTCACCTAATGGGAAAAAAAACTAAAAAAAAACTGGAATTTATCAAAAAAAGGTTTTCGCGCTTGGAGGAAGTGGTTTTTGAGGTGAATCAAAATTACATATTTTGCAAAACTGCATTGAAAATACTAAATAAATGAGTCACATGACCAACAACTGGATGGCAATGAGCTTTCTTGGTAGGAACTGGCTGTCTTGTACACAGCATCACATATGGGGTTTCATGGCTGCCATTGACTGAAGGGACCATGGGACATTGCTGATTGGATAAAGACATTTTTTTTTTAAAGTTTCACGATTACTACTGAGCATATCCAGTATTCTTGCCAAATAACTTAAAATGATAGACAGACTGCATCATCCAATTGGCGATGGTACCCACCTGTTCCAGTTTCTCTTGTGTTTGATTTTTTAAAATTTTGTTTTGATTTCTGTTCTGTACTTTTTTTTTTCCAAATTATTTTTTTCGTTTTCACAAATAACCAAAAAAAGGTTATGGGATTGGAAGGGGAAAGAGGGGTGAGGTTGCCAAAACTCAGGAGGAATTTCATAAATTTCTAATGAACTCCTGCCGCCCTGCAGAAACTATGTCCTAGAAATGTTGTCTCAAAATGGCTAAATCACAATGAAAAGGTCACTGGGAACACTTTTAAAAAAGATCAAATGCTGATCATAGTGGGACTTTTAAACATGGATTTTAGTTAAACGGTGGGTGGAAGGGGGTGCCACTTCCTCCTGATATGTGCATAAAAACAGCTTGTTTCCAGAAACTGTGAGTAGACAGATCAAAGGGGTGTAATCTTATGCATACAACAAGACTGTAGGGGTAAGTGAAACATTTCTTTGTAACTGTTATACTCTTTGGCTAAATTGCATATTGGAAAGTCATCAAAGTCAAAGGAGTGAAAGGCCGGTCTTTGAATGCTCCCCGCTATCTTCCTTTTTCTTCTCTTTGCTATGTGGGTTACATATAACTAACTCATAAAAAGCAGAAACAGTCCGAAAATAGCCAAACTCCTTTTCAATTACCCAGAGCCCCCACCCATATTTCTACCCACCAACTTTAAAATAATAAGGCAGCCATCAATGAAGCCCATGCGCATGGCTGTAGTTGGGTTTATTCTGGGAATCCAGATGGGATGATGATCTGTAGGATCGGTCAGTCACCACGCTGCTGGGTGGAGGGTAGTTGGGGCATTGCTGTCAAGGCAGCGCTGATGCTCATCATCAGTGGGTAAAAACAGAAAGGGGGAGGGCACGGGTGTTAGTTTAAATGGGAGAAAATAGAGGGAGTCACGGAAAAAAATAGCATAACAGCAGAGTCCGGAGCTGAAGGCAGGGCTGAGGGTTAGAAAATTAAAGGGCCAGCCCAAAAACGGCATCCGTTAGGACGGGGGAGTGCACTGTGGTGAGTAGGCATGTGGGATGTGGAGGTTGCACAAATAAAGCAGGCAGATGAAAGCAAAAGAATTATAAGAGTGATGTATGAGACAGTTCTTAAAGCAATTATTTAAAAAAAACTATCCACCCAGCAGCATTGATTTTGATCACATGTCATGGTAAGGGCCTGTCTGCACTGTGGCTACTGATGATTCTGTTGGTGGGTTCTGAATAACGTAGCACCTCCAGCAGTGCAGTCAGACAGTTATTCAGAGCGGCAAAGAGCAAACAGCAGGGAGGGGAACAGCAGGTTTTGTGCACCTGAATCCACCCAGGGCATATGTGGCGGTGTGAGTGTTTATGTGGACATGCACATAGTTGAGCCTAGCCTTGACATATAGCCTCAGCAGGAGGGAAGTGGGGGGGGGGGGGTTGTGGGAAGGGATGGAGAGACAGCTGGCAGGCTAAAGGGTGAGTGTAACGAAGAGTGTGTGTGACGGCCTCAATGACTCCTTTGTTCCCCCTCACTTGTGCCAGTCACAGCAAGTAGATGCTAAGTGACTGAATCCTTTCTTTGCACTTATCAGAGTGGAGAAAACCCTTTTCCTGAGGTACCCTTTTTCATGTCTGAGTGATCCATTCCTGTGTTTATCGAGTAAATAGATATTCTAATGGAAATAATAAAGCTGTGTTCAGACAGAACGCCATTTGTGCATCAGGGGTGGTAAGTTTCAATGTGAGGTCCTGCGACGTGGTTTGATAATTGCAGCATGTGGAGTATGATCGGCAGCATGTTTTGGGTGGCATTGTAATGCAGCGAAAATTCTGAAATGTGCAATGCAATGTTTCCAGGATTTAAATACAGTATCGGAACTTAGGCGAAGTTGCGTCAACCAAAAAGGAACTCAGCTTTGGCCAATGGTGCGTTGATGTCGTGATCAACGGAAGAAGGGGAATCTGATCATTCTCCTCCTGAACATTAGGATTGTTTTCTTATTTGTATCAAGCAGAAAATTCGGCGTGTGTCAAGACAGAGGTGGCAGACGCGAAGTTTGAAAGTGCAAATGCAGCATAAGAGGTGAACCACAGACACCTTCATTGATTCCAGAGCTTCTATGGACCGCAGAATCTTGTGATGAAAGTTATAGACGCTGGTGTAATTGCAGCATTAATGACATCTTTTCTTTGTTCCGAGAACTGTTCCCTATCTTTGTTGTGTTATAAACGTAGACACTTAAAGACCCACTCAGATGAAAATCCTGTACTGGTGAATTGTAGTACCGGGAGAGTGTTAACAGATGGATGATGGGAAATTAGTGCAGGCTAACTCCACACTAACAGTTCTGCCCACAACTAAAGCGAATTTCTAATAAACTACTGCTGCTCTGCAGAAACTGTTCTAGAAAATGACACAGGTTTTTGGATTTAGGCTAACATCGGCATAATCATAATTAAAAGACCACTGAGAACGCTTTTACAATAGATCAAAAGATGATCAGAGTGAGACTTTAACAGAAACATTTCTGTTTGTGTGCAACTCTCATGTGGGGAAACCCCGTCCCTCTGCTAATTGAGTTTATAGAACAAGGAAAGGTTCACTTAAGGACTTTGATCCAGCTTCCTTTTGATAACCCAGACCTGTTGCAAAGACCTACACCTTTCCATGCACAAAAATCTCTTTGTGATCACCTGTAGCATCATATGATTCTCTCCATAGTCATTCTCGACTCACTGGGTTTGTTTTTCCTATCTGAAAGGTTACTAAAACATCAACCTTCCCACCAATTATTAGCTTTCAAATGATTATAGTCATTTTTGGCAGTTAGGCCTGTTTGGTGGTTGACATTTCTTTCAGCTATTCAGTTCAAGTAGGACATGTAAAAATAGCCTAGAATCAATCTCCGTTGTTCTGGGACTCTTGCACATCTAGGCTAGCACAATCCAACAGGGGATGGAACATCCAAATCAGAGCAAAGCAACACATTCTTAGTAGAGGGTAGGCTCTTCACATTTGTAGCCATCATCAGCAAATCAGATCCCAACACATTTTTAAAGGCGCTTTGGAGAAGCTGCCATATGATGATGATAATATGACCTTTCGGTTATTACATTCTTCAGCGAAAACCCTCTGTGCTACTGAATTTCATTAAATGAAGACTGTGTTTGCATTCAAAGATGCTTTTGACATGGGTAGATTTGTAGCAAATGAATTGTTTAAAAGTTATTATTAGCACCAAAATGTCAAAGGTGATTAGATGTAATGGGTCAATAGACCTGTTGTACTATTTATGTATTAATACCATGGTCTGGGTTAGTGTTGCACGATGACTTTTTACAACCGATACCCGGTATTTTCCTGCCTCCTGTAGCCGATACCAAAACTCTACCAATATGTTTTTACTTTATTTTAGAAAAAAATATTTTTAACAAAATAACAGCGAATGGCTCTTATGTATCCAACAAATTTGCAGAACTAGTTTTACCTGCAAATAAATTGAACAACAGATTGTTCAAACACTTTATTAGCCTTTTCCGTCTGCCGTACATCTTTGAACAAAGGACAGTGCATTTCAATGGTCTGAAAACAAATACTGTAACTTAAATACCAATGTAACAAGTACATTTTTCAATTCAATAATGCCCGATATAATAACGTGCAAGAGAAAGTTTAATCTTGACGCTTGACCTTTTTTCCCTCCTCGTGACACTCCTGTGGAACAAATTTTGTGAACAGCGCTGGAATCAGACGCGGTAAAATAAGCCCAAACATGTGAGTGATGTCGCAAACAGAGGTCTCTGGCGCAGGCGCAGAGACGTGACCTCACCTACACGTGACAGAAACTTGCAGGATGGGCGGGCTGAGCAGACACCTCTCTGGCACAAGTAAATACAGAAGTGGGGAGTGAGGAAGCGACAGCAGTTTAAGCTTTTAGTTATCGGTCAACACACTCTTAAAATGCATTTTAGACATTAGGTCATGGATGGCAGAGAACTTCCTACAGCTAAACCAGGACAAACAGAGGTTTGGGTGATCGGTTCTGAGGAGAAGAGAGAGGTATTTTTATCTAAACTAAAGAATTACAAAACTTCTCAGTGTGTGAGAAACCTGGGTGTCATTTTTGACTCTGAGATATATTTCATCCCACAAATTAAAAATATCACGAAAACATGATTTTATCATCTAAGAAATATAGCCAGAGTCCGCCCATTTCTCTCTCTTGCCAGCACAGAGGTGCTAATGAATGCTTTCATTACCAGCAGACTAGATTACTGTAATGCCCTGCTCTCTGGTCTTCCCAGAACAAGGATATCGAACCTTCAACTGCTGAAAAATTCAGCAGCATGCGTATTGACGAGGACCAGGGGGCCGGAACACATTACACCCATTTTAAAATCGCTGCATTGGCTCCCTGTGCAATTCAGAATTGATTTTAAAGTTCTTTTATTGGTTTATAGATGTTTTTATGGTCTCGGGCCTTCATATTTATCTGACATGATTTTAAAGTATGAGCCCTCGCAAAGACCCTGAGGTCCTCTGATACCGGCCATTTGGTTATCCCAAATGTTAGAACAAAAAACATACGGCCAGGCATCTTTCAGTTTTTATGGACCTCGGCTGTGGAACAGCCTCCCAGAGAGCCTCAGGGCCGCAGAGACTGTTTATGTTTTTAAAGGAAGGCTGAAGACCTACCTTTTTCATTTAGCTTTTAGTTGAATTTTAGGATTTTATTTGATATTTTAATTATTTATTTTTTCTTTTTACTAGTTTTATATTTGTATGTATATACATTTATTTATTTATTTTTATTTTTTTAGTCACACTTACCATTTCATATGTCTATTAAGGTTTATGCAAGTATTTGTTTCTTGTTCATGTTTTAAATATATTTCAATTTTAATTTTATTTCTTTAATATTTTATTTGTAACTCCGGTGTTTTCCTCTGAGGGATCCTCTACATCGGTGACTGACCCTTCTCAGTGAACGGGTCGCTGCAGTGGGATCTCCTGGGTCTGACTCTTTTGATTGGATCTGGGGGGTTCTGTGGTAGTGTTCTCCGTGAACTTGGGTGGGGGGGTCATCGATGTGGACATGTCCCCAAAATATCGTTTCCCCACTTCAGGAGGAAGCCAGGTCTCTACATTCCATTATTGTATCACTTTTTTATCATGGTGTGCGCATGTGTGTCTCTGTGTGTGTGTGTGTGTGTGTATTGTATTTTATGCACAGCACTTTGAGTGACATATGTTGTTGTAAAAGGGTTATATAAATAAAGGTTGATTTGATCTGATTGGTCCAATTTATCTGCTATTTTTTTTCTTTTTTTCTTCTAATCGGCATTATCGGCATGACGTTTAACTGTCCACTATCAGCTGATAATTATCGGTAACCGACATTATCCTGCAACCCTAGTCTGGGCAAATACTGGATTCTGATTGGCTGCAGGGAATCTATTAAAAATTGGTAATGGACCCTTTAAAGAGAAGTTCCAGTCAAATAACCTAAATGTTCTATATTATTGCACTGGCCTAAACCCCAGTTGGTGACCAGAGCAAAAGAAACTCGGACATACGTTTATGACAACAGCAGTAGAAAAGTTCTCTGTCCTTCAAATGGCTCTATGATGCCGATGCCAGAATCTGTGTGAAATATTACCATCAACAGCAATGCTGCCTTTAATTTGAAATGGTTTGTTGCCTGTCTTTCTGTCTTGCTTACCTTATTGCTTGATACAAATATGTCGTTATGAATATTGTATGAAGGATCAGAGTTAAAGGTAGACGTTTTTTGCAACAAAAAAAAAGCGATCTATGAAACTACTTGTGGAATCTGTTTCTTTGAAACAAAATTTTGCTTCATTGTCTGGACAAAAACAAGTAATAAGAGGTGAACTTTGTCCTAAATGATGCTTTGTGTCATTGTATCTTTAAGTTTAGTAAAAATACCCCTTCCCTCCGCTGGTTAGTCCTCATGCACCAGCTGCAGGCTCTGAAGATGTTACCATGACAACGCGTCAAACTGCATATCAAATAGTCAGCTTCTTGTGAAAAACAATTTAAAAAATATAAATAAGATTTAAGTATTAGTTATTTAATTTAATAACTTTTCATTTTGTAAAGGACCATGGTGTAAGTAGGAAAAAGCCCCTCAAGACGTCCTTTGTCAGAAATCAGTGGAGAACACCTCCATATTAGCCAGTCTTTGGTTTTGATTTAATTGAGTCATCTTAAAGTTTACAAGCACAAATAACTCAAACTCGTTAAGCAAAATGCTTTGAGTGGAAAAAGTGATCACATTTGTGTACATTTTCATAGACATCATCTTGTCTTAACCAGGTCTTATAAATGAATAACACATCATCAGTCAATTTCATTTCATACAGTGTTGTAAGTTAGGCCAATAAAACCTTTACAAATTTTACATTTTGCCAACTTTTGAGTTTTTTTTTTCTTATCTTGGATTAATTACAGAGATTTTAAAGATCTTGTTGAATCAGGTGTTCTACTATTCAGCCTGGGAAAGTGTATAAGCAACAAGCAGAGGTTTAGCAATTTTCATTTAAAAACACCATTCATAACTGGCTAGCATTTCATACAGTTGCTGTTTCATGGTAGTGAAAGTTCACCCTAAGGTCAGAGTGGCTGGAAGAAACCTAAGACCAGATTTCATACCTCAATTTACACGTTAAATGCTAAAGTAATTGTGGGAAAATTACTTTAATTGATAAAAACTTAAGCTCATCTGAGGTTTGGACAGTTTGGGGGATTAGTTACACTCCGCCCCCTTCACGGCCCATGAATGAGGCCTTACAGAAAGAGCAGGACGTTCCCATCTACAACTACTCAAATAAACTACAATGATAGATAGATAGATAGATAGATAGATAGATAGATAGATAGATAGATAGATAGATGACTTTATTAATCCCACTATGGGGAAATTTCATTTATCTGTGGCAGCAAAAACAACATTCAGAAATAATCTATATAATTTAACATAAAAAAGGACATAGAAAATGACACATTAAATTATTAAAAATTATTATGAAAATTGTTATTAAAATTATTATCAAAAATGCCATTCGATTTAAATAAATAAATAAATATTAAATAAATACAGCTGCGAAAATTTAAAAAATGTGATCAACTGCAAAACACGTGATCAACTGTAAATAACACTTTTTTTTATGTGACATACTGAAAACCATCACCTTAAGTAGTTGTTGCTTTTACAAAATGCCGCATAATCCAATATGCAAGATTTTTATTCACTTTAGTATTTTAGTTTTGTGACTTTTTGTTTGTCAAGCTTTAAGAGTCTGTAAGACTTTATCTATCCTTGCTTTTGTTACGTGTTCTACCCAGAAACTGTAAATGATGGATTTAGCTAAAAAACACAAACAAAAAAGCTTTGCAAACACCAACTTAGCATTTCTGTCCTCTACATTGTCATTTTTTATGAGATGCTCAAATGAAATACTTTCCATATCGCCTTCATGAAAAGTTCCTCTGAAAGTTTGGCACACGATTGTTATGGTGAGACACTTGGAGCTACATTCATCTTTCCCTATATATATTGGGTCCTGAGTGAAATCCAGTCTGGCTTGGTGTCTCGGTTGGGATTTGTAATGGAAATTCCCTGACCTTGGATAGCCGACATTTCACATCAAATGTAACTCCATAAACCAAATGTCACTGTTGCTACTGCTGTGAGCAACAGGATTTGGGCATGATGTAACCAAGCAGAACCTAGCTGTCTGAACATCAGCTTACCAGTTACCTTTCAGCTAAAACCTAACAAATTGTGTCACAAAATGAGGTTTTTAATCAGCTGTGTTTTCCTGTATTTATATTCAACTTTTTTTGTACTCGTCAAAGTAACCAAACGGTGATATCATTTTATAGTGGTGTTGCTGTTACACAGCTAGAAGTGTCTGGTTTAAATCTTGCTGCTGTTAGTGGGGAGGATTGCATGTTCGGGGCTCTGGAGTGCGACTAATTTAGTTGCACATGCGACCTAATTTTTTAGTGGTGTGACCGATTAAAAATCTCAGGTCGCACCAGTGCACCCAGTCGTTCCAAGTCAGAAAAAACAACATTTCCATGACTTCCATTTAAGTCAGTAACAGCAGGTTCCGGAAAGCTCTGCGACTTAATCAATCCATTGTGGTTTTATTTGTCTGCACGCCGATTGTATTAAAATATACAACAAAATTGATGGTCATTGCAAGAAGCCAAACGCAGGTTAAAGAGTGTTGAACACAGAGCCAATACGGTGCCGTCAGTTGTATTGGCTGGGAAAATGGATTTGGGTTAAGTGTAACGGGGAAGTGTGAGCTTGATGACAGCTTTGAAGTACTTGTGAAAGAGCGGTGCAAAGCGCCTGCTGAGGTGACCAGTCTGAGTCTTTTTTTACGGAGCCCGTGTCCTGACATCAGCCGGGGTTACATGGGCAAAATATTTTGATTGGATCAATGGTCGGATTAGAATTCAACCGTGTACATGGGCCCAAAAAAACTTTTCAGATTATAACAGAACGTTTACATGGGTCTCACTTTCGGTCGGAATAAATCATTTGGGCATGCGCAGTAGTGTTGAAAATACTGGAATCAGAAACGAGTCCCGATGTAAACAAGCCAAGCGGCTACATACATATATTTAGCAGCTCCGTTATATACGTGATGATCTTCTAAATATGTTTTTATTATTGTTATGGTTATTACGAAGCGCCTGTTCGCTCATCGTTTTATTTTTTAATTTGTGTGGTCAGTGCTTTTTTTTCGCAGAACGAAGCAAGAAGAAGGGTTAGGTGAAGGCTAACATGCGCTAACAACAACATTTAGCCTGGATGAACATAAAATCGATGCGGGAAATGCCGCAATCTGCATCATGGCTGCACGTAAATATGTGGGAATAACATCAGCCTTTATTTTGTCGGGACACGGTTTCTTAGGACTTAGCGACATTTCTGCTTTGAAAAGTTCACACACCGCTCCAAAGCCGCTGTGTGAGACGGGAGACATGGTTCTCCTGAATTCAGTTGCTTGTTCAAATAGAGCTGCGGGACGGATGGGCGCCCGAAGCCTCCCACACGTAACAAAGCATCCTCCTCTCCCCTAAAACACAAAGCTATGAGTCCTGCTGCTCTGCTCAGAAACACGGTTCGCTCCGTCCACCGGCAGCCGCGTCCGGACCACGTGGGTCCGGATGTCAGGGGGCACGAAGCGCTCCTCCCTGGCACCCCCTCGCGAGGGGTTTCGGAGAACATAAGAAGGGAGAGACAAAGGAGCCTGGGGGGCGAGGGCGGAGCGAAGAGGCGTCCACGCTTCGCACCGGGCGTCCGCGGAGCAACCGGTCGGTCCTGTTTGCGCTCAAAGCTTTCTCTGGAGCGAAACATCCGTCTATGCATGACGTTAAACCAGAGCAGTAGTGACACACGATCGGAATGAACCGTTTACATGCAACTCGATCGGATCAACAATCAGCAAAACCCACCTATCTCGATCGGAAAGAAATTTTGTAGTAGTGACAGAAAGTGGCTTTTGCAGCAGGATGGACGAAGAGTGAACCAGGATGTGAATAATGAAGTCAGACATAAAAACGTGATTACCGATGCTTTTGTGCTTTTTAAAATACATAAATCTGATCTCTAAACATCATCCACGTCTTCAATGCAATGCAATGAGACACACACAGACAGAAATGTGAAAGTATCTGCTGTGAATCCAAATATTGCTCACATCCGTGTTTATGAATGGCTTATGACGTGAATAATTGTAACAGTACTATATAAATCACAAGCATATTCAAGAAGGAAAATAGAGATTTTGTTACAGTATCAGAGATTTATTGGTCCAACTGTGGTGTGGAACTAGACTTAGTTTCAATGTCACGACGACCCATCACCTCAAAATGCCCTTAGTTTGTTACTTTTCTTTTTATGGTATGAGCTCAATCTAACTTTTTAGCAGACAAAACATAATTTATTTTTGTAAAAATTCAGATATTTTGTTGTTTTTCACTATTCTGTGTGCAGCCGTGTTGCAGAGGTAGAGCGGTTGACCTCTGTTCGGAAGATCACAAGTTCGGTTCCCACCTTCCCACCCGTGTGTTGAAGTGTCCTTGGGCAAAAGACTAAACTACACTTTGCTCCTAGGGGTTAAAGTTGACGCCAGTCTTCGGCAGCTCAGTGTGTGTGTGTGTGTGTGTGTGTGTGGGTGAATGGGACTATGACTGTGCAGCGCTTTGGGCCTTAAGGCACGGTAACGCTATATAAGCATTCAGCATTTGTAATAATTTCAAATGCTATTGTAAAAACAAACATTAAATATTTGAATATGATTTCTTTCACATGGCCACAATTAGTGAGCTATAGTACATTGTACATACAATGTACTAAAGTACATTTAGAACTTCTTTACATCTGATGAGTCAGATTACTTTTATCAGTTGAATCCACATTTTTATATTGCTAATGTTTGTTGATACTGAAAGCACTCTGGATTATCCATCCATCCATCTGCCAAACCCGCTTAATCTCGTTTTGGGTCACAAGGGTGCTGGAGCCTATCCCATTTGGGCATTGGTGAAATGTACTCTGGACAGTTTGCCAGTCTGTCACAGGGCCCCACAGATAAACATCACCTCGCTCTCACATTTGCGCTTAAGTCATCAGTCAGTTTAGTCATCGTTTTACCAATGAAGAGTGTTGTTGGCCTGTGGGGAGTTAGCCATGCATGCTGGGTAGAACAAACAAACCCTCAATGAGAGGTCTCTGCTCCACCATGCTGTCCCACACTCTGGATCACTCTTGAGAAAATCCTCTCAGTAGCCGCGGTTACATGGGCAGAATATCTTGATCCGATCAATGGTCGGGTTAAAATTCACCCGTGCACATGGGCACAGAAAACCTTTTTCCGATTAGAACAAACGTTCCCATGGCTCACGCTTTCGTTCGGAATGAATCATCTGGGCATGCGCAGTAGTGTAAAATCACCCGGATCCGGAACTAGGTCCGGTTGTCAACAAACCGCTGCCACAGACAGACCGCATGTGCTGCAGCTCCGTAATATAAGAGGACCTTCCAAACGTGCTTTTATTAATGTCATGAATATCATGAAGCGCCTGTTCGCTCATCGTTATATTTAATCCGTGTGATCAGTGCTGTTTTATGAATGAAACAGCTGGAAGAAGGCTTAGGACAGGCTAACACGGGCTAACAACATTAGCCTGATGGACACTAAATCCAGGACCGTGCGAGAAACGCAGCGATCTGCATATTAGCTGCACATAAATGCATGGAAATAACATCAGCCTTTATTTTGTCGGGACACAACTGGAAACACAAATCCACGTGACACCACGCGACATTTATTTCTGCTCTGAAAAGTTCACACAGACCGCCCCAAAGCCACTCTGAGCTAGCGGCCCGAGCTCTGTTCCAACACGGTTCCTCCTGAGTCCTGCAGCCGCTAACCTAGAGCGGCGGGGCGGCTCGCAGTCTGAATTCTCCCACACATAACAAAACAACAAAACGCACACGTAAAAAAGCCCCCCCCTCTTTCCGATCAGGCGTTCTTTCCGATTACTTTTGCCCATGTAAACGCGGCTAGTATCAAACATTTGGTTGAATATTTTTTATAAAAAGTAGCTAGATTCGGTTTCTCTTTAGTTGTTTTGTTTAGTCTTTTTTTCGTATTCTTAATCCAAAATCAGTTTTGAGGTAATTAAGGTACATAACCCCATGTGTCAAAGTGTCCTTGGGCAAGACAGTGAACCCCACCTTGCCTCTGGTGGGAGGTTGGCGCCAGTGTTCGGCAGCGGAGCCGCCATCAGTGTGTGAATGTGTGTGTGCATGGGTGAATGGGACTGTGACTGTAAAGCGCTTTGGGCCTTCGTAAGAAGGTAGAAAGCGCTATATAAGTATACGCCATTTCCCATTTAACCTCAATTACCTTATGAGATCTTTTCAGTAGGAAACATTGTTTCATAATTAAAATTCAAATGAATAAAAAATAAATTCTGCATTCTTATAAACCTTTGAGGTGAATGCTGAAAAACACAGCATTTTAATGCCGGTCTTTTTATTAATGAGTGTAACAGAACCGCTCTGCAGAGAGTGGGTGTTTGATCTGGATGGGCTTCTTCTACCGAACGGCCTGAGAGCAGAAGGTCATGCTGTCAATGACTCATTAGGCCTGTGGGCTCTCCTACTATTTCACACTCCCTCGCTCTTTCCGCATCTGACAGTAAAAATACTTCCAAGGTAAACACCTAATTTTCGATTATAAAGCTTTCACTGCCGACCTTTTTGCTGGTTGATTCTGAGTTATGTCACGGGCGAGTATGGTATTATATTTTTAAATCTAAAGTGGAAAAAAAAGGCTACGCTTTGAGCTGAACTCTATTGTTTTTCACTTAAACATCGAAGAGTGAGAGGAAAAAAAGGATGATATTTCACCTTATGCAACACACTTAAATGCATGCACAAGCAGGAAGTGTAGGGTATCAAAATACACAGGTTGTTTAATGCCTGGGAAAATGTTTCATAAGCACTTAAATATCCTAAAATAACCTGCACAGAGACCAATCAGAGAGCAGTAATGAGCTGTCATGAACAATTTTAGTTTACACTTGGGATTTTTGGATGATGTTGGGATGTGTTGCCTACAAATAAATTCAGACAACAATTCCAGATTCTCTAAATTTATGGGCAACAGTCTAACCATTGCAACAGATTTTGCAAGTTAATAGTTGGCTAGGACTGGATTTCAAATCAAATATGACTAAACTAGTTGTATTTTTTCTTTTTTAAATCATACTGCATGTATTACTGTTTGTGGTTTGGAATGCGGAAATGCACATTCACGGTGGTTCTCTATGAATCTGTCCCCTATCTGCTATGAAAACGAGTTTAGCCTGTTTGACCATTAACCTATAATAGTACTGTTAGACATCTGTAGCACATTAGCCTATGTGACCATAAACATCATACAATAAATACAAGAGTCTGTGGGCGGTGGTTTCCAAGAAAATCTGTTTGATCACTTTAATGCTGCGAGATACAGAGAATTGTTTAGTCCATTTAAGCTCTGCTATAGCTGGACCGTTGCTCTTTACCACTGGCTTTTCTCTTTACAGTGTGGCTGTTGACTCCATATGAAGGTTTGGTAACCCAGTCTTCTTTCATTTGTAAATCTCATGTAGTGATTCCTAGAGTAGAGAAATACAATCATATGTTCATTTATCTCTTCCAAACCAAAGGGCCTGCCCAGTGTATTTTTAATATCCCATATAGTAAATTTTTAAATTCCCGGAATGTTGCATTTTTAGAAGTGGATGACTCATTCGGGCAATATTCGGACTCATGTTTTTGGAGTCCAGATAAGCTTGTTACAAACCCACACGTGGCGTTCTCTTCCTTTGTGTAAAAATATCTACCACAGACCAACAAATGCTTAAAAAAAAAGAAATCCTGGTTTGATGATTAGGTGTAATCAAGTTGAAGAAGTTTGGAGGTGGTTATCTCTTCATTTTCTGACAACCTTCACTACAAGCAGAGTGTGAGAAATTAGATTTTCCTTACAACTAAGTAGAACTCTATGAACAA
Organism: Oryzias sinensis; assembly: GCA_037389245.1. Lineage (NCBI taxonomy): Eukaryota > Metazoa > Chordata > Actinopteri > Beloniformes > Adrianichthyidae > Oryzias > Oryzias sinensis. The sequence continues at coordinate 38,025,058 of CM074488.1, read as the reverse complement.
GGGGAAATGGTCAATTAACAACAAAAAGTTGGAATCGAGGCTGAAGCATGATTGTCGCATATATATATATATATATATATGGTATATGTATATATATAGATAGATAGAGGATAGATAGATAGATAGATAGATAGATAGATAGATAGATAGATAGATAGATAGATAGATAGATAGATAGATAGATAGATAGATAGATAGATAGATACTAAAGACATTGTAGTGGTGGATAAAGAAAGAAAGAGGAAAGCCGTTGTGGTGGATGTGGCAGTGCCAGGCGATGGTAACATCAGGAAGAAGGAACATGAGAAACTGGAGAAATACCAGGAACTCAGTGAAGAACTGGAGAAAGCCTGAAAGTGAAGGTGACAGTGGTGCCTGGGGTAATACACTAAAGAAGTAACCCCTAAGCTGGAGGAGGGCTAACACAGATAACTGGAAGACCTCGACTCTAGTCCAGAAAATGCAGTGCTAGGAACAGCTAAAGATATCAGCAGGACCCTAAGCTCCCATTCTGGGCAGAGGACCCGAGCTTGAGGAGAAACCACCCATGGAGGTGAGGGGCGTTTACTAACAACAAAATAATTGATCACTAGCATATTTATGGCATAAAGTAAGCCCCATCAAATTATTGACACAACTTTCCATTTCAAAGGGCCTACATTTAGCTGTGTTCTGACAGTGGCTTACATTATGACTGCTTGCATGCAACATTAGCAGTTCTGAAATGTGAGCTCACACTCATTCATAGATGCCTTCAGCTGACCCTTTCTGCATTTTGGAATTAAAAACGCAATCGCTGGCTTCCAAAATAGCTCGATTCCAACTTTTTGCTGTTAATTGACCATTTCCCCTTGTTCATAGAGTTCTACTTCTGTAAGGGAAATATAATTTTTCACACTCTGCTTACAGTGAAGGCTGTCAGAAATGAAAAAGATAACTCTCCAAACTTCTTCCCAACTTGATTACACCTAATCATCAAACCAGGATTTCTTTTTTTTTAAGCATTTGTTGGTCTGTGGTAGATATTTTTACACAAAGGAAGAGAACGCCACGTGTGGGTTTGTAACAAGCTTATCTGGACTCCAAAAACATGAGCCCGAATATTGCCCGAATGAGTCATCCACTTCTAAAAATGCAACATTCCGGGAATCTAAAACTTTACTATATGGGATATTAAAAATACACTGGGAAGGCCCTTTGCTCTGCTCCGTGAACACAGATCCATTTGCAGACAAATGGATCCGTGTTCGTCTTTGTTTTCCTCGTCTGACCTGGACTCTGGCTCAATAGGCTCCGTGCACGAAAGTAAGGAGTTCTACTTCCGCCGCCTTGAGTGTGAGGCCGACCATTTCCGGTTTGCGACTTCTATAGCAGCGACACGGCAGATTTTGATTGCGAAAGATGGTATATTTCACCCATTTTCTACAAACAAGGTCTCCCGAAAATCGACGTGAACGACATCTACAGGATTGTCGACCAGTGCGTGGTTACATGGGCAAAATATCGTGTCGAAAATACCGAAAAGGAAATGAGTCCCGTTGTAAACAAACCTTTGCTGTCACATATTTATGCAGCAGCTCGGTAATATACGAGGCGATCTTCCAAACGTGCTTTTATTAACTTTATGAATATTATGAAGTGCCTGTTCGCTCATCATTTTATATTTAATCCTTGTGGTCAGTGCTTTTTTTGTGGAAGAAGAACAGAACTGAAGAACAACCCAGTGTTAGGAGAGGCTAACAAAACGGGCTAACAACATCAGTCTTTATTTGTCGGGGCACAATTAGAAACACAATTCCATGTGTCGTGATTTTTTGAACAGTTTCTAAGGACTGAGCGGCATTTCTGCTCTGAAAAGCTCACACACTGTGTGCTCTGCTCTGTCCTCGCGAGTCCGGCAGCTGCTAACCCAGAGCGGCGGTTCGGCTCGCAGTCCGTATTCTCACACATAACAAAACGCACAGCACCCTCCCCTCAAACACATTAATAAACCCAGCTGATCTGCTCAGTCAGAGAGGTTCACTCGGTCCACTGGCTCCGGAGCCCGAACGCAGAGCTCGGATGCCGGGTCCAGACGTCAGTAGTGAGCACGCATCCCCCCCGCATCTCCCTCATGAGGGGTGAATGAGAGGGGAGACCCAGCGGGGCTTTACGCGGGGCGTCCACGGAGCCGCTGGTCGGTCCCCTATGAGCTCACCAGCTTTCTCTCAGCGAAACACCGTCTATGCATGACGTAACCCAGAGCAGCAGCGACACACGATCGGAATGACCGTTTACATGAACAACGATCGGTATATCCCAGCTATCTCGATCGGAAAGAAATTTTGATCCGAACGAGTCTGACCGGGGCAAAGTATTCCGAACGGCGTGTTTACATGACGCATTTTCTTTCCGATTGCTGCAAATACGAAACACGACTCGTCTTGCTTGGGGTGAAGTCCTCCCGCCGTGTTCACCATCCATTCGGCTCTCACCGTGACCGACACATCTACTGGACAGCTATGAAAGCTTGTAGTACTGTTGTACTTTGACAAATTCGCACACGGGTACACAACAATGTTGTGATGTCTTTGTCACGCGTTGAAACACCAAACGCCTCTCTTTTACCCGAAATCCGCTCCTATTTACTCAAAACTAGCAACTCAACAAAACTCCCCACAACAATAACACGACCAACAGGAAGTTGTCGGCCTCACACTCGAAACACGGAAGTTAACCGGAAGTTCTGTCGTGCACGTAGTCTATACTGTACGGCTGAATAGCTCAGATAGTGCTCGCCATTTTTGTTGCACCAGTAATGTTAGGTTGGGGATGTAAGCAGCTAGTGGAAGAGCATTTAAAAAAAGAGCTTTCAGTGATGGATGACGGGGAGTGGGGTGGGCTTACTCCACGCCAACAGCCCTCCTTAGAACTCAGAGGTGAATTTGAGCTCCTGCTGTTCTGCAGAAACTATGTCCTAGAACATGACATGAAAACAGCATAACTACAATTAAAAGACCACTGGAAAGGCTTTTAAAAGAGCTAAAAAGATGAGTGTAGTGGGTCTCCACACGTGACGTGCTTTCGCCTAGAGCTACAGAGGAGAAAGTAGGAGCAAGCGTTGACGGCGTGAGGTTTGCATGAAAATTTGGGCCCTTTACATCCATATTCAGGCATCTGTGTGGCATTATTTCAGCTGATTTGAAAGCAGTAAAAAAGGATAACTTTTACTCTATCAGTGTTGACGACTATGACAACTTTGTTACTCTTCAAGTTCAACATTTTTGAGGCGATGCCTCTGAAGGACCATTGAACTTTTGTTCTATCACTAATCACTTGTTTCTGTTTGCTTTAGCACAGCAGCACAATGCTGCTGAAAAAGCCCCCCTGTACCCCCCATGAGGAGAGCTATAGTCTAAACCAGCTGATGAGAATAAAATTATTTTTGTTTACATCAATGACATTTTTCATAAAAGTAATTCATAAATGGTATGAAGATACCTATTAATGTCATCTAACTATAAAGTCAAATTACAACCTGCTGAGAAAAATGGACAGATTTACTAAAAGGGAGTAGATTAACGCTGACTAAATGGATGGAAGTTCAGGACAAAAATCCCAATGTTGGATTTATTTTTCTGCCTTTTGATCGAGTCACTGAAATCGTCACATGCCCAAAGCGGAGTCGCTGATTGCTGCGCCCGACACGCAAATGGCATCGCAGGAACTCAGATCGCTTCTGTAAATGGTAAAATGGGAAATGGTGTATACATATATAGCGCTTTCTACCCTCTTTCAAAGGCCCAAAGCGCTTTACAGTCACAGTCCCATTCACCCAGTCACACACACATTCACCCATTGATGGTGGCTCCGCTGCCGAACACTGGCGCCAACCTCCCACCAGAGGCAAGGTGGGGTTCAGTGTCTTGTCCAAGGACACTTCGACACATGGGCGTGCAAGGCGGGAATCGAACCTGCAATCTTACGATCATGGGCCTGTACATTGAAGAAACATTGAAACTCGGGTCCAGTGTCCATGTAGCATTCAAAACCCGCGTACTGACACATAAACGAGATCTTTTTTAATGTGGAAGCCGGAAATGCGCATTGACACCCGTTGACATAGACTCATCATTGAAAGTGGTCGCTTGCGTTAATGGCGGTGTGAACATTGCTTCAGTCATGCATTAGAATGATTAGTCCCAATGCACAAAGGTTTGAACTGCTCCTCTGTCAGTCCCTGTTTTTAGTATATCGTGATAAAAGAGGAAACTTGAGGTACTTGTGAAACTGGGATCATGTGCAGTTTCTATTGAAGAAATCAGCCTTACTTTGTTTGATATACTTTATCTGCATGCACTTGTCTAGTCTTAAAAATCCTGCATTCAGTGGACAAATTAAATTTTACACCATGTTTTAAGGACTCTATATATATACATTTAGGCAACTATTGCTTTGACTTTTATATTTTCAATGCATTCTATCATTCTTTTAGTGTGAACTTCTCAACTTGTCTTTTAGTTTTGGTTTTGAAATATTGCCGCCCTTTTTAATCAAGTCGTTTCCTCTTTTGTCGACAAACGCCTACTTCCTCCTCCTGTTGCTCTCTGCACACTCTTTGTCTTTGATGCAGCCCTTCACAAAAGGCTGTGAAGTTCTTTGGCTTACGATGCCAAAAGGTGGGTCTAAGTGACTTGGACGGAAGCTGTTCTTTTTTTTCTGCTTTTTTTTCCATTTTGAGATCCAACTTTTGGTCCGTATAGAGGAGCTGACAGCTGGTCAAACTGTAGCGGTGAGTCTTCCTTTATTGGATGCTGTTTATAATTTTCGTGCAACACAACATGCAATAGGCCTCCGGGTGTGGCTCTAGGTGCTGTCCTGCCTCTTTTCTTTGTCGCGGTTTCACTAATAGGCACCGTTTTTGTCGTTAGATGTTTGCAGCATTAACACTTTAGTCTGACTAAAATATACTTGATACTTCTTAATCTAAGCAAATTCAGTCAGTTAGGAACATTTTAGTTGGGTTTAGACTTGAAGCCTTGTGATTTGGTTGATGTCAATGAAGTTGAAGTACATTGTCATTTTGTATTTGCTCAGGAAAGTGCATGCTTATTGGAATGTAATTACTAACTCTGTGGGCATGCTTTTTTCTTCATCTGAATGCTTTCCAGCATGTTTGTCAGTGTTTGTAGAACATCATGTAAATAATTGTGTCTGACTCACATGTTTGCAACAGCTTGGTTTGCTGGTGCCATGCTCAGCTTTACAGCGTAAGCTCTATTGTAGCACAGCAGTTGTGCACATGCTCAGTTTGAATGTTGACTTGATGAAATGTCTTTTAACAGTCGTAACTGCTGATCAGAATGGTATTGAGGTGCTAGCACTGACGTTTGACAGGATGTCCTGTCTGTGGTGGGGGGTGGGGGGAGTACAGATCGTTTCCTGGAGCATGGTTCACACTTCCTGTTTTGGTAGGCTCTTAAAGTTGTGTTGTTGTTTTTTTAAGCTGTTCCCCCTTTTTTTGTTTGTCTCCTTCCGTTATTTGAAACTGTTTAGTCAGCTGCTTTTGCTGAAAGACGGGAACATTTCCTGTCTGCTGCATGTTTCACGTGAAACAAAGCTGAAGTATTCAGGAGGTAATACTAAAGTTAATACAAAAGTTAATACATCTTTGAGTACACTTAAGGCCCGTACACACCGGGACGAATATTCGCCAGCGTTTTTCGCCACGTTTTTTGTGTTCACACTCAGGCGATTTTCGCTGACGATGAGCTGAGCGAACATGCAATTTCATTCCCTGACATTAGATGGCGCTTAATGTAAAACAGAAATACCCCCTATACACAAGTTGGCGCTGCGCAACTTTACGCTTCTTTTGTATTCTTTCACTCAGAAGAAGAGAGCAAGTATTTACGCGCTTGTCAGAATCAAACAAAGAAAACATGAATATTTTCAGCACCAGTAGCTCTAGCTCCAGTTCCAGCGATGAAGAAATTATTGTTCTGTTGAATGATGAAAGACGCTGGAAAAGACGCCGATTTTGGGTACATCCCATAGTTACGAGAAGAGAAGAATATGGGGAGTTTTATCGACTGGTACAAGAGCTGAAAATGTATCATGAGCTTTTTCGGGGATATTTTAGAATGTTCGTCAGTGAGTGCATCTTCTTCGTCTTATTTCTTTGTGGCAGTGTAAACGCTACTTGGCGTATATCTTCTTCGCCTTGATGTATGTGTGCTCAGCAAGACAGTTTTGTGTTTGAGCGCCCCCAAGTTGTGTTTTACTGTAACTTCAGAAGCTCCAGACACGTGCGCAGCGCCATTCTCATTGGACGTATAGTTTTTGACGAGGCGCGTCAAACCTAAAAAAAACAACCCGAGGCGTTTTTTTTAAAGATGACGCTTTTACGCGTGGCGTTTTTTGCGTCGGTGTGCAGACTCACATTGGTGCCCTTTGTTTAGTCATGAGGCGTTAAACGTCGGCGAATATCGCGCGAGAAATTCGTCCCGGTGTGTACAGGCCCTTACTGTGTAGTTTTTTAATTATCAATACACAAACAATATATACGTGTGTGTGTGTATGTATATATATATATATATACACACACACACACACACACACACACACACACACACACACACACACACACACACACACACACACACACACACACACACACAGTATCTTCAAGACATTGTCTTTTCTAAAGGAGCTCATATGCTAAAAAAGTGTGAGCATCCCTGGTCTGGTATATTAGTGTAACATATGAACCATTGTTCAGATAACATACAAGCGCGTCAACTTAACTTTACTTTAAACTTTAAACCACTTAATCCATTAAATTCTTCATCCTTCTAAAAACTCCATCAAGCCCGGTGTAAAGTTACGCAAGTGTTCAAGACCGTTTTCGGACTCTGAATACACAACATTCATTGAAAGTTCAACTTGGTTGTGGTAGTGACGCATGAAACTACATTCTTGATGTTTGTCAAGTCGCTCGGTCACAGGTGAAAAATTCAATCCGCTACATTTTTAATGTGCCGACTGCTAAAGACTTCAAAAATAAAAGAAAGCTGCATTTAATAGACATCAACCAGGAGTCTTTACTCTAAATATGGATTTACTGCAACCCATATTCCACACACCATAAAAATAATGCATAATATTCAGCAACTGACTGTCTAATGTTATGAGGATGCTGCTAATAAAGTTGTTCAAACTGTGGATTCACGTTTGTCATATTTAAAAAAATACCAGTTTTTGTGACAGTTACTCTTTTTGTTTTTATCCGTCGCACCTAAAAGTTGGACAAGGCTGAAGTTGGCGTCCAGTTTTTTAGCTTCCATTTCAACAGTAATCGGTTTGGGGAAAATCTAGATCACATTTGAATGGGTACTACATGGAATCTAGAGTGCAGATAAAGTTTAAAACAGATATTTTTATTTTATCCTCAAAGTTTAGGGAAACTCTTAGGTAAAAACGAAAAAAAGAAATTGGACGTCCACTTCAGCCTCATACAGGACGGTCCATGAAAATCTTGTCTGACATGAATCCGGTCGTTGCCAGAAAAAGGTTGGGGATCACTGGTTCACGGTACATTATTGTCGCCAAAACATGTGTCTCAAATGGATGGTGGGAGGTCAATAAAAAACTCCACCAAGCCCGGTGTAAAGTTTTGCAAGTGTTCAAGACCGTTTTCGGGCTCTGAATACAAAACATTCATTGAAAGTTCAACTGGGTTGTGGTAGTGACGCATGGATGACGTCTCTTTCAATTCATGGAAGTGCCAACCATTAAAAAAAAAAACAATAATGGAAGAGAGATTAATAATTTTGGTTTGTGCCACAATTACGGTATATAGAATTAAGTCTTTCACATGTCAGAATACAGCTGTGAAAGAAAAAGCCTGGAGCCCGATTTAGACCACTTCTACATTTTTCTTGCTGTTCCTCCTTTTGTTTAAATTACTCAGTCTGGCAATTTTTCCAGACTTTTTGTCCAATAGGTGGGCTGTAGAAGTCAGAGCTGTAAGGATTTCTTTTATGTCTTAGCTACTTAGAAATTATTGTCTAAATGAAATCCTCACTGTCATTTAGTAAAAGGCCCCTGTTCTTGTGCATTCTTGTCTTATTGTGGAAAAATTCTAAAAGTGATACACAGTGAGAATATACATTTAAAGACATTTAAAATGTATGTTTCAAATATTTTTTTTAATTCATGTCGATATTTTAAATAAATATACTACATTTTGGAATAATATAATGTGCCCCTGCTTGATATAAACCAAAACTCACCACAAAACTTGTTAAAAAAGTGACTTCCAGGTCCCATTTAAATTAACCCCATGACGCCAATTATGCAAATGTTCATCAAACCACTTTAAGTCCAAAATTAGCTTAATTTAAGACCTGGAAATAAATTCAGCCATCAATCGGTTAAGTATTTTTATCATTCCTGTTTATTATTTTACATATAGTTACGTTTTTTTCCTTTTAGATGCAATTTGTGATGAGTTACAGTTTAAAACAAATTATACATAAGACATTCAACTGTAACTTTATTTTTTTGTCCTTTTTTGCCATTTCACTGCAGTTAAATTGATAATCTATGGAGCTTTTCAGAATATAGCGTTTTATATCCACAGAGTCGACTTGTATTTAACCCTTGTGCTATCCTAGCTACTTTACCATTGGGAGTTTGGTCATCTAGACCCACTAGACAGTGCTCTGAACCTTTTTTCTTCAATGATTTGTGATCTTCACTGGTGTCCATGGATTACATGAAATCTTTCCACCTTTATCCACCTTTGTCATGGTAGGGAGAACACGTCAATGGTCATGTTGACCTAATAGGATAGCACAAGGGTTAAACTTCATTTAATGTGTAATTTGAATAGGGGTGTAAGAAAAAATCAATTGCAATTTATCGCAATACTTCATTTGGCGATACCTGTATCGATTTAAAATGCTACCAGGACGATATTTATTTAATTATTTCTGATCGCTAGTTGTCAGCAGAGCATACAGAGCCTCTTTGAGCAGCTCTACTCTGCACACAAGACAACAGGAAGATATTTTTTATATTTAAAAAAAAAAGAAAGAAAATATGTTTCGGTAAAATCGTATCGCCAGACTCTTGCCAATACACACCCCTGCAGAAAGTGCTGCTTCTTCACCCCCCCCCCCCCCCCACATCATTCATGCTCCTGTAGAAAAGGGGGTGGATGAACTGGCATTTTATCAACAAAAAAAATCATCTCAAGGAAATTAACAGTTGGGGGCAGTGTGGCTTGGATGATTCTAATAAAATTCCACCGTTCTTAAAAGTCTCCCTGATGCTCATATGCATGTTTTTTTCCTTGATCTATGCCTTTTTTGTTGTTTTTTTATTTTAATTTATGCATCTCCCCATACTTACACCCAGTAAATGTTGTGTCAATCTTAAATGTTGTGCCTTTTTCTTTCTGTCTCCTAAGGTTTGTGACTTCTTTCTCTCCTGGGTGCTTCTCATATTTCTTTAAATTGCTAATCCCCCCCCCCCTCACACACACACACGCACACACATACTTGCCTCTCTTTTTCCTTCCTCTCCTCCTCTGATTACAGATGGTGTTACCCTCACATTACACATCATAAATTATTGAGGTGAAACTGAGCTTTGCCCCACAAATCACAGGCCTGGTCTCAGCTCCATGTCCTCTCCTCTTCCCCTTCATCTCAACCTCTGGCAGTGGATACGATTGCTGAAGGCAACATGAGGTTTAGGATCCTCTTCATTAATCTCCAGGAATTGTGGTCATTGTAACTCAGCAGCTCTGGTCTCTGGTTACATTAGCTGGGGCTTGTTTTGGTCAATTCCGGGCTCCACACCTACCCCTGAGCTGCAGACTGGTACTGGCCCGGGGACAGTTGGTACCACAGAAAAAAAACGAAAAAAAAACCCACAATATTCATTATTTTAGTTTTATTCATAATCAGTTGTATTTTGTAAAACTACATTCTTGATGTTTGTCAAGTCGCTCGGTCAAAACCCCCCAAGCTGGCAAAATTCTTGGAAGGTTTCTTTTTTTGCAAAAAAGAGCCAGTGAGGAAACGGAAGAGCCTTAGACTTCAAAAATAAAAGAAAGCTGCATTTAATAGACATCAACCAGGAGTCTTTACTCTAAATATGGATTTACTGCAACCCATATTCCACACACCATAATAATAATGCATAATATTCAGCAACTGACTGTCTAATGTTATGGGGATGCTGCTAATAAAGTTGTTCAAACTGTTGATTCACGTTTATCAGATTTAAAAAAATACCAGTTTTTGTGACAGTTACTCTTTTTGTATTTATCTGTCGCACCTAAAAAGTTGGAAAAGGCTGAAGTTGGCGTCCAGTTTTTTAGCTTCCATTTCAACAGTAATCGGTTTGGGGAAAATCTAGATCACATTTGAATGGGTACTACATGGAATCTAGAGTGCAGATAAAGTTTAAAACAGATATTTTTATTTTATCCTCAAAGTTTAGGGAAACTCTTAGGTAAAAACGAAAAAAAGAAATCGGACATCCACTTCAGCCTCATACAGGACGGTCCATGAAAATCTTGTCTGACATGAATCCGGTCGTCGCCTGAAAAAGGTTGGGGATCACTGGTTCACGGTACATTATTGTCGCCAAAACATGTGTCTCAAATGGATGGTGAGAGGTCAATAAAAATGTTTGCTAATATTTTAAATTTACTTGTTTTCTTTTCCTTTTTGGGTGTAGTATTCACAAACAAAAAAGGAGTCTAGAGAAGCGCAAGACACAAAATGTTCATAAAACGTATTAAAACATCGAGTGAAAGTAAAGGAACATTTTCAAAATATATTATATATTAAAGATTCCCTTATAGATATTTCTTTAATGATGACTTTCTGGCAGAGCGAGGTCCATACACAGTAACAATGTTGGAGGGACTAAATGGGAAACAAACAGGAACTCAATTTTCTTCCTATACTAAAGAAAATAACTGCTCAAAAAACTGTAGAGTAAATTGTAGTTTGAGACTTTCCCCAAGGGCATGTCAACTCCTGATAAAAATCTGTTGAACTGATGAACGATGGAACTTTTTTAGTCTTGCTATTAGTGTGTCTGACTTGTGTCTCTGCATTGCATCTTATAATGCTTTAAAGAGAGGTTCTCTGGCTATCAGCAACAGCATAGTTGTGTGTGTGTGTGTGCATGTGTGTGAGTGTGTATGTGCATTTCAAATCAATAAGCCTCAATGCCCTGCATCTTTAAGTCATCTGGGTACCTAGAAGGGAAGATGTTGGGAATTCACACACACATATAAACACACCTTCACTGTTTCTATTGCAGAAAAGTCCTCTGTCAAGGGTTGTATTTTCTAAAATGTATTCAATTAACTTGTTTGGCTGAAATGTTTGTCTTTGATCGTTTTTTGTACTGATTTGTTTGCATGTAGATGTTAGTGTGTCGTCCAAACGGTTTTGGATTGTATTTAACGCTAACTAGTTAAACATCAGATTCAGGAACAGCAGTGTGGTTTCCAACCTGGTTGTGTACTAGCTTAAGACTCTCCTTAACGCTTGTGCTATCTTAGATGACCCCACTCTTACATTGACGTGTTCTCCCTACCATGACAAAGGTGGATAAAGGTGGAAAGATTTCATGTAATCCATGGACACCAGTGAAGATCACAAATCATTGAAGAAAAAGGGTTCAGAGCACTGTCTAGTGGGTCTAGATGACCCAACTCCCAATGTTAAAGTGCCTAGGATAGCACAAGGGTTAATGTGCTGAAAGGTTTTTTGGAGTTTAACTACCGGTAGTCTATATGTGAATTTAAAAAATGGCTTTGAGGGTGTCCCTGTGTTGTCCGGTAGAGGGTGGTGTTTTTTGAGTATGAGGTCAGGAGAATCTTACCAAGGGTGGTCTGGTCCCTGTTCTAGGACTATAGATTGTTACTTAGGTGGCAATGTGATTTGATTGGCGAATCAAGATCAGCTATTAACACATCATACCATGATTCTTACTATTTAATATTATGTTATAATGGTTGATATATGTATGTTTTTTACTGATGTCAACCATGTCAATCAACAACAAATTGAGTTTTTCAGAACTTGTTTCAGTAAAATGAATCTCTGTCTTTTTTTTTGTATTTACAAAAAACTCATGACAGCTAACTTTCAAAATATGAACCTTACTAAATATTAATATATTAATATATTATATTATATGAACATTATTCTCCATTTAAGAACAATTACGTTGAGTGTATTTACATTTTTTATTTTTGCTATACTTAACTATGTTTATAAGGATCACAAATCAGTGACCTCTTACATCACTAATATTAGTACTAGTTTTTTCTGGTACATGAAGCAAATATCAGAATTATGGAGTCCTTGTTACGGCCCTACCCTGTGGGGACCCTAACCCAATGCATGTTGAACTCTGACAGGGCTGCCCTCTGTCACTGGCTTTGTTAATATTCTTTTTGGACAGAATTCCTAGGTGCAGCCAGGGCCCACAGGATTTTCTCTCTACTTTTTGCAGATGATGTTGTCCTGTTGGCTTCATGGAAGGAAGACCTCCAGTGTGTTGGACAGACAAGTGTGAAGTGGCTAGATTGAGGGTCAGGAGGACTGCCAAGTCTAAGACCGTGGTTCTTGACTAGACAAAGGTAGTGTGTTGTCTCTCGGTACCCTAGATGGAGGAGTTTAGGTATCTTGGTCTCTTGCCAACGACTAAGGAAAGAACATAAAATTGAGATGGCAGGGCTCCAGACTGCGACCAATTGCTCGCATTTTGCGACCAAAATTTGAGAGTGTGCGACTGAATTTTACATCCAGTCGCACATGTGCGACCAGTAAATTTGCCTCACCCACCCTACGTCTTTGTTTATTCATTAAATGTGGAAGGGGCACGTCAATGATCAATAAAATAATCTGAGACGCGAGCGCACACACACGCAGGCAGACACACACGCGAGCGCACATACTCATGAAACGCGAGCACACACTCTCGCGTGATGCCCGTCTGTGAGGCGGCCACTGCGTGTGAGAAGAATAAGTCACTGTAAGTGGCTAAAATATGTGGAGGGGGCGGGGCCTAGAGATATTCGCGCGCGCGTAAACATATGTGGGAAGGAAACGAAGACAAATATAGTCACAACCTGAAATGTGCGTCTGAGCTATGAGCAAGCGAACTATTGATTCGTTTTTCCGGCCTGCGGCTAGTGTACAGCAGGGGTCTCAAACTCGCGGTCCGCGGGCTGATTCCGGCCCCCAAGATGATATTTTGCGGCCCCCGCCTTAATATAAAAATTTAATGTTACTGCAGCCCGCCAGTTTTAATGAATGACACTTTTTCATTGTCGTGCACGGAGATGTCCAACCAATCACAGTGGGGTAAATGACTGTTGGGGGCGGGACAATGACAGGGCTTGAAAGCAGGACACCTGACAGCCCCCTCCCTCCCCAGACCACATTAAGGAGTTCCTTACTTTCATTTCTAGAACGTATCTATTCGCTCGTAATTTTCTAAATACACGCAGTCCGTGCTGAACTTTTCTCTGGGTCTCACAGAACCGGAGGAAGGTTTAGTGTTTTGGTTACGGTTATGGCGGCGCATCAAACGGTTTATGCACCGCTGTTGCGGCAGCACACCGCTCCCGCGGGAGTCGGGTCAGCCGAGGAGAATAAATGTCCCCCACGTACGTGCGTGACAGCTAACGGGGCTTGAACTTTAAACACGTGCGGGCAAAAACAACATTAGTTTTAGACACACTGAAAATACGTGGGGAAAATGCAACGATAGACGTGTTTTAGATGAACCGGCACCTCGCCTGGATCGTTGGGGAGACCGGGCCGGGGGGTAGGGGTGGGGGGCTGTGAGATGAAGGCGAATCTGCAGCAAGACTGAAGGACAACAGGAAGTTGGAGTTGTCCTTAACATTCAATTTCGTTTTAATATTCCTCTCCCCCTATGCATGTAGCCTTTTTTAATGAATTGGTATTTTAAATTATTTTAAGTACTCAACTACAAAAACCATCAGGACACATGTCCCATAATGCATTGTTTTGTAGTCTGTAGGGCAGCTTTCAGTCAGTTCAGTGTCCGGGTAGGTTTGCCCCTTGCTCCCACCCCTTTCTCGCAATATTTTTGTGATGATTGACAGTTGATGTTGGAGCAAAAACAAAAATATATGTCTCACACCAGGTGATCTGTGCAGCGTTGAGTCCACCTGGGTGATCTCAAACACGCTTATTGTGCATCTTGGCTACACCTATTTGGTGTCACAAAGATAAATTTCCATCCGTTTTCTTTACTATTTGTACTGTCATGACAGAGATGGTGCTGTCAGTTTACCTGTTGTTGCATTTTCAAAAGTGCAGAATAAAATGTGACAGTGAATTAGAAACAGCACATTGTAATTTCTGCATCTATTATTAAAGTATTTATTCGTAATACAGTGGAAATTAGTAGATTTGGTTAGCATGTTGATTTACGGTATGCGCCCCTAAATTTTCTGGTTGTGCCCCTAAAATTTTAAGTTAGGGGCCACTGTGCTCCTAGTGAAAAAAGTTAGTCTGGAGCCCTGGATGGGGATTGATGCAGTGTTTGTTGTGTCAGATCTGTTGTGGTGAAGAGTCAGAATTTACTGGTGTATTCTGAGCCAGGTTACTCCTCATTCTAATTAATTAAACACGTCTGATCTAGGTGATGACCAGCAAGACGTGCAGGGATCTCGAGGACCAGGATTGGACAGCTATGCTATACAGTGTCTATATTAATGAAGGTTAGATAGTTAACATTCTGGACAGTAGTTGGTAAAAAATATCAGATCTGCATCAATTTGAACTGAAAAATTAGGGAATGCAAACTTGTAACCATTGATGCTGACTCTCAGGAAGCATTTAACATACATTATGAAACCAGTCTGCTTTTAAATGGGCATACTTATTGGTATCTGTGTGTTGTAGCTCACAGCAGAAGGGGTAAATTACTCATTTTGCTTGAGTTGACAAATGTGACTGGAGTATGACACTGAGTTGAGAAATAAAATGCATTCACATCGCAACCCATTGATGCAGGGACCGATGCAGGCACTGCCATAGCAACAGTCCCTTGAAAAAAAAGGTTTTGTTGAAAATTATGGGTGACTCACATATGTCAGGTCAGACTAAGTCTGGGTACCATCTTCAAAGGAATGCATCTATATAAGATTCTAACCTATTAGCTTTGTTTGTACGTGTTTAATGCATGTGCTCATTTAGCATAAAATTTAGTGCAGAGAATTTATATAACCTATTGCTCGCCCAGGAATTGGTCTGAGCCCATTTTTTAATGACAGTAAAATGAAATGTGTACATTGACTGCTTTCCTAAAAGCCAGGAAAAGTAAAATGCTTATGCTCTGCTTTTTTGGGTTTTTATATAGTCTTTGCAGCATTTTCCACTCAATAACCATATGTATTGGTAGGCTATGCATACGAAAGCATGTTGACGCAGTATTGCTCAGTTTGCCATGCATGACTTCTGAGCAATTGTCATTTATTTTGTACCTCCAGGACTAGCTCTGAATTATCTAATGACAACTGGTTTAAGAAATGTTTTTTATAAAGTTCTGTACTTTTTAAATTACACTTTTAACAATTTTGTCCACAGAAGATGATTTATTTAAAATTAATATTAATTTCCTGAATCACAACTAATTTCAGGATCCACACCATTTTCATATGAGTGAAAAGGTCTGTTAATGCACTTCATTTGTGCTTTGTCTAATTTGAGATGTAGAACTTGACAGTTTGATCACACTTCCTTTTCTCTGTAGTTGTTTATCACAAAAATATCAAACAGAGGAACTACCTCACTTTAACATTTTCTATACAATTACAGGGTGGTAGCAAAAAAATTCTTAATTGTGGTTTGTCATTAACATTTCTGTTCAATTGTCATATTTTCCCATTGATTCATTCATCCGTTCATTAAACTACTGGAAGTCCAAACTTAACACACTTGAGCTACTTCCATGAGTGAAAACTCAATGTAATGTCTTGCTTCCTGTTTTTCAAACCTCAAAATAGATTACTTATCCAAGCAGAAACCTTAGTTAGAAACTAGCAAAAAACTGAATTGGAATCTAATCTCTAATGGGGCTCAGAATATATTTCAAAATCCATCTACAAAACCAGAGCATTACTGTCTGTAATGTACAAAGGATGTTTTGAATTGATTATGGGATGACCACAGTAGGGCTGGGTATCACCAATCATTTCCAGAATTGATTAGATTTTTTTTCCGATTCTTTCAATCTACTTGATTCAATTTAATTCAATTTGATTCAATTTTGAATATACATTCGTTAAACATTTGGACATATTTGTTTCAGTTTCAGCTTAGTTTATTTCAAACACAAATGAAAAATCAACACAACACAGTGGTTTAAAAAAGACATAAAACAACACAGTGTGCTTGAAAAGGAGTGGGTTGAAGAGAAATCCTGTCTGCTCCCACCCCTTTTTACAAAACCTGATGATGTGCGTATTCAATACGCGTATTACTATTTACAGATAGGTACGACACATTCACGGTACAATTCTGCATGGCAGCTGTGCAAAAGTGACATTTTTTGTTTAATTAATCGTTTCTGGCCTTATGCAGTACTATTAGTGAAGACATATTTGTATAGAAATACATTAATAATCTAAATATGTTTCATATTTATCTGATACAATTCACATACTGTAAATGTTATTATTGAAATAATAAACCAATGAGATTGTTAACACCATACAGTGTTACACGGGTTCTCAAATGGAGAAGCTCCAATAAAAATGAGCAGATCTTTAACATTGTAAAGGCTCTATAGTGGCTCAAATTGAAAAAAGAAATGTTCTGCCTGTCCTGGAGGGCGTTTCAGTTTGGTGACTAGGTGGAGCTCACGGTGTAGCATTACACAAATAAATGGGCTTTATTTATAAAAAATTATAAGTAACCATTTGTGGTCTACAAATGGTTACTTATAATTTTTTTTTTAAAGAGTTTGGAAAATCCATGCCTGGGAGTATACAAAGCTGTTCATTTATTCATTAATGTACGTTTAGGTTGAACGAGTGTTAGCATTAGCCATCCTATGGGAACTCCATTGTACGTTAGCATCAAGCTAGCGGACTTTGATTTCAATGGTGTTATGCGTTAGGTAAATGGTAAATGGCATATACTTTTATAGCACATTTCTATCTTCTTTCGAAGGCCCAAAGCGCTTTACAGTCACAGACCCATTCACCCATTCAAGGTGGGTGGGGTTCAGTGTCTTGCCCAAGGACACTTCGACACATGGGCGGGTAAGGCGGGGAATCGAACCTGCAATATTCCGATTGGAAGTCGACCGCCCTCCCGCTGCACCACACAAGGAAAGGCATAAAAGATCGATCACTACTTTTATAGATCGATTATAATATTGTAGCGACCTTGGATTTAGCCCCGCCTTCAGCCCCTACGACTCATGGGAAGTGGGGAATCTTGGTGTGAAAACCATGAGTGAGATGGCCGGGAACACAAGTGACGTCCATGCTGTTTGGCTGTTTGTGGTGTGTTCGAACAAATGGGCGTTGATGCTGAAAAGGAGATCTGCTTCTCTGCCTACTTCTTCTTCTCTGAGCCTGTCTGGAGTCGTGCAGTGTATGGGGCACAACAGCTCTTCAATGAAGCCACTTGATTAGCAGCTCGGCAATAGTGACGTTTCAGCTGGGATGTTACAGTATATTAGGCTTGGATCAGATCAGATCAGATCGCTTAATTGATTTTATCAACTCAGCCCTAGGCTTGCACAGTGGCCAAACGACTTGTCCGCCATTTTGTGGCTATTTTCAGATTCTATGGGAAACGAAATCTTTTGTTTGAACAAGCGTCATAAAGTTTCACACAGTCTACAAAAACCAAAGTTTCATTAACCTTTGACCTTGGCCTTGGCTTTGACCATCTTGGATTTCTGAACGAAAAAAAACACCTTTAGTACCTTTTACAAATTTAAAGTCTTCCTATGGATTTCGACCTATCCCTTCCTAAGCATCATTGGGAAGCTATTTGGGAAAAAATTTTGGATTTAGAAGTTGTCGATTTTGAATAATGTTATGGCGAGCTTACAAAAGTGGAGTTACCCTGGTGCTCGCTCATTTTGTTTTTACAGAATATTGTGAAAATTGAATTCATGAATCGTTTGATCATGGTGAATAACACGATATGCCATACAATGTAGACTTATTAGAAATGTGGGCAATTGAGAGAAACCTGTCAAAAGGGTTATTAACACAGCCCAGACGATTGTTGGCCTCATTCTTGCACCCTCCCTCGAGACCATGTCAATGTCACGCTACCAAAGAAATAACCACCAGCAATCCTCCGCGATCCCACCCACCCCGCCCACCACATGTTGGACCTGCTGCCATTCAATCAGATCCCACACTACTTTTTATTTATTTTCCAAGTTTTGTATTTGAGAATTCTTGTCATGTTTTGAAATCAAAGGAATTTGCTCAGAACTGGTCCGTTTTTCCTTTTTGGTTTTGCAACTTGACCTCAGAATTGTTAGGAATGATAAAAATTGTGTATGTAAATACACAATTTGGCACAAGTATTTCTTTGTATTATGATAAGGGGAGCCACATTCCCTTATACTTCCTTTGAACAAATCCCTGCAGCTTCCCCCTGGCACTGTTGTTTCAGTGTCTCATGTATCCTTCAGCACTGTTCTTGCTTTTCATTCTTTGCAGAGTTTTGAAATTTCCAATACCCACATCCTGAATTACTCACTTGTCCCAGTTTTTGGCCAATGCCTCATTTTTTTTCTTTTTGCCTTTACTTTCTATCTTTCTGCAGGCTTTTATGATCCATCTACAGTAGTACTGACTGAGGAGTGAGGAAACAAGTTTTACACTAAACCCTCCCGCTGCATCCATGCCGCCACCTGCAGACATCGTCAAGGTGGCCATTGAATGGCCGGGGGCGTTCCCCAAGCTTATGGAGATTGACCAGGTAGGTGCTAACACGACCTAAAAAAAATCTATGCATGCCTCATCATATGTACTTGTACTACATGCACTTGTTTTACATGTTCAAATGACTATAAACTCTGAAACTTATATTGTTCCTGATTGTTGAACAGTGTTCTGTTACACTGTAAACAATGCTTCAAAAGGGCAGGGCGAACATGATCAGGGTAAGATGCTGCTCTGGCATTCTTATCATCAATTTGTCCAATTAAACTCAAGGAAGGGCCCTTAATTAAAGATTTGACTACTAAAGCAGCCGCAGCATCCAATTGTTCAACTATGTAAACAAGGAGGCTCAGAGGATGCTCCTCATCCAAATATGCACAAACATGGACAATTATTTATGTATCTATTTGCTTATTTGTTTGTTTAACCTGATATTTGGTGAGCTGTAATTGTACTGTTTTCATTGGGCTGCCATGATTAGTGAATTTTTCTTGTGAAATAAATAAAGTTCAATTCAATTTACCATGATTCTCAGACCTAGACCAAAATAATGGCATCCCAACTGTCTGTCCGTCCATCCATCCGTCCATCTGTCCATCCGTCCATCCATCCATCCATCTATCCATCCATCCATCCATCCATCCATCCATCCATCCATCCATCCATCCATCCATCCATCCATCCATCCATCCATCCATCCATCCACATGTCCATCCGTCCGTCTGTCCATTCATCTATCCATTCATGCATCTTCTGAAGCCGCTGAATCTCTTTTGAATTGAAGGCCAAGGGTTGATGGAGCTACTTTTGAGCAAAGGCTGGGTACTTCCTAGACAAGTCGCCAGTCTATCGGATGTCATGGTGGTACCCGTGACTTAATATTTTGCTTCATAACATTTTGAGGGAATCACTGCTAGAAAACTGTCAATGAGACTCCTGCACCTGTCAACTCCTCATGAGCAGACTGCTCCTGTTGGTTTGAAGAGTGTTTTTTTCAGACAGCATGTAACAATGCCTTCTAATGAAGCTCAATAGGATTTAGAAATAGATCAAGGGTCATAGAATGCCACTGTAGATTTTCTTCTCAGCCAGTTTTGGGTGTTTGTAGCGGTGTGCTCTGGGTCATTGTCCTATTGCAAGACCCATGGCCTGTAACTGAGACCAAGCTTTCTGACTCAGGCCAACACATTTCTCTCGATAATCCCTTGACAGTCTTGGGATTTCATTTTGCTAGATGCAGCGAAGCAGTCCCAAAACGTAACAGAGCTTCCTCCATATTTCACATGAGGGACTATGTTCTTTTCTTGATATGCTTCATTTTTTGAATCTGTGAACATGGAGCTTATGTGCCCTTGCAAGATGTTCCATTTTTTTTGTCTCAGATGTCCATAGGGCATTCTCCCAGTAACTTAGTGGATTGTCAGCAAGTAGTTTGGCAAATTCCAGTCTGGCTTTCTTACGATTTGATTTCAGCAATGATGTCCTCCTGGGTTGATTCCCCTTGAGTTTACTTTGGCTCACAGGACTGATGGTGGAATCTGACACTGATGTTCATTGAGCTTGAAGTTCACCTTTGAACTCTTAAGAAGTTTTTCTCTCCTCTTTTGTTACCATTTGTGTTTTCCGTCTCTTTGATTGGTCATCAAATTTCTCTCTGTGGTCACATCCAGGGAGGTTGCCTACATTCCCATAAATCTTACATTTCTGAATAATACGTGGAACTGTTGTCACAGGACCATCAAGCTGCTTGAAAGCTCTTATAACCTTAACCATTTATGTGCTTGACTATAACTTAATCTCTGTCCTCCTTGAACAACTCTTTCCTTCACTTCCTCTCCGTCATGTCACCAAACATCACAGTGACCACATGTAGCTCTACTGTAGCTCTACATGTAGCCAACTGATGCAACTTTGTCAACAAATGTGAATTAGCGGACGCATCTTGGATCAAGTTGTCCCTTTGATCTTTCAATCCAGAATGATAGGTCTTCTTAACAGATAACCCTGCTGAAAGGACCCCTACTCACTTTTAGATTTTAAATAATAAAGATGAGCCTTTTTTGCATTTTCTTTTCAGAAGGTCTTGATTCATCCTCTTGCCTCTTCCCTTTGCTATCCCACACTGTCTTATCATTCTCTTGTCCCACCTGTTTTCTCCTGCCATTCTTTGTCCCTTATTGCTTTTGCTCTCATTCATTCCCCCACACTCTCCTCCTCCCTTTGTTGTTATGGTGAAACTCACATTGTGCCTCTTCTTTTCTTGTCTTTCAACGTCACCTCCCTCCTCTTCCTCCTCTTTCTTTTAACAATAGACAGTGCTGTAGCGTATGGATTCGCGAGTAATGGCTATGGAGAGTTTAAGCCTTGAGACCAATAGAAACGGCATCCCTTTCAAAAATACAAACTTGTTTAGCTGTGTTTATTGTTAACACTGGTGCAAACTGTCTTGTGTGATTGTTTTTCTGCGGTTATGTCTGTGTTGCAGCATACCTAGTTGTTGATGCTTCTTTGGGTTTACATGTTGCAAAAGAAAGCAGAAACAAAGGATTATTTCTTGAGTTGTATTGGTGGGATTAGAAAAGCTTGGCAGTGTATTGAAATCTTTCATGTTAATAAAGTAATCTACTCTTTTGTTACTGCTGTATACATTTTTTATAAATCACTGTTGGGTCATTTCATACAAGGTCATTTTTAGCTTTCACTTTAAAGCATGAATTCAGTTTTGATCCAGATGACCTTTTTTAGCTTTTCATTCTTACATATTAATCTCGACGAATCATATGTCTATATAGATGTCTACTATATTTTCTTATTCAAACAGAACTTAGCCCTATACATTAAACATGCTTGAGTAGATGCTTTGGGGGAAATTACATATGACTTTTTAAAGTTCTAAGTGTGATTTTATGTGATGAAAGCTCAAATCAAATGGCAGCAAATTGGTTAATAATTTTTACTTACTTGTGTCCTTTCACAGCAAAAAGATTTTATTTCTACCGAAATCAAAGAAATAATACATTCTGAAATCTCAGTTTCAAAGATACTTTTGATACTAAATTGGTAAGGGCTTCATGGAAATGTATAAGACTACTGTAAGAGTTGGGTGAAACTTATTTGCAGTATTTATCAATTTTAGATGTCTCATTTTATCTGATTGTTTTAATAATAATAATGGATACAATTTATCTGCGCTTTTCCAGACGTTCAAAGTGCTTATATATGTCCATTATTCATTCACCTCATTCATATTTGTAAGACATCTACAAATGCCAACAAAAGTCTTATGAATGTCTCAAAGGCCTTAGACATGCCTGTAACTGTCTTCATAGCAGTATATTATCACTTATGAGGCACAAGTAGAATATCTACAATTGCTAATGAAAGTCTAATATTATCTTATAAAGGCCATAAAACGGCTTACTAATGCTTGTCAATGTCTTATAACTAGATTATTAAGGAATCTTATGGTAAATCATTACCAAATATTTAAATTTTAAAACTTGTCTCTTGGCTTTATTTTTATTCTTGAACTTTTTCAATTGAAAATTTGATTCTTGTTGAAAATTACAGTCAGTGTTGTTCTTTTTTTATCCGGGTTACATCAGAATTCACATCTGTTACTTTATTTTATTTTAATATTTCAATGTAATTGTAAATGAGACTTGCTTTAATGGAAATCATTTAGGAGTTTTACAGTTTCCAAAATGACAGACATAATTCCCTCTTCTGGTTTACAGAAATGCCTGTACACACAGTCATGATGAATGAAAGGAGCTTAAGACATGATCGGAATTCCCACATTCATACATTCCCGTGGAAAAGCGGTCCTAGAAGGCAGCTTCTCATTCTGTCATTCCTGTTTTGGATATCAATTTCAGCCCACTCTCAGCTAAACTGAAGTCAAGCCAAGAGGGCAAACTAAATGTAGCTTTGTTTTTTCAACAGAAAAAGCCTCTCTCAGCCATCATAAAGGAGGTTTGTGATGGGTAAGTCTGCACTATTGCTTTTAAAAATGCATTTCTAAAATAAATACAAATCCTATGAAAATCCTACAAGATCTATAATTATAATAAATTTTGTGGGTTTTTTCTTCATAATTTGATGCCTCTAGGTGGTCCTTGGGAAGCAATGAAAACTTTGCTTTGCAGATTGCTGATTCAACAAATTTCTACATAACAGAAAAGGTTTTTTATTTGATTTAATATAAGTAAAAATATGCATCATGAGGAAAGCAGAAGGCTGGAAGGATGTGGTTTTAACTTTTTGGATCCTGAAAATTCTTCACAGAATCGCAACAACATCAAGAATGGCTCTATTCTCCGCTTAACCACCTCTCCTGTAAGTCTGAGTGTTTTTTATTCACAACCTAATTCCAATTTGTGTTCACATCTTGATCTCTGTTTGTGTTTTTACTGTTCAGTACCAGACTGCACTCCAGCTTCATGAACGAATCCAGTCGTCCAGCATGGATGCAAAGCTTGAGGCGCTGAAAGACTTGGCCAATGCCTCCCGGGATATCACCTTTGCACAGGAGTTCATTAACCTGGACGGCATCTCGCTTCTTACTCAGATGGTGGAGAGTGGGACTGAGTAAGTCAGATGTCTTTTTGCCCCACTTTTGCAGCTGTTAATGCATTTTTCCTCTCAGGCAAAGGAGATTTCAATTCTTTGTGTTTTTTTGTCATTGTGTGTTTTTTTTTTGCTTTTGTCTTTAGCCGATAAATGTTGCAAATATTTTTTTAGGCCTAAATTCTTAATACTCTTAATACTAATTGATTAAAAACTGATTACTTTTTTGTAAAAATATGCTGTCTGCCAAGTGCAGCTTAGCAAATTGGCACAATTGCAGCCTATTTAAAGTCCACTCTGATCATCTTTTGATCTATAGGAAAAGTGTTCCCAATGGCCTATTAATTATGATTATGCTGTTTTTTTAGCCAAAAATAAAAACAAAAACTGTGTTTCTGTCTTGGACATAGTCTCTGCAGTGCTGCAATTAAAATTCCCCTCGAAATTGTAAACGGGACTGTTGATGCTGAGCAACCCCGCCCCCCTTCCTCTCCCCGTAGCTGAGAACACGGAGAAGGCAGCTTGTGTCCCACCCAATGTATTTTCTACGTCACAAATAAGCATTTTTCCATCTGCTCCCCATTCACAACAGTTTGAATAAAGACTTTTTCAAGTTAATTTTCTTTATATGAAATGGCCCAAGAACATGACAAAAACACCATTATCGTCAGAGTGGGTCTTTACAGTTTCCATCACGCCTTATCGCTAAAAAAACAAAAAACAAACAATCTACACAAATCTGCATGTTGGCATAAAAAGCTGATGTTCTGGAGTTGCACTTTTCTGTACCCCTCAAGAAAATATTAACTTATGCCACGATTTTTATTTTAAATCTAGTAGTGCAGATGTTCAGCTCGAAATGCTGTGGAACAGATGTACCGCTTTTTCTATACTAAGAAGCGAATAAGTGGTCTATTTTTGAACTTATTTCATAAAATATAAGGTGCATGAAGTGAGACAAAAGAGTCTGGGATAAGTCCTTGAGTCAGACTTAATTAACTGCATTCACAGAAACTCCAGGACCTTTTGGTAACACGCTACACGTTAGCCGTGTTAGCATGTTCACAATACATGTGACTCCAAGCCTAAAAAACAGACTGATTCCGCTAAAACATACGTAACTGTATTGTAAAGTGTTGCCGAGTTGCGGTTGCCGAAAGAATGTCAATACTGGAGCTGAAGGATTACATTTGTTGCACAATAACACCTAATTAAAAAAACCTCTAAGCTTCCTGTCCACATTTTTTGTGAGCTTCTGCAGAATTATTATTGTAACTATAACCACATCAACCTGATGCAAGGGTATCCAAGAAGGACGACTTTGGACCAAGTTTGCCGTAGAAAAGTGTCAGACACGTTTTCCTCATCAGGCTTTGATGTTTAGAAATATTTAGAGAAAATGTTTATCACTCAAGTGGCATGTCATTTTGAAACTTTAGTGTCTTAAAGGGGGACTGAAGGCTCTGGAGAACCTTTTCTCTCAGGATAAAGTGAGAATCTATTATGTTGAGGTGACATTTTCTCAGCCTTGGTGCCTGGGGACTGAAAAGTGGGTTCACTTCTTTTTGTGCTTGTGCATCAGAAGAAGCACACCGTGCCTCTTATATAGGCAGACAAAGCGAAGATGAGAGTGTGCAAATGTAGACGCTTTCACAAGCTGACATGTGGCACAAGCTTGCAGCTGCCAGGCATTCTCAGTGGCTTCTTTTTCTGCTTCCTGCAATTCTCATTATCTAACTTCCACAACAGAAGAGGAAGAGAGGAAGAGATCATGAAATGATTTGTTCAGATTGAATGTTTGTGCACAAATGTTCCAAATTTCATCTTACTAGTCAGACAGTTAGACAAGCATAAAAAGCTGTTATACTTGCTTGCAATACTATTAGAGCAAGACTTCCTTTTTTAAAATTAAAGCCTCATGTTTTGTTTTTTAGGGGTATTCTTCAAATATCTTAATTTCTCTAAACAGAATCACTGAAGCAGCACAGACGTTAATGTATTCCACTGCGCTCTTGGCCCTTTGAGAAAATATTACTTTATGTAAATCAGCATTGCTGGGTATTCAGCTATGGAGACACTGAGAATGGCGTGTTTGTGTGGATCTGCTTCACCGTTACGATTCATAGATATGCATAACGATACAAAACACACACGCGCGTCATTGCATCTGCCAAGAAACCTGGTGCAAGGTAATTATTTAGGAGCAGCGGGTCTTAAAGTTCCCTGCTGGCTGGGCTGCACCGTGATTTAATCAGTTTTGCCAAGCACGTGGTAAAGTGTCCACGTGAAAAGCCAGTTTGTGCTGTTGTCCTCTTGAACGTCTCAAGTCATGGACAGATATCACCATCTTCTGGTCTAACAAGGAACAGCAGCATTTTTTCAGTTAAACGTGAGCTTTCTGGCACATGATATTGAGACGGCCTCCGTTCTTTCTTCTGAAAATTCTGAGTTAAGAGGACACGACATCACAGCAAGTTCTTTGTTTTAACCAGTAGATGATGTGCAATTTGTTCAAGTTTTCAAAGGAGGAGAAATCATTACTTTTGAGTTACCACTTTATTCATGTTAAATTAGAAATGGAATAATTCTCTAAATTTTAGTACCAACCAATATTTGTTTGGTTATGAAAACAGTTTTCAAAACTATCAGAGATGTGTGATGTCACATATAGAAAACGAAATGTTTTTACGCGATACAGACACCGCCATGTTGGAACCAAACGGTAATTGGTTGGAGTAGATCTGAGTCATCATTTCTATGGGCACCACTTCACCAATCAGGAGCCAGCTTGTTGGAAGACCACACCCCCACCATCTAAAAAGCATTCATGGGAGAATCTGTCAATCAAATGCTTTGAACGTTTAAAGGAAAGGATGAAAAAAAATAGAATTATCAATAAAATGTTTAAAAAAAAGATAACAGAGCAGGAATGATTAATCTGATGAATAGAATGGAGCCAGAGGTACTTTATGTTTGGAACGCAAAGGGGGGAGGGGTCACTCAGTCCGGTTCCCATATACAATCAATGCTTCAATAAATAAATAAACAAACCGAATAGCAGTCCACCTCCACAATAAATGATTTTAAGGAAAAATCAAACCATGGATTTGATACATTTATAATGCCTTTTTAAGTAAAAATTGCTTACAATTATTATTATAAATATATTTGTCTGGTTCCTTTCATTTTACAGGTGAAGAAGATGCTGATATTTCTGTAGATTTTCCATATGAACATTCAAAACTTACAGAAATAAAAAAAAAATATTTATTTTTATACAAATAACAAGTTCAAATAAAACTACTGATTAGTTATAATTACCAGGTTAAGACAATTCCATAAATCTTTTTTGGACACTTTTATATAAATACCTTTTTTGTGCTTGGAGTTTTCTTTTCTTTCCTCGATATTTCTGCTTCGCATGCTTCCTGTAGCCGAATAGACCAAGTTATCTTTAGCCTATTGAAACAGTTCTGTTTTGTTTTAACCTGTGATTCATTTTGTAGCAAAAACGGTCAGTTTGACTCGATGGAAGACTAGACTCCTTTCTGGTGTCTGCCAGCGGTGTTTTGGACTCATGTGTGTTGTTCCCTGTTCCGTCCTTGTTAAGAATTTAAGTTAATGATGTTTTCTTACCAAATGTGACACCAAAGTTTTTCAAATGTTTGCAGGCGCTATCAGAAACTACAGAAGATTATGAAGCCCTGGTAAGCCCCTCCCTTTCCCACTCCCCCCGCAATCGTACAATGTCCTTTGCTCTTCCTCACCTGCTGGTCGCGTCTGCATGATTTAGACCGACCGTGGTGCCTTGTGGGAGTTTTTGACCGACTCGTTTAACTAACTGGCTTTCGTTCTTAAATGAGTGTTGCATGTGGTCAAAATAACTCTCAGGTTCTTAAGCACAGACTGAAAGAAGGCCAAGATTTACTTTTTAATTCAACTTCTTAAAAAAGAAAAGAAAAGAAGAAGAATTTAAAGCATAATTCTTTTAAAGTTTGGTCAAAGTCACTGCTTACTTCATGTTAAATCTTGGTGATCTTTACAAAATGGTGCTCAGGGCGAGGGGGGCTTTCTCTGCACCTACTATGACCTTTTTCCTCAGCTTCTTGTTGACTTTGAGTTTTTTATCGTCACAAAATAATCTTACATATACATTCATTTTTGTTCAAATCTGCCAAACAAAAATCAGTTTTCCATTTTTATTATTTTGTAGTTCTGACCCCTCCAAGGGCCAGTGGTTAAAAAAAAAAAAATCAGATGAACCGTGGGTACAGTTTATCCGATTTTTTTGTTCTTTTTAACAACTGGCCCCTGGAGGGTTCCGTATTGTAAGGATCTGCTGTCCAAAATTGTAGTTTGTACAATACCATCTGCAAAAGTCTTTTAGTCTTGTACTTGTGGGTTACTAATAATGAATTTTCACCAATCATCTATGAGGTGTCGTCAATCCACTGCTCATCCAAGACTTTCAGATTAAAACCTGTGCTAATGTACAAGACCTGGACATGACAAAAAACCAAAGAACTAAGTGTTCCCTCAAATTATTATTAGTGACCACAAATTAGTAAGCTATGTTTTTGTGCACAACTTGCCACAAATTCATAGTAGGAACTGAAAATGACAAAATGCTCATTAGTGTGGAAAAAATATAAATTTGTGTGCACAAATTATTATTTTTTATGTGCACAATTTAGCATTTTTGTGTGCATGAATTAGCATTTTATGGGAACAGATTGTTACACTGTGGCCAAAAATTAAGTAAGAATGGAATAAAATACTAATTTGTGTGCACAAACTGCTAATGGGGGGCGACAGTGGCTCAGGTGGATGAGCGGGTCGTCCGATGATTGAAGGATCGGCGGTTCGATTCCCCGCTCCCACCAGCCAAAATGTCGTTGTGTCCTTGGGCAAGACACTTTACCCTCCTTGCCTCCAGTGTGGCTCCACTGGTGTGTGAATGTGTATGAATGATCCCGGTGATGGTCAGAGGGGCCGTAGGCGCGAACTGGCAGCCACGCCTCTGTCAGTCTGCCCCAGGGCAGCTGTGGCTACAAAAGTAGCTTACCATCACCAAGTATGAATGAGGAGTGAATGAATAATGGACATAATGTTAGCGCTTTGGGTGTCTTGAAAAGCGCAGATAAATCCAATCCATTATTATTATTATTATTAATTTGCACTTTTAAAAATGCCTATAAAATCCCAACTTTTGTCGCCACAAAATGCTGATGTGTGCCTACAAAAAAATTTTTTTTTTTCACACAAAATAGTATTACTTGGCCACAAATGATTCAACTTTTTAATTAATTAATGTAATGCTGAACATCGCAGCTTTTTATACTTTTAATGTTGGAATTTCCAAAGTTCAGTGCTCAAATTTGCCTACAGTTACCTTTTTACAGTTTTGTTTCCAAACAATTCCATCACATGTTTTAAATGTAATTATGAACACATACTGCAAGAGTATGTATTTTTTTTATTTTTTTCTATTTAAATTCATGGACATAATTACCTAACAAGTTACTTCACGGATATGAACGTGCGTGTTTTAAGACTCCTGAAGATTAGGATACTTTTCTACCCACAAATTTTTACAGGTTTTTTTGTTTGTTTTGCAAAGGGAGTAACATTGAATTAATGCCAAATGTGGTTAAGACAGTTAAAAGTTTAAATCATTTTAGTAAGAAAATTCTGCAGAATCGGATTTTAGAGTTATGTAAGAGGTATGGAACGTCAAAAGGCGAGTCAAAGCACAAATGAAATCATGAAACTGCCAAAGTAGCATCAGAACATGCAGTTGTTTATGATGCGTTTTTTTTCTAAGGCCATGTGATTCATGGTACCAGTGGAACTACATGACTTTTCTATATAATGTAGCCTACATGACTTTTCTATATAATGTGGCTTCCTGTTCCTAACTAAATGGCTCCCAGCATGTGCTCTTTTGGCTCTTATTGTAGGCCTGTCTCCCACTAACTTTACCTCTGTTTCTTTGACTCTTTGCAGCAGCATTGAACTGTTCTCTCCGCTACGTCGCTGCTTCTGCCAACTCCCGCTGTCAGGCCATCTGGGCTTTGGAGTCATCTGATAATAACATGTTTCCTGTGGTCTGTTTGTGCTGTCCTGCAGTTTCGGTGACTTGTTGTCCTTTACTCTAACGGCCTTTGTGGAGCTGATGGATCATGGAATTATCTCGTGGGATACTTTCTCTGTGGCTTTCATCAAGAAGGTTAGCCCCAAAAAGATATGCATAAAAAAACAATCATCATGCCATGCCATTTCTGGTCACAGGCTTGTAACACATCTTTAAAACCTCTGCAAACATTGTACAAAAAATCTGTTAAAACCCAACATTGTTCACCATTGTCCAATATTTTAAAAACATGGATTACTGAGTTGGTCAAATTTTCAAATCTCATGTACAGAAAATCATTCATGGCTTATCATCCCCTCCTACTCACCAGTTTATTACCATCCAGATAGCTGATCACAACAGAACTCGGAGTGCAGTCAAAGGAGACTGTATCGTTCCCTTTAGAAAAAATATTTTCGGTCAGACTGCTTTTTCTGCTAGAGCTGCTACTGAGTGGACCTTAACCCCAATAACTATTAGAAATCAAAACACATAGAATTCATTTAAGACACAGTTAAAGAATTGGTTCATAGACAATCAGAGCTATCAACACTAAGTAAACCTCCCAATCCCCGCTACCATCTTGTCTTGTATGTGTATATATGTTCATACATTTGTCTGATTTGGATTGTTTTATCGCCAATTTACGTTTAGGTTAACTGCTAATTTTACTGAATATATGGTTTTATATATGGACGTAATGTTATGTAAATATGTTATTTGATTTGGATCTTTTAGGAGGATTTTAACATCTACCTAGGGACTGCAGATGAAAAATAGCCTTTTGGCTAACTCTGGCATATTGACAGAAATGTTTGTTAATATGTGCTGTCCCTGTATCTAATGAATAAATAAATCTTTAAAAAATAATATTTTCATCATATTCATGCAGGATGGAAGGCTTGTTAGACAGTCATGCTTTAATGTCAGTGTTTATTTTATTTTATTTTTTTACCACTGACTGTATGTGATACCTGGACCGAGTGAGTATGACATCACCCATAAAAAATGTGTGTAACTTCCGGGTCCAACGAAATAAAGTCAATTTAGTAGCCATTTTTTCACAACAAGGACGCCACCATGTTGGAACTTGTCAGTAAGCAGTGATTGGTTGGCGTCAGTTTGAGTCATCATTCTATTGCAAGTATGCTCACAAATCAGGAGTGAGCTTGTTGGAAGGTCAAAAAAATGTTACGTTGGACAAGAGAACATATAGACTTTTTTTATTGAGGCATCTGATTAGACAGTTTATAACTTGAACAACTTGAACTACAGAAACAATATCAGGATGTGTTAGTTATCATTCTGACAAATGGAATAAGTAATTGTTGTTTATTTCTCTATAGAACACTAGGATTTTGGCTTCTTATCTGGTATGCAATGGAGGAAGGGTCCTTAAGTCCAATTCTGTTAAACAGTCAATGGATTTTACCTGTTAAATCATTTAAGTTGACTCACTTATTATTTGTTATGCTAGGTGTTTAACCTTTTTCTGTGATTAATATTATTATCATTTAGGATATATTTGCTGCTTTCTTTTGTGCAGATTGCCAGCTTTGTGAACAAGTCGGCCATGGACACGGCAGTGTTGCAGCGCTCCTTGGCCATCCTAGAGTCCATGGTGCTCAACAGTCAGGATCTTTACCACAAGGTGGCGCAAGAAATCACCATTGGACAGCTCATTCCTCATCTCCAGGGGTAAGTAGATGGAGTAAGCATTACTTGTCCTTACTTTAAAAAAAATGTTTTTTTAATGTATTTTATATTTCCTGTTTTTAATAATGTTGCTTTGTCTTCACTTCACTATTCTGAGCTGTTTTATAAATCTTGTCTTTAATATGTTTCTTTTTGGGGGGTTGGGGTTGTGGATTGCAGGACTGACCAGGACATTCAGACTTATACGGTTGCTGTGATCAATGCACTGTTCCTCAAAGCCCCAGAGGAGAAGAGACAGGTGAGGTTAAAGTGTTCATATTTAGCATATCTACCCTGTACTATCAGTTCATATGGCAATCAGCGGTGTCCTTCTCTGTTATGTTGAACTTTTATGGATGGATGGATTGAGGAATGGATGATTGGATGGATGGATGGATGGATGGATGGATGGATGGATGGATGGATGGATGGATGGATGGATGGATGGATGGATGGATGGATGGATGGATGGATGGATGCATGGATGGATGGATGGATGGATGGATGGATGGATGCATGGATGGATGGATATGGTCTGTAAATGACTCAATCTAGTTATATGCAAGTAATAAGATTTTTGTTTTAATGGGAAAGGTGATATTTGGGATTTATCCATGCTTCAGTTGTAACCTGTCATTTAGAACAAGCATGTTGCTGACCACGTTATCGCTTACGTCAGAGCCACAACGCTCAACGATGTTCTCATTGGTAACAATTGGTAATAATAATCATTTTTTGTGCAACTTGACCATTCATAAAGTCAATATTCTGACTCCTAAGTACAATGGAGCAAAGAAAGTATTTGGCAGTCCCCAAACTTAGAAGTCATCCTCTTAAAATTGGATGTGATCTGTAAAGTTTATCATAGATACGTTTTAATTGTGAGAGACGGAATGGATTAAAAAAAGAAACATGGAAACCCCATAAATGATTCTTAATTCATTTATTAGTTCAAGGGTTCAGAAAATAAGTATTTGGTCATTAACAAAAGTATACGGTACTTTAATACTTAATATTAATGGCAATGCCAGACAAGACAACCTTGAAATGGTTTTTTACACTACCACTCTTTTGTTGCCCAGGCAGTGTTTGGGATCATTGTCACGCTGGAAGATCCAACCATGTTTTATTCCTATGGTTCTCACTGATGGAAGGAGGATTTTGCCCAATATATCACCATTCATGGCCCCATTCATCACTTCCATAATCATCCTGTCCCCTTTGCAGAAACATAACCCAATCGCATGATGCTTCCACCCCCATGCTTCAAATTGGTGTTCTTGGGATCCAACTCAGCATTCTTTCACTCAAAAAAAGTAAAAGTTGAATTTTTAACAGAGTTCCATTTTGGATCCTTGATATCCTACCAATTCTCCTAGGAATCGTCCTGGTGGTCTCTGGCACACTTTAAAAAGGCTTGGGCATGGGCTGTTCTCAAACTAGAGGACCTTTGAGCACTGCAGGACTGTAACCATGACATTGTTGTACATTAGTACTATTAACCTTTGTGTCTGAGGTCAAAGCCCTCTTTAGGCCATTGACCAGTTCCCCCCCCATGTAGTGCTGGACTGGACTGTTTCTTCACATTTCCCAAGATTCCACAAAGTGAGATCTTACATGGAACCCCAAATTGAGGGAAATTGTCACTGAATGATGCTTTTTTCCATATTCTATTCTCACCAAGCTTCTTGCTTACCCGCTTACATATTTAAAGTATGATGGTGCCTGCATTTGGCTTTTTTTACTCTATTTTTTTTCTCTTCACTTACATCTTTATATCAGTCCCAGGTCAAGCACCTCTGCTATACAACCATACAATCAAAGAACTTAGGTTTGGTACACAGTGACTATGGAAAATCCTTTGGCACTTGGGAGGACTACAGACAAATTTTCTCCATTACCATTTGTGTCCCTCCTCCTCATCTAAATATAGGCTCCTCAGGCCATCTGGCACTGGTAACTGTAAGAAAAAAATCTGAGAAGAGGTATCAAAGTTGGTGTACAAGTGGAAAGCCATCATGTTCCTTATGATGTGGGTCAATTTGGCAACTGCCAAATACTTTTTGCCCCACTGTTTTGCTGAAAATGCCATCCACTCTTTGTCCCAAGCACCAAAACAATCAGATCTTCAATCCGTTTTTTTCCTGACATCATTTCAAACTTTTTTTTGACCACTACATTCACTCAACTTACCCTCTTTGTCTCTGACCTTGTCTCTTCACTGCACACGACATGGTAGTATGATGAGCACATTGTGGACATCCTAGACTGTCCTCTGACAGTAAGTGCACCCTTGACTAGCACACTCTGTAGTTTGCATTGTAGATGATTTTCTAATATACCATATTTTTTCGGACCATAATGTGCGTTTAAACTATTTCACACTTCTCAAAAATTGACAGATCGCCATATAATCCCATACATCTCATGTATTAATTTTAGTTTTATCTGATACACGCCACTCAAAAATCCTTCAGGTACGACTGTGGTTGGCTACGATACTACGCTTGGATGGAATGGCTAAGTCTTATGGCTACCATAATAAGGGGCCTTGCTTTATCATAATGAACTGAAAACATAGGTATATTGTTTGTATTTTATGTGTTATATTTTGTGTTGTATTTTAAGTAGTTCAATAAAGTTGAAGTATATGTTGCAAATACCTAGATATTGCAGATAAAAGACGCACAAATAGATGACAACAGTTTCCTAGAATATTGAAGTTATTTACAGAACTTCCCATAGACTCCTCTGACCAATACCCTGCTGCCTTTTGCAGTCGTTAGGAATTCTGGGTAGTGTAGTAAACCACATTATACCACAGTTTTCTTTTATTTTATGTGGGAAAATAGCCCATTGATATTGCACACTATGGTCCGAAAAGAACGGTCTTTTGTTTTTCTAGCCTTTACATGCACACTTGATGGTGTGCCACAGGCCTTTTCGTTTGCCTTGCTTGTCTAAAGTTTAGCGTAGAGAATCCCCAAATCTCAATTTTTTACCTCAACATATTTATGATCTTAGATCAATGTTGTTCTTGTTACCCCCCACCTTTTATTAAATTTCCTTATTTTTTGTCTTTTTCTTCTTCTTTTTCTTCTCTTTCTACAGGAGATGGCCCACATTCTGGCCCAAAAGCAGCTGCGCTCCATCATTCTTACTGTAAGTTCATTTTTATTAGCCGTTTTTTCAAACTTGAATAACAGCATGTTTTACCTTCAAAATGATACTCTAAAATTTTCTTACTTATCACCTGTGTCTACTATTTTTCTTCATTTGCTTCCCTATCTGTATATTCCACAAAAATCCTTGACTTCCCTTTTCTTCTGACCTTTTTTCTTGCTTACTAAACTAGTTTACCATTTTGTGCAGAATGTGATCCGTAATCCCACACCCATCAATGATGAGATGGCACACCAGCTATATGTGCTGCAGGTGCTCACTTTCAACTTGCTAGAGGACCGCATGATGACCAAGATGGATCCCCAGGACCAGGTCAGTAAGAACTATTGCTTTGTTCTACAAATAAAACTTGGTAGACGTGTTTTTAAAAATTCTAAATATGCAAATTCCAAAAGCTATGTGAATTTATGGCCAGTATTTTTTATTCTTCTTCTTTCTGATTGTTCTTCAGGCTCAAAGAGACATAATCTTTGAGTTGCGGAGAATTGCCTTCGATGTGGAGTGTGAACCCAATAACAGCGGCAGCATCGAGAAACGCAAGTCCATGTACACCCGTGACTACAAAAAGCTGGGTTTTATTGTAAGTTTAACACTTTTTGTTGGTCTTTCAAAAAAAAGGGTTTTTGGTCATAAGTCAAATCAGTAACTAAGTAAATGGATGAAGTTTCTAGTGACTTGATCTGTATGCTGATTCTTAACTGTGACTGAAAAAAATCAGCTAAATCTTTGGTTTCTTTGGTGTTCGCTTGTTTTTAATCCTTTACCCATCTGCAGTGTCCTCAGTCCAGATTAGAGTAAGAGAACTGTCTGGCTGTAGCCACCAATGAGGCTTTTAGTGAACAGCTCAACCTAACACCTGAGTCTGCTAGTAGACCCACCCACCACGAGCATTCGCCAAACCGTCCCCATTCAGTTCTGGACCAACCAAATACACCAGGCAACCCCTACTTTCAGGAGGGAAAGACAGAGCCCAAAACAAATGTAGGTTCCCTCATGGAAAGTGAACAGCATCAATAGTGGTTCTTTGAAAACCCATCTAGCAGAAGATTTGTTTTGAGGATCAATCGGCTTCCTTATTGTTCGTTGTGGATGACCATCCTGATCGAGGGCGATTCCCACAAATATGATACCTCGTTGAAGTGCTTTTGAAGTTGGGGTAAAGGCGAGTGGTAATTGTAGATGTTGAGTTATTGCATCAAGCAGAAGTATGCTGGCCTATCCTCTTTGCATGACAGACCTGGTGCACTTTAACAGTGGAGTGGCCACTGCAACAGTAGCCTTCAGCTGAGGAAATCCCGTGAGAACAGCCAGAACTCACACTTCTCTGTGTAAATCTTCCATCAATCCGTTTTCTCGACCTATCACTTTTAAACGGAATCACGCGAATTAAGTTATGGCCAACAGTGCAGTACAGGACATTTCTTTAATGTACTTAGCTGGGACAGATTTAGCCTAATACAACAGATGAGATTAGCTCTTCCACTGTGCTGTTCTGATTCAGCAAATCAGCTCCTCATCAATATTTGCAGA
The DNA here is from genome assembly GCA_037389245.1 of Oryzias sinensis. Lineage (NCBI taxonomy): Eukaryota > Metazoa > Chordata > Actinopteri > Beloniformes > Adrianichthyidae > Oryzias > Oryzias sinensis. Next base: position 37,988,972 of record CM074488.1, on the reverse strand, counting down.
GGTCTGATTAGATAAGAAATGGTTGGACAAACAAAATATGCAAGACAGGAAAAGGGAAATGAACCGATTCCAAGTGACAGTTACTGTCACAGTGTGTCTGACATTCTATCGCTTAAATAAATCAATGTTTGACTTACTGTGTTCCCCCAGAATCATGTCAATCCAGCTGTGGATTTTACCCAGATTCCTCCTGGGATGCTGGCTCTGGATAACATGCTCTATTTTGCGAGACACCACCAGGATGCCTACATAAGGGTAGGTACACATAACACTTGGATGCTACATTCGCACCAGGCATGTGACGCGCACATGCACAACGCATATTCTTGAACCTACTTTTAGCATATGGTGTTCGCACTGGACAAGCAGGGAGGGGCTTTTTCTTTTTTGTGTTTTCTACTGTTTACTAGCGCATGTCTGCCACCTAAAGTTGGAAGATACTTGGTGCAACTCTTGCAAATCTTGCTCCAGGCTTTGTATTTTGAAGCTCTATTTCAAGATATGAAACACTTGGTGTCATAGAATTCCAGCCGGGCACAAACCTCAATGATTCATTTCTTCTTCATTGTCAAATTTTAAATGGTTGCCACTTTCAAGAAATGAAAGGGAACGTCATTCATTCCATCCGAGTCCCTGATTGGTCAAAGTTCAACCTGGTTTTACTTGCAATGCGTGTTCATTGGCTACTATTAGTAACTTGCATAGACACACCTGGATGAGAGATTTTGAACGTGGCAGCCCAAAGAGAGCACATACATGTGTTTGCATCGACTCTTCATTGGACGTGGTCACTGTAACCCTTGTGCTATCCTAGGCACTTTAACATTGGGAGTTGGGTCATCTATGTCCATGGATTACATGAAATCTTTTCACCTTTATCCACCTTTGTCATGGTAGGAGAACACGTCAATGTAAGGGTGGGGTCATCTAAGATAGCACAAGTGTTAACAAGCATTTTAATGAAAGTGTAAGCCCCAGTGTAAATGTTGCATAACATAAACACAGTCAACCACTACCAAGTACAGCTGTCCTTCATTATATCGTGGTTCACCTTTCGTCGTCTTGCTGTTTCGACTTTTTTTTTTCTCCAGTGCAATTTTGCTTTTCAGGCCACTGTGTTCTCCATCCTGATTAGCTGTTGGCCTTGCCAGTCAATCTTCTACTGGACAGAATGCGTTCAGCTAGACTACATAAATCTTCAATTGCGATTGGATCTTTATTTTCATTCTATAATTCTGGTCTTATTTTTCTATGAAGGTTTGAATTTTCAGAGGTTTAACAACAGAGAAATGTGTAAAAATGATTGGGTCTGTCTGAGAAAAGTCAAACGGTGCAGTGAGGGGCTTTGCTGCCTGAGATCGTTGTTAATCCTACATCGTGGATTTCACTCATCAAGCGCTATTTATGGACCGTAGCTCCCACGAGAAGCGAGGGACCACTGTAGTCAAAACCTTTTCTGCAACAAAACAATTTATTCCATTAAATAATCAGACCATCTTGGAAATGTAATATCTTTTTGACTGAACTTTTGTTTTCTTTCGGGCATGTTTTTCTAGATTGTTCTGGAGAATAGCAGCAGAGAAGACAAGCACGAATGTCCGTTCGGCCGCAGCAGCATCGAGCTGACCAAAATGCTCTGTGAGATTCTAAAAGTGGGCGAGCTGCGTAAGTCTTAATCAGCAAAAATGCACATCCTCTTCCTCTCCCCAACAGTCTTCACCTGCTTTCCCCCTCATTTTCAGACAAAAAAATTGAGCTTCTTTACTCTAAAGGATACATTTTACTCCTTGTGCTAGACAGTGCTCTGAACCTTTTTTCTTCAATGATTTGTGATCTTCACTGGTGTCCATGGATTACATGAAATCTGTCCACCTTTGTCATGGTAGGGAGAACACGTCAATGTAAGGGTGGGGTCATCTGCACCCCACAATATAGCACAAGGGATATATTTGAGCAGCTAAATCGACTCCCAAATTCTAACACTTCCTTTCTCTTGTGATAGTTGTGCTGCAGGGAGTTTATTATTAGGATTGCAGCGCTCCCCTGGTGAGCCCCTCTTAGTCCAACAGAGTGGTAGACCTGCTGTGCAGAGAAGATGCTGTGCCTGTGTCCACTCCAAATTGATATGGCCTTTTCATTTGTCTTTTCTTGTTTGAATGGGCTTGTTTGGACTCTGTTCTGCTTTAGACTGACCCCTGCTGCTCTCTGTGGGGAAGAAAGGGGCATTTTTTAGCTCACTCATAAGCGGATGTGCACTTTTCCTTTGCTTAACTTCCTATATTTATAACAAGACATGTTGACTTTACTGCATTGCATAGATTTGTTTTACTTTTGTCTCAATATTTGACCATAAGCCGTTTTGTTTTTAGAAGAATTCTCTCATTTGTGTGATTGAAAGATTTCTAATCTGTCCGGCCCTTTTATGAGCTTATAGAAACACCTATTGGGCTTTTTTTGTGCTTATTATCTATTTGTTTGAAAGCCTGTGTTTATGTCAGGGGTTGATTTTGATGTAGCAAGTCCCTCTAGCTGTTATCCAAATGCTTCCCTCAGGATTATAGCTCTGGCCTCCTTCATATCATAAAGCACATTAACACAAGTTCAGAAAACAATTCAAATTTATTTATAGAGCACCTATCTTGACATTATTGTCTTCAAAACCTTTACTAAAACATCTAAAACTGCATGAGTGTTGCATGAAAAGACCTGCACAACTCAGTCAGTGAAGTTATTCTGCTAGCTATTTTGGGAAGTACGAGAGTGTACCATAGTTATATTTGGCATTAAGCCTGACCAGCAAATCATCTCTGTCAGCTCTGTCTGAAGTGCTGACATCACATCTGGGTGGGCGATATTTAGAAATCCAGAGATGTTAAAGCACATGAGCTGTCACATTTGTTTCCGTGGTAACCCAGGATCTATTTGTCACCAGTATGAGGGGCTGTAAGTGGCCTTTTTACCTTCATACACAGGTGTTGTCGGCTCTCTTGTGGTCAGACTGTGTTCAAACCCCCACAAACTCCTAGTATGAAGCTGACACCTCTCACCAGAATAATATTTGTCAGTTGGGGTCCAAAGTATGGCATCAAACATGCTCTCTTGCATCAGGGAACTGATATTTTTACATACAAAACATTGTTTGCAAAGGCCTGTGGTGTCAAATTCTCAAATCAGATATGTTTAACTATGTGCGAATAGCAATCTGAGGCTGTATAGATGTGCTTCAGTGTGTTCAGATCTGTAAGTACTAAATATGGACTTTTGTTGAAAATTAAAACGGCAGTGAAATCCACCGGAACATAATCATTCAGACTTTTAAGCTTCATTTACACCCCCCCTCGGCAACACATATTCAAGTGACCACTTCCACCGAAATGTAGGTAAACGGGCGTTTTGGGCTTCCGTCTTCAAAACTCTTGAGGTTCTCGCGTAGCTACGCACATCATTCAGAGCTTTCCTTACAAAAGCGTGCTGCCATCTAACGCTCGTTGAAAGTTAAACCAGGTTTAACGTTGACTAATCAGGGACTCTGATTTGGAACAGACATATGGATGACGTCCCTTTTAATTCATGGAGGTGCCGTGAAGAAAAAGCCTGAAGCAAGATTACAGAGATTTGCAACATTTAACACCAAGTTTCTTTCGACAGTAGGTGGCAGACATGCGCCAGTGAACAGTAGCAAAAGAACAAGAGGAAGTACGAACACCATATGCTAAACACCAGACGTGTGACACACGTTCAAGAGCGTGCTAGCGTGCTCTTGAACTCGCATTACATGCCCAATGTAAATATAGCTTCACACTCACCTGCTTGCAAGACTTGTTTCAATCATTTTATCTGATCATTTCTGTTTAATTTTAAATTCCTTCATTTAGCTCATGCTTATATCAGAAGCTGCATTTCAATTGAGTATGAAATTGCGCAAATTGGATTTGCGATAATAAATTCGTCTGATGGTCACACGACAATTATGAAAAAACTCGCATTTTAAAAAAAAAAAAAGGTTTTTGCGGTTGGAGGAAGGGATTTTTGAGGCGTATCAACTTTTTTCAAATTAAATGAGTTAGATAGTGAAATTCACAAAGTGATGGCAATGCACTTGTTGGTAGAAACTGATCCAACACTTCATGCAAAATTCATGCAGCTCCTCTGTAAAATCACCAACCATGATTATCCAAAATGGCTTAATCCGTAGCCGCTCCCACGTGTACGGATCTTGTCGCTCAATGGCTTAAATAAGACGCTGACACCTCCTTTGATAGATGATGATGAGCGCTAGTGTCGTGGCAAAAATTAGAATGTGTCTGCTGTAAAGCATTGTTCGCATCCTTTGCCGTGTTTCTGAATGACTTACCGCGTGAGTTGGTTTGTGTTTATTTGCAAAATTATAATTTAATGGAAACAGTGTAATTGTGTTTTTTTTTACCCTTCTCAAATTTGGATAAAGGTTTGCGCGTATGTGTTATGGACACGCAGCTACTGCTACATGTAACTTTGTTCTACTTTACCTTTAGGCTGCCCCCTTTAGGGGTCACCTCAGTGAATTTTCAGCTTTTATTTATCCGTCTCCTCTTGATCTAGTTCTCACGCACCAACCACTTTCATGTCCTCCTCGATAACATCCAAGAACCTCTTTTTTGGTCTTCATCAAGAAAGTTGTCCTGGTAGCAGCACTGCTGAACTAACAACATCTGCTGACACTCTTTACTCACTCTTTTGTCACCTGGAACCTTTATCCTTTTTCCCCACACCCACTGTTGCTTATGTCCACTATCTGGTCACCCCACATAGGAGTCAAAACTTGATCAACAGGAATGTTTTTGGAGCTGCACAAGTTGCTGATGGGTCTACAGCAGGGGTGTCAAACTCATTTTGGTTCGGGGGCCACATTTAACCCGTCTGATCTCAAGTGGGCCGGACCATAACATAAAAGCAAAATAACAGCTTTATTTTAGTTTTTTACTCAGTTGGAAAAAAGCCTCAATCAACATAGTAGCCTAATCACTTGGGGCCAATGGATCTCAAATAAAATTAATTTCAATTAAAGAAAAGTTGGTCTATTCAAATTAATACAGACTGAATATTTTACATCTGACACTGAAGCAATCCAGAAACCTTTCTTCATGGTAAGTCTCTTGTTGGGGCTGAATGTCATATTCTTTGAGCACTGCAATGTTGTGAAAGAAAGAAAAAACTCTGTCCATTTTTCCTGGAAGGCTCTTAACTCCACTTCACGTTTGACAACATTTTGGTCATTAGGGTGTTGCTACTGATCATCCTTATAGCAAGATAACAGCGGCAAGGCTCATAGGGAACCAAGGTGCATCCTACCCAGACGCAGAGCTGTTATGTTTCGCTTTTAGCACGTGCAGAGATATGCTGTTTCAACTGTTTTTCCTTTCCTTTGCTCCCCCTAGTGGCGGAATTGTACATTTCGGTTATTTCTTTGAAAAATCATAACTGGCCACAGGAATGGACTAGAAACTTGCTTTCTTTTTTAATCATGCTTATGATTTTTACTCTTCATGTGTGGGCCGGACTTAACCACCTGGCGGGCCGGATAAGGCCCGCGGGCCGTATGTTTGACACCCCTGGTCTACAGTCACATTGACCCTGGTAACACTGGAGAAGACATTCACATGTTTTTCTTCAGGCATGCTGCACGCCACAGGTTGTAGCAAATACTTCAATTGTTAGTTTAATGGTAAATTTATTTGCAAATTGGCGAAAATAGTTATGTTTTAGAATATTTGCTGATAAATCAGTATTACCTTTAGCTATATTTTAGTGTGACTGCGCCTCTTTGCTCAGGTTTGCAGTCTTCTAGTTTAAAGTTATCATCTTATCTGATCTGATCTTATGTGGGGACGGCAGTGGTACAGGCGGTAGAGCAGGTCGTCCGACAACTGAGCAAACCTCGCTCCCCCCAGTTGTGTCTTTGGGCAAGACACCTCACCCTCCCTGCCTCCAGTGCGCCTCCACTGGTGTGTGAATGTGTATGAATGATCCCGGTGATGCAGTAGTTACCATCACCAAGTATGAATGAGGAGGGAATGAATAATGGACTAAGCACTTTGAGCACCAAGAAAAAAGCGCAGATAAATCTAATCCATTATTTTTATTTAGTTATTATTATTATTATTATTATTATTATTATTATTATTGGTTATTATTATTATTATTATTATTATTATTATTATTATCAAAACAAGGCTGACAAAGTTGGTTAAAAACTGAAAAGAAAGACTGCTGAGGACCAGTAACTTTAGGTTAAGAACTTAACCGGTTCTCTGAAACATGAGTGGTATCTCACTATGGGACACGCCCCCTGCGCTGTCCCCCAGAAGCTCTTTTTCATTACGCCAGTCTTGACTGGCAGACAGAAGGTGACGTCTGCTCTCAGGAGGCGGGACTTCCTCCTGCTATAAGAGCCAGACGCCATCTTCTCTCCTCAGTCTAAGTAAGCACACCTCTTCTCGCTCCAGGCAAGGAGGGTGATCTGGTGAGATACCTCACTCATGTTTCAGAGAACCGGGGTTAAGTTCTTAACCTAAAGTTCTCTTTCAACATTCGTTTCGGTATCTCACTATGGGATGTAGAGACTCCCGTATTGCCAGATAAGCTTACTCCGAAGACCAACAGAGAACAACCAGGCTGCTCATACAGGTGTAGGTGTGGACCCCACACCTAGCACTGCGTGAGGCAGCCCTGGTCTAGTGACATCCAGTCTATAAAATCTGATGAAAGTGTGAGGCGTTGCCCAACTGGCAGCCGTGCACACATCATCCAGAGAGATGCCCCGAAAAACTGCCCATGATGATGCCATGCCGCGAGTGGAATGAGCGCGCAGGCCCGCCGGGGGTGTTAACCCCTTGCTGTTATAAGCCATGGTTATAGCGCCCACAACCCAGTGTGACAGGCGTTGTTTGGTTATAGGCTTTCCTGTGTGAGGAGAAGCCCAAGACACAAACAGCTGCTCAGATTTTCTGAAGCCAGCCGTCCTCTCCACATACATGCGCAGCGCCCGCACAGGGCACAATGTGTGAAGCCTCTCTTGCTCCGTAGAGGAAAAAGGAGGCGGATTGAATTCCAAAAACTCAATGGGGTGGCAAGGTATGGTAGGGTTGAAAACCTTGGGCATAAATGCCGGATTCGGTCTCAACAAAACCTTCGAATCCCCTCTGGAGAACTGCAAACAGGACGGGTGAACTGACAATGCATGGATGTCGCTCACTCGTTTAGCAGAAGCTAGTGCAATAAGCAGAGCTGTTTTAAAAGAGAGCGCTTTGAGGCTGACTTGCCTCAGTGGCTCAAACGGTGCGCACGACAGTGCGTCCAGCACCACCGGTAAATCCCAAGGAGCAACAAGGCTTTTCGACACCGGTCGGAGCCGACGTGCGCCCCTCATAAACTGACAAATAAGCGGATGCTGGCCCACTGTTTTGTCATTAACACCTATGTGACAGGCGGATATGGCCGCCAGATACACTTTAATGGTGGAAAAGGACAAACCTTTTTCAATCAGTTCCTGAAGGAACGATAGAATGACTGGGACTGGGCTCTGGAAAGGCACCACGGCCATTTTTACGCACCAGTCCTCAAAAACGCGCCATTTGGCGCCGTAGGCGGAGCGGGTGGACCGCGCTCTGGCACTCTGGATCGTGTCCACGACGTTCTGCGGGAGTCCCGCTGCCATGAGATTCAGCCTCTCACGGGCCAGGCCCACAGAGCCAGGCGTTCCGGATGAGGATGAAAAATTTCCCCGCGGGCCTGCGACAGGAGGTCCCTGCGTAAAGGCAGAGGCCACGGTTGGCTGTGCAGCATCTGAATGATGTCCGCTAGCCAGTGTTTCCCGGGCCACCGAGGGGCTACGAGGATGAGAGAGTGTTTCCCCATCCGAACCCTGGTGAGGGTAGGGGCAATCAACTCCAACGGTGGGAACGCATACAGAAGTCGGCACGGCCACTCGTGCGCTAGAGCGTCCACCCCCAGGGGGGCGCTCTGGTCCGTCAGAGAGTAGAACATTTGACACTGGGCGTTCTCCGCTGACGCAAAGAGATCGACCTCTGCTTGACCGTAAATGCTCCACATCTGGGCTACCACCTGGCTGTGGAGCTTCCATTCCCTGTAACGCGGGTTCCCTCTGGAGAGCAGGTCGGCTCCCCGGTTCATTATCCCCGGTACATGGATGGCCCGCAGCGACAGAAGACGGGAGCTGCTCCACATAATCAGTCTGTGTGCTAGCGTGTGCAACTGAAATGAGCGCAGCCCTCCTTGTCTGTTGATATACGCCACCACTGTGGTATTGTCGGTCCTGACTAAAACATGGCGCCCTTTCAGGAAGGGTAAGAAATGTTTCAGTGCAAGAGACACCGCCAGGAGTTCCAAGCAGTTTATGTGAACTGATCGCATGTGGGAGCCCCACAGACCGTTCACTGTCCTGCCCTCGTGAGTGGCTCCCCAGCCTGTCAGCGAGGCGTCTGTGGTGATCACCTGTCTTGTTTGCACGGTTCCCATGACAACACCCGTGGTGAGGAAGGAAATATCCCTCCACTTGTGTAGGGCGAGAATGCACGTAACCGAAGCAAGCACTCGCCGGTGACCATGGCGGGCGGGGCTTAGATTGAGCGACGCCACCCACCGCTGAAAAGGACGCATGTGTAAGCGGCCAAATGGGATGACGGACAGCGCCGATGCCATCAGACCGAGGAGTTTGAGGCACAGTCTGAATGTTATCCACGCCCCCCTGCGGAACTGTGACAGACACGCTCGGAAGGCTGTCACTCTCTCCGCTGAGAGTCGCGCTCTGAGCTCGACCGAGTTCAGGGATAAGCCGATGAAAGTGATCGTTTGAGCTGGTGTCAATACGCACTTTCCCCAGTTTACTGTGAAGCCCAGTGCAGTTAGGTGCGATGTGAGCAACCCGGCCTGCCTCCTGAGTTCTTCGGGAGACTGCGCTGCGAGCAGCCAGTCGTCTATATACATCGCCAGCCGAACGCCCATCTGTCTCATGGGTGCGACGGCGGCCTCCGTGCATTTCACAAACACCCGCGGACTCAGTGAGAGGCCGAAGGGGAGCACTAGAAACTCGTAAACCTTCCCTCGAAAGGAAAATCTGAGATACTTTCTGTGAGGGGGGTATATTGGGACGTGAAAATATGCGTCTTTCAAATCTATGGAGACGAACCAGTCTCCTGGACGCACCAACCGTACCAGACCTGCGTGTGTTAGCATTCTGAATTTGTACTTCCTCAAGTATTTGTTCAGTGCTCGCAGGTCTAGAATCGGACGCAGGCCTCCACCCCGTTTTGGGACCAGGAAGTATCTGGAGTAGAAACCGCTGTGAGCCTGCTCCGGTGGCACTAGCTGAATGGCTCTTTTGCCTTGCAGTGTTTTGATCTCTTCCTGCAAAATTCGTGCATTTTGCCCCCTGGCCTGCGACTGCAGTATACCATTGAAAAGGGGAGGGGTGGATGCAAACTGGAGTCTGTAACCCTTGGTAACAGTGCTTATAACCCAGTCTGGCGCCCCGCAGTGCCGCCATTGCTGTGATTTGTCCGAGAGCGGGCCGAGCGGCTTCCGCGCTGAGACACTGGTGGGCGTGGCCAACACGAGCTGCGCCGGCGCAGGGCTCGTTGCTACCACGGTGCTGGGCTGCTGTGCCACTGGTGGAGCAACAGCTCCCTCCTGTGGCCTCATGTGCAGCTGCGCAGCTCCCACTCGGCTTCCCGTCATTTGTATGTGTTTTGTCTTTTTGTGTTGAGGCTGCGCCCTTGGCTCGGGGCCTGGTTGCGCGCCTCGGGGATTTTTTATTTGTGTTGGTTTTAAAAACCTTTTCAAACACTGTCTGGGACACAACTGTGGCTCCACTGAGCTCTCTGTGGGTCCCTCTTTTCTCCTTTTCAACTGGCTGTGAACTGTGAGGGCCACCTGTGCCTCTGCACGCCTTTTGGTCGGGCTGGAACATGCCCTGGAGAAAAACGACAGGAACGGAACGTGTCGTGGAAGGGGGGAAGCAGGCTTCTGGTTGTGCCCGCTCTCCGTCCCTGTTGGTTGCGCCCTAGGTGGCACGCCTCTTTTTCTTTGCGCTCTGAGCGACAGGAGGCGCTGGCTGGGCTGCCGTTGTCACGTTGGGAGCAGACGGTTTCTTGGCCCAGGCCCCTCTGGCCTCAGCAGGTTTTCCGTGGCTCAGGTCACCTGGCTGAGGCTGGCGTTTCGGAGTGCGGTAAGCTGGTCTAGCTACCGCTTGAGCGAAGGAAAGACGCGGTGCAGCTGGGGTAGGAGGGGGTACCTTCCTGGGCAGACACAGCTGCAGCGCTTCACCTTCCCGTTTCTTCTCCTCACAGCGCCTTTGCATTGTGGCCATTGCTGGCCCAAATAGGCTCTTTGGGTCCACCGGCACATCGAGGAGTTGAGTCTTCTCCTTCTGAGAGAGACTGGATAAGTTCAGCCACCGGGCTCTTTCCTGGACAACCATGAGGGCCATGGCTCGCCCAGAGGCTTGGACTGCGGATCTGTGGAGACGCAGACAAAGGTCTGTGACCACGCATAGCTCGTTCCACAGGTCTGGGGTTGGTGTGCTTGACATCTGTTCCTGCAGCTCTGCCTGGTAGGCTAGGAGCAGAGAAGACGCATTCAGGGCTTTCACCGATGCGGCAACTGCCTTGTAGCCCTTTTCAGTGAGAGTTGACTGGAAGCAGTCAGCTTTCGAGGGCAGGGCGGGGCCCGCGGAAGTCATGGTGGACTTCTGTGTCGGGTGCAGGTGGGATGCCAGCAGCGGTTCGACTGGAGGGATCTGCGAGAATCCGTTCTCCTCCATGTTGGCCCAGTCCAAGGCCGAGCCTCCCAGGACGGGGCTTTTGGCTGAAAAGGGGGTGCTCCAGGTCCTGGTCGCTTCCTCCAAGCACTCAGGGAACACTGGCAGCAGCTGTCTGCTGGAAGACTTGGCTTTAGGCAGTCTTTTTCCCTCATAGCGAGACGTGGTGGCCTCAGTGAGGGCTTCAGGCCACTTAATGCCCAGCTTTTCAGCTGCTCTTCTGCAGACATCATGCAGGTCCATCGCGGCGGTCGGGTTTGGGAAGCCGCCGCACGCGTCGCCCGCAGCCAGCGGCTTTGCAGCCGATGGCAGAAGGAAAGGCTCGCTGTCCTCCTCGTCCTCCTCAGAGCCGAGGCTGATGGACTCGTCTCCGGAGTCGGGCACAGTGTCCTGAAACTCCGGGGGCGCGGCCTCCTGCTCCTCCATGCCCTCGAGTGGCGCGACCGTATCCAGTTGGTCGCCCCAGCTCATGCCTGCCACCTCTCCCTGCGTAGACTCCTCTGGTAGTGGGGGGCTGGTTACCCCCAAGACCGGGTCCGCCTTGGACAGACTAGCTTGGCGCGCTAGTCTGCGTCTCAGGGTCTTTAGGGAGAGGCGCGCACAATGCTCGCAGCTAGCCGGAGATGCTAACGCGTCCTGGGCATGTTGCAGCCCCAGACATGCAGCACAGGCAGAATGGGTGTCTGCCCCGGCGATTTTGCTGCCGCATGAGCAGGCTCTAGGCACAGGTCTGACCGTTTCCATGGCGAGGAAAGGTTCAGGCTCCATGACGACTTCGTCGACTCCGGTTGAGAGCGAAGCGCGAAAATTACTAGTATGGTAACTAGTTCTAACGGGTGCTGTTTGGAGACAGACCAACCGCGTGACCCAGACAAGCTATGTAACACCGACTAGCGTTCAGCGACCGAGTTGTTAGCTCGCTCTAGGAACAGTTAAGCTAGCTTCGGATACTACACCTGCCGTCTGAGGATGCTTCTGGGAGCGAGAAGAGGTGTTAGACTGAGGAGAGAAGATGGCGTCTGGCTCTTATAGCAGGAGGAAGTCCCGCCTCCTGAGAGCAGACGTCACCTTCTGTCTGCCAGTCAAGACTGGCGTAATGAAAAAGAGCTTCTGGGGGACAGCGCAGGGGGCGTGTCCCATAGTGAGATACCGAAACGAATGTTGAAAGAGAACACCCAAACAGTTGTTGTCTAACCACAGTGGAAAGATTTTCCACTCTGATCGTTCCATCTCCACTTAGGTGGATGATTGAGAGTGCTTTTATGCAGTGGTGAGTGACTCAGCTGTGGCATTTCAGATTGTTGAAACTGAAAGAAAAGAAGAAGAAAAAAGCCCCCACCCCAAATCCACCCCCACCCTGTCGCCCTCTAAATAAGATACACATTGTTTTCGTATACCATTTTTAAATGCTAACATGCAAGTAATATCTTAATTTTAAAAAGGTGTCCCAAAATAAACAAGTGATTTTTTTTTGGCATGTCAAGTCCTTTTTTTCATAGTTAAAATGGCCGCTGTGTGATTACTCAAGAGTCACCATTAACATAACAGCCGTTGAGTTAATATGCATTGAAAATTCAACGGTCATTTGTCATCCATTGGAGAAATAACATATTTGTGTAACAAGTCACCTGCTGGTTACATTCAAGGTATTTAAATAAACAAATGTCAACAAATTGTTGCTAAGATGCCTGTTGGGTTCAGATCATTGGCTGTATATGAGACCTGGACTGAGCGAGTGTCAGGTCATCCATAGAAAAGGACTTGCTTCCGGTGAAGTCAGTCTTAGAACCTTTTTCTCGTAATTTTTCTCATAATTTTTTGTAACTTTTTTTCTCCTCTCTGAACTTTAGTCTCAAAATTTAGAAATAAAAAAATAATAATTTTGCGGCATTAATTTTGTACATTTTGACTTTTGTTTCATAATTTTACGAATTTAGTTTCATAAGATTTTTTATAGTTGTATGACTATATTCTTGACCTATTTTCTCTTTTACAACTTTATTCTTAAAACGTTTTTTTCTCATAAATTTACCACTGTATTCTTATACAGTTTTGACTTTTTTTCTGTTAATTTTATGAGTTTTTTCTCGTAAATGTATTATTTATTTATTTTTATGGTGGTCCTAATACTCTGTCTTGGTCAAAGGGGTCCTAAAACTATTTTGTATCCACTCTGCGTGTTTGCATCAGTACTGAATCCATTCTTATCATCAGGATAAAGTATATCATCTGCTTTGTTCAGATGGTTTTAGGATTAAAGAAAATTTTGATATTATTTTGAAGAGCGGCACAATTTTTGATGGGCGAATGGCTGAATTTATTATTTTTTTTCATTCACTTTGCACATAATCCCTTTGGAGCCTGACAGAAGCACAGCCCCTTTGTTTCTTTTTGTGATTGTTGGGCAACTATTTGCTGCACTTTCCCTAATCGATATCAAAAGTCATATATCGGCAACAATTATTGCAAAACATATAAAAAAATGTATGAGCAACAGAGAAAAATAAACTGAATTTACAAAATTACAACAAGCACAAACAAACAATCTTCTGTCACTCTTACATTTTACAAAATGAAACTTTTGCTTTCAGAATCTGCAGCTTTCATGCTGGCATTTGGTTAACAAGTTTTGCTTTTTTCATCCACAGCGAGCGAAAACTGCCATGATTTCCATCCCATGTTCTTCACCCATGACCGCTCCTTTGCGGAATTCTTCTGCATTTGCATCCAGCTGCTCAACAAGACCTGGAAAGAGATGAGAGCCACGAATGAAGATTTTAACAAGGTATGCTCCACTTTGTCCTGGAGAGTGGAGGTTAAAATGAAAGGGTGCCGTTCCCTCTTTGCTCAAAGCAAATACCAACTGTGAGCAATAGAACTTAAAGTTGAATTTACACAAACCTGCTCTGGTTTAACTGTATGTCATGTTTAGCTGCATCCGAAAACGGCTGCTTGCAGCAGTACCTCTGTCTCTCTGTCACCCAATTTGATGACTTGCTGTCCCACATTATTCAGAGGAGGGAAAAAATAAAAATCAGAATAAAATTAAAAGGAACTTTTTATTAATGTCCTTAAACAAATAAAAAGAATATAATAAAGTTCAGGACAAGGATCAGATTCTCCTCTGTTTTGGTTTCAAGTCATCAACCCGTGAAGGGCAAAAGCTGGGTTGACGTTACCCGTCTTCCTGACGTCAATCTAGAGTCGGCCTCTGCAGCATGTCTGTGTTTCACGAATACAAACAACATCCAAACTTTTTCAAAGATGGATGTGCATATTGTGTATATAAAATGAAAGAGTTTTTGCTGATCATCGCTAGCTCCATGGAGAAAGTGTGTGTGTGTGTGTGTGTTAGTCTGGTGCTGGAAATGAAGACTCTTCCTGGAATGGGCGGTTTCCACTTTGTGACATCACAATGTGAGAACCCACATGTTTTTGTGGGTTGGGAGGGGCTGCGGTAGGTTTTTAGAGGAATATTCAGAAATGCATGAATGGATCAAAATACTGCTTTGGGGTTGTTGTTGTTGTTTTTATAAAGAATTAACATTTTAATACACTTCAAATGTCAAAAAAATGATTTTGCATTATATAGGCCCTTTAAAATTGCAAGTCTGTATTCATATTGTTGTTAATCAGGAGCAAACGTAAAAATGTAAATTGAAATGGTCTCGTCTGAAATTCAGAGGCAAATGTCTAATGAAATCCTGTCGCTCTGCAGAAACTATGTCCTATAATTTTACTCAGGTTTTTTGATTTTGGCTAAAACAGCACAATCGTAATTAAAAGATCACTGGGAACGCTTTGAAAATGCATCAAAACATAATTGGAGAGGAGGACACGAATGCATCCAACTGTCAGAGCGTCTCATTTTTTCTCTGGCTGCAATTTGTTAAACTTGAAAACATCTTTGATATGTGTTTGTCAATTATTTGACTTCCAAAGAAATGAGACCTCAGTTTCATTTGAATCCGTAGACAGTCCAGCTCCACAGAGATTAAAAACTGTGGATGCTGCTTATTCAAATTCCATTTTGTTAGTATTTAGAGGGAGGATCCACTTCAGGCGAGATGCATCCTTATGTGGGAGGATAATAGTAGAGATCAGGGACGATTCTGAGAGCATCCCCAGCTTCTGCAGCGTCTATATTTGTTGCTGACAGCATTCATGTGTGGAGCGCAGACACATTTGAGGTCTTATGGGGAATGGGGATATTTCCAACTTGATGACTCTTAGTGTCAAGCTTTGCATGGCTGACACATCGCATAATTACACACGCATGCGCGCTTGAATCCTTGTTCAAAGATTCCGATGTTCAGACAGAGGCAGCTGTCGTGTTGCTATTGTGAATGTAGCGCTCAATAAAAACGCCAGGAGCGTGTGTGCGTGCCGTGTTTCATGAAGGCGAGTCCGATCCTCCTGAGGCTTAGCTTTGATTGTCATAAGCCAAATTCCCTGTTTCCATAGCAACCCTTGTTTCAATTACATCCCCTGTGCACCACCACTCTTCCTCTGTTTCAATGAGATGAAGCCCCTCTTTCCACATTCTTACATGCGTTGGTGCTCAGAGGCATCTGCCGGGCTGCCTGACATGCCTAAACCTGTGTCCCCCCCCCCTCCCCCCACTTTCTGACAGCGAGGGGGGGGGGATCTCTCAGCAGTGTAGCGGCTTGCAGCCACTCACCCTCCCCATCTTCCTCTGCCCTTCCTCCTACATCTAAGCCTCTTTTTCTCCCCAACACACACTCACACACGTTTATCATGTGATTCAATCGTTGCATCCCTATTGGTGCTTGTGATTGTCGTGTGGGTCCAATCAGTGCCTAAGCCCGGAGATCAACATAAGTGAAGCAGAGCAGCCTGACTGATGCTCTTACAGTCACAGAGGGAGAGAGGAATACGGAGGTAGACAGAAAATTACAGTAGGTTGCAGATGGATCAAGTTTTTTAGAGAAATATTGAAAAGAAAACCAAAAAAATTCAGAGAGGGAAGCAGGAACACTGCAGGTTTAAAAAAAAATACCCCAAAACAGTGAGACGAAGCAAAAAAAACAGGCGGTTCAAGAGACAATCCGACAGGCGAGCTTTCGTTTATCACAGCTAAAGCTAACCGCCACAGCCAGCTGAACTGATCTTCCGATGAGCCGTCTGCTCTCGCCATCCCTGCTCCCCACTAATAGCTAAAAGAGACCGTCCAGGAGGACTGTGGAGAGACGCACTCTGAGCTATGGAGCTGACATGTAAGTACTGAAAACCAGAGGACGGAGACTAGGAGGTGCTAGAAAGGGAAGAACGTCTATTCTTTTTTTTTTTTTGTCATTGCCTGGTTGTGAAGGAGGATGGGTGGAAGAAAGGGCATAGGGCGAGGGAAAAGATGGGGAAGAGCAGGGAGGAGGGACAGATGGGGCCGTGTTGACTCAGCGAGGCGTAAGCAGGTTAGATTTCCAGCCAGATTAGTCTTATTTTATCGTCCAAATATCAGGTGCTGGATTATAATTCCACTCCGTCCCCACCATTAACTCAACAATATGCTGTCCTGCACCAAGCAATGGATGTACTCCTCTGTATGTGTGATGGGGGGTTGGGTTTTGTTATTGTGAATGAGATTACTACACACTACCAACACCCATTCTTTATCACCAGAGGAGTTTGATAACACTAATACTACTACTGCTCTTCCTTACACCATCAGATTGGGTTTTAGTCACAGGGTTTTAACAGAATATTTGAGGGCCTAGCTCTAGATTGAACAGCTGGACTAAGAGAAACATGAACATTCCCTGATTTCATGTTTTGCTAAACTGTATTCACTTTCTATTCAATTCAATTCAATTTTATTTGTATAGCCCAAAATCACAACAACAGTCATCTTAAAGGGCTTCATACCGGTAATTGTGCAGTAAACATAAAATCATGAGAATCATGAATACATAGAATTCAACAGGAAAATTCTAAACTGAACTAACTAAACAGACTAAACTAAACTGGGCATCCCTGCCCTTAGACCCTCCTTCACGGTAAGGAAAAACTCCTAAAAATAAAAATAAAAAACGGAATCCGGAGAAAAAGAAGAAACCTCAGAGGTGTCCACGTGAAGGAGGGATTCTCCCCCAGGAGGGACAGGCGATGTACCAGAACTCTTAGAGAAGAATTATCTTATCTAATTCTACGACTACATTTTTTAAATAGTCCAGCAGATGAGCTTCATTCAGATGGGTGGGGGTACGACTGTGGGCGCGAGACGAGCCAGAAGCAGGATCCACAGTCAAGTGTAGGAGCAGTGGTAGAGGCAAGCCAGACCGAGGTAGATGGTCAGGTACAGGAGCACGGACGAGCCAACTGGAATCTGGAAGCACTCATCCGGAGGGGAGTGGGAAAGAGGGACAGTACTTTTAAAAAAGTAAATAAATGTAAATGCACGTTTTCCGAAACTGTTCGCGGGTATCTCTCTAAGTGTCTAGTTTTTGGGCTCTACGTGCAAAAGGCGTGGTGGCCATTGAACGCGGCTTGGAAGTTAAACTAGGTCGAACTTTGACCAATCAGGGACTTAGATCTAGTAGCCGCTTATGGATGGCGTCCCTATTCATTCAGAGAAGTGCCCACTGTTTGAAAATTGTTCATAGAGGAGAAATGAATAAATGTGGTTTGTGTCTGGCTGGAATGATAGGACACCAAGTCTTTCATATATCAGAATAGCACTGTGAAAGACAAGGTTTGGACCAAGATTCATGAGATTGGCACCGCTTTACCATTTCTCACCAAGCCTCTTCCAACTATAGTTGGTCAGCATGTTGTAAAAAGTAGAAAGAGAAGAAGAAGCCCTTACCTGCTTGTACATTGTGAATACCAAAGGCTATACTCACTTTCAAGAATGTGCTTTTAGTGCGTTCTTGAACGTGTGTCAAATGCCAAATGTGTACGTAGCCTTATGCTTTAAAGTCTTGATTTACATTTCTTTAAACAGTTGGGAAATGTGTGCACAAATGGGACTTGTTATTTTGATCTCAGTCTCAGGCCTTATTTAGCGATGTCTAAGATCTAATTATATATTTCTATAAATAGAAGATACAGAATAAATAGATTGAACAATAGAGGCCATACAGACAAAATAAAATTACCATTACAAGTCTTTGAAGTCTATATATACAAAACACTTTGTCATATATCCAGTTTAAGATTTCAGCAATCTAGACAAAATATTTATCAAAAAAACAATAATGCCATGTTTATAAGCCTTATAAATACATTTTTGTGATGTGAGACGAAAAAATTGTTTGCTGATAATTGTAGCAAAATCTTAGTTGGGCTCTAGTTTATCTAAGGCTGCTTTTGGAAACAATTGTGGACAAATACAGCAAATGAGCTTCAACATCCACAGTTATAAAGAACTTATGTGTAAAAATCTTGTTTGAAATTGTTTGATGAATGAAAGTATTCAAACTTAAATTTTACTTTTTCTTGGAGAAAAGAAGTTTAAAAAAAACAATGATTTGGGGCTTTTTATAAAATACTGATAGTTTTTAGTTGCCAAGTTGGATTTTGCAAGTTAGTTTTTGCAATAGTTTTCATATCCATTATTATTAGTAGGCACTCTTTATAATACTTAATAAAACAGCCATGAATAGTCGGAACCTTGGTCGGATCTCAGCAGAAATGAGCCATACTCTGATTTATCATCGATGTTTGGGAATTTTTATTAAAGGCATTGTCACTGTCCAAATTCTAGAAGATATGAGATAGTGGTTAAAGCTGCTGAGATGTAGTTTGAGCTCCTATTTTTGGGATTGTTAAATAATTACAAATGATTGCTTGTTAAATGCCGTAAATAATTTCTGACTGTTCTCTTCAACATGAAGACTTTATGTCAGCTCTTCTCAAAGGGTTTTGTGCATGCATATTTGATGGTTAAGAGTGCTGCTGGTGGGTTGAGCAGGCACTAATGTGACAACAATAATGCGAGCATGAGCATCAAAGGTTTTGGGTGGCTGCCATGTCTGGATTTGAGAGCATCAGCTGGAAATGTCTAGGGAAATCACTTCACATGCATCCATATGGTGGCTTGACTGCTGCTGTCCTGCTTTGCATGAAACTACACAAGTTCCGACAGGGACAAATGCACATCCCCCATCTGCCTTTCCATCGTGCAACCAAGACTCGCTGTTTTCTGAAGAGGATAGCTCCTGTCCTGATTTTCATCCTTTCAAAACCTTCCTCCTATGCCCCTTCTTTTTAACCTTTTCCTTGCCATTCATTTAAACCATACTTGCATTATTAAAACCCACTCTAATCATCTTTTGATCTATTTCAAAAGTATTACCAGTGGTCTTTTTAAACAAAAAAAAAACAAAAACAAAACCCTTTGTTGTTTTCTTGGACACAGTCTCTGCAGAGCAACAGTAGAAATTCATCTCTGAGTTGTAGGTCGGACCATTGATGATGAGCAACCCCGTCCCCCTTTCCTTTCTCGTTGCTGAGAGCTCCTGTTTACTTTCGTGCTAGCTTACAGCCCCTCAGCTCTAATGAGGAAAACGAAGACGTACATGGATCTAGTCTTCTACGAGTTGGATGCATCAGAATGGAGAAAGAATTTCAGGAGAAAGAAATTCTCAGAAATGCAATTATTGGTTTAAGTTTTGAAATGTATGTTCTCCACCATGAGAAAAATGCCACATGTTAAAAACACCAAAAACAGCATTTCCATTTGAGTTGATCTCTAACTCTATTGTTGCACTCAGACAGTCCATATATTTCTGTCTAGCTGACTCAGGGCCTATATCATGCATTTTTTAAGCATTTCAGAGTAAACTATATCTATATCTGATATTGTATCATCTCTAGCACACTAAAGAACAATTTCTTAAATAAAAAATATGAATTATTTTCGCAGCTCTTTTTCCAACCCAGAAGTAAGACGCCTTGATCTCTGAGGCTCCGCCTTTCGCTCCTTGTGGGTACCGTCCATTTCATGACATCAACCTAGAGTCTGCCTCGGCAGCGTGTCTTTGTTTCACGAAAACAAACAACATTTGCAACTTTTACAAAGATGGATGTGCATATTGTGTATATAAAAGTAAAAGCGTCTTTGCTGATCACCGCTAGCCCTGCAGAGAAAGTGGATTAGCTTGGTGGTGGTTCTGGCACCACAAACTCTTCCTGGAAGGGGCTGTTCCTCACTTTGTGACATCACAATGTGAGGACCCACTTTTTTTCGTGGGTTGGGATGTGCTGATGCTCAGAGAGCAGGTTTTTACAGGAATAGTCAGAAATGCATTAATAGCTAAAAATACCACTTTGGGATTGTTTTTCGTGATGAATGAACATTGTAGTACACTTTAAAGCTCAAAAAGTGGATTTTGCATGAGGAGTAAGGAGTTTTGAATATTTAGTTTTAAATTATTGCCTGTTCATGTGTTTTTATTCTTCTTGGGCATGACTGCAAAAGTGTTAGACCTATTTGTAAGCAATTATGTAAAAAAAGATTATATATAAATGCTCAGCTGGTTTTTATGCCAGACTATAATTTTTGGGTTCTTTTCTTAGTTTTTTAATGCCAAAGTATTTATGTCTTTCAGCCTAAGATAAGGATGTCTGATCTCCATCTTTGCTGGCCACTCAAGTGGAGAACGTCAATACTAAGCTCACTAATAAGAGCAGAGATATCATGAGTCATTAGTGGCAGACTCACAGAGCAAAGCTGTTTCAGCTATAAGCATATTGTTAGAAATCAGCATAAAAATTCACAAATAAGCTTGCTCTTTTATTTATTTATCAGAAAGTCCAATCTAACCTTCTAATCTTTAAAAATAGATTTAGGGATATAAATGTTCTTGGGGGAAGGGTTGTGCAACCAACATTTAGTTATATATCTCCCTGCTTATTAATTTCAGCCTTTATGTGTTTTCATCAGAGGGTAAAATCATTTTGTCGTGCCCTGTAGTCCATAGAACAGCGTGTGCCTCAGTTGGCACATCCAAATAAAGAAGCTGCTTGTGGTCTAGTGGTTCTCTGCATATATGCATGTGTGCTTGATAGCTTCCAAAGTACTCATCATTAATAAGCCATAGTTACCCGGTTTTGTTTTATAATGGCTTGAATCAATTATTTATTTGCTCACATCCTCTGTCTGCATCATGATGCACATTAAGAGGAAGGAGGTGTCCCATTTTTCTTTATAACAGTTTTCATGCTGCAGTCGTATTATTGGAAGGAAGAACTACAAAGTAGAGCCCTGCGCTGGACTGTTTTCTTCGTCCCGCGCCCGCCGAATTTCTGACCGTTACTGCCCGCTCCCGCAACGTATGTGTTACACCCCCGACCGCTCCCGCAAAACTCTGAGAATTTATTCCCGCAGAATGATAGAGATGCATTGATTTTGTGTTTTCTCCCGTCCCGCAGGAAAAAAAAAACCACGTATTTGTATTGATATTATTAAAGACTGAATGGTGCGTGGGAATCTCCCATTGGGATAAATCCGATTGTAAACCCAGTTCAGTCTCTGTGAAAAACTAGTTTGCATCATCGATGCTCACTAGATTGGCGAATATAAACCACAATGCATTGCATTTGAGCAATTTCTGTGAAGAAAAAAAAGTATTTTCTTTTTTTTTAATTATAAACCATCAACATTTACATCATCAGATCACAGTAGATTTATAAACAGTCTTTGTAAAACGTTCATATTTATTTAGCTATTTTTACGGAGTCAGTCAGAGCAAAACACAAAATGACAGACTTCAACTTTAACTTTATTAGCAACCATCAATAACAAACAAACGTGAGCCCTTGTGTGCCCTCTTCAGTGAGGTAGAGCTACTGCCTCAGTGCAGCTTTCTGTCAGATCTGAACACTAAATTAGCTAAATAATCATGATATGCAATAATTTGGTACAGAGATATGCATATGAGTACACTAATATGTGCTATAAATGTAATTTAAATGTAGGATTCAAGTCAATTCAATCTGCAGCATTTGATGCTCTGCATTTTCATAGTGCCAAAGTGAGTCTGACAGGCAGAGATTTGTTGTGTTTCCTCAGACATGCTGTCACACAGCCTGCAGGGTTCAAGGAGAGCACAAATGACACAGTTGGCATTGCTGGCAAAGATTAGTGCAACTAACTTTTGTACAGACCAAAATGATTTTTGTTGACGCACACAATTGATAAATACACACTTTTATCTGGTGTTAGGAATATAAAAAAAAATTCAAATTAACAGCTGCCAACACTAAAAGCAGCTTTATTTATGAGTCATAATTCAGCTAAAATTTAGAATTTATCCATTCTAATCTAAATCTGTGCACTTTTTTTATCATTAAATTAAACAAAATGATAAATGGCGTCCACTTGTATAGCGCTTTCTTCCTTCCTCAAAGGCCCAAAGTGCTTTACAGTCAAAAACCCATTCACCCATTCACACATATTCAATCACTGGTGGCGACTGCGCTGTGGCGCCAACCTTACACCAGAGGCAAGGTGGGGTTCAGTGTCTTTCCCAAGGAAACTTCAAGACAAGGTGGGAATCGAACCTGCAATATTCTAATCAAAATTGGTAGTGCAGTGGTGGGGCGGTCGACAATATGAGATTTCTTTGTGGCAAGCTTATTATGATTACCAAATTACCGTATTTTCCGGACTATAAGTCGCACTTTTTTTCATAGTTTGGCAAGGGGTACGACTTATACTCCAGAGCGACTTATATTTGAAATAAATTACATTGTTGAATAATTTCACATGTTCGTTATTTTCACTGACAACTGCAAGAGGGCGCTCCAGGCTCGGAGTGGTACTTAGTGGTACTTTCATACTGTCAAGTGTGTTTGTGACCTGCATGCTCCCACAATTAAATACAATTTATTTTAATTTAAATAGTATTTTACTAATAATTATCTTTTTTCAGGTTAACAAATATGTATCATTTCAATACAAACATTTGTATAACATTTTAGAACATTTACCGGTAATTATTTTTTTTTCTTTTAACCCAATACAACGTGACATATTAAAAAAAGGAGTCCAGCATTGAGCTTACCAGTAGCCCTTTAAAGTCCAAGTCCCACTCACGCAGTGGTATTATGTTAATAAAGCAGGCACGTACTCAGTTCGTTGTGCGTCATGTAGCTATTTAGCCTGTCCTCTAACCCCCTGTTATTTTATTTTGCCTTTCAAGGTGAGATGTATGATCTTGGTCTCAGATTTTTTAAATAAATTTCCCGTCAAAGTGCGACTTATAGTCCAGTGCGACTTATCTGTGTTTTTTTCTACTTTATAATGCATTTTTGGGCTGCTGCGACTTATACTCCGGTGCGACTTATAGTCCGGAAAATACGGTAACTAGTGCTGGTTCATTGAATGAGTTTTTGCGATTAATTGTAATTAATTGCACTGGTGACTGCAAAATGAAACTAATAAATTCAAATTTAATTGATTGCAAAATTGTGTTTGAACATCAATTTGCTCAAAATGTCTCTCAATAGAAGTAAGTGATGAGCGTTCGAAACGTTCGATTGACAGATTTCGCGTATAGGGGTGTGGAGGTCCAACAAGCTCACCCCTGATTGGCGGGAGTGGTTGCCATAGAAATGATAATTCAGACCAATTTAGACCAATCACTTTTAATTGTAGGTAGAATCAAGGGTTCTATTTTCTTTTACATGTAACTGCAGTCAGTTCATGATGTACTAAATGAAAAATTGAAATAATTAAATATGTGTTTGATGTTGTCTTTAATGTGTTGGAAATAAAAGTGAAGCATTTTCTACCAGACTGGAATCTACATTCTTCAAACCTAAAGCTATCCTGAGCAACATCAATTATAAAAGCTCTTTCGTTAAAACTATGATTGTTCATTGGCAAAATCTTCTACGTTATTTTCTTTTCCCAGAGTACCCTATTATTAAAACAAACTGCTGTCATGGTTTAATACTTAAAAGTTAAAAAGTCTGATCACAGTTCAAGTCAGTTTTCCACAAGTGCAATGCTGGAGCCTAATTGGCTTTATGGATTTGTTAAATCAAACTGTCATTATTTCACAAAAATGGTTCTTTAGATTAAAGATGTTGCTTCCTATTTTACAATCACAAGTTTGCAATGGCGCCGACTTTAAATCGCAGTTATTAATGTGCTTCAAGGAGAGAACAATCCTGCTGAACAGTAAAGATCTAGAAAGATCCGGTCTGCCCCGGGATGCTCATCACTACTTCTGAATACTGGAATGGAAAGACTGCCATTAAATTTAAAGATTTAAAACAAAAAATACAAAAAACTGGGTTAAAATGATTATTGACATTAATTTGGTAATGTGTAATAGCAAACGTAATTTGACCAACCGTAAAGGCCGTGTCACACAGCCACTACGTACATTTTGCGCATTTTCCATGTATGAAACTTGAGTCTTTCGTGATTCACGTGTGATTTACGTAATTCAGAAGCGTTTCTTGCGTTCGTAATTTGTTGATGTGCGCAGATGTCTGCTGAGGGTCTCAAAACGTAAAGTCGGTTTTGAAGTGTTCAACATTTTTGGTCGCTTGAGAATTACACAGTTTACATGTATTTAGTTTCTATTCACACATTACACAATTGTGGGTGATTTTTACAAGATGCATACGCAAATTTGTGGCTTTCTAGGACCGTTCCATGTATGTCTAAGGCCGCCATTACACTGCACGGTTCAAGTGACCCAATTCCGATTTTTTCCTCTCACGTGGCACAGATCGGATATGATCGGTGAATGTGTAAGCAGGACAAAAGCGCATGGATTCCGTTTTTCTCAGATCGGATACAGGCCTCTCATGTGGAAATAAATCAGAAACACAGTGTATTTTATCTTTAATGATTGGACACACTCCAAGAAATGGTCCGACTTGGCGGGGTCCACCCTTGGGCGAGAGCGTCTAGCTGTAACTATTGAAACGCTCAATGGATTCAAGGTTTACTGCAGATGATGTGTTCTTAAAATAGGATTTTAAAACCAATGTAAGTGCAGTCTGAGCCACATTACTTTAGAAACTTGCCATTTTATCCTAACCGTAACCAGGTCAAAGGTAAGATAAAGCCCACTTTTGGGCACCCTTTAGGGAATGTAATTTATTTTCAACATTTAACCCAGACCAGAGAGCATTTGTAACGTCTGGGCCTCTGCAACTCAGAGCCCTCTCTTATTTATAAAGCCAAGTCTAAAATAACTGGATCATGGGTGTGAAGTTGGGGGGTGATAATCTGGATAGTGGGCCTACGGATGGCCAATGCATAAGAATTCCATCGCCAATCCCCTAACTTTACCATAACACTGATACCCTCTAAAAAAGGATGCTGGAGGTTTTTCTGCACACTCTAACCTTCTTTTTGCCATTTTGTAGGGCGGGTGAAATGGCCTTAAAATAAAATCTTTTTCTACATCCCTTCAATTTCTGAAAAATTACAAATGACAGAATATGATTAAGAAAAACTCTTTTATTTTATCATCTCCTTTGGGAGTTGGCCTGAATTCAAAGTACAAATAAATAAAAGTTGTAAAAATTCTTTTCAAACAACGCGGCAGGGGTGGTTTGTGAGCTATCGCTGGCTTGAGCGTCTCATAGAAAGCAGCATTTCCTCCATTCGACAGAGTGCCTCTGTTTGGTATCTTGAAACCATTTTCTCGTACTTTTGGTGCCAACAGCTTTCAAACAGATTTTGCATTATGCATTATGCTGTGTGTAAGTAAGTAAGTAAGTTTTATTAATATAGCGCCTTTCACAGATAAAATCACAAAGTGCTGAACAATAAACAATATACAACCCAGTAAAAGCAGAAAAAACAATCAGTTAAATATAATGCAAGCAAAACTAAATTGAAGAAAAATAAACATAGAATAAAAGTAACAATAAAACCAGTCAGCTAAAAGCATTTTTGAATAAAAGTGTCTTCAGTTGACTTTTAAAAGAATCGACGGTGTCGGCCACACGAAGGGACAGAGGGAGGGCATTCCAGAGTCTGGGGGCTATTCCCTGGAACGGCCGGTGTGTTGCACGATGTCATAAAGTCGAACTAGTTCCATAACTGAAGAAACTGATCCTTTTTTGCGAACAACTTTCTTTTTGCCAGTTGCTAATATAACGTCTGACCTTAATCGGAATAACGGAGGCCAATAAGAGCAGGAAGCTGGAGGAAAAATCGATTTATTGCCCAGCCCACCTGTACGTTTTATGTACTTCAGTACTGAGCTCCCTATTTTTACTATGCAAGATGGACCTTTTACTTGGTTTTAGTAATTTGTCTTTAATTACAGCTTGTGATGTGTCTCGTCCGGATAATCTCTATATTTCCCCAAATAAGTCAGAGTTGGGGGTGTGCACTTGATTGACAGCTGCTAAGTGATGTCATTAGCATCCTCGGGTAATCTTGTCCGGTCAGCAAGAATAGAATCCTAATTTGTTGGATTCACCAAAGATTTATTATCCATGATGCATTGTGGGGCACTTTTGGTAGAAATGGCTCTTTTGCTTGAGAACCAGCTGAAAGGCAGAGGCAGTGATCGGTGAGTCTTGCCTTATGTTACGTCTGAACGATGGCTCGTAGGATAATTCAGTTTTGCTGACATTGGGATTTTCCCTCTTATGAAGCAATATTTGTGCCATTAAAATGTCACCTAAAGTCACACTTTTATTTTTCGTATTTTAAAAATTATATCTTTCAAAGTTGCAAATAAAAATATTAAATGTTTACTGGCAAAATTCCATCTGCGCTTTTTACAATATGCAGATGTTGGTGGTAGTAGCAAATATTCATCTGTTTTCATTTGTGATCCTCATAAAACTGGTTAATATTGCGCTTCTTCACACTTTTGTTTTTGGAAAAGTTTTCTCAAAAGCAGGTTAATCCCATTCTTTACTACTTTGAGCTCAGCGTTACAAATGTGCAACAAAACCAACCAATAACAGACAAGTATGTTCATCCTAATTGGCCTGGTCTGGTCTTCAGTCTCATTACTTCAGTTGAGCATAATTAAATAGCAAAATGTGTCCTGTCCTGTCATTCGACATATTTCACAGGCCTCCATCTACAGAGCTAACGCGAGATAAAGTTTTCGTTGGAACCTTGAAAAAATGTTCCATCTGATGTTTTCTGCATCCGTTCTGAACTAATCCCGCTGCCTCTTTATTTCAGGTAATGCAGGTGGTGAGGGAGCAAATCATGCGAGCGCTCTCTCTCAAGCCTAATTCTCTGGATCAGTTCAAGAGTCGCCTGCAGAACCTGAGCTACACTGAAATCTTGAAAATACGCCAGTCTGAGAGGATGAATCAGGAAGACTTCCAGTCTCGGCCCATCTTGTGAGTTGAAAAAGCTTCTAAATATGGATTGATTGATTGATTGATTGATTGATTGATTGATTGATTGATTGATTGATTGATTGATTGATTGATTGATTGGTTGATTGATTGATTGATTGATTGATTGATTGATTGGTGATACATCAGAGGAAGGATGAGACCCGTGGGACGAACAACTGACACTTTTATGAAACAAAGGAAATGATGTCACCATAACCTTTGTCCCCTGATGTCAATCATACCCAGTAGCTATAAATGTAAATTTAGGCTCAACTCAAATACACAAAAAGTTTGACTTAAAATTGTAAATAAAGGACTAAAAGCAAAGAGTGAGAGAACCCAAAGTATTGGTTGACCTTGAAAATACAAAACAGCAGCTGTTAAAAATATGTATTTTTTCATGTAGCAACAATTTTGGGTTTATAGTATTTTCTAACATTATGTTTTTAGTATTTTCGCAAATTGAATTGAATTTAAATTAATTTTATTTGTATAGCCTAAATTACAACAACAGTCGTCTCAATGGTCTTCATACCGGTAATTGTAAAGTAAACATAAAATCATAAGGATCATGAATTCATAGATTTCAATAGGAAAACAGTTTTTCCGGTTCCGGGTTACAACGCGGACGTGTGTAGCTCTCTGCGACTATTAACTATCTTCAAATTACTTAAAAAGTTGATTTTCTCCAAATAAAGGTGCTGACCATGGCCCCCAAGAAAACCCAGGAATACGAAGACCTTAAAATGATTCTTGATGATATCAAAGCTACGCTGTATCCCTTTATGGAACAAGTGAATGCTAAGCTAGCTCCACTGATTGAACTAATGGAAGAGTTCTGAAGATTTCGGGCTCAAAACAGCCTGGGTCGACGTTTAATGAATATTACTTCACTTGCTCCAAAAATTGATAAATTGATTCAAAAATCTTTCCTAATGTAACATAATTTTGCACATGTTTTTAACTTTTGATACTTGATGAAATTTTGCTATGAAAATCTCTGAAACAGTGTTGTTAATTTTACTGATATAGTATTATTTTTTAATCATATGAATGACTTTTATAAGTAACATATTCTGCATATATTTTATATAACTGATCTGCATTTACCATGTTGATTTCTAAAAAAGTTATTTTTAAATTACAATTAAGCAATTGATCTTTGTCATGTGCTTTATTGATATTTCAAGATTCTTAATTCTGTCTGATAAAGCTAGGAACCGGATATTGATAAATCATGTAATAAAATGGTTACAGTAGAACAGGGGTGGTATTATATAAGTTTGTGTATTATTTCTAATTAATTGCTTGAAATAAACCATTTCAAAATTCAAATCAAAATTCTAAACTAAATTAACTCAACAGACTAAACTAAACTGGCATCCCTGCCCTTAGACCCTCCTTCACGGTAAGGAAAAACTCCTAAAAACCAAACAGAATCCAGAAAAAAAGACGAAACCTCAGGGATGTCCACATTAAGGACAGGGGATGTAGCAGAACTCTTAGAGAAGAATTGAAATTATAGTTCTTTAAATGTACAATTTTTAAAAATGTGTTGTATTTATTTTAGTTTAGCAATGTTAAGCTAAGTTTTCAAAACGTCAATATTTCTTTCTGCTTTTTTTCTAGTCTTATTTACATAGTCCAGGGGTGGCTAACCCTGGTCCTCAAGAGACACAATCCTGCCTGTTTTCCAGCTCTCCCTCACCAGCTTGCTGTTGATTAGCTGACTCAAGTGATTTCACATCCTGATAGACTGAACACACCTGATTTAGGTTATCAGCATCAAGCCGTCCCGGGAGAGCTGGAAACCAAGCAGGGTTGAAGCTCTTGAGGGCCAGGGTTAGCCACCCCTGACATAGTCACCCCCTGACATTTTTAAAATTTGTAATCAGATTTTTAATCCACTTCAAGATGGTCCTGATTTATCCGTAGTATAGCGCTGCTCAGGCAGTGGGATGAATAATTAATTCTAATCATTGCCTTATGAATAATATCAGATGTAAAAAGCTGGATAACATTTCTCTGATCAGCCTCCAAGATGATAGATCTCTTATTTCTGAGCAGGAGAATGTTGTGTTTTCTTCTAAAAAGGGCACTACCACATACGGCTGAGTCACGAAAACCCCTTATTTGGTCTGTGTTCTCCTATAACCCTGTGGGGTGCTGGATCTGGTTTATGATCTATTACTGGAATTGGTTAACAGGAGTTCTGACCTGGTCTTTGTGTCTGATTATCCTTAGGGAGCTGAGAGAGAAGATCCAGCCAGAGATCATGGAGCTGATCAAACAGCAGAGACTCAACAGGTTGTGTGATGGAACCTGCTTCAGGAAAATCAGCAGCCGCAGAAGACAAGGTGAAAGAATGTTCACACACTTAGCACTAATAGGCATGGGGCTCTGGCTCTTGATTCAAGATATTTTCAGTTCCTCTTATATATTTATTCCCTTTTCATTGTTTGCTGTCAAATGGCATTTTTTCATCTGCTCCTAAATCACAAGGATATAAGTAATACACAGAAATGCAAATATGCGCTTAGTATTCTTTGAATATAAAGCATATAAAGCAATCCCTATACCAGCTCACTACCCAAAAAACAGCTCTCAGGAGGTTTGAAACTAGCTAATATTACATATTAGTCCAAAATATGTTACAGTGATGTCTCAGTTCTGGTTTTAACCATAATGGAGCAAGTAAACAAACAAACCCTGTCAACGTCCTTGAGATTATTGGCTGTACATTTGTCCTCCTCAGCAATGTTAGAAATGAATATATGTATGTATGTGTATATATATATATATATATATATATATATATATATCTGCATACAAACATGCATGTATTGCTACATACATACATACATGCATATATATATATAGGTAGATCTTTAAGACATCGTCGTCTCAAAAGTAGCTCACATGCCAAAAAAGTGTGGGCACCCCAGATCTAAGCCATGTTCGCTTTTGTGTTTGTATTAAATTTACTTGGATGATCTCTAACAAAAAGGTTTCAAATGTTCTGCAGCTTCTGATCTAAAAATTAGCCCTCATAGATGAAATGTGTAAACCATTTGATCGTCATTGGATGTCAGTTTTGATGTCAGAACTCAGTTTCTTTTGGCTCCTAGTCGTGAATGCAGAGAACACTTGCACTTCAGGCTAAACTCCCTTTCTTCATGATGACTAATTCGAATTTGGGTCCATATGATGCTTTTTGGAAGCTGCTGCTCATGTCACAACTCCTCTAAATCTGCCTTTCACTCGTCTTTTTTTTTTTTTTTTTTTTTTACATTTTCTTCAGATAAGTTCTGGTACTGCCGTCTGTCCCCGAATCATAAAGTCCTGCACTACGGGGATCTGGAAGAGAGTCCCCAGGGAGAAGTGCCCCACGACTCTTTACAGGACAAATGTGAGTGCCCCACTTGAAATCTTTGCAAGTATTATAAGATATTTTAAAATATCATTATTAGAACATTTCAGCACACTGTATGGACACGTCTTTGCAAAATTCAATGTTTCGACACATTGGACTGTAATGATGGATTGATCAGTTTTTGCTGCCATCACATGTGTGTGTTGTCCACTGTGATGGTACTATGTTGTTTTTGGTGAAATAAACCTACCGTTTCTCAATCCAAATGTTTTGTTTACCAAGATTAATAAAATTAGTTTATTTCCTTTTGAAATGATTTGATATTGTATTGGTTGTATAGGTTGATTCGATTAAAGTCTTGCCTCCGACAGGTCAGTCTAGTTCAGGGGTGTCAAACTCATTTTGGTTCGGGGGCCACATTCAGCCCGTCTGATCTCAAGTGGGCCGGACCAGCAACATAAAAGCAAAATAACAGCTTTGTTTTATTGTTATTATTGTTATTTTTACTCAATTTAATAAAATGACTCGACCAACATAGTAGCCTAATCACTTGGGGCCAATGGATCTCAAATAAAATTAATTTCAATTAAAGAAAAGTTGGTCTATTTAATTTTATACACACTGAATATTTTACATCTGACACTGAAGCAATGCAGAAACTTTTCTTTATGGTAAACCTCTTAGTGGTGCTGAATGTTATATTCTTTGAACAACCTGTTGATGACATACCAAGCATGGGGGGTTTGCATTCAGCTTCGTGAAAGAAAAAAAACCTCTGTCCATTTTTCCTGGAAATCTCTTAACTCCACGTCACGTTTGACAACATTTTGGTCATTAGGGTGTTGCTACTGATCATCCTTTTAGCAAGATAACAGCGGAAAGGCTCATAGGGAACCAAGGTGCATCATGCCCAGACACAGAGCTGTTATGTTTCGCTTTTGGCACGTGCAGAGATATGCTGATTCACCTGTTTTGCCTTTCCTTTGCTCTCCCTAGTGGCGGAATTGCGCGTTTCGGTTATTTCTTTAAAAAAATCATAACTCGCCACAGGAATGGACTAGAAACTTGCTTTCTTTTTTAACCATCCTTATGATTTTTACTCTTCACGAGAGGGCCGGAATTAACCACCTGGCGGGCCGGATACGGCCCGGGGGCCGTATGTTTGACACCCCTGGTCTAGTTGCATTGTAGGACTTAAAAAAACAAAACAAACATAGTTAAAGTCGATTAATGGTTATGCCCCAAATCTTTAGTGAAAAACAGGAGCAAATTAAAAATGCATCAAATGATGAAAAACATCAGCCACAGGATGAAGAAGAATCGCCTCAAGCTGAGAACCTAGATAGGCAAGTAAAAAGCTCAACTCTGAACCTAAACTACTAAGATATAAGAGAGATAGACATACTGGCCGGTACATTTAAACCTCCCTTGGTCAATACAACTATCAGCCAAGCATCACCATACAGTTTCTACAGAACCCACAGTAGTCAACATACCAAAACTCACAACCATATTTACATCCAATTCAATTGAAACCCATAATTCGTCCTTTTAATCCAACAGCTGCTAATTCTATTCTGTGTCAGTGAGTCCTAAATGTTACACATTTACATTAAAGTTGAGGGGTTTGTTTGTTCTTTTGCATATTCTTGTGTACTGAGAGTTTGTGTAGCTAAGGAAAGTTGAAGTATTGTTTGTAAATGTTGGAACCCAGTTTCATTTCATGGGGAAGTGTGTCACACTCCACTAAATTGGGCACTTTAGTAGTTTATTTCATTGACTTACATTTTAGTACATTTTTACTACAAAGTTATTATTCTGACTGAAAAAAAAAATTTTGAGCAGATGTAGAGACCCCTTAGGTCCAGGTATTAAATCGCCAACAAATGATGCTTGCATGTGTCCCGATTGTTGCTTCACCTAATTTAGCACGTTAGGAAATGACAAAAATGGCTAATGTTGTTCCTGTGACTAATATTTTATGAAAGAGTATTATGAAGAGACTTTGGTGTCATTATGAGCATCTTAAATGGACTTTATATATAGCTCTGGAAAGTCTACAGTGCGTGGGCAGATGGCACAGATGCCATTGCACTGCAGGTGTTTGGATTTCTTTCACCTGTGTTGTGTCTTGCAGGCGTGCACCAGGCTTCCTTTTCTCCAATTTTAATGATTTATTCTGAGCTTATTAACACTGTATGTGAGAAAGAACTGCACTAGTTTAGTAAGAACCATATTAAGGCAATTTGTAGTTAATAGTAAAAGTGTAATGTTTTAAATATCTTCTGAAATTTGCACATTTGTTAAGAAGTGAACTTTTTTTTGTTGTAATATGTGTGTTTTAAAGTAATTCGATCAGTCTAGAGCTCCAACGTATAAAATAGTGTTTGCTGCTGAACATATATTAGTTATTTGTAGCACTGATTTAAAAAAAAAAGAGATTTTGGAGATGTAAAGGTTCTCAACGTGACAGACCAATACTTTTGATGAATGGGCGTTACTATGCACTCACTGGGCAAAAATGGTCAAGGACACTCATGAAATGTTTATTTGTTTGTTTTGTCATTTGTTTTGCAATAAATGACAAAAGTGTTATCTGGACTAGAACCAATAACTTCTGTATCTTGTTTGATCTTTACTTTTGTTTTGAAGTATTAATTGAATCGGTTAGTTCAAAAGGGGCCCAAGTCCACAATTTTTCGAAATAGAGATATTATATGTTCTATGGTCTTCAAGGGAAAAGCTATCTGATAATGTGCAAAAAAGTCCCAGATCCGTTATAATGTATTGACTATGCTTGACATATAAAATGCTATACAATAAACCTTTGTTTTTCGCGGGGGTGACGTTCCAAGAAGAACCCGTGATAGGCAAAATCCATGAAGTAGAAACCTCTATTTTTTTTACAATTATTATACAATTAAATACTCTGTTATAGATTGAAAAGAAAGAACAAACCATTTTACAGGCTCAAGCATTTGTTTCACAAATAAAGGTATTTTAGAAACGTTTTTTTTAACAGATAACTTCTATACTGTACTGACAAATAATAATTTGAATCATTCATGTGAACAGAAGGCTTCAAATTGCTAAGATTAGCCCCGCCCACCGGGACCCGAAGAATTGGATTAAACGGGAGAAATTTTAAAATGATTATGAAAAAAATACAAAGTACAAACGGACAAATAGTGACTCAGGTGTATTTCAATGCTCTTCAGACTGAGCCGCTGCATCCTGACTCCGCTCTGCAGTGTTTTTTATTCTTTTGAAGCCCGCGGTGCAGCTGTGTTTGTTCAGGAGAAGAACATAGTGATTGGCAGTTGTTGTCGCTCTTTTTTCTATGGGTTTTAGAGAAACTCAAAATTGCAAGAGAATTTGCACGTACGAAATGTAAATTAGGCGAGCTGTTTTACGTACGTGTACATATTAAACTGCAACGTTATTGACGCACAGGTAGAGAAGAAGCGGAGTGACTTTTTAGCCAATCAGAATGCAGAACACAATGCACGATGCAAATCCGTGAAGTAGCGAAACCGTGAAAAGTAAACCTCGTTATAGTGAGGGATCACTGTAATGCAAAATTTCTGGACTTGGACCTCTCTTGCATGGGTTTATCTTTATCCCATAGATGGCAGCACTAGTTATCCAATATGGCAGCGCCCCTGTTTAATTCAAGAAGGACCCAAGTCCAGAGACTTTAGTTTGCTAGTCCTCTGACATGATAAAAGTGAGGTGCTTTATATTATAGCATTTATAAGATATGAACTGGTGCTAAATCTGGGTAAAGTATTAATCATTTGATGTAGCCTCCCTTTAAGCTAAGCAATTAAAATCATTTCCTGGAAAAACAAACCTCTTGGACTTGGGCCCCTTTTGAACTAACCGATTCAATTTTGTTGCTGTGGCAACAGCCTTAAAACCGTATATCCGAAACAAACTTTGCAAAGATGCATCAAGATGTTAAGGTTCACTCTGATCATCTTTTGATCTATTTTAAAAGTGTTCCTAGTGAAATTTTAATTTGGATTATGCTGTTTTTGAGCCAAAATCAAAAATCCTGTATCATTGTCTTGGACATGGTCTCTGCAGAGCGGCAGTAGTTCATTAGAAATTTATCTCCAAGTGGTAGGCGTGAACATTTGCATGGAGCAGCCCCCCCCATTTTGGAGAGCTCTCTGTTTACACCTCACAACCTAACATTACCGGTGCTGAGTAGTTCTGGAGCCATCCAGTTGTCATTTGGAGATGCTGAAAACTTCAGAAAAGTTCATAAATGACAGATCCTGATAAATCTATAAAATCTAAATAACTCGAACAGACAAGACCTTCTATCTGTGATGACACCGGTTTCATAAAGTTGTTGTTGGGTCTCTCTGCAGTGCCTGTGGCTGACATCAAAGCTGTTATCACCGGCAAAGACTGTCCTCACATGAAGGAAAAGGGAGCCCTGAAGCAAAACAAGGTGTGTGTGTGTGTTTATCCAAGTCATTTCACTTTTTTGGTGTGCTTTAGAGTTACATAACATAAAGTCTGTTACATAAACTCTGGATTTATGATACTGTATCCTCCATCAGGTCATTTTATACTAACACACTCATTCATTAGTGATTTTTTTTATGCAAATAATTGGTCTGCTGTCCAGACGAGAGACATCGAAGTCTCTCAAAACATCTTATCTTTTCTTTTATAAGTGTCTATTTTTGGACTGGAAAACTAAATCGTTCTTTGTCTTTTTATCAACTTGTCTCCACATCAATGTTGAGCAGAATGACCCATGAGTGTTTGTAGGCTGTTAAGAAAGCATGTGCCCTGTCAAAGAAAAATGTAAATACTATATTTTCATCACAATAAAATCAGTTAAAAGCCTTATTAGTATTTTTTTTAACTACATGAGCCTTTTAATCCTGGGTGTCTTATATGTCAATTCATTCTGGTCCGCCTGACAAATAAAATAGCTTTGTGGAAGAATGACTTATAAATGCCTTATAAACTAAAGCTTGATTTAGTCTATTAGCTCAAAAGAAAAAACTGCACTTCGTTTTATTTTAAAAGAGAACCAAGATTTTACAAACAACTCAGCCTCTCTCTTTTTGCACCAACAGGAAAAGCTGACTTAATAGGAATGTTCAATTTAGTGTTTTGCTGCATTATTACTGTATAGTGTCCTGCTGGAATGTTGCCTGATCATTGCTTTATAGTACTATTTTTGGACCAAAAACAAATAGTGGAGTTATTTAGATTTAATGTGACTTAGTATATAATGGAAGAATGTTCTTTTGATATTTAGAATAGAGATCAAAGGGAAAAAGTTAGGTGGACATCCGTACATATTAAACCACTTCCTTTTTGCCCCTTCCCAACTTCTCCAACACGTTGCTATCAGGTCCTGTTATTACCAGCTAAAGTAATGCAGATGGTAATAAAACAGGAAGAGGAGGCCAGAACTGATTGCTTTTGTAATCAAAAATGTGGTTTCCTATCATTGATTGTGTATGAGATCTGACTGAGTGTGATGTCACCCATACAACAGGGCTTACCGTATTTCTGGTTCCAACCAAATGAAGTCAATTCAATCGCCTTTTTTTTTTTTGTGATACGGCCGCCTGTGTGTTGGAGCCAATCAGGAGTGAGCAGTTATAACTCCAAGCCCCCTTTCATTTGAAAGCGAGCTACATCTGTAGATCAAACATTTCGGGCGTTTGAAGTGAGACCACCTACTTTAATGAGGCATCTGATTGGTCAGTTTATAACGTGAATAATTTTCACTTCAGAAAAACAAGAAATTGTTTTTAAAAAAAAAGCAGACTGGGTTTTTTTGACAAATATAATGCTGTTTATTTCTTAATAGAAGTCTATGGGATTTTGGCTTCTTGGAGTACTTCCTGTTCCTATTTTTTTTTCCCACTCCTTACACTCTGCCTGTTCTTTCTGCAGGAGGTGCTGGAGCTGGCTTTCTCTGTTCTATATGAGTCAGATGAATACCTGAACTTCATTGCTCCTGACAAGCACGAGGTAAGCCAGGTGGAAGTGACTGTTGACGCCAGCTCAGAGATCATTCCCACCCCAAAATGTTTATTATAAATGTCACAAAAATTTTCTCTCACCCCTGTTAAATTATTTATTGTGAAATAGAAATGTATTCCATAGCACACGACTGATGCAATGTCTCTGCCCGGTTTACCCCTAAGCATAGGAGAATGAAAAAATGCTGGTTAGCTTCATTTAGATTGATGATGACTAGATTTGGTCTGAGAGAAATCAACAGCCTTTTCTGCACTTTAAAAACAAGCCTCCTAGAAATGAGTCAGAAATTCTCACCCCTTTGGCAGATTTTCTTTAAATAAGCAAAAGAAAATCTGCCATTGGAGTAAGAAAAGTGGTTTTACCAAGTATTCTTATTTTAAGAAAAAAATTCTAGTCACTAAGATAGAAGCCAAGCGCTACTCTACTGTGCCCCCCCCCTGTTTTCTCATGATAACGACATCTTATATCTAATAGAAAACACGTTGATTGATTCCATCTTGCCCCTCTCATGCATAATGAGAGGGGCAAGATCACGCAGATCAGGGGTCTGCAACTTTTAACGTTAAAAGCCATTTAGGTCAGTTTCTTATGGAACCAAAACCCAGCTAGAGCCACAAACTCCACACTATTATTTAGAAAAATATACTTAACTCGTGTTTTTGTGGCCATTAAGCCATCCATTTAGAAAATGTAGCTTTGTGATATTTACAATAGTATATCAATGTTATATATTTCCTATATATAAATATTTTATTTTATTCCAACAGCAGCATATACAAGTCTCTTTTCAAAATAAAATACACCCTGTGTCAGATAAGATCCTCCTGCTGCAGCGGATTTACTTGAATTAAGAATGCTGGAAAGTCAAAGATAGTTTTTTCTATCATTATAACTGTGGTACACCATCATCCTTATTCTCCTTTTACTATTAAATATAAGCATGACTAAATTAAGTTAAAATTCTACTTTTAGAAACATATCTAACTAAATAAAAATACAATTCTATACTTCAAGTACTTTCATTCCCTCTGGACAGCAACTATACTGTTGTGCTGCAGAACATACTGTGTTTTAAGCACATTCTAAAAATGTTCCACCACAAAACCTAGTAAACTTAACAAAAAGAACTAAAACTACAAAAAAATAATGTATTTAATATTTGTCTTTGAATTTAAAGAGCCACAGTGGAGCAATAAAAGAGTCGCATGTGGCTCCGGAGCCTCAGGTTGCAGACCCCTGGTGTAGACGGTCCGATACCCTCATCTGGTCACTGATGAAATTGACAACGACCGCAGGATCACTGAACTGCAGCCGCCTGCGTAGCTGCAGCCGGGCCAACCTTCTCCACAAGTGACAATGACAGATTTGGACGTTGTTTGACCACGATCCAATTAATTAATGACATGTTGATGATCAATTCTTCCGGTTTTCAACATTTTCTCTGACAAACGGGTTTATTTTGCTGCAGATTGTAGAAACATGAAAAAAAGCATTGTCGTGGGCTTCGTTGAGTTGGGTGGCTGTTTGGGTTCCGCTAGTGTTCTAGGTTCCAGAGGTCTGTGAATGCACCATGCAGAGACATTTGTTAGTAGCTCTCGGTTCTGTCATTCAGCCTGTTGTTGAGTGTTTGGGCTTATAGGGTCCAGTTGTTGGCTGAAGAAAGGGAGGGAGGGCTGGTGCGTTAGATGGAATTAAGGTGTTTGTGTAGCGTAATAAATCAAAAATTGCCTCAAAAGAAAAAACTTTGGGGGAGCGTTTCTCCTGCTGTTGTTGAGATGTGTTGGTATAAACTGTACGCCGTTGGTTACGGCCTGGAGTAACCACAAAACAAATAGACTGAAAACAGATTAAGGGACAGGGAGACAGGGACGCCTCAGCATATTCTTTATTTCATTATCACGACCAAACAAATTTTGTTTTTTTGGTGATAACCAGATAGTGGATGTTATCACGAGAAAAAGAGCACACACACAAAAACAGGGTATGTCGTTCTCAGCTTCTGTACATGTTTTCACGTTTTTTCTCTATCAAATAACTTTAATAATAAGATTATTTTAATCTTTACTTTCTTATGATTTCATTTGTGTATAGTATATAGTATCTTAATTAATTTACACATAAAATGTAGACATAATAAATACAACTAAGTTTTTCTCCTTTTTTGCAGTACTGCGTGTGGACTGATGGTCTAAATGCTCTCCTGGGTAAGGAGATGACCAGCGATTACACCAAATCTGACCTTGACACCCTGCTCTCCATGGAGATGAAGCTCCGGCTCTTGGATCTAGAGAACATCCAGATTCCAGACGCCCCGCCCCCAATTCCCAAAGAACCTAGCAATTACGACTTTGTTTATGACTGTAATTAAATGTTTAAACCCGAACGAACCCAGCACCTTCTGTATTCACTGGACCAATTATTTTCTTAGAAACTGGAGCAAGAATAGAAAAAGAAAACACAAAATGAAAAAAAAACTGCAACTAAAAGGATTCACTGAACTGTTCCTACTAAACCTTTCCAAAAGAGAAAGTGGTGCATATCATCAATAATCATTGCACTTGAGAGACCTAAAGGCCAGATCAGACTTGTTGCCATGGAGATAAGAAAGGCTGCATTTGTTTGGGCTGTGGTGAAACCTTGCTTGGCTCTTTCTTTGCCCTCTTTGTGTCTCTGATCTTTCCAGGCATCGAGACCCAACCACATCCCGTCAGTTTGCTTCAGAAATGTAGTAGACACGTGCTTAAAAAAAATGCTAACATTATCCTGTTTTTTGTTGTTTTTTTTTAGGTTTTCCTCTGGGATTTTATTTTTGTGGGAAGAGACGATGTGGGTTTTTTTTATGTCATTTTTTTCCAATGTTATTTATTTTCTGTCACATTCCAGTGAACTTTGTGGCAGCTAAATGTCTAACATGAAACCTGATTACACTCGATGAACCAATAAGTCTTGTGTGAAAACATTTTTTTGTCACATTGAACTCCTACTCTTACTTAAAACTGTTAAAAGAAACAAACGTCCCTGTCCTGAAGTGAAAAATGCTCCTGTTTTTGAAAATCAATGTTCTTGTTATACTGCTGCTTTTTGCTTCTTGTACACTCCTACACATGTGGCTTTGCCGACCATAAAAGCACCACCTTTGTGAAACACACTTGTCTCCCTAATTTGCCTCAGTCATTGTAAACACTGCTGTATCAGAAATATTTGAGCTTTTAACTGGACGTGTGTTAAAAGATTGTCATTTAGTTATTTTTAGTATTGATGGTTGCAAATTTAAGCATTTTTATTTATTTCAATACAGATCGTAGTTGTTTTTTCTATTATGACCTATATTTTCCCTTTACTATAAATGCCTTCTTATATTTTTCTTTGGGATTTTTCCAAGCTCCCTAAACCTGCTGTTTGCATTAAAGATTGGAAAACTGCTTTTTTTTTAATGTCATCTGAGTAATCAGATTACTTCTGAAGATAACATGACTCAACCTATGTTGCTTCATACACACACACACACCGGGCATATGATAGGCGTATTTGCACACGCTAAAGGGGGTATTCTCGATTGGCCTTTTACCATTTGATGGTGTTCACACAAGGCTGTTGCTACCAGATACCAGCGCATATACCGTTCAGCTAGAAGAGGCTTTGTATGAAATGTGGAAGCAGTGCAAATCTTGTGAATCTTTCTGCAGGCTTTTTGTTTTTTTCCACAGCCCTATTCAAATATAAGAAAAACTTTGTGTCATAGTTCCGACTAGGCACAAAACACTGTTATTAATTTTCAAATGGTTGGCACTTCTGTGCTTTGAAAAGGACACCACCCATACATCACTGCCAAATCCGAGCCCCCGATTGGTCAAAGTGCAACTGGTTTACCGTTCAACGTTTGTTCAATGGCCGTGCATTGTGTATGTAGAACTCAAAAACGGACTTCTAGTGACACGTGATCACAAGAGTTTTGAACGCAGAAGCCTGGAAATGCTCATTGACGAGTGTTTACATAGACTTTTCATAGAAAGTGGTCTCTTGAACGCTTGTTTCCTAGCCCGGTGTGAACATAGCATATGAATGGCAGAGCTTTAAACACACATTCTGGTCTGCCAGCCAAGCAATCCTCAATCAAGGACCCATAAGGTTGGTCATGAAAAGGCTGATAGTGTTAAAGGGCTTAGAAAACTTAACAAAAAAAAAAAAAAAAACTCTTGTGGGTCTTGTAGATTTGTTAGGAAGGCATGCACGCGGTTCAGACGTGACAATGGCATCTTTGACTCGTGGTCGAAGCTGGCAGGCAAGTTGCATGAACTTCAAGATGATGTCTAGTAATAGACCAGTGCTCACTTTTGGGTGGTATTGCCCAACTAAAGCTTTAGTCACATGTACACCCATATACAGGTGCTGCAGGTTTTTGCGGGTAGTTGCATCTAACCCTTGTGCTATCGAAGACACTTTGAAATTGGGAGTTGGGTCATCTAGACCCACTAGACAGTGCGCTGAACTTTTTTCTTCAATGATTTTTGATCTTCACTCATGTCCATGGATTACATGAAATCTTTCCACCTTTATCCACCTTTGTCATGGTAGGGAGAACACGTCAATGGTCATCTTGACCCCATAGGATAGCACAAGGGTTATGGTGAGCGCAGGTGTGTCTTGCATTTCCCTTCAGGCACGCGTGGCTTCTGGAACCCTTAAGCTATCCAAGGTACTTTAACATTGGGAATGGAGTCATCTAGACCCACTAGGCCGGGGGGTCGGCAACCCGAGGCTCAGGAGCCACATGCGGCTCTTTAGCGCTGCCCTAGTGGCTCCCTCCAGCATTTTCAAAAATGTTTGAAAATGTAAAAAGATGGGGAGATAAATATATTATTGTTTTTAATATGATTTCTGTAGGAGGAAAAACAAGACACAATCATTCTTAACATTTTCCAATGCTGTAAGAATGTGTGGAATAAATATTGTGACGCCCAGCAGGTACGTCACTTGGAGCGGGAAATACGGGAGCCAAGCTGTCAAAAAACTGAACTGTCTATTGACTGGCTGCGCTGGAGAACTGTCCGCATGCCTCCGAACAGTCTCAGAGAGAAGGAGCCAGAAAGAGAAGCTGAGAATGCAGACACCTTCCTGGCATAACAAGCCCATTTACGTTGAACACACACCATGTTGAACATTGCACAAGGAGTCATCAACCTATCCCCCTCCCACACTCATGGTGCAACATAAAGAAACAACATAACAGGAAGAATAAACTAAGGTGGAACAACAAAACTGCCATATGAAAAGAAACGTGTGCAAACAGAAACGCTCATGCTGAGCCCAAATTAGATCAGGAGACCGCGTCCCACAATCCCCTGCTGCTAACAGACCTAAAATGCACATGACCACCACTACAATATTAAATTTCAACATTTCTGTCAACGAAAATTTGCGTCATAGCCTGCGATACACGTTTCTACCAGCAGGGCTTTTATTTTTTTCATTTTTAGCGGACCGCTAGGCAGGTGGCTGATGTAAAGGATCCACCGTCAGTTCCGTGCATTGCTTGATGAAGTTGACAGCGAATATTCTGATCTCCTGTTACACAACAAAGTCCGATGGCTGTCCAGGGGTGACGTTTTGCGTCACTTTGTCGTCTGTTTCGAACACGTGAAAACATTCCTGAAAAGCAAAGACCTGAACTTCCCGGAACTGGAAGATGAGTGGCTCGAAAAGCTGCACTTTTTGGTGGATATGACTGTGACAAGCCACCTAAATGAGCTGAATGAAAGTCTCCAGGCGGGGCAAAAGCTTGAAGCTGTTCTGTCATCCGAGTGCAAGCTGACTGTCATGGGGAACGCACGTTCCATTTTATTTTTTTGTGTTCGAATCCTCAAAATAAAAATGACATCAAAAATCGGATTTCTTTATTACATTTCTTTAATTTTTTGCACAATAGAGCAGTCACGTGACGCGTCGTTCTTCGCAGAACCATTGTCGTGCATGCGGTAAGTGTATCACGATGTTTTTGTGGGATGATATAAGTGGCATGCACTTGGGATGTATGGGTGATGCTGTCACACAGTACCTTAATCCAGTGTTGGCGAACTAACACTGGGTTGTTAGTGGCGGTTTTACGCACACGTAATACGGGCAATTGTACGGGGCGCAAATTTAACGGGGGGGGGGGGGGGGGACCGCCTAGTTGGTTTGAAGGTAAAAGTATGCGTGTGTGAACACTATCTGTATTGTGTACATGTTGACATGGGAACATTTTTGCAGCTAACAGGTGTGTTTATAACATTTGAGTGTGTGTGTGGACAGGCCCCGCCCTTTAAGATTTGTATTACATCTGAACCTTACCGTAATGATGAACATCCAGTAGCTTGTTGCTTTATGCTGGTTTATGGTCTTATCCCCCCTCCTATTATTACCCTCCTATCCCCCCTCTTCAACATCTCTCTCTTTTCTTCCCTTCTTTCTTTTTCCGTCCGGTCCAACACGAAAGATTTTCAAATATGATTAAAATGAATAAAGTTTGACCTCGATTACAAAAGGGGTTTATTCAGACATACCTCTGGTTTGTCTGAAGATTAATAACCCCTGTTGTTAAAGTAAAATATGTCCAACACAAGAGGCCGTCAGCTCTCATCTGTCTGCCCAGCTGTTGGAAATAAAACAACTGGCCAGTAGGTGGTGTTTGTTTCAAGATTAGTAAAATGGAAGAATGAGAATTGAGGTGTGGCAGTAAGGGTAAAAAAGTTTGTTCAAGAGAACGACTTTTATATTTTGCAACAAAATAGCAAAAAAGTGTACTTCCATCATCAGCTTCAAAACAAACAACATGCAGGATCATTTAATGCATCAAACTGAGCATATGTAGACATCCAGGAATTAATGTTATGTTCAGCATCCACTTTTATATACAAATACATTTGAGCTTTGAAAGATAAAAGGATAATTAAATGCTTTTCTGAGGGATCATCTCTTAGTTTTTTTCTTAGTAACAAAACTAGTATCAGAAACTTACTTGCGGCTTCATAAAGCTTCAAAAATATTACTTTGTATTCTCACATGCTCTGCAGTGAGAGATACATGTGTTGAAACACTAGATGGCACTATTGCCACGTCTAATGTAACACGCATAAATAAGCAGATTGGCACACACGACGCTTTCTTTCCATGGATTGCAGAGATGGAGAGGCACTTTCTGTTCCTTCTTCTCTGCACCGGCTGTTCTGTTTTGCCTCTCAAGCTCCTCTCCTTTCTCTGTTCATCCGCTTTGATGCAAGAATTATTACAAAAACAGACACCTCATCACTTTCGGATCAGTGTTGTAGCAGACCGAAAAGGTATGCGGCTGACTGGGATTGGTGAAATGAAGACACAAAGCAGCTCTGACACACCGTTTTCCCCTGATTTTCATCCGTTTCAGAGACCCTCTCCTTGTGGTTGTGTTGTGTACAGTGGAACTTCTTTCTTTTTAGTGAGGTGCTCTGCACTTCAGAGGAGTGGATTACCTCTCTGTCCCTACTCCCACCATTTATTCTCCCCATGGGGATTTTAGGTGTTATCTACCAGGTCACCAAATCACTTCCTTTTTTTTTACAAAAAACGGTCGATGAAACGGAGGGCTAAATCAGATATGAGCTGTTTCTGTGAATTT
Organism: Oryzias sinensis; assembly: GCA_037389245.1. Classification (NCBI taxonomy): domain Eukaryota; kingdom Metazoa; phylum Chordata; class Actinopteri; order Beloniformes; family Adrianichthyidae; genus Oryzias; species Oryzias sinensis. The sequence goes on along the minus strand of CM074488.1, from coordinate 37,944,821 downwards.
GTTATTGCCCTCATGGCACATGGATTGCACTTCAGTCAAGTGTGTCTGTATCTGAGAGGGAGACATAGAAGAAAAGAGCTGGAACTCAGCAAGTAATCGTGTCTGGTACTTGGTTATCCACGTTTGAAATATTAGAATTCCCCGCACAAGGTGAAAGCTCTGGTGTGCAGAAAATCTCAAATGAAAGCAACAGCACCGGATGCTTTTTCACACGTTGCTGTGTTAACCCTTGTGCTATCCTAGGCAGTTTACCATTGGGAATTGGGTCATCTAGACCCACTAGACAGTGCTCTGAACCTTTTTTCTTCAATGATTTGTGGTCTTCACTGCTGTCCATGGATTACATGAAATCCTCTTCACCTTTATCCACCTTTGTCATGGTAGGGAGAACACGTCAATGTAAAGGGTGGGGTCATCTAAGATAGCACAAGGGTTAGAGGTGAGTTTGAGAGACAAAACCAAAATGTGTACTGTCTCTCTATGCAGTGCCCATTTATCATCAAAGTACGGTGGCCCTGAAGAGCATCAACAAATCTCTCAATGCAAAAACATATTAAAAATTACTACAAAATTAAAAAAGTAAAACAAATAACAAAAACAACAATACATTTTAGAAAACAAACAAAAAATGTTTTGGAAAACAGAAGTAAATCAAAAAATCAAAATGAAATGTAAAAAAAACTAGAAACATAAGAACCTGAAAACCTGGTACTATGGGACATCACAGGTGGCCGTGGTGCAGTGGTAGGGCGGTCGACCTCTGATTGGAATTTTACAGGTTTGATTCCTGCCTTGCTTTCCCATGTGTCGAAGTGTCCTTGAGCAAGACTCTGGGACCCACCTTGCCTCTGGTGGAAGATTGGCGCCATCCGGCAGCAGAGCCGCCAGCAGTTTGTGAATGGGTTTGCCACTGTAACGTGCTTCGGGCCTTGAGGAAGGTAGAAAAACGCTATCCAAGTACACACCATTTACCAGTTTTGAAGAAGAGGGAAGGCAGAAAGATGTTCTACCCATTCTTTAAGAGTTTATTCAACTTTAGGCCAAAAGCATTAAAAAATATATCTTCAATCGCAAAATGTTGACCTCCCAAATATCTTCTGGTGATAAATTTGAACAAACATCATCCAATCAGCAATGTTACAACCTTTTCTGGTTACCTTTTTGTAGATTTTTTCAGGATTTCATGTTAATTTCTGAAAATTACCTTTGTTTTCCGAAATGTTTCTTTCTTATTTTGCTTATTTATTCTCATTATTTTTTTGGGTTTTAGAAATTTGTTTTGATTTCCATAATGTAATGTTTTTCATCATTTGTTTTGCTTTCTTAATTGCTGTCGTGCTCTTTAATAAGATTCTGCTTTGGGGGATATGTTGATGTGATTTGCATTTGAAGGCACAAAAAAAAAAAATCCTTTCATCTTTTAGACCCTTCAAGATTTGGTGATGTTGCGATTGCACCAACTAACGTAAATTCAACCAAGTGGTGTAGCTTTCCTTGGTCTTGCAACTTCCTCCAAGTACTGCAACCAATTGTTTGTCATAATGACGATGACAAGGCAGACCCAGATGCTGGAACCCGGAAGTAAACTCAGGCTAGGAGATCAAAAGGGTTTAATGGATTCACAATCCCAGAGTTCAGGAAAACAGCGTGGACCAGAGGTGAGTATGTGGCGTGGAAACCAGAGCTTCGTGCGAGAACGTCTTGGAGAAAGGCTTCGTGGCCTGAGCGGAGGAGAGAACAGGATACCAGCTGCACCCCTGGTGAAGAGGACCTGAAGGAGCACACAAAGGTAAGTTTTAGGCTTAGACTTGAATTGGCATAACTTAACTTTGAGCCAGCCGTAAGCACCGGAGAGTGTATAACGGACTGGCGTTGAATGCTGGGATGGATCTCCTTAAGAAGGACAGCAGGTGATGAGATGATGAGAGGCAGCTGGTTCCAATGAGCAGAGTTGCGAGGCAACCGACCGAGGCACCGTGACATTGTTCTCATTTTGAATGAGTTCATCCTGTCAAACTGTCTCAGCCAATCAAGTTTATAGGCTCAAACACATAAATTGTGGTATGTAAAGATGTCCTATTCAATTACAAATTAGTATTTATTTATGAATTTTAGAAAATTTTAAAACTCTTACGGGTATATAGAGGATGTCCAGTTCAGCATTGTATTTTTGAGTATTTCTTTATTTAACCCTTGTGCTATCCTAGGCACTTTAACATTGGGAGTTGGGTCATCTAGACCCAATAGACAGTGCTCTGAACCTTTTTTCTTCAATGATTTGTGATCTTCACTGGTCTCCATGGATTACATGAAATCTTTCCACCTTTATCATGGTAAGGAGAAGACTTCAATATAAGGGTGGGGTCATCTAAGATAGCACAAGGGTTAAATGAATGTGAAACGGGAGCAGACGTAAAAAGACATTTGAAAAAGAGCGTATTTGTGACCTACGCTGGGCGGGTCATAAGCTCCCTGCTCCACTCCATTCTGATGCATCCACTTGCAGACAAATAGATCCATGTATATCCTTGTTTTCCTCGTCTGAGGAATCTGGTTCAAAACTGTACGATTGGACAGCTCCAATATTGATCACCATAGAAGGAGAGAGTGTTAACACAGAGTTCTCAGCAACAGGAAAGGGGAGGGGTGGCAGGGTTGTTCTGTGCTAACGGTGTCGCCCACAACTCAGATGCAAATCTCTCATGAACTACTGCTGCTCTACAAAATGACAGGTTGTTTGATTTTGGCTATAAATGGCATAAGCATTATTAAAGGAGCACCGTGAACGATTTTATAAATACATCAAAAGATGATCAAAATGGGACCTCAATGGAATGATAAATTACTTATTGATGAGAATTTATCAGTTTAAAAATTGATCAAACTCAAAGCTTCAGACTATAATTTGATCTTCTAAAGGGACCTAATGACAAATACAACAGGATACACAACAGATGCCTTTTTGCTATTTATAACAAGATTAGGACTAAAGTAGCAACATTGATAAAAAGGTGTGTAACAGTGTCTGTGTAAAGGGAGGAGCAAAGTAATGACATATAACGATAAGAGAAATGTCGGGAAATAACACGTCACGTGTCTGCTTGGTTCCTTTCAGGTCTTCGGCTGCATGCTGACAGCTAATGACCTCATCAGCAGCACCTGTTTCCCCCTGAAGCATGCAGACCTGCAGTCCTTGTCAGACTCTTTCTACTCTGTATTTCCAAGTCTAGTTCAAGTTTGATAGCCTTCTCTGTGTCTGACCAACCACTCTGTCTCTGGTGGAGCACTTTGAGGTTTCCCCCTGACCCGTTTCTGTCTGTCCGATTCAGATTCCACTGTGATGGCAGAAATGGAACGATTGGGGGATTTAATTGAAGAAAATACACAAGCTCCCTGTGCTCCCTCTACTCTGATGCATCCACCTGCAGACAAATACATCCATGAACATCTTTGTTTTCCTCGTCTGAGCTGGAAGGGCCCCCTCAATCAGGAGTGAGCTTACAGAACGTCCATACCCCATACCATAGTTTATTTCTCAATAGAAGTCTATGGGATTTTTGGCTTCTTGGAGCCAGTGGGTACTTCCTGTTTGGAACATGAGGGGGGAGGGGTCACTCAGTCCAGTTCTTATATACAGTCCATGGACAGCATATGAAAACACAAAATGAAACACACAACCTCCTCGGTTTGAACAGAGCTTGGAACAGTGTTTCAAAACAAAAGTTCCCAAGTAGGATCCCAAGATTGTGGATATCAGATTTGTCTACATGTGTATTATTACCCTGCTCTGTTCTGAGCGTGCATTTAAGCCTTCAGTATTCACTAGGTAAAGGCAGAGTGTGGATCAAGATTCTTTTTCAGAGCGAGTAGCAGCTCCTGCAGTCTTCACGCTCACAGCTGGGAGGTCCTGCAGCAGCTCAGCGTGGGCCTAATGTGACATCACAGATGGCTGCTACCATTCATCTTCTATGAGGACTGTTACATTTGGCTCCTGCCTGTGTCAAAACGTTTAAGATTGACTCTGTTCCTGTTTGGTGACTTGTGCATTTTACTGACTAGATTCTACTTCTGATGTCCAAGACCTCCATCACAACATTATCCCAATACTGTGTGTTCCACACTATAAAGTGCACTTAAAGACTAATTTATTTTCATAAAATGTCAGTGCACCTTATATATGGATCCTGTTCTGGCCCACAGTGCTACAGTGACTCTGGTCCTATCACTTTTATTGGATGGAAGCATTTTTAGCAATAAAATATGATTTATTCAGCTGAGGAAAATCTGATCATTTGCCTCCTCTGAATTTCACAGCACAGAACTTTACAGTCAATGTAAAACTATAACTAGAGAGCAAAAAAACAGAACTTGAAAGCTCAGACTGCAATGTGAAAGTGACTTCCTAATTCAGCTGTTTCTTTCCTTTATTTTGTCATTGAAACGTACATAGTTATTTATTTTTGAGAACATTTTTGAGAATATTTCTCATTAAGAGGTGAAACTTTTATAAAGTTGTACAGCAGGACACGTTTCTACAATAAATACCAATCTCAAAGTGTACAGCATTGGTATTTTGTGCGGGCCACTGGCGTATCCTCTATAGGTTTCCTAATTTTGTTGCCCTCCGACAGCCCGTATCCACACGTAAGGCAATAGTGACTGAGGCTATAACATGGATTAATTATCCAGTTACTTTTGCAGAAGCGCGACATCAAACCATGATGTTTCCATTCTCATGCTTCACAGTGACTGTGGTGTTCCTGGCAAAATAGAATGAAACATTTGCAAGCCGAACGTATCCTGTACTGCAGTGGTCGCCAACCCCCGGGTCGCAGACCGGTACCGGTCCGTGGGCCACTGGGCTGCTTAAAAGCTCAAAAAAAGAACAGGTTTAAAAAGTTTCTTTGGGGTCCGTGGCCTGAAAAAAGTTGGGGACCACTGTCGTACTGTATGGGACACATGGCACTGAGGAAATTTGATTGACAGTGGTCTACAGCCAATTAGGACGCGGAACATGATTTGCTGTTAAAAAAAAAAAAAGTAAAATAACGTACAAATATGCACGGGAACAATTTACGAGGCTACTTAAGTGAATCCCATGATAGCGTGGGACCACTGGAATGCACTTTCTGGCACTAATGGACTATAATAACACCTGTACTCTAACCCACAACTTGCTGATTGTAAACCCACGCCACTGTTCCACAGCCCAGGGAACCAGATTTAACCCTTGTGCTATCCTAGGCACTTTAACATCGGAAGTTGGGTCATCTAGACCCACTAGACAGTTCTCTGAACCTTTTTTCTTCAATGATTTGTGATCTTCACTGGTGTCCATGGATTACATGAAATCTTTCCACCTTTATCATGGTAAGGAGAAGACTTCAATGTAAGGGTGGGGTCATCTAAGATAGCACAAGGGTTAAATGAATGTGAAACGGGAGCAGACGTAAAAAGACATTTGAAAACCTATCTGGCTGCTAGGACATTTTCCAACAACTGCTGGACGAGGGCATGGTACACCCATAAAAGACACAACCAACTCTTATTATTTATTTATAATTGAGTATGTAACTGCAAAAACCCAAACAATCTTTGTTTTTTTTGGAACTGCAGGTACTTCTTGTAGCCTTTAAATGTCATAAAGTTGTTTCTGAATTCCTCCTCTCAAAGCTTTTCTTCACGTTTTCTTCTCCTGGCAATAGAAAGAGAGGATGACTCGTTTTTGGTGTGAGACTGACTCTTAGTCTTGACCTGTGTGAACAAAAAGTAACCCAAGCTAAAAGGTCACAAAACCAGCTTTCAGAAATTTCTAGGCAACCTCACTTGTGGCCACTGATTAACAAAATAAAATTACACACAATAGTGAAAACTTAATAACTTGCTAGTATGTTGTGTATTAATAACAACACAAACAAACAGACAAAAAGAAAGGTCCAGGGTGTACCCCGCCTTCCTCAACACTAGCTGAGATAGGCTCCAGCAACCCTGTGACCTCAAAGGGGATTTAGCAGGTTTTTAGAAAATGAATGGATGGATCTTTTTGGACATAACTTTTTTTGCTCCAGAAGCAGTTTTTCCACAGCCACGTACATTAAATAGTAAAAACCCTTACAGCTTTCCTTCACCAGTGACCAACGCAGCGTTGCTCCAGACTGGTCCCGCATTAACTCCCACAGGCTGCCGACTTTCTCCTTCACCGGTTTTCCGTTTCGTGGATGGGAGGAGTTGGTGATGCATAAATTCCTTTTTTACCTGACCAATGGCAGCTAAAAGGAAGAAGGCTTCTAAATGTCCACAACTTTAAAAAAAAAAACAAAAAACAAGAGAAAATCCAGAGCGCTGTTAACCCCTTCATGTCTATTGATGCGAATGTGCATCAAACCTGCTCCAAACTCAACTTAATTTAGCATCTACATGAAAGCAAAAGCATAAGGGATTTGTTTTCATTGCTAGAGATAAATTCAGGCATCAAGGGATAAAAGACATTATTTGTCAGAGCTGCTGTCAATTACCTCAACATAAAAAAATAAGGTTATGAATGTACTTCGACCTGGACCGGGTGTTACAATGAAGAGGGAAAAGTTTGTCCTGTTCTTTGGATGAAAGGAAACTGTCTGTAACACTGAATTACGTAAGTGAAAAAGAAATCCCGGAAACATCTGCTTTGGTAATGACATTATCCACCTTACCCACCTGCCCGTTGGCAGGACTGCCCCCGTGCTCTGGTATTTTGTAGATACAATAATAAACATGAATCAACTGTTTCTGCTACTTGATTTTCTGTGTATGTTTTATTCCTCCTATTTTTTTTTTTAATCTTTCCTATACCTCCTATACAGGTTCTCGGCAGCGCTTGGCCGTGGCCCACCTTTTTGTTTAACCAGCAGGTTGATGTTGGTCTGTGAGTGTGTGTATTTTCTCTTCACACTGTCTGAGTGTGTGTTTTCTGTAATATGTAGCCTATGTGTCTAGCAGCAGTCTAGACATGGTTTCCTCTCTAGTGTTTGTTTTTCTCCTCAGGCCAACTGATCTGTTCAGCCAGGAATGTTGCTGCTACTGCTCCCAAAGTGTTAACACTCGTTCTCTGTTGCTGTGCACCCCCCAGAATCTTTCTCTTGAGTTTATTTGGTTTTTTGCTTTCTTTTTCTGTTCTTGCCAACACTCTTTCCGCCTGACTCCCATGCATTTACTTGCATCACCGCATAAGCATCATATCTTGTCAAAGCAGGCTAAAATGTCCAATTTTGGCCAAACTTTAGTTCTGCTTTGTCTTTCATCTCCTGCCTTCTTGATTTTACTAATAAACCCTTTAAAGTGTGGATGCTATGCTTTGAACAACTTTGTCAAATAAAAAAGCCTTTTAAACGCTGATTCTATTGATAGCAATAGTTAGCGTCGAAAAAAATCCGAAGCATATGAATAATAGACATCTTTCGAAGGAATCAGAGATTTGAATTTGCCGCTAAGAGCGCAGGCTGGAAGTGACCTCGATATGACCTGTGACGTCACGAAAGGCATTGACTTTCGCAGTTCCGCTTCAGACAGCATGTAAACAAAACAGGTAGTCTTCGTTTCTCTCGTGTTTAAATCTGTTAATCATCAACATGCCAAGTCGTTGTGTGGCAGCTGGATGTAGCAATACATCTAGTGAAAGTGTATCTGTGTATAAAATTCCCAAAACAAGAAACGCTGCTGAAAAGGGGAAAGAAGGTGGACGGCGAAGGATTTTTCCCTCCAGATCTGCAGGAGAGAAGTCTGCGTTTTCGAAGGGACAAAAACCGGGACACAAACAAAGAATTTTGAACGGAGAGTTGGGAGGAGGATCTTGGCTTCTGAGTCGAGGAAAGGCGGGTGAGCTGGAAGCGAGCGAGCCGTTTTCTGGGTCGGAGAGGACGGCGCTGGAGTCGGGAGCGGAGGCTGCTAAGCTAGGCTAGTGTGCATCACGATGGATCACATTGAGGCGAAGTAGTCGTGTTTTCTGTTGTCCTTGGATCCAACTGGAGTATTTCAACGCACTCAATGTTTTGCAAGAGAAGCAACAGGCCTGCAACGTTTTTTTTTCTTTTGCTTTTGAGGCGCCGATACCGTGAGTAAACTGAACTGTGTGTGTGTGTGAGCGCGCGCGCACGAGAAAAGGTTTCAAACTGGTTCAAACAGGTAAAACTGTTAATGTTCCACAGTTGTTAATGGTATACAGTGACTTTGTTAACTAAAGAGTAGTAATATCTGGGAAACTTTTATTTTGTGACATTTATTTTGTAAATTGGGTTGAAAACCAGTGTTTACCTTTGTTTAGATTAGGCCAAAAGGGGACATTTGAGTATATTTTAGGGTAAGTGGAGTAATTTAATTTTATACATTTTTTAGACTTACTGGAGTCTAGCCGAATCTTCATGCTGGCTATCGTCATCGGCATCACTAGACCTACTACTTTCTGCTATATCCTACTTACTTTTGCAAAAGGGTGCGAATCGATACGGTTGCAAAAGTGACTCATCATCATGATAATCTCCGCAACTTTCCTCTTCATCTTTCTGTTCATCTGATGATAAATCGCTAATAGAGACGGTAGCATCACTCTGTGCTTCGCTATCGGTGCTAGCCATGTTGTCTGCCTTTCGTTACGTCACAAACATGGCGTCGCGAAGTCGGCGGAATGCGTGAAGCCGGCGGCCGTCCTCGTTGTTTATATCGCGTTTTTCGCTATTTATTCTTTTTCGAAAAATATTAAAAACAATCGCAACATGAAATAGAGACTATTTACTATATTTTGGCTTATTAAAATAGGCCATGTCACCCACACTTTAACATCAGAGTAGTCGCAGGTGCCAAACGATCTTTGACATATTGTTATTTTTCTCTGTGTCAGAATCAGATGATTTACATTGATTTGGAATGATACCAAGTTTCCCCCCAACACCTTCATATTGCTGGCCTGTGGAGGGCAGCACAGTAGCTGCGTTTCCATTGCCTATAAGATTGTGGATTTCTGATACTAAAATTTGTCTACTGGAAAAGAGTTTTTCACATGTTCCACAGCATCACACAGCTCATCACAAGTTGAGTGAGTCATGCAGAATTGCTGGATCCACAGCTCCAATGTAAAATCACCAACCACAATTTCCCAAAATCACTTCATCCGTTGTCGCTCCCACATGTAAGGAGTTTGCCTGAATAAGATCATCCTTTGATAGATGATGATGAGCGCTAGTGCTGTGGCAGAACTTTGGATGAATCTTCTGTAGATCAAATTATTGTTCACATCTGTTGCAGTGTTTTTAAATGACTTATCGTGTGAGTTGGTTTCTGTTTATTCACATAATTATGATTTAATGAAAACATTGTAATTGAGAAATTGTAGGTTTTTCAGCATTTGTAGGATTTTGATAACGTTTTTTGTACATAGGTGATTGAACTTGAGATCTCAACTTAAGATTTATGTCTTAGTTTGTTGAATTCAGAGAAGAGAAAACACTGGATGGAATACTTGATTATTTTTCCATTGCACAGACATTAACACAGTATTTGAACTTCATACCTTTACTAAGTTCAGAACTCTGCTAAAAAAAATAAAAAAATATAAAATCAAGCATAGTTAATCTAGCAAAAGTAACAGCATTATAAAGCAAAACAGTAATGAGTTAGAAAAACCCACTACAAAAAACATGACCAAACACCAGGGGTGGAGCTAGAACATTTTATAAAGGGGGGCGGGAGAGGGCAGAAGACTTTGGAAGGAAGCACCAGAGTGGAAGGCCATTACAAATGAAAGGATCAAAAATACGTCCTACTAACATTTATGATTATTGTTGTTTTTATTTCATTTGAAAAATATGACTTTTGTTATTTTTTCAATGCTTGTATCGATGATTTCTCAATCTTTATCAAGGATAATACTGATATTGACTTAAAAGTCGGGGGGGGGGGGCAAAGCTTCTTCCTCTGTAGCTCTGCCCCTGCCTACCACTTTTCATTATAACAGCAATATTATAAACACTGCGAATCAAGTCTCCAGCTATCGTCCAATGAACAGTTTTTTCAAAATGTTGCGTTCACAGATGGCTAAGCGAGTTTCTATGACCGTGTTGGGGCTCTACTAACAAAATACAATGGTAGTTAAACCAGATCAATCTTTGACCAATCATTGGGTCAGATTTGGCAGTGAGGGATGTATGGCGTCCCCTTTGATTCACAGAATTGTCAACCGTGGAACTGTGGAATTGTGGAACTGTGGAATTCTAGGACACCAAGTCTTTCATTTATCGTAATGGAGCTCTCAAATTAAAAGCCTGGACCCTGGTTTACAAGATTTTGCACCACTTTTGACATTTCACATCAAGCCTCTTCTAGCTGTTGGTGGCGGCCATGCATTAGTGAACAGTAGCAAACGAACAATAAGAAGAAGCCCCTCCCTGCTTGGCCAATATGAACACCATTGGCTAAACACGTGTTCAAAAATTCAAAAAGGTGAGCTTGATCTCTAGGGTCTGTCTGTTTGAGTTAGTTTTGTGACCTGTCCAGAGTGCCCCTCATCCAATCTCTGCAGGACTTATCTGCCTCCTTGAATGCATGTTTAGCCAATGAAAGCATTAAGATAAAGAAATGTATTTTTTAAAATTCACTGTTTTTATTTTATTTCATTTTACCAGAACACTGTCAGCTTCTCTTGTTTTTCTTTCTATTTAGTTTTCTTCCATACATTATTACCCCTTCATCCCTGTCTTTCTACCACCTTCATATGTTCCCTTAACCTCAGCTGTGTGCTTTTCTTCTCTCTCTGCTTTGAGCCTTCAGGTTGTAAAAATTAATCATCATATAAACAAAAAACACAGTATCTTCTTTCATGTTCCTTGGTCTTTTTTTTTCTTCCTTTTTACAAAGATACACACATCAGTGCAGATACCCCCCCCCCACACACACACACACTCACACGCATTTTCAATGTTAAATTAAAATGATAAAATTCTCTTCCTACTTAGCCTTGACAACAACCTGCACTCTCCGGTGCACACAAACGTCCAAACACACTGCAGCACCGGGACATGCCTCACATAAATAAGCAATAAGGGAAGAGAATTAAATAAAGATGCTTGCTTTTTTTCTTTTCTTACTATCCTCTAGCAAAAAACAATATGACATCCTGACATCCAGTTCTCAGACCCCAAAACATGAAAGCAAACATCTAAATTCAAAATTCCGGGAAAACACCCAGGCATTAACACAAACCAATAAATAAATTGGATTTATTGGATTAAATTTAAATAATTTAGATTCATTATGGATTAGAGTGGGACAGCTTTGCATTTCTAGAATATGTTCTATCTCAGCCAGTCCTGCCAATTCAGCCTCCGTAGGCCTCAGATTTTGTTCCTGCCAATGCCTAAATAAACCCTGGGTGAGGATTTTTGGATGCCTCACTTCTCGTATGTGTTCTAAAAGAAAAGAGGTTCATTTGAGCATTGTGAAAGTGTCCGTTCGCAAAGACAAACTATGATTTAACAAACATGGAGCCTCATTGCAGAGATTGACACCATCCAGGATGTGAGCGGCAGTGTTGCTTCTACAATTGGTAAGACTAAAACAGAAAGATAAAATTGTAAAATGCTGTTTAATCCCTAGTTAGTTTTGCCTTGCTTTTTCACTTGATCAAATTTGCCATTTTTACTTTCAGACTTTTGTTTTGAAAGGTACGTTTGTGTTTATGACAGGAAGTCTGTGTCAGCCAAATTCAGTCTTGTTATCTGTTGCCATCTTCTTCCTGTTTGTGCCAGAGACCTCACTGTCTGTAAGTTTTGGTTTAGATTTATCAATACTACTCTGATTATGATCTTATTTTTCTATTTTCTCTTCATTTTTATTTGATAAATCAACAGCACCATTGTCATACAGAAACGCACCTTTAACTGAGTTGCTTTGTCCATAATCAGTTTGCACATTTTACTCTATTATTGCAGCTTCATGTGTCTGCAGTTAAACTCTTTTTTGTTGGACATCATAAAATAAAAGACCCTTACTTGACATCCTTTAACAAGACTTAGGCTTACTGCTTTGTAACGTTGCAAACATATAAGGAAAGTAAGAAACAAATAGTTGCTGATTTACTGGACATTAAAATGGTTTATTTTGATATGTTGGACACGTTGAAGGAAGCAGAGCAAACAAACATAGATCGGAAGGATTTGCAAAGGGGTTATGGTGATCAAGGACAGGGATGAAAATCTGTTGACCGGTTTCCACAAGCGTGATGGAGAGATGGAAGGGTGTATTTTAAAAGGGTGGATAAATAAGAAAACCAATAGCAAGCACAGAATAAATTGGTAGCTTTTGTGGAGCAAAAAATAGCAAATGATATTTGTTTCATCCTCACAGATCTTAAGGATGAAGTGAGGAAGGCACTGAAGAGGATGATGAGTAAATAGGCTGTTGGTCCAGACAAGGTACCAGAGAGGTATGGATGAGCTCAAAGGAAGTTCCAGTAGAGTTTCCGACTGGGCTGTTTAACAAAGGATACCTGGAGAATACACACGCCTTCTGGTGACACCCTTGTCTCCTAAAAACAATCAAGACATTCGTGGGTAGGTATGGATGTTTGTGAAGAATGACACAGAAGTTTAGAAAGAGCTGCACAGTGTCTTTGTAGTTCTGAGATCAGAGCAGTGAATTTGTATGAGGAAAACTGCAAGGGTAGAGAAGGTAATTATTGTTGCCTAGGACATGCATGAGGGCTGTAAGACAGTGTTAAGATGTGCTGTAGGTGTGACAGAGGAGTTCAGGGTGGAGGTGGATCAGCTGTGAGCCCTCCCTGACACATGTGGTGAGACAGGAGGAGTCCACATGGACCATGATGTTTGAACATGGTCTTGTGTGCAATGTCTAGAGCAGAGGTGTCAAAATCCAGGGGTCGAGGGCCAATGAGGATCAGCCTAACATGTTTTACAACCAACCTGCCATTGAAGCTTCTTATTGGCCCAACACACCTGATCCAGGTAATTAGAGGCAGATAAGGCAGGATTTCTGAAAAACGAGCAGCAAGCTGGCCCTCGAGGCCTGGAGTTTGATACCCCTGGTCTAGAGAGATGGAGGTTTGCTCTGGAAAGAAGAAGAAATGCAGGACAGCTGCAGCAGGTGTAAAGCAGAGGGACTCAAATGGAATGGTGAGTTAACAGTTACCATAGATGGAGAAGGTAAAGGGCTTTAAGAACCCAGAGTCAACAATCTAGAGTAGGGATGAGAAACTCAAGGCCTCGACGGCTGGTGAGTTTGCATGATTTCCAGATATCCAAGTCATACTCGTGACTGATTGCCTGGCTCAGGTGTGTCCAGCCAATTAGAACATGCCAGACCAAGATATGTTGCAAAGCATCCAGGAGTGATGCCCTCGAGGCCTGGAGTTGTCCTACAATTATCTGTTTTGGAATTCTGAAGCCTGTAGTAGAGGTTTCTCTTTTTTTCTTTTCTGGTTTCCTATTGTTTAGTTTGTAATATTTTATTTTGATTTCTGGGAAATACTTTTGTTTTCTGAAATGTTTCATTTTTATTACACTTCATTTTTTTGAAATCAAGTTTTGGTTTTTGGGATTTTGCTTTGATTTTTTGTTTTGATCATGTCGTTTTTTTGTTATTTGTGTTGTTGTGATCTTTATTATGTTTTTGCTCTGAGTGATTTGTTGGTGTGATTTGCACTTCAGGGCCACCATATAAAGAACAGATTAGACAGTCTTATATGCCACAAAAGAAACAGAAAAATGGTCGAAGAAAAACACAATATTTGTTTTTCCAGCTCTTCTTGGTTCCTTGCTGGTGGAATATGAAGAAATTATAATATGAATATGAAATATGAAGAACTGTCACTCATCATCAGTCACCAGAGACTCTGAACGGCCTGAACATCACAGCAACAGCTGAGCTTTGCACATATGTGCACACGAAAACACAAAAACACACTCTGCTTCTTCCAAAAGTCTCTAACCATCTGGTTAACTCATCAGCCTTCTCTTTTGGTTGCCCTGGTAACCAACAAAAACAGCAACCAGGGGCTGCCACACAGTACAATGCATCCCTTGTCTTTCTCTCCTTTTTTCTTCAGTCTCTTTGCACTCCCTTAATCCCTCCTTCCCCAGCTCCCACAGCTGTCACTCTTCTGCATCATTTCTTCTTTCACTCCCCCTTTTGCTGCATCCGTCAACTCTTTCTGCCCTTCTCTCATTTTTTCCCCTCGATCCCAATTTAAACGAAAATTATTGAAAAATGCTTGTAAACATAGTTTGTTTAAAGAGAATTTAAACCTTTATTCAAAAATCTAATGGAATAGAATCGAGTAAAACTTTAATGAAGCCAAGCAGGGAAAGTCAACTGACTACAGAGGCTTTCCATCAGTGTTCTGGCAGAGGTGTGCTAAGGACACTAAATAAGCTGCTATGTGTTAGCTAGCTGGCATTGTTGCCAAATCTTCTATTTTGTGATTCTTTTTGGCCCCCAAGGACCTGGAGCCCAGCGTTATTGCTGCCTTTTCAAGGCTGCAGTAAAGAGGTGTGTGAATGCTGATTAATACAGTTTTTTATAGATGTTGCTGAGGATCACTAATAATTTAAATGGAAAAAACACATTAGCGGTAGCTACACTTTGGAACAGATTAAGTAATGAGCCCAAACAATGTCTAAATATCCAAATTTTAAGAAAATGTATAAAGAAACTCTGGTTTCGTGATATAAGGAAAAGAGTTAAGAATCAACAGGTGTTTGAATAATTCCAAATACATGTGAGAACTTGATTGTGGTGAAATAATCAAAGCTCTTTTAATTACAACCAATGAGTTTTACATTGTAATGTGCAATAATGATTACTGAAATGTTTAAATTACAATCAATGAGCTATTGATTTTCTTTACTTGATCTGCAATGTTTACCAATAATTACTGGTTTAATGTGATGATGTTTTTTAATATTAATCAATGATTATTACATAATGGTTACCGTTATTGATAATATTCCTTCATGATAATAATCAGAATCAGAATCAGAATCTTTTATTATCATTCTGCAGTGCACAATGAAATTTTTCCAGCAACTCTCGTCCAACAATATAAAAAGGTAGAATAAAATAAAATAAGAATAAGGAGCCATATAAGGCATAAATACATAAATTCTGTACAGTAGAGTGGGGTGAATATTGCACATGAGTGGGTATTCCACATTAGAATGGATATTGCACATACAGCATGAATATTGCATACATAGTTTAAAATACAGTCAGAGCATTGTCAGCTGTGTGCTGACAGGGGTTAGTGGGTTATGTTAAGTCTGGGGGGAAGGGGGGTTTCGTTGACCCAGTTGTGTGATGTGGGGGGGGGTGGACCTCACTGCTCTTGGGAAGAAGCTTTATGTTCTTTTAAAGAACATAAAGTAATAGAATTCAATAGCTGATTACTAACAAAACGGAATCGGGAAATAAAAATAAACCTCAGGGGTTTATTACTCTTGAAGGAGGGATCCTCCCCNGGATGGACCTCACTGCTCTTGGGAAGAAGCTGTTCCTCAGTCTGTTTGTGTGAGTTCTGATGCTCCTGTATCTCTTCCCAGAAGGAAGAGGTACAAACAAGTTATGTCCTGGGTGGGAGGGGTCTGCAGCAATACGACCAGCCTTCCATTGGACCCGGCTGTCGTACACTGAGTTGAGTTGTGGGAGGGGTCCTCCCACAATCTCCTGTGCGGTTTTCACCACCCGGGCCAAGTCCTTCCTGTCTTGAGCGGTGCAGCTCCCGTACCACACCGTAGCACTCAGACAGAGGATGCTCTCAATGGTTGCCCTGTAGAAGTTCCCCAGAAGTTGAGATGAAAGTCCTGTCCTTTTAAGCTTCCTTAGAAAGAAGAGTCTCTGCTGAGCCTTCTTCACCAGGTGGGATGTGTGCAGCGACCAGGTGAGGTCAGATGTAATGTGGATCCCCAGGAACTTGATGTGGTCCACTCGCTCCACCTCCTCCCCGTTAATGAGAAGGGGGGTGTGTGCCACCTTTCTAGTCCTTCTAAAATCCACAATGATCTCTTTGGTCTTGGAGGTGTTCAGGATGAGGTTGTTGTCAGCACACCATCCTGTCAGGTGCTGAACTTCCTCTCTGTAGTGAGTCTCATCATTGTTGGATATGAGACCCACTACGGTGGTGTCGTCGGCGAACTTTAAAACCAGATTTGTGGAATGAATAGCGGAGCACTGGCACTGGATTTTGTGACTTGAAAAGAATCTATTGGATCAGAACCAGATTACAAAAACTATGTAAAACTATCAAATGAATGAACTCAGTGGGGGTGGGATTATATAAGATTGCTTCTTACCACTCCTTTTCAAGCAATTAATCAAGCTCAGCATGTTTTTAGGTAATGATCACTATATTTAATTGAGCAAATGTGACTTTTTTTGGTCTTTTGTTTGTTTAATTTTCTGTTTTTTCTTTTATCTATACATTTCATCATTTCTGTGATGAGTTTGATAAATCTGGGTACATTCTTTATTGGTTTGACTACAATGCTTGAAATGAATACATCAATCAAATTAAATCAAATCACATATATTAAATCTTTTTAACTTTACTTGTACTTTAATAGTCTTCAAAAGCTATCACTTACACCTGTATGGGGGATACACCTGTCATCTGGGCCTGTGGAGGGTCGTATTTAGGAGCGGCCACCTCAAGGGTCGTTATGAAAATGGAACATACCATAGTTGTGCATGTGGTAAGTTCATCATCGTGAGGTATTTGTAAGGACTATACAAGTTGCATGTGTAAGGGTAAGGGATAATTGTTGCCAAATTTGTAACACTCCCCCATATTTTTCTGTTTGTTATCTTTTATTTGTAAAATCAGTGATGCTCATGATTATAGAACGGCACTCAACTTAGAGATTTACTTTATGGAGCAGGACAGAAGAGCAGCGTCTACTGAGCCTGTTTAATGAGACAAGGAGACAGAAGTTGACTGTGTGCTGTGTGTGTTCCAGGTAGGCAGAATAACGGTGAAACAGAGACAGGAAATTAACCACCAGTTAAAAGACAATACAGGAAGTTGGGCTGTTAATATTGTTTGCAGAATAAATTCATATTGTTTGTGTCGCTATTCGTTCATGATGCTTTGAAATGGAATGACCGAGATTGCTAGCACTTAGCAGCTAAAGCTAACAGGCGAACAGAAACGAGTTGGCATTGGTAGAGTTGAAGCTCTGCAAACGTGGGTAACACCATGATTACACAGGAATGAGATGGATATTACTGATGAGAATAGAGCAGGCCTGAAGAGCAGCGTCTACTGAGCCTGTTTAATGAGACACCAAGACAGAAGTTGACTGTGTGCTGTTTGTGTTCCAGCTGCTCACTAAAGGCTAACTTTAAAAAAAAAAAGCCACATTTGTCCGGGTCACCCTTTTAAGTGTGCAACAAAAACTGGTGTCAGAAGTGGGATCAGCTGTGCTGTTGAAGAGCGGAGATTGGAGGTCAACACACAAAGATGGAGTTGGAGGAACTACAGGACCAGCTGAGTGAAGTTCTGCTGCAGCTAAAGCTGGACCAACTGCAAGTGTTGGTTTTCAAGCCGAAATCTCAACTGAGAAAGAAACAAGAAAGCAGACGCTGATCTGAGCCATTAGTGAAGCAGTTGATATGACAAAAAATAAAAATGAGGAGGCAGCACATGCACATTTGGACCGCTTATGCCATGGCAAGCTAGGCGAGGCAGACCCAGGCACTGGAACCCGGAAGGAAAACACAGGTAAGAGTATGATGGTAAGTATGTGTTTTAATATTATTCGGAGTTGCTTGAGATCTTGATGTGGCTGCAGGCTGGAGAGCGACAGGTGACTTCGTTGGAGGTAGCTATGGCTTGTGGCGTGGCTGGAGGTCAGAGTTGGCTCGTGGCGTGGCTTGAGGGTTCGTGGATTTCCGTGAGGTTCTTCGGGTCAGGTAAACAGGAGACTCAGGTGGCCACTCGTGGCCTGAATGTCCTGAAGGCGAGGCATAAAAACGTTAGGTGAGAACATGAACACATGGACTAGAAATAACATGAGACCAGACTAGGCACCATCTGGGGCAACAAACTGGTGATAAATACTGGTTTGGGACCACTTTTTGAAGGTCTGGTGGATGATGAGGTGAATGGACACAGCTGAGATGAATTAGGAGCCAAGCAGAGAGGGGAGGCGGAGGAGAGCTGCCAGAGGCACCATGACAGTTTAATTAAACATGTAAATTAAGTGAAAGAAAGAGACAGCCAAACGAAAGTTAGGGATGATATCAGTCAAGACACAGCTGCCTTAACCAGTCTGAAAGAGCAGTATGCAGCTTTAAAGTTACGTATTGAGGCTGCAAGCAAGAAATTAGAGGAAGAGATGTCAAGGCTGACCAACAAAACGTCCTCCCAAGCACAAAGCCATCATTCAAGTTTTGACTTTACTGGTTCAACAGCAGTGGTGCCACCTGAACTGACAATCCGTCACGAGTTCAGGATTAATGGCCAAATAGGAGAACGAGGCTAAAAAGACAAACTTTCATATTCAAACTTGATCCACCATATTGAAATGGGACTTAAGAGAAACCACAGTGAGGCAAAAAATTAATGAAGTTGTCATGAGAGCCATCAGTCCTGGTTTAAACCTCCGTGACATGCTAGAATTTAAAACAGACCTCACACTCCCAAAGCTCCATAAAATCCTGCGAGGGCATAACAAGGAAGATAGCTCTACTCATCTGTATCATCGGCTGATAAATATCACCCAAGAAAGCAACGAGTCTCCGTGCAATAGAATTGAAGGAGTGACTTCTAGCACCATCAAAGGAACCAGGCACGGATGAACAGTAAAGTGCTGAACTGAAACAGAAGAGCTGTTGCTACAGGGTTAATCAGTGACAATGTGAAATATCAGATTAAAAACTTTCTAGATGATCCGTCCATCACCAATGATGTCCTAATAACAAAGATAAATGAGGCAGCAAGTTTGGAATGGGAGAGACAACAAAAATTCAAGAGCAGAGAATCAAGAGTGAGAGAAGTAAAAGTTGAGACACCACCGGTCCATCAAACAACAATTGGTGCAGTAGGCGGACACAGACAGCCATCTCCCACACCAACAAACAGTAAAGCTGTAAAAACACATTCAACATCAAGCCAAAAAGAAACTGAGCTTCTAGAGATCATCAGGCAGTTAAATGGGGAAAATTGCTGAAATTCAAGGAGCCATCCAGAATTCACACCGACCTTCCAGACCACGCCATGAGGTAAGGAAACGGGGCTGCAGAGACTGTAAGGACAGAAACATGGGGTAAAAATGTAACCATTGTTGTAAATGTGGACAGAGTGGTCACCTGTCTAAAGGATGTAGAATGCAGAGGACACCTTCAGACAGATCAGAGCAAATTGACATGCTGGCCAGCACAGTGGTAGCATGCCAGCCCACACCTGGTCAACAAAGCAAACTGCAACAATGCACTCACAAGATTCTAACAGACAGTATTAAACACTTGGAGACCAAAGTAACATTTAATACCCAAGATCAGATACACACGACAGTCACTGTTAGGAAATTATATGCTTCTTTCCGATGAGGTTCAGGAGCTGAGCCCTGTCTGTTGGATGGCATAGAAACAAAAGCATTGTGGGATACTGGATCACAGGTTTGCCTCATTAACCCTTGTGCTATCCTAGGCACTTTACCATTGGGAGTTGGGTCATCTAGACCCAGTAGACAGTGCGCTGAACCTTTTTTATTCAATGATTTGTGATCTTCACTGGTGTCCATGGATTACATGAAATCTTTCCACCTTTATCCACCTTTGTCATGGTAGGAAAAACACGTCAATGTAAGGGTGGGGTCATGTAGAAAGACATTGCGCACTATGTAACTTAGGGATGCAGCTGTCGGGAAAAAAAAGCGCCCCATTAAGGCAACCAGAGCACCCCTCGTCAACATTACTACCACCGACCCATTTGAACTGATCTCTGTTGATTTCTTATATTTGGAGAAATGTAAGGGAGAATTTGAATACATCCTGGTTGTGATGGACCACTTTGCGCGGTTTGCCCAGGCTTATCCCTGCAGAAACAAGATTTCCAAACCAGCGACAGAGAAAATATTTGGAGATTTTGTCTTGAAATTTGGTTTTCCCACCCACCTAACAGGCATCACGACCAGGGAGTTTGAAAATAAGCTGTTTGAAAAACTACAACAACACAGTGGAGTCAAAGGGGTGAGGACTACGCCATACCATCCTCAGGGGAGTGGTCAGGTGGAGCGCTTTAATTGAAAAATGCTGGCCATGCTTCGAAACCTTCCCAAAACAGCTAAAGTGGATAGGAAACCATCCATGGCAAAAGCAGTCCACGCTTACAATTGAACACGCAACGAAGTTACCGGATATGCACCTTACCTCTTGTTGTTCGGAAGGAATGCCAGACTTCTAATTGACCTGATGTTTGACCTCACCGTAAAAGACCAAAGCCATTCACACAGAGATTATGCTGAGAAGTGGCGAGCTCGCTTGAGTGATGCTTACAGGCTGGCCTCAGAGACAGTACGCAAAGAGGGAAGACAAGGAAAGATACTCTATGACAAGAAGGTTTATGGTGCTGAGCTGGACCCAGGATGCAGAATGCTGGTCACAAATCTCAATCAAAAGGGAGGACCAGGGAAACTGAGATCTTTCTGGAAAGACACTGTTTGTAGTGGCACAGAGACAATATCAGGACAATCCAGGGTGTGAGATCAAAGCTGAAAATGGAAGAGGTCGAGTATGTGTGGTCCACAGAAATCTTCTCTTGCCATGCAACTTCTTGCCAGTGGATGAAGAACCCTTATGAGCAGACCAAAACAAAAAGAGACCCAGAAATGGACGATCTCTACAAACAGAGCAAGAGGACTGTAGAGGGGATGATGATGACTGGACAGGAATCACAGGATGGCCAACAGATCATCAGGAGCGTCAGTGTGAATTGGAACCTCCAACTGATCAAGGAAACACTGCAGCTAAATATCAAGATGAGAATGAGCAAAAGATGAATGTTCTCAAGGTGCCAGTCTCAGTCAGCCTGAAACAGAAAGCAGTCATCAAGAAGAGGGCCAACTGTCACTTGCTAAGGAAAGAAAGTATCCTTTCAGAGGGAAAAAGCCAAAGTTAAGGTTTACTTACCATCAGTTAGGACAGCCAGTTGATGCAGCTTCATTTTGAAAATTAAAAAGCATTTCTATTAATCCATTTTAATTGTCAAATTAGACATTTCTAAATGAATTATGCTACACATTTAGCAGAGAACATTTTGAAAATGAAATTTCAAATACCATTTTCAATATAATTTTAATTAAGTGACAGAATAATCAGTGTTGAGGAAGGAAATGAAGAAGCATTTTGGTGGATTGTTTTTCATTTTAATTTTGAGTCAAAAAATGAAGCTTCATTTTGAAAATGAAAAAGCATTTCTGGTTTTGACTTTTCTTTTTATTTATGCTACACAATCGCCTCCATACGCGCGGCCCCAACACATAAACATCCCCATTCCACAACAGTGTGTACAGACGATCCTGGCTCCAATGCCTTCTCAAAATGAGAAGATTGTTATTGTGCTGACTCCTTTGTGAAAATAAATGTAATAATGCAAAAAGAGCTCCGCTGTTGACAACACTGTTGTTGACATCCATTGTTAACGTTAGCCACTTCCGCAAAGAACGAGTGACGTCGTACACCGTTGAGTGCTCTTCTGTGCATGCGGGTCAATTCTGGGTCGTTTCACGGTCACACTGGAGATCACAAAAGTTTGGATTTACTTGGAAATGTGAACGATCTAGCAAAAAAAATCGTATTTTTTCAAAAAAATCAGAATTGAGTACTAAGCCCTGCAGTGTGAACGTAGCCCAAAGAGCCCACTTGAAAAGTGATAAGGGAGCAATCGATGATTGATTATTTGGTAAAATGTCAGTTTTTTACCAAATACATACACATATATACAATCTTACTTCAAATGTATTTATTAAAGTTCATACTTTCTTTTTTTATTTAAGACATTGACTCCAGCCAGGATTCGAACCCGGATTCTTGCTGTGATTCAAGAGCGCTGATCATCAAACTTCTGTGCAGACCGATTTTAGGTAATTGCCTCAAATTTGTTTTTCATACATTTTCTGAGTTTTGATGGAAGGAGGAATAACACGTACCACGTGTCTATGAAACTGGAGGCAAATACAAAAGTATGAATTAAACCCTGAAATAAAACTGCGCCGCTAAAAGACATCTTTGTCCTTTCGCCACAGAATTGTAAATTTTCTCATCATATGACAAATTTTCTTCATGCTGGCAGGAAGACAGTTGAATAATTTTCTAAAATATCAGAGCCCATTCAGGTAGGCTAAGCCCCGAATCTGCTAGATGGGCTAAAGAAAAAATGAGCAGCACAGAATCATTCTTATGAGCATGTCAGCTCCCTAGAGTACATTTTTTGTCAGAAAGTATATTTATTTTTAAGAATTTCAAGGAAAAACTTGAGAAATGGAGTGAAGCAGCAGGTCTAAGGAGGCAGGGAACTGTCACTTACCTGATGCTTGATGGAAAAGTGAACAGACAGTGCATGACAATCGGATTGGGCATGGTGGGAAACATTTAGGACTTCCACAGTGTAATTTTTCCCACCAGCTGTTCCAAATGTTGCTTCTGTTCCACGCTCATCGTTACCAGATCAAGGCCAACTCCTGCTTATAGAAAATGGCTATAATTCAATTGTAAAATAGTTTTTATCTATACTGTAATTTAAATACAATCCTCACATTAGGTTTGGGGGAAAAAATAGTGGATGTTGTATACAGTGTTTGTTTCACTTTTCCGATTTTAAGGATAGTGAGTCAATGGTATTGGGGAGATATAGACACTTCATTTTGAGTTTTCCACATAATGGAATCACGCACTTTGATCAATGTGTAGCCACGCAGAGTTCTGGATTTGGATGTGTGTGGAGACATGACACTCGAGACCCAGATCAAAAGGGGAGCAAAAAGAGTTTATTAAAAATAAATGAGGAATGTTGGCGGAGTCTTTTTGGTTCTGTCCTTTCGTTGGAGCCAGGAGCCTCTCTAAAGAACAGAAAAAACCCAGAGAGAACTTAAAATAAACAAAAACACCAGGCTTAAAAAAAAACAATAAAACCATGCAAGCTAAAACACAAAGCTAAATAAAATCAATAAAACCATGCAATTCGTAAAATAATGAATACTCGCCCATTGTGGCCAATTTGTACATGGAAGAATTCGAGAGAAAAGCACTGGACTTTTTCTCAGGTACTCCAAGCCACTGGTTCAGATATGTGGACGACACTTGGGTCAAGATCAAGATCCAGGAAGTGGAGACTTTCACTGAACATATCAACACAGTCGACAAGAACATCAAGTTCACCAGGGAAGACACAAAGCACAACACCCTAGCCTTTCTAGACTGCGCAGTGATCATTGGAGATGACAGACAGCTCCAGGTTGAAGTGTACAGGAAGCCTACTCACACAGATCAGTACCTGTTATTTGATTCAAACCACCCTTTACAGCACAAACTAGGCGTTATCAGAACATTACAACACAGAGCCCAGGAGGTGCCCACAAGCTCTGACAGAAAGAAGAAAGAAGAGCAACATATCCGTCAAGCCCTCCAAACCTGTAGATATCCCAACTGGGCATTCACCAGATCCCTACATACAGGAAAACAAGACAAGAAGGAACAAGAGCCGAAAGGGAACAGTATTTCAATTCCCTATATCTCAGGCCTGTCTGAAAAACTAAAAAGGATTTTCAGACAACATAACATCCTAGTTCATCTCAAACCAGTTAATACCCTCAGACAAAAACTGGTTCATCCAAAGGACAAAATTCCTAGCTACAAACAGAGTAATGTTGTGTACTCTATCCACTGCAAAGAGAACTGCAAGTGGATCTGAGTCTGCAGTGCACCTCCACCTGAAGGCCACAAACCACTCGTTCGAGGACAGTGAAGTCCGAATTCTAGCCAGAGAGAAAGGATGGTTTGAGCGAGGAGTGAAAGAAGCCATCATTGTCAAGAAGGATAAACCTTCTCTTAATAAGAATGGTGGTCTCAGGTTTATTCTTCCATCCATCTATGGCAGTGTTCTGAAACCCAAACAAGCCGAACCAGATCCACCTGGGTCGTTAACAGCTGAAAGAGATGACCAGCTTGGGGAGGGAGTCACTGGCTCCCCAACCCCCAGCTGAGGACAAAGCACTCTTAACGACCCGAAACCATGCAGGCTAAATTGACAATATCATCCAGTTTCAGGTTTGACTCCTCCCACATGAGGGCATATATACTAGCTCTACGACCAGCTATTTAGAATTGACTAAGCCTCTTGGATAAGAGGTGAAACGTCTTCTAACCTTAAAACTAAGTCCAGATGACAACCCCTAAACCTACTCCATAATGAATACTAGCAATATTTAAAATACGGCCCTGGTGACTACATAAAAAAATCTCCCTGGGTTATCGAAAAAAAACCAACCCTCTGTAAAAAACAACAGAGGGTTACTTAGCTCAAAGAGGGCAGATCATTACCACACCCTTCTGCGTTCCGACATTGCTTTCCCCTCTGACCGCTGTTTGGCTCCTGGCTCAGCTGCTCCTCGGCACCTTGGCTTATCTTTGTGCTATGTAGGATGCCATTTATCCATCATTAGTTTACCAAAGCATCATTCTTTTCAAATGTGTGCCGTTAAAGTTCAAATCTGTTAATGAATAGTAATTTAGAAAATTTCTCTGAATCAGCTAAGTGCTTGATTGAAGATAAAATGTCAAACTAACAGCTTCTTACATTTCTTATGTTATCATTTTAAACCCAAGAAGTTGGAACTCTTTATTTAACACAACAGTCAGTCAGCGCTTGTCGAATTAAGAAATTTAACAATTTTAATCTTTAAGCTTAAAGAATCATGTAAACCTGTATTTCTCAACAATGTGCCGCGGCACACTAGCATTCTGTAAGAGACGGTCAGGTGTGCCGCTGTAAATTATTCATTTTCGCTAATCTGAAAACATTGATCATCACCAGAATGTCAGCTCCATGTTCATCAAAAAAGGCTCAGGCTTCACGCTGAGTAGTTTGCCTACGCCTTTGTGGAGCTCTTCAATATAAACACAACAAATCTCAATGTCTTCCATAAGGAGGGCGAGAAAAAGTTTCAATAGTAGCTCCTCCCACACGCGGTGAAAGCAATAGGTTTCTAAACACACTTTTGGACAAGCGTCCAGCAGCAACTTTGACGCAGGTTAAAACAAAGACAGAGGACATGACTAATGCGCAAATTGCGTTAGGTGTGAACAGACAATCGATTTTAAATTAAGTGCCCGGAGGGTGACAGTCAGCGGCACATGTGCTGAAACATGACTAGTGATCCGTAAGGATCAAGGATCATCCGTGCAAAAAGTGAATAAAATAATGAAGGTCGGAGATGCGAGTCTGTCCGGCATCATTGCAACCAATTTTCACTACATCTCCCATGATGCACTTGGTTAATGCGATGGCGTCTCTTACTGCACTGCTGTTAACTGTCATGAACCACAACAGACGCAAACATCTGTTGTTAGCAATTTTGCAAATTATAAGGTAAACATTGAAGGTTTGTGTTGGAGATCAAAGGAATTAAAGTCAGAGATTCCAGTTTTTGGTTCAAGTTATCTGTGTAAAAGAAAGAGCTAGTTTCTAATAATGTCTGGATTAGACGACTTATTCAATATTTAGACCTTATTCACTTTTGTAAAACTTGCAGTTAAGTTTAAATATAAGTAATAACAACATAAAAGAAACAGAATTGAGGTGAAGTGGCCACACAGACATATTCAAACTAAAATTAAACAATTTATTCACCCCAAAAAATCTTGCCATCACTTTTTGGCTTGCAAGCCTTTGATCATCTGCATGCATGTTTAGTGCATTGACTGTTTTTGAGAACTAGAATGAGTGACCACTTCCACTTGGCGTTCCAAACAGGAAGTATCCACTGGCTTCAAAAAGCCAAAATTCCCATAGACTTCTTTAGAGAACAAGGCTGTTACTCATTCTATTTGTCAGAATAACCATTCTTGCTCTGCTACCATTTAAAAAAAATGTTCTTACTAATCCCAATTGTTTTAATGATATTTTTGCTGTAGTTGTAAGTTATTCATGTTATAAACTGGCCAATCAGATGCCTCAATTAAAGTAGATGGTGTTACATAGAATGTTCAAAGCATTTGAGTGACACACTCTCCTGAGCCCGCTTTCAGTGGTAGGCGTGTGGTCTTCTTACATGCTCACACCTGAATGGTGAAACTGCTGGTTGCCATGGACACGATGACTCAGACTGACTTGGACTAATCACTGTTTACTGACAACGTCTGGTTCAGACTTGGCGACAGCCGTATCGTCATTATGGCGACTGAATTTACTTAGTTTTGTTGGAACCAGAAGCAAGTCATTTTCCATGGGTGACGTCACAGACACTCAGTCCAGTTCTCTTATACAGTCAATGGTTTAGTGCCACACCAAGCAGAACTGTTTAACCCTTTAACACCAGACCTTTAGTCCCATGTTCTTTGAATTATCAAATCTCTTTAACTGTTTATACAATTAGCGTAATTCTAATGAATTCTGAAGCTCAGGGAAGCGGCTTTACACTGACATGCAAAATTTAACAATAATACAGTGTTTTTGTAAATAGCACAAACCAACTGAGGCTAACACAGAGAATAGCAGCTTTACTAGCTTTTCTACTTCAAATGTTGCATATTGGTGCAAAGCTGCTTTTCTCGGTTTCAGAATCTGTTAGAATTGTGGTAATTACGTAGACGGTTGAGGAGTTTCGGTAATGCGACAACTCTTGAATTAAAGAGTTCAGAGCTCTTTGTTTTATTTCTCAAAATATCACTAGCACCAGTGTGATAGGTTTTGTACTTCAAAATTAAAAGTTTTCAGCCCTAACTGCTTAGCGTAGTGGAATAGTTTAGGTTTCTAGGATGGGGCATGAGATTTGTGCTCCCAATGAAGCGATTTGTCTTCCTATTGTTACCTCAGATGGGTGCTGGAGCATCATTTGATTTCACAAGCTCTTATTGTCCCTTTTTGGGCGTCCCACAATTCACTTTTTTAAATCAATGCTTATTATGGTGAACACGTTAGTAAAAATTGTAGAGGTAAAACTTTAAACTAGTAAAATTACTTATTAGTTCTGACTTCTCCATTCGCTGCTCTAAGTTTTTTTTAACCCTTGTCTGAATTCCATAGTCTTTACCTTGAATTTTTCCTTTATTTTCATCCCTACTTGACATCCCTTCTTTATCTCCTTCTCAGTTTCCCCTCTTTTTTTCTGCTTCTTTTAGATTTAGAGATCCTGAAGTCATCCCGAGGCATTTTACTGAGTCTGTGTCTCTTGTTCTGCAATAATTAACATTTGAATTGTTGTATAACAGCTAGCAAAACAAGTTATTTTTGTTTCTGGTGCCTTAGTTTCCATTTTGAATTCATTAAATTTTTTTTTATACAGTTCATCTTTTTAATGTTAAAGGTAAGCTACTCTTACTTTTCCATCATTTAAAGCTTGTCAGGCTCTTCATCAAATGTACACTGTTTGTTTTGCTGCCTAATAACTTCCCTAGAATATAGATGGTAAAGCAATTTTGCATATTTATTTCTGAAATAGTAAAATTTACAGATATTTCGTAAACAGCTCGTAAAAAAAATGCATGAACACTAAACAAAAATATAAATGCATCACTTGTTTTTGCTCTCATTTGTAATAAGATTAATTCAAAGATCTGACACCTTTTCTACAAACACTAACGAACCATTTCTCCCAAATATTGTTGTCTAATATGTCTAAATTCGTCATAATGAGCACTTTCCTGAGATAATCATTACATGTGTACCATATCAAGATGCTGATTAGAGAGCAGCATTATTGCATAGGTGTGCCTTATGCTGGCCACAATAAGAGACCCCTCTGAAATGTTTTGTTTTATTAGGGGAGGGTCTGGGGACTTAAGAAACCAGTCAGTAACCGGTATGACCACCATCTGCATTGCAACACATCTCCTTGGCATAGAGTTGATCAGAAGCGGAGAAAGCAATACTTTTGTCCACCCACGGCAATCGCTGCATCACAAGTCTGAGCGTTTTCAAACATCATCTGCTCCTGGTCCAACGCAATTTAAATGAGTAAATATTCAGAAGTGCAGATTTAATCTTAAATTCTTTTACATGTCCTCCATTATGAAGAAAATTTTGCATGTTTAAAACACCAACAACGTGGTTTTCATTTCAATCTGATTCTTAAAAACGCCTAAACCCTTGTGCTATCCTATGACCCCACCCTTACATTTACGTGTTCTCCCTACCATGACAAAGGTGGATAAAGGTGGAAAGATTTCATGCAATCCATGGACACCAATGAAGATCACAAATCATTTAAGAAACAAGGTTCAGCGCACTGTCTAGTGGGTCTAGATGACCCAACTCCCATTGTCAAAGTACCTAGGATAGCACAAGGGTTAACTTGTTTAAAAGAATTTTCATTTCCCTCAAACTCAAATATTAATCAAAGTTATTCTTTGGCAAAAAAAAAAAGGCCCCTCAATAAATAAAATACATGTCAGAATATAATGTGCTTTTAGTTTTTAATATTATTTTGTAAAAATTACAACAAACCAACATTTGGCAAATCGTTTTCCACTAACATTACTGCATTTTATAATGGTTTTATAATAATAACAAATTTAATTTGTTAGGCGCCTTTCAATGAACCGAAGGTCGCTGATATATTGTCGGTATTGTATTTATATTTGATTTAGATCTTATTAACCAAAGACATAAACAAATCATGGGTTCTTTTTCATTTGCTGAACTGATTGCAAAGCTCTTGTTTGATGCCTGCAGGTGTTTATTTTTGGATTTTTGTTTGGTCATACACTGCAATTGTATACTTATATATAGATATATATATATATATTGGCAGACATCCAAGAAAGAGTCTCAGGTATGAAGAACTGGACAGCACCGGGCCCTGACATGAGACATGCCTACTGGCTAAAGAAGCTTACCGCACTCCACGAGCGCCTGGCAGCGCAAAGAAAGCAATATATGCTAAGAGCGAGCGTGACATTGACTTCCTGATCCACACCACCAGGATCTACAGTTCTGACATTGGGATGTCATTCGGGCTCGAGAAATGTAGCCGGATGGTGACAAAGAGAGGCAAGGTAGTCCACACAGGAGGGGTCTCACTCCCAGAAGGAACAATAGCAGACATCGAGGACAGTTACAAGTACCTTGGAATTCCACAGGCAAATGGCAACCTGGAGCAGGCAACAAGGAAAGCTGCAACAGCTAAATACCTCCAACGAGTGAGGCAAGTCCTGAGAAGCCAGCCCAATGGCAAGAACAAGACCCGGGCAATAAACAGCTACGCACTGCCAGTTATCAGATACCCTGCAGGAATAATAAGATGCTCACCATGCATGGAGGGTTCCACCCCAAATCCAGCACCCTGAGACTGTATGCTAGCCGCAAAGAAGGAGGCCGAGGACTAGTGATCGTAGAAGCCACTATCCAGGATGAAACATCCAAGAGGCATGAGTACATCAAGCTCAAAGCTCCAACTGACAGTGTGCTCAGTGAAGGTCTCAGGCAATGGAGAGCTGAGGATGCAGTGCTGGAGGACAGATCCTCATGGGAGGACAAACCCCGTCATGGGATGTACCACCGGGCCATAACTGAAGTGGCTGATATCAAGAAGTCCTACCAATGGCTAGAAAGGGCTGGCTTACAGGACAGCACCGAAGAACTCATCCTAGCAGCTCAGTAACAAGCCCTGAGCACCAGAGCCATAGAGGCTCCGATCTACCACACAAGACAAGACCCAAGGTGTAGGCTGTGCAAAGAGGCACCTGAAACAATCCAGCACACAACTGCAGGATGTAAGATGCTGGCAGGGAAAACATACATGGATCGCCACAATCAAGTGGCTGGAATAATATACAGGAACATGTGTGCAGAATATGGACTAGAAACCCCAAGGTCGAAAAGGGAAACACCTCTGAAGGTGGTAGAGAATGAGAGGGCAAAGATCCTGTGGGACTTCCAGATCCAGACTGATAGGATGGTAATGGCGAACCAACCAGACATTGTAGTGGTGGATAAAGAACAGAGGAAAACCGTTGTGGTGGATGTGGCAGTGCCAAGCGATGGGAACATCAGGAAGAAGGAACCTGGGAAACTGGAGAAATACCAGGAACTCAGAGAAGAACTGGAGAAAGCCTGGAAAGTGAAGGGGACAGTGGTGCCTGTGGTAATTGGAGCACTCGGGGCAGTAACCCCCAAGCTGGAGGAGTGGCTACAACAGATACCTGGAAAGACCTCAGACCTCTCAGTTTAGAAAAGTGCAGTGCTAGGAACAGCTAAGATGCTGCAGGACCCTCAAGCTCCCAGGCCTCTGGTAGAGGACCTGAGCTTGGAGGGTGAGAGTGGCGTTTTTTGTTTATATATAAAAAGTATGAAAAGTATGAATCTAATCAAATCCCTCAATTCTAATCTCGGCCCTAACGAAGGGCGTTCCTGCTGCATATGTTTTACCATGTGTGAGTGCAGGTGTGTTCATGTGTGTTCTAGATTATTACAATTCCAGGACAGACAAATTATTGGCAACTGTACACGCTGCTGCTCCATTTCTGGAGAAATGTTTAAGTGTGCATCTTTGTTTTTTTATTTTTTATAAAGCTACAGTCTTTATGTAGTGATTTACAGAATAAAATGAACCAATAAGTTTCAAGGTAAAAGAGTCTAATCTAATAGCACAACACAGAAGCAAAGCAGTCTCATGCACACAAAAACAAGAAACACACAAGCGCTCTTCCCACTGCCCTGTTTGTTACAAAACCATACAAGTCCACAGATCTGACATCTGAGGAAATTTTGACCAATACTTCTTTCCTGTGACTTTGCCAAAGGCAGCAGCAGAAATAAATACACTGTTTATTTTGAAGCCTGTGGTTGTAATATATTTATATTCTGGCAAACGTGTCTTAGTTATACAGAGTAAAAACCGTCCTATTAGAATACGCTCTTGTTCCAGTCAGGCCATTAGGCTAAACAGACAAGGACTTGTACTTGCAAAGCCAAATTAAAAAAGTGAAAATTAGTTTTAAAAACGTTCCTACTACTATCCTATTGTAGATATTAGTTGTGGTGTAATGAAGCCATACTTGCATAAAAGAATATGTTCAAAGCTGCATGAATGCAAAAATCCAGAGTAAAAGACTTAAAACAAAAAAATATCAATCTGTATTTATACGAGGAAATTCTTTTACAGCAAAACACTTCATAGCTAACCTGTAACCACAGCATGGCACACAATTTTCTTGCAAAAATAAATAGGTTGTTATATGACGAACTTGTAACAAGCTTTTTCTGTTTTTGATCTATGATTTTAATCATTATAGCGCTCTGTTTAAGACCGGTGCAAACAAATATGATGAAGGGCACAGCATGATGCCCTGCGTGTTGGAATCCTGCTGTTACAGTAAAGAAAGAAAACCACAGTCACACATGAAGAATACAGTACGGAGACCAATGACTTTGTGGCAACTCCATTTATCTTTAAAGCTAACCAACAACAGAGAAAAACAAGAAGGAAGAAAATCTGATAAGCAGATTTGGTGATGTTGATTAGGTATGAAGGAGAGGATCAATAAATTGGTAAAAGACAAAATAAATGAAAGAAAGAGATCAGAAAAGGACATTTTGAGGCTAATTCTAGAAAAATATTTGGATCTCTGATCCAAACTGATTGAAGATGACAGTATGGATGAAGAGTAATGCTTTGGGTAAATAACATGAGGACTGATGAAGACAGGCAAACTCTAAATTTCCATTTTCCTGTGTGTCACATGAAAGCAGTCTATTCATTAGAGCATCAACACCACCAGCCAATGGTAGGTATGACCACTTCAGAGTGAATATAAACAGAGAAATACAGACAGGATGTGGGAGCAATAACAAAGATAGCCTCAGTTTCCATTGCCGACGTGAAACATTTGTGGATGCCTGTAGGAAGTTCACTATAGCTACGCACTTTTGAAAAGGACAAATTCAGCTTTGAGTAAATTGAAAACATGTTCCCATAAAACAGAAAAAGTAGTTATATTTGTTGTCCCTCTAAATTGCGGCTCAGAGGGCAGGTGGTCTGTGGTATAGAATAGAGAGACAGGATGGGAGGATTAATCCTTGTCCATATTTAAAATACAAACATTTCCAATAGCAATATAACAATGATATGACTTCAAATACTTTAAAATCCTATATTTCACTGTGTGATAATCAGCCTTTCTAGCCTTTTTTGCCATATGTTCTCAATGGACACACTTTGTAATACAATCATGTATTTTAACAAGACAAATATTCATGTTTTTTTGTATATTTTTATGTTTAAATTGTAAAAAAAAATCCTTTTTAACATCAAATAATAATAATAATAATAATGCTAATAGTAATAGTAAAAATTATAATAATATACATGATTTATAGCAAAAAGTCTTTAACATTCTGTGATGTAGCTAATACAATTTCCCAATATCGTTTCTGGTGCCTGTTATGAACCTAATGAACATTCAGTGACACATTATGTGTTTGTGAATGAAACACTTTTCATAAGTTATTCAACTTAATACATAAAAAAAGTTGATTGTACCATTTTTTGGGTTTAAACTAGCTTCTAGCACCTTTTATTCCCCATGACTGGACTACTAATATTAGCTGGTTCGCTTTCAACACAGTTTACTTTTTATACACACTGTAGCAGACTAAGATTGGTCGGGTGGGTGTTGGTGTTCTGGACTTGCAGTTGGCACTCCAGATTCTTGTTGGCCCTGGGGCTTGTCCTTCAGCCTGTTGTCGTGGTTCAGACCTATAGGGTTCAGTTATTGGCTGAATTATGAGAATGCTTAGTGTTCAGGGAATTGAGACTTTAGGGAGTGTTCTTTTGTTAAAAGTGTTTTGGTGTAAATTGTACGGTGTTGATCACAACCTTCAGAAACCATGTAATAAGAAACATCACATCTTAGCACCTCAGTGTGAGAAAACAGTACATTTCCTTGTAACAGATGTTTTAACTCTCACTATATTAAATGATGTTGTCTGTGAGATCTTCAGACTCAAAGTTTAGAGATCATTTGACATACAGTCTTTACTAAGCTGTGGTATAGAATAAAGAGACAGCACACATATTGAGCTGCTGGTAGCTTCACAATGAGAGGATTTAACTACAGCTGTGCGATGTGTGCCAACTAGTGGGCACTTATGGAATAGCACTAAACTCAAATTAGTGACAAATAAATGACAATAAAAGAAATTAAAAAACATTTGTAAGGCTGCCACTTTTTAACCCTTGTTCTATCTGAGATGACCCCACCCTTACATTGACGTGTTCTTCCTACCATGACAAAGGTGGATAAAGGTGGAAAGATTTCATGTAATCCATGGACACCAGTGAAGATCACAAATCATTGAAGAAAAAAGGTTCAGCGCACTGTCTAGTGGGTCTAGATCAGTGTTTTTCAACCTTTTCTGAGCCACGGCACACTTTAACCATAAAAAAAAAATCCCGCGGAACACCAGCATCCAAAAAAAAAAAAAAAAAGGAGAAACTCATAGTCTGTATTGATCTACAGCCCCTCCACAATCTCACATGCATTTTTGAGATAATTGTTGCAGAAAAAGCTGGAAACTGCAGCTGTTTTTTTCTATAAGATGCAATAAAGTTAAGTTAGAAGATTTAAAAACAGTTTGATGTGTGTTCGTTGGTATCAAGACATTTAACAACAGATCTCCGTGTGCGCTGTCACTCTCACAACCCAATGCATCATGGGAGATGTAGTGCATAAAACGGCTGGAGATCGCCTTTCGGAGCTTCATTGTTTTGATCACTTGTTCCACGGTCCGACACCGGATTCTGTGGAAAGCTACACCCACTAAAGACGAGCTTTAGCTGGTATTTTTGTTAGAACTGATCGACTTTGCGAGCTTAATCGGGACAAGGAAGTGAATACTTTAACCACTTCTGATTGGTCAGACTGATGACATGTGATTAAGCCCCCCAAGAATGATTGGTGGAGACAGTTAAAGGGACGGGACTGTTCAAAATACAGCCGAAGGTGCAGCTGAATCGCGGTACCGTCATTCTTATCAAAATGTCTTTAATAAAATAAAATAAACGCAAAGAAAAAGTATTTTACGATCTTTTATATTCCTAACTCCTCAGTGTTTTATCAGGGCATGTTTGGATGAACAGAGAGCTGAAATTCTGGAGATGGGAAATGTTTTTATATCAGTTAATGAGGGCAATTTCCCACGGCACACTTGACCATCTCCCACGTTACACTAGTGTGCCGCGGCACACTGGTTGAAAAACACTGGTCTAGATGACCAAAATCCCAACGTTAAAGTGTCTAGGATAGCACTAGGGTTACGATTCCTTATCCACAATGCTGCAGTGTCAAGCAAGCATACACTCTCAGTCCAGATGGCAGTTTGGAGGTGCCAAGAAAACCACCATGGTTTTGAGTCATTAAGAGAGAAAAGCCAGAGTGCCAAGAGAAAAACCCAAAGACCCAAACACAAGCAAACTATACAAACTTTCTACAGAATGAAGCCCCATCAATATTCAAATTGGATCTTCTGAAATTTATAACCACAATGCTGGGATATGTCTCAAGGACAAAGAATATGCAAACTTTTCCACTTACAGAAAACTTGTGTAGAAAAAGCTTTAGCTCCAGTATTGACATTCTTTCAACTACGGAAACTTTCCAACCTTTTATGCAGTTGATGTAATTCCTGCTGATTCTGTTTCAATTGTAGCACTTTACAGGAATGAAGTGTTTACAAAATCAACGTAATTCAGCTGATATTGTCGTAGAGAAAAGCGACAACACTATGTTACTGTGTTGGATGTCGGTGCAAAGCTAATATGGAAAGCCGCATTTCTCTGCATCAGAATCAACCGATTCAAATTGATCGCATACACAGTTGAAGAGTTACAGTATGTCAAAAACGGTGTTATTCAGGTGTCACTTGCGACATTTCTGTTGTTAAAGCTGCGGCAGTGGCTCAGGCGGTTGAGTCGGTCGTCCAATGATCGAAGGGTCGGTGGTTCCACCGGTGTATGAATGTCTCGGTGATGGTCAGAGGGACAGTAGGCGCGCACTGGCAGCCACCCCTCTGTCATTCTACCCCAGGG
Source organism: Oryzias sinensis (assembly GCA_037389245.1). Lineage (NCBI taxonomy): Eukaryota > Metazoa > Chordata > Actinopteri > Beloniformes > Adrianichthyidae > Oryzias > Oryzias sinensis. Next base: position 37,909,539 of record CM074488.1, on the reverse strand, counting down.
CAGCTGTAGCTACCTCAGTAGCTTACCATCACCAAGTCTGAAAGACAAGTTAACGAATAATGCACACATTGTAAGCACTTTGAGCATCTGGAAAAGCGCAGACAAATCTAATCCAATATTATTATTTTAAACAGATCATGGAAAGGCTAACTGTATTTAATGCCAGATTTAGCATTCAATTTCTGCAAATTAATTAAAAAGCTACAGTATGTATATCTCTAAAGACTTTAGACAATTTTTTGAAAGACAATCTTGTTTGTAAATGGCTACAATGTTCCCCTTCAAAGTGTTTGGAAGTTTGCCACAATTGTGATGAAATTCAACACATTTTGTTACAAAAGACAAGCTACCTCTCTGAAAAAGTAAAATATCTTCCTATCTTGCTCAACTTCTGTAAATAACTAAAGTGTAACTAAATTTAGTTGTCATTCGTCCTCGAACATTTACATTTTAGGCCAATTTGGCCATTTCCTTTCATGTGTGCCTGTACATATGCTGATATCCTCTGGCAAAAGCTTTTCATCGGTTCCCGAAGAGCGTCTGAGGAGCATTTGGAGTCATGCCCTGAAGCTGTGGAAGAAACTGCCGGAGGAAATCAGGTCAACAGACTCTTTGACATCTTGAAAACCTCTCATTTACACCACATCTCTATTGAAGAAACCTTTTTACAGTTTTACTTGAGTCATCAAACTCAATGTATCACTCTTAGGCGTTGCACCTATTAACCGGCAGTTTTTTTATAAACAGCAAATCTGTACTCCTGTAATATTTATAGATAGCAAATGCACCCAAGATAAAGAAACATCAAAGCTTTCTTGATTTTCTGTCAGTTAAATGTATTTAGCTGATTAACCTCTGCCTATTCCTATGCTTACTAGTAAAAGTGATCAAAGAGGCCGTGAAACGTTTTCTAACCTCCCTTTTAAGCAAAAGGCAACCTTCCACACACTTATGCAGGCAAATGTATAGAGCTGGAGGAAACCCCTCAAAATATAAATAAAGAAATCTGCCTAAATCAAACATTGTGTCAGGCTTTGACCACATTTCACTTCAGCAATCAAGTAAAAATCGAAATAATCCAGAAACATCTTCTCTATGCCCAACATTGCTTCTATTATCGGATTAGTGTTTCAACTCTTTGTTTTGATGAATTTGGACTCCTGATTTTGAAATTGTAAACAGATCACATGAAAGGATGCTTTGAAGTTTTGTCCCTCCTGCTTTTTATTTCTTTTTTTCTGCTTTTTTCTCAAGTTTTGTTTGTTAGGACACATGTTTTGGGTTGTTTGGTACTGAAAAGACATCTGGCCAACAAGCTGCTACTGTTTCTAGCCTCCAATAAATTCATTTTTTTCTTTTAACAATGGATTTTAAAAGAGTTTCTATTTCTTTAGTGTCAGTAGTTTAACGTTCAGGATAATTATTTTTAATCATGAAGTGACTGCAGCTGTAGTTGTCTCTTTGCCGCTTTCTCCTCCTTGTGGTCCTGTCCGGTGTCTGTATGAGCGGAGTAGGAGCTTGGTTCGCATAGCGGTCAGTAAGTCGGAACTGTTCCCGGTACATGTTGGATTCCGGCAGGCTGCCCTTTAACATCCGTTCTGTTCATTATCTTTATGAATAGAATTTCAAGGGGCAGCCAGGGGCTGGAGGTTGTCTGGTTTTGGGGCCACAGGATTTCGTCTCTGCTCTTTGTAGATGATGTTGTCCTGTTGGCTTCATCGACCCCTGACCTCCAGCGTGCATTGCAGCGGTTTACGGCTCAGTGTAAAGCAGCTGGGATGAGAGTTCAACATCACTAAATCTGAGCCCATGGTCCTTAACCAGAGAATGGTAGTTTGCCATCTCTTTGTGGGTGGAGTGCTCCTGCCTCAGATGAGTAGAATATAATAGAATAGAATAGAATAGAATAGAATAGAATAGAATAGAATAGAATAGAATAGAATAGATTATTATAGTCATTGTCACATGCACAATGAAATTTAAAGTGTTCTCTGCTCAGTGCCTCATTTGTTCTGTTTCTAAAAACAATAAGTTATACCTAAGAGTTTAAGAATAAAGTAAAATAAGTATAAGAATAAAATAAAATATGTCATATATAAGTCATAAAACAGGTGTAGAAGTTTAAGTATCTAGGGGTCTTGTTCACAAGTTAGGAAAGATCAAAGCGGGAGATTGACAGGCGTATTGGTGAGGCGTCGACAGAGGCTGTCCGCTCCACATCCAGTGGGGTTGAAGTGGCTCAGACATCTGGTACGCATGGCTTCTGGATACTTTCCTGGGGAAGACCCAGGATATGCAGTCTCTGCAGGCAGGATGACAAAGGTTAGGGCGGCTGGGCCCCCAGGCTTGGTTGGAGGCTTCCTGTAGCTCAGCTTTATTTCTTCAGAGATGCAGTCTTCCTTCATTGTTGTTCGTTAGCTGTGAAGTGTTTTTTGTAAAGAGCCTCCCTCGATTTACTTTCCTTCTTTTCTTTTCTTTTTACATTTACCATTCTGTGTTTTTTTTCTAGAATGCATAGGTGTGTGTGTCCCACTTAAAAAGATGAGAGAGGCCTGTAATTTTCATCATAGGTATACCTCAACTGTTAGAGGCGAAAAAGTGTGTAAAATGTATTGTTAGGTCATGTAAAACGAACTTCATACTTATTGTTTAACAGCCTTGGTTATGACTTTACCTTGGTTCCCTTGCCACCTCCTGGTTACCACAGTTGCAAATTTGTGAAACTAGTAAAATGGTAAATGGCTTTACTGCCTTCTTAGAACACCCAAAGCGCTTTACAGTCTCTGATTCATTCAACCAGTGATGGCAGCTCCATTGCCGAAAACTGCCACCAGCCTATAAGAACCTCCGGCCACGCTCACTCCCAAGCCTCATCGGACCGTAAAAAATAAATCTTGTTTACTCACCTAACTACTTACCTGTCTCCTTCTTTAGGGTTACAGCATCTGGGTCTGTCTCGTGTTCGTATCATGACAGAACGAACTGGCCAACTTCCCAACCCAGCTGACCCGGAAGGTCTCTGCCATGCAGTTAACCATCAGGGCATCGTGTTGGGACGTCAAGCGGACGCTTTGACACAAATGGCGTCCGCCCAACAGGATCTATTCCGTTGCCTGGATGGTATGACACAAACATTATTAGAATTAACGGGACAATTTTCCGACTCTGCCGTTTCAGCTCCACTTCCACCTTCCGGCAAAATGACTACTTCCGCTTCCGCCAGGACCCCGGAAAATTACCGGCTCCAGCCAGAACCTTTTTTGGGTGACGTAGAAGCCTGTGGAGGATTCCTATTACAATGCCAACTCCTGTTTCAGCAAACTCCCAGATTCTATCACACGGACCAAAGAAAATAACTCTGATTATCAATTCTCTCAGGAACAAAGCGCTAAAATGGGCTCAAGCCTTCCTAGCAGCTAACCCCATCACACATCTCCCTTTCGAACGCTTCATCGATGAATTCCGTCTTGTTTTTGGATTAGCCCAAAAAGCAGGAAGAAGCCACTAGACGTTTACTGAGTCTTAAGCAACGTAATCGATCTGTCAGCGATCAAGTGATCAATTTTTGGATTCTAGCGGTAGAGGCAGGATGGTCAGATCCAGCTCTACGAGGTATTTTTACCAATCACTTAGTGACACCATAAAGGACCATCTCTGTACCCAACCAGAAGCCCTATCTTTCGAAGAACTTGTTTCAGCTGCATTACGTTCCGATACCCGCCTGCGAGAACACCAGAACAAACGCAGTCTTCAGCCCAGTAAGCAACCATCTATCATGCCTCAGCATTCCTCCATCAACCAAGCATAGTCATCCTCAGAAGTTTCACGTAAACCTCCTGAAGAGACGATGCAGATCGGCCATTCTGGATTATCAACCAAAGAGCGTCAAAAAACGCAGAGAGGAGAGATCATGTTTTTACTGCGGTAACCGAGGTCATCAGGTTTCACGCTGCCAATTATGTTTAAACTTTGGAATCCCTCGCTAGAAGACAGGCCGCGGGAGGGTCAAGTGGTTGTTTCCAATAGAAAAGACTTTATGTGCATTCCTGTCAAGCTATGCTATAACTCAGACATCACTGAATCCCAAGCTCTCGTTGACTCCGGAGCTGACCAGAGCCTTATTGATCATAGCCTGGTTAAACAACTTGCCTTGCCCTTTGAACCCCTTGTCTCTCCTGTTAAACCTGCTGGTTTGCGTGGACAACATCTCTTGCTCATCCCTCACCACACCAAACCTTTACTACTTATTTCTTCCGGTAACCATTGTGAACAAATTCAGTTCTTTTTCACGCAGTCTCCCCAAAACCCCATTGTATTAGGTCATTCTTGGCTTTGGCTTTACAATTCCCAGTTCGATTGGGTTCATCAACGCGTAGTTAAATGAAGCGCGTTCTGTTCTGCTAATTATCTCCAGTCTGCCATTCCCTCCATCACTTCCCCTGGCATATTCATTTCCGAGAATATCGATCTCTCCAAAGTACCCACCTGTTACCATAACTTCAAGGCCGTTTTCAGTAAAGTCAAATCCAATGCTTTACCTCTCCATTGGCCCTATGACTGTGCCATTGATTTACTCCAGGGTGCTACTTTACCTAAAGGTTGACTGTTTAATCTTTCCGGCCCCGAGAAAGCAGCCATGGAGTATTACATCCATGAGGCACTTTCTTCAGGACACATTCGCCCTTCATCCTCTCCTGTTGGTGCTGGTTTCTTCTTTGTAGAAAAGAAGGATAAATCTTTGCGACCTTGCATTGAGTACGGTGAACTAAACCAAATTACAGTTAAGGATAAATACTTTCTCCCTCTCATCAGCTCTGTTTTTGATTCGGTTCAAGGGGCTTGTGTATTTTCCAAATTAGATCTCCGTAACGCCTACCACCTAGTACGCACGAGAGAAGGCGATGAATGGAAGACTGCTTTCAACACCCCACTTGGTCATTATGAGTATCTAGTAATGCTTTTTGGCCTGACCAATGCCCCCGCAGTTTTCCAGCGACTTGTGAATGATGTCCTTCGGGACTTCATTAACCGTTTTGTGTTTGTCTATTTAGACGACATATTAATTTACTCTCAAGATACCACCCAACACAAAAATCATGTGCGCCTAGTTTTGTCACGTCTCTTGGGAAACCAACTTTTCGTCAAACAGAGAAATGTGAATTTCCTGTCTCCATTCACTCTCTCGGTTACATTTTCGAAGCAGGTGACATCTGTCCTGACCCGGCCAAAATCGAAGCTGTTTCTCATGGGAACCGCCGGAAACACGTAAGAAATTGCAACAATTTTTGGGGTTCACCAACTTTTACCACAAATTAATCCACAACTGTAGTAGCATAGCTTCTCCCTTAAATCAGCTCACTTCCATATCCAAGCCCTATAAATGGAACCCTGCAGCTCAAGTTGCTTTCGACACCCTTAAGAAACTCTTCGTCTCCGTACCCATCCTCATACAGCCCGATCCTACCAGGCACCGCTAAAAGACTAAACTCAGGCCAAGCCCGCTGGTGTCTATTTTTTGATCAATTCAACTTCACCATCACTTACCGACCCGAAAGCCGCAACATCAAACCCGACGCCCTCTCCAGAAAGTACTGCTCTGCCGAAACTTCATCTCCTGCCACCATCATACCATCCACCTGCATAGTGGGGAGTCTCACCTGGGACATAGAAACCCGTGTTCAGAATGCTCAAGGTGAGGAACCTGACCATGCTCCATGCCCTGACGGTGTGCTTTATATGCCATCCTCACTCTTGTCTGACGTACTCTCCTGGGGACACACCTCTCGCATCGCATGCCATGGTGGTGTTTACAGGACTCTCAACCTGATCCGCAAAATATTTTTCTGGCCATCTATGTACAATGACGTACAAGAGTACATTGCCGCCTGCACTACATGTGCACGGTCCAAGTCCTCTAACTCTGCTCCCTCTGGTTTCCTGCATCCTCTGCCCACTCCTAGCTGTCCCTGGTCACACATTGCTGTCGATTTTGTTACTGATCTTCCTCCATCTCAAGGCAATACTGTCATCCTCACTTTTATTGATTGTTTCTCCAAAGCTGTCCATTTCATACCCCTTCCTCAGCTGCCTACAGCCACTGAAACCGCCGACATCTTGGTTCACCAAATTTTTCACCATCATGGGATTCCGGCTGACATAGTGTCCGACCGTGGCCCGCAATTCATATTCCAGGTGTGGAAAACATTCTGTTCAGCCCTGGGTGCCACGGTCAGTTTATCTTCAGGATATCATCCCCAATCCAATGGGCAAGCGGAACAGGCTAATCAGGAGTTTGAGGCTGCTCTTCGTTGCCTGGCAGCTCAAAACACCACGGACTGGTCAAAATACCTGGTGTGGATTGAGTATGCCCATAATTCTCACTCATCTTCTGCCACAGGGGTTTCACTGTTTGAGGCCTCCCTCGGGTACTCATCACCTGGGTTTCTGTCCCAGGGGCTCGATCTGGCAGTGCCCTCGGTCCAACACCACCTCCAGCGCTGCTGACACATCTGGCACCAGACCAGGGCTGCTCTCCTCCGCACCAAGGAGAGCAACTGCCGTACTGCCAATCGACACCGGGTGGTGGGGCCTAACTACCAACCTGGTCAGAGGGTTTGGCTCTCGTCCAAGAACATACCCATTCAGTCCACGTCCCGCAAACTCGATCCTCGCTTCATTGGACCCTACTCTATTGACAAGGTCATTAACCCCTCCTGCGTCCGCCTCCGTCTTCCGGCTGCTCTAAAGGTACATCCTTCATTCCACATCTCACAGATTAAGCCTGTTTTGGACAGCCCTTTGTGCCCGTCTTCAGCTTCCCCTCCACCCGCCCGGGTCATTGATGGCGCTCCGGCGTTCACGGTCAGTCATATCCTGGATGTTCGTCGCTGTGGCAGTGGGTTCCAGTTCCTTGTGGACTGGGGGGGTAACGGTCCAGAGGAACGCTCCTGGGTCTCCCGTTCCCTCATTCTGGACCAACAAATTTCACACTCCTAGTGTGTGACAGCTAATGGTACTTTTAACATGTGTGATTATTTGACAGGTAATCTGCATAACTGCTGTTGCCTGTGGGACTGACTTTAGCACAGATTCTCCCTGCAGGACCTCTGCCAGAAAGTTATCTGGAGCCAGAGACTCTTTTACCATGCTTCAATGCTTGTCTGTTACCTGGTTTTGGATTACCTTGATGTCGTTTTGGACCACAGAGTTGTCCTGCATGTATCTTGTGCCTACAACTCTCGGTCTCCCCCAGTATCTTCTTGGCTCATGGATGTGCCCACCTGTTCTCTAGCCCCTGTTTGCCACATGCCATTTGCTGGACTAAGGAAGCATCACAGCTTGTCCTCGGACCTAAAGACAGAATCTGAATTCTTTCCAACTCCTCTGGTTCCTCCCTATTGCCTGAAATGTAGGGACATTTATACCTTTACTGGTGTCCGAAAAAGTTTTTTTTAAGGGGGAGCTGTAGAAACTTAGGGTTGGCTATCGCTCCAAAGCATTTCTTCACTTTGGTGTGCTCTAAAGCACGAAACATTTCATTTAAATATAAGTAATGACTTTTTTGTTTTTGTTTTAAAACATGTTATGTATTTTCTGAGAGCTGACAGCTAAACGTTAACCTAGATCTGTGTTTCCCAACCCTAGTCCTCAGGAAACATTGTCCTGCATCTTTTTCATGTTGCCCTGCCTGTGTACACCTGATTCCGCTCACCAACAGGCTCTGCAGAAGCCTGACAAGAACAGTCATCAAATGCAGGTATGTTTGAGCAGGGTTTGATTGAAAAAATGCACCACAGTGTTCCCCGAGGAGCACAGATGGGAAATACTGGCCTAGATGACCTGCAGCTATCAAATGCGTCATTGAGTGGTAGTAACATCCAGAATTGAAGATACAATTTTTTCCAAATCTCTCCATTTGGAGGTCTAAATGTATGGGATATAGGGAAGGGGGTAGGGGGACAGGGAATGAATTTGGATTCAGCCTTGGACTCTTCAGTAGGCTCTTTTCTTGTGGCCTCTAAGCAGTTTGTATTCTGGGATCCTTTTCTCTTACTCTTAAACCCAAGCATGCACAGCAATTGTAATCAACGCTGTATTTCTTTACCTAGGAGCTTGGATTCACAACCCTTGTGCTATCTTAGATGACCCCACCCTTACATTGACGTGTTATCTCTACCATAACAAAAGTGGATAAAGGTGGAAAGATTTCATGTAATCCATGGACACCAGCGAAGATCACAAATCATTGCGGAAAATAGGTTCAGCGCACTGTCTAGTGGGTCTAGATGACCCAACTCCCATTGTTAAAGTGCCTAGGATAGCACAAGGGTTACAATGTATTGCTTACTAAAAACCCAAAGCCTGGGTTTACAGTAACGTATAAAGGCCAGCCAAGAAACAGCTGGGGTCTAATTATATGTCAAAGGGTTCATTATTTGTCAGAGTGATGTGATGCTCATCCAGTGTTTCATTCATTCTTTTTGAATCATCTGGGGCCTCATTTATAAAACTTTGCGTAGGATTTGCGTCAGAAGTGGCGTACGGATGAAACATAGGACGTGCGTACGCACAGAAATATTCGGATTTATAAAACCGTGCGCACGCACATCCTACGCATCTTTCCCTTTATAAATCACAACCAATTCTAAATGCAGCGCAGCATTTGCGGCGTCATGACACGCCCATAGTTGCCCATAAATGGTCCGTGAAACGCCCATAAATTAATATTCATGACTTGCTAAATCATGGCAAATACAGAGAGGAACTCAAAAAAACGTAACTTCATTCAATGTGAAGTTGAAGTTATCGTTGGCGAGGTGGAAAAGAGGAGAAAAGTGTTGTTTGGAGGCACAGTGTGGGCATTACTAATGCCAAAAAGGCACGTGAGCGGCAAACGGTGACAGACGCCGTAAATGCTGCAGCCTCACAACCTCGGACCGTGGCCGAAACAAAAAAGAAATGAAATAAATGACCGGACATCAAAGTCGAGGCAAAAAAAACGTCTAGCGCTGCATCGGCAGAGTGTGTCCGCCACGGGGGGGGGGGGGGGGGGGACGACGACACCGGAGCTGACCCCTCTTGATGAGAGACTGGCCGCTATTATTGGGGAATCCCTGTTAAGTCCCCCTCATCGGCGTCCCCCCTCCCCCTCCGTCACCCGTCACTCGGTGACTGTGGTGATTGAGGCGGAGGGGGACGCCGACGCGCCAGGTAAGAGAAATAATTAAAATGAATGCAGTCAAGTCACATGTATGCAGGCTACACAATTACAGATTATTAATATAGAACAATTTTATTTTAGTTGCTGGGTGTTCCAGCGGGGCCAGTGGTTCCGATGCTGCAGCTGAGCAGCCGTCTGGACCCAGCGTCTCCACGGCACGCGGCTCTCAACCCTCCAGCAGTGGACGTGTCCTCACCGATGCAGTCCTTGAAATGCAGAGGGAAGTCAGTAGTTCAATCAGAGAGGTGGCCAAGGAGTTGGGCGAAATCAAGACTGACTGAAATAAACTGCACGATGAGGGAATTCTTAAATAAATAATATTTTCCACACCTTTTGTTGTTCTTTACAAGCGACGCATCACTTCCAAACGCTGGCGCACAGCAGCAGCATTTGGCTCAAATGCGTGGGGATGGTGTTCAGGGTCGGGGCCAACACAGCAATCGGCGCCAGGGGGTAGAGGCACGTTTTTAAGCTGTGCCACATTGTGTAGCACAGCAGCACATGCCAGCACGATTTGGCACACACTGTCACTTTCACGTGTTTCTTCCATCTGCCGACGGTGTCGCCGTTTCTCATTTCACCCGTTTTTGTGCGTACGCCTGGGTCAGAGCTTGCGTGGAGGACCGCACATTTTCCCGTCAAGTTTGCTTTTTATAAATCTCAACTATTGCGTAGAGAGTGGCGTACGCCTTCTTTTGTGCGTACGCAACGTTTATAAATGAGGCCCCTGGAGTCAGCCCCAAGAGCTGGGGGAGGTCATTCTTATTTTTACTGCCATTTCATTTGAGTAAAGTAATTATGAGGAGGCTGTTTCTTTTATTTTTACTTGAATATTACAGACAGATTAACTTTGGTGTCTTAAAGACTAAGACTGTGTACACACTTTCTCAAATGATGCAGGCCACAATTCTTTGTCCTTTGAGACACTTCCTTGCTTACATACATTGCCCTTACTAAACCAGGCTCCAGGGTTAATGCTACTGTCTTACATACCCCATTCAGTTAATGGTGACAGACTATGTTTTTTTTTGTATATGTAAAGGTTCAAGTGTGCAAACAAACAAGTACATGAACTAAATGTCACTTGCTTTGATATTTTAATTCATTGAAAAAAAAAAAAAAGCACAATGTGTTATTGCTTGTACCATGTTGAATTGCATATAATCCATTCTGCAAAATAACTGGCTTCATGGTTTTTGGAGACCCTTCCCCTTGGAACATTTTACCAGATCTGTATGACACCAGAGCCCACCAAGCGGTGTCTCACTTATGAATGGATCATCCATCCCTTTGGAAAAATAGTTAGTAAAAACTTAGTACCTTGTGCTATCTTGTGGGGTCCAGAGTGAGGTACTGCAAAGTGCCTCAACTGGGACTTCATTTGTCCTCTTCGGGGACGTCAACACCCACGTGGACAACCACAGTGACACCTGAAAGTTGCGGCTAATGCTTCTGTGATGAGGAGTGGCTAAGCGGCGGTGACTGGTTGAGCCCATCTGCTGAGCATCAACCTAAGGATTTTTTGGAGGAAGTCATGGCATGTCAGGCACGAGAGCGTTTGCCATGATGGCCAGCCACTGATTCTTCTTAAAGGGATCGTGTCGTTCACAGCTTGTTAGGGTTGCCAGCAACGACACACAGCAACGAGGAGGAGTTTTGCTCCTGTGTGTGTGTGTGTGTGGGGGGGGGGGGGGTAGGGTAGGTCATCTGGCCAAGACTAGCCAGTACGGTGGCCGCTAGTCTTCTCCTTCCCACCTTTGGTATCATGTGATGACCAAAGACATTAAAGCCACTTGGTTCTCGCCGTCTGGCCAGGGTCAGTTGATTGGCGTTGAAAGAAACTGCCCCACAAGAGACCTGACCTCCACTCTGTATTTATACATCCATGACAAAATATGCAAATCAGGAATGAACCATGCGTGATCACTGTGCTGTTTATGTGGAATTTATTGGAATTTGTGCATCAAATAAGTAATTTTAACGTTATATGTCCACCATATATGGGATGTAAAAGTTATACATCGGTGGTACATGTGTGAAAAATCTGTTGGACATACATGGACAAACATGAAAAACCACACATTTGCATATGCATCTTGGAAGAATCACGCACAACTGTGTAAGATACATATAACAATTGGCTATAAAGTACATATACTACACATAAATTGCGTCATTCTAAACCAGTCAAAAATTTGAACAGGTCAAAACAAAATTGATGTAAAGACCTGTCAGCCGAGACCCTCAATGGACATCTGATTGTTTGATCTGCTGACTGTTTTGTCTCGCTTAATGCACCCTATAGTTTGTGTGTGTCTTATGTATGACATAAATTCAAAAATTGACAATTCATTGATGGCGCGCCTTCCAATCCAGTGTGCCCTATGGAAAATATGATATGTGTTAAAAACAAAATGGCATACATAAGCATCCCTAGAAGGGGTGTGAATCCATTTTTCCTAATTTAGCTCTGAAAGTTCAAACTCTAAAACAGTAGTAAAGGGAGACTTTAGTAGTGATTTATGTAATAATACAGATTCATTTTTATCCCACTAACACACAAACTTTATAATGGGTCCTGACAAACCCTGTGGGCAAACACAAACACAATTAGTGGAGCTATTTTCTGCTGTTTAAAACACATTTACCCATACAAAAATGCAGATATTACTACATACATTTTGTTCTCTGTGAGCCCGTTCCTGGTTGTCACTCTCATCTCTATTTTCAGTTTCTCATTTGCGTAGTGCTGAAAGTAAATTGCTGCATACTAAAATGAGACTAGCTAACGACAGGTTAGTGAATACATTTCCCCCCCCCCCAAAAAAATTAAGGATTTGTACACTGTTACATATTTTATAGTAGGTCAACAGAAAAAGGGTTTCCTAAAATGATCAATGTTAAAAAAATGTTTTAGCCAGATGATAAAAGTTAAAACTACAATTAAAAAGTGTGTTTTGGTGTTTTTAACATGTTCTTGTAGCGTGATTGAGGACACATATAAAGAAAATTCAACTTAAACTGTGTTACTGAGTATTTCTTTATCCAAATGGTTTTAAATACGGAGCAGATGAAAAATGCTGTTTGAAAAGGCTTGTAGTTGTTATATAAAACCTACAATGGGCAGGCCACGAGCTTCCTGGTCCGCTCCACATCAATGCATCCACTTGCAGACAAATCGATTCATGTACGTCTTTGTTTTCCTCATCTGAGCTGGAATCTGGCTTGTTGCGCTGCGTGGGGAGTCCGTCTCATGACCGTCAGTTAGTTTACATTGTCTCCTTTGGGTCTCCAGTTGATTCCCCCTCCCCGTGGCTTCCGGAGGAGTGGTTGGTCCTGCCGCCCGTTTCAAGTAGTTCATCCTGCTCTCTTCACTCAACCAAAATCGGGTCCCATCCCCTTTCACTCCTCACTGAATCCTTGTAAAATTCAGGTTTTGGGTTAAAAATATGTTATGCTTTGTACTTCCAAAATTAAACTTATCGCATTGATGGTGTTAACGTCCGTTATCGCGTGGTCCCGTCACCTTAAATATAAAAAACAATAATGGAGTTTTATTTTAAAAGTACAACGCAAGTTTCTATTTTGCAACCCGGACCTGTTTCTCATTTCTCCAGCTTTCTGCCGCAACATTGATGCATCAGAGGACTAGAAACAGAACTTCTGTGTGAAGTTTGTGTTGCAGAGAGACGGATGTCAGACACTGACATTACGGAGGCGATGTAAACGTTCCGATTGATTAATGAACAGTTTCTTTTTTGTGTCAACACAACAGAGATGCACCAGAGATGCACCACAGACAGACTAGTGGAAATCAGCCTTAATAAGATAAGTAAGTTGATATCAGTAAGAGTTTTGGTGGAAATATTGCTTCACGTTGGTTTTCTTAATCTCTGTTCTTCCCAGATTTTAGAAGAAATATCTGCGTAATATGGTGATGACAGTGAGCCACACTAAAAGGAATACAGTTAATGTTACCAAATATGCATTTTTTTAGCGAAGTCTGTTAACTATAGCTCCAAAAGAGCCTGGAGGAACTTACCCCAATCTTAGTCATGGTGGTTCTCAGGAATACACAGGTTTTGTCTTACACCTTAAGGCAGTGTTTTTCAACCAGTGTGCCGCGGCACACTAGTGTGCCGTGGGAGATGGTCGAGTGTGCCGTGAGAAATTGCCCTCATTAACTGATCTAAAAGCAATTACCATCTCCAGGAAATCAACTTTTTGTTCATCCAAACAGGCCCTGATAAAACACTGAGAAGTTAAGAATATGAAATATCATAAAATTATTTTCTCTTTGTGTTTATATGATTCTATTAAAGACATTTTGATAAGAATAACGGGATACCGCGATTAGCTGCAGCTATAACTGTGTAAGGAAAAGTCCCACCCCTTTAACTGTCTCCACCAATCATTCTTGAAGGCTTAATCACATGGCATCAGTCTGACCAATCAGAAGTGGTTAAAGTATTCACTTCCTTGTTTCGATTTAGCGCAAAAAAGTCTCTCTGTTCTAACAAAAATACCAGCTAAAGCTCGCGGTGTAGCTTTCCACAGAATCTGGTATCAGACTGGAACAAGTGAACAAAACCATGAAGCTCAAAGACGCTGGTCTTTCTGCGGTCACCGGATTATCGGCACTACATCTCCCATGATGCATTTAAGTGACTGTTTTAGCGGACAATGAGTCTCTCCTCTTAACGTCTTAAGACAACGAACACACATCAAACAGTTTTTGAATCTTTTGACTTAAATTTTAATACATCTTTTAGAAAGAAACAGCTGCAGCTTCCAGCTTTTTCTGCAACAATTATCACAAAAATGCACGTGAGATTGCAGAGCGGCTGTAGATCAATAGAGACTATGAGCTTTTTCTTTTTTTTATTTATCTTTTTTCTTTTGGATGCTAGTGTGCCGCGGGATTTTTGTCAAGATTAAAGTGTGCCGTGGCTCAAAAAAGGTTGAAAAACACTGCCTTAAGGGACACATTTGGTTTATTTAACTCAATACACCAACAACAGGTAAAAAACAGATGTGTGTAAGGATTTCTGCTTGCAGTTATCCATCTTATTCACACAACTTCACGACCTGCTTGGGTCTGACATGAGTTTCACCACCATGTACAACTAGCAAATGGCCTTTAGCCCTCACCATTCTTATTGACCAACAGGAGTAAATGGAGGACATTCTCACTCATTCTGTCACTCTTTGTTTCTCTACATACACAACACTTGTACACTATCGTGGCATTCAAATATGTCAATAAGAGCACAGTGACAGCATGAGCAACTAGCGATCTGATTGGCCATGGTGTTTCACAGTAGTGTACTGGGACTGCACTTATACTACCATGTGACCATGGAGCTTACCCCACTTTGTGGCAAGACTGGTGAACTACACTCTCTATACCAGCTGTTCCCCATAGATTGGAATTGAATAAAACATGTGTGACTGTCTTTGTTTACCTGTACACCAAATATAAGAACATAATAATCAAAAAACTGTTTGTTTTATTACTAATCTGGTCCACCCATCACTCCAAAATGAAATTAATTTAATCTCAAATCCTAAACTCTGTTCAACACTCCAGTATAGTTGGTGTTAAAAATGCGCCGAAATTGCCAAACACCCAAAAACCCTAAACCAACCAATTTCAAATAAAATGTCACTGCTTCAGAAATAAGTTCCCTATTTTCCTTGATCTTCTTCATTTGGTGACATTTTCTAAGGATTACACCATTTTATTTTCCATTTTCCTATTTTACCGACAGTTCTTGCATAGAAATGATGGCATTTCATTCTCATTGCTTTAATATATCCGTGCATGGTCTCCCTGCCTGCAAAGAAGAATATGAATTTGCAATGTTTTGTGCTGCTTATTTCTGGAAAAGTATATATATAATTGCAAAATAGCAACATAAAATGTCACTTGGCAATGATGTAACCCTACAAGCTTTCTAGCACAAATGATTCTGAACTTTGATTCTGGGTCAAAGCATAAACAGTGGACAGGCCAATGTAATTTGGACCACAGCGAATCTGAATTGCTGCTTCGTAAGCTGCTCACCACAAAATCTAACATTTTTAAAATAAAACGAACATCACAAAATACCAATGTTAAGAGTTGTCTAAAATTAACTAAAATATTTAGTATTTGGAGTAGCTGTTTTTTTTTCTTGTAAAATGGGCTTTAACATGCCGAAGCAAGTGTTTACCTCTTGATACAGTGTCTTTAACCTTTGTGCTATCTTATATGTATATATGACCCCACCCTTGCATTGACGTGTTCTCCCTACCATGACAAAGGTGGATAAAGGTGGAAAGATTTCATGTTATCCATGGACACCAGTGAATATCACAAATCATTGAAGAAAAAAGGTTCAGAGCACTGTCTAGTGGGTCTAGATGACCCAACTCCCAATGTTATAGTGCCTAGGAAAGCACAAGGGTTACAAGGAAAGAAGAATAACGAGTTACAGCTAACATGTTATGAGGGCAACCTTACAACTTCATCTGGGACGTGAAGAGAAAACTATTCTGAAAGCCTCTTTTCAAAACCTTTTTTTATATTGTGCATTTTTTATTTCTTCTCTTGCTCTGCGTTAATGCAAAATCACTGCCATCAGATTTAAATTCCAGAATCTTTTTGGTTTTCTACCACTGTCTGCCTGTCTATCCATATCTACATATGTATATTCATGATCAATCATCTCTAAGCTCGTTTAAGCATAGCCTATCAGATTTTGCCCACGTGCAGGATTTGCATATTTTAATTGCAGCCTGAAGAAAAATCTATTCCACATGCATCATCTGTCTTTTACAAAAACATGGATATACAACTGGGGAAGAGCTCCTCGGTTAAATTCAGATGTCATGAACTTGTTTCTTTCACTCTTCAATCATTTATCCCTTTCAGAATGTCTTTTTCTCCAATTTTCTTGGCTAGTAATATCAGTAATTACCCTGGCCACCCCCCCCCCCCCACCCCAACAGTGTGCCTGGAACTGCCTTTTTTCTGTGGCTGTGTGTGCATGTGTGTGTGCTTATTTAGCTGTTTTAAAAGTAGGTGCTTTTTCTCTGAATGAGTCCTCTGTTTTCAAAGTAGCTAACTGCTTTAACCTGCCAACTTGCAATTTTTGCGTGCAAGTGTGGGTGTGTTTGTGTATATGTGTGTGTGTGGGAGTGAATAATAAGGGTTACGTTAGTCATCATGTCTGACAGGCCTTTTCCTGAAAATACACCTAAAAGATCACACGCTGCCAGGTTCTAACAACAAACAGCCCCTGACCAAAACAGACACACCATTTTTTTTAACAGGGGAAATGCATGTGTGCCAGCTAGAAATCATGCTAACTCTGAAACTGCAACACACACACTAAGTGTTGCTGACAGACAAAACCCTAACGTCTCTGGAAAGTCAACATTTCATTTGGCAGCATTTTCAGATTGATGGCCCTTCCTCAGAAACCTGTTTTAAAACAGTGCAAGTCCTTCCATTCTGTTCCAAATGATTCCAAGCTAAAATCACATTACAACCTCAAACTGAGCCAAAAATCCCAGATAATGACATAGACTGTAGGTAGGTTGACAGTTCAGACACAAAGAGTCTAACAGAATCAGCAAAATGCCTCTCAATCAGGAAAGTTTCGTGTGTTGTGTTGATTTTTTTATCTGTGAAAAGGCCTTTTCAGAGTGACAGGTGGAATCAAAATTAGTTTTGACCCCCAAAGCACAGGGGGGAAGTAATTGTGCCCAACAGCTGCTGTCCTTTGGCCTGACATGTATGTATAGTGTCACGGGAGTTAACATAAGGGCAGCTGCGGGGCAGAAGTAAGGAACAGTCGATCTTTGATTTATAGGTTGTAGGTTCAGTTCCTGGACTTGTATCAAAGTGTGGGTAAGACAATGAGCCCCATTTTGCTCCTTATGATTAAAGGTCATGTAAGAGAACGCAACAAAGTTTCTACATTCAGGCTTAAAAAATTCCTCTTTGGACAGGCTTATTGTCAGACTAGCTAGTAATCAAAGAATATTTAACTTACTGTAAACATGTTTGAATTAAACCTAACAATAACAATTAGTTGTTAGTAGGCTGCTGCTAGAAGTTTGAAACCAAGGAAAGTATGGTGCACTGGGGTTCGGAATCCGTTTTTTTAGAGTTTTAGAGTTTTTCCATTCCGCGAAGGAGGGTTTAAGGCAGTGCTTCTAAATTATTTTTTGTTGCCAGGTCCCCCGTAGGAAAAAGAAAATGTTTTGCCCCCCCTTAGCCCCCCCCCCCATAACCCCCCACACACACACACTTGCGCGGTGACAACATATTAGGTTAGTATCTATACAAATTTTGTAAGTATACCTGAAATTGTATCTTTTAACATTAACAAAAGAAAAAAGCAATATGAAACCACTTTCAACAAATAGTACCTTTATTTTACCTCACAGAAACCCTCTTATAGTCTAAAACAGAAAAGAAGCTTAAAGTGCCTGAAATAAAAAAATCTTTCTGTCCTTATTTAAATTAGAAAACATTTTGACCAACTGAACCATTTGATGCTAAGAAAAACAATTCAATCAATAAATAATATTAAATGTAAATTGATCTGAAACATTAACACAGCAGCACCAATATATTTAACGTTTTTAGTCTGAAGAAATAGGTAAAAAACATTGTGCTGATTTTTTTTCTAAATGATGGATTGTTTATTTATGATCTCATAAAGTGCAGTTGTTTTCCTGCATTACCTGCTGTCTTTCTGTCAAATACTGACACCAACTAAACCACAGGCAAGACAAAAAATACATTTATGGAAAATAAAGACACGTCATCAAAATGTCACGAATGTTCTCAAATAGCCCCACTATTTGAGAAGCACTGGTTTAAGGGCAGGGATGCCCGGTTTAGTTTAGTTTAGTCTGTTTAGTTAGTTCAGTTTAGAATTTTCCTATTGAATTCTATGTATTCATGATCCTTTTGATTTTATGTTTACTTTACAATTACCGGTACGAAGACCATTGAGACGACTGTTGTTGTGATTTGGACTACATAAATAAAATTGAATTGAATTGAATTGAACACGTCCAACCTTGAGGCAGATGGACCACAGCAGCAGAAGACGACACGGCGTGCCGTTCCTACCAGCTAAGAACAGAAAACTGAGGCTACAATTCACACAGACTCACCAAAACTGGTCTATGGAAGAGAAAAACATTCTCTGGTCTGATGAGTCTCTATTTCTGTATAACATTCAGAATGGTAGGGTAAATTTGGCGTAAACAACATAAAAGCATGGATCATCCTGCCTTGTATCAGTGGTTTAGGTTGAGTGGTAGTGGTTTAATGGTCATGGGGGATATTTTCTTAACAAACATTTGACCCCTTTGCTGAGCTGTGGTTCAATGCACGCCTACCTGATATTGTTGCTGACGATGTCCTTCCTTTATGACCATAGTCTACCATCTTCTGATGGCTACATCAACAGGATAAGGCATATTTCAAGCTTCAGCATCATCTCTGGCTGGTTACTTGAACATGACAATAACGCAGTTACGCAGAAAGCGTTTACATACAACACGATCAGGTTAACCAATCCTGCAAAACCCACCTATCTCGATCCGGAAAAATTTTGATCCGAGCAGGGTCTGACCGGGCAGACTAGTATTCAGTTAGCGTGTTTACATGGCGCATTTTTCTTCCGATCAGTATTCTTTACGATTACTGTGCCCATATGAAAACGCAGCTAATTGAGTTCACTGGACTCAAATGGCTTATCCACAGTCACAGATCTCAGCTTAGTAGATCTGCCTTTGGGATGTGATGAAACAGGAGATTGTCATCATGGATGTGCAACCGACAAATCTGCAGCAAATGTGTGATGCTGTCATATCAATATGGACCATACTCTGTGACCGAGGAATGCTTTCCAGTACCTTGATGAATCCATGACCATACCGCCGTGTCCAAGCCTGTACTAACAGGTCTACCTGGCAAAGTAGCCAGTGAGTGTGCTTATCAATAGTAAATCTAAATGGTGAATCTTAATTTAACCTATCACCCATAAAACTTCTAGGATCAACCTAAATAAAAAATATAGCTGTTCTGAAGGCTTGCCTGACATTTTATGTATCTTTAAGCACAAGCCATGATCTGCAGAAAAAATCCAAAAATATCAAAGATGTCAGTGAGGTGGAGATTACAAAAGAATTTCCAGGGAAAGAAATATAGCGTGGAACACACTAAAAACTGCCATCAATTCAATTTTTTTCAATTCAATTTAGTTCAATTCAATTTTTATTTATACAGCCCTTGTATAACAACACAGTTGTCTCAATATTTCCTCCACACCAGTAATTGTACAAAATCTAGAATCAGCCAAAAATATGAACAATAGCTATTTCTAGAGAGAGACCACAAAACATCCCAGCCCTTAGACCAGTGTTTTTCAACCATCTCCCACGGCACACTAGTGTGCCGTGGGAGATAGTCAAGTGTGCCGTGGGAAATTTCCCTCTTTCACAGATCTAAAAACATTTCCCATCTCCAGGATATCAGCTCTCTGTTCATCCAGACAGGCCCTGATAAAACCGCGAAGAGTTAGGAATATAGATGCGTAAATACTTTTTCTTTGTGTTTATTTTATTTTTATTAAAGACATTTTTGATAAAATGACAGTTGTACGCTTCAGCTGTATTTTGAAAAGTCCACTTCTCTTCTCTCCACCAATCATTCTTGATAATTTTTTTTTTTTTTGGATGCTGGTGTGCCATGATTTTTAGGTTAAAGTGTGCCGTGGCTCAAGGTTAAAACGCTGCCTTGGACCTCCTTTACCAATTGAAGAAAACTTCTGACACAACAATGACATTATAAAGATCAAGACATCCAGCCCAACTGATGACAGATGAGAAGAAACTAGTCATGGACACTGCTAAGGGCCTACAACACTGAGGGAGCTGCAGGAATTTCCGGCAAGTAATGGCTGTGCAACACATGTGACAACAATCTCTGTCTTCTTCTCATGACAGGAATACAGGGAAAAGGGAATTGGCAAGAGCGAGCTTACTTATCTTCAAGAAAAAACATCAAACTTCCTGGCTCAATTTTGGAGCACCTGAAGTCTCCAAATGGATGTGGAGAAAATGTGTTTAGATCTGATTTGGTATTTATTTCTCAACATACTGCACATCATCAAAATACTTTGGTGAAACATAGCAGTGAAAGGCACTTGCTTTATCTGGTTTAGGGCTGTTATTCTACATGGGTGGGTGGCGGGAATTGTAGACAGTTTTAAATACCAGTGTTTGGCAAAAAACGCTGATCTTCTATTAGGAGAAGCTGAAGATGAAAAAAATGTCATCTTTATTTTAACAACACCTGAAGAAAAGCACCATCCTAAAAAAAACAAAAAATGGTTTTCACGGACAAGATTAGAGGCTTTGGAATGGCCCCAGCCAGGTGAGACCACAATTCCGTGAACATGTGTGGGTTGATCTGAATAGGGCTTTGCATTAAATGCCCTTGCAATCTCTGTCAGATTTGGAGGGCCGGTTGCACAGAATCTCTCTCTTAAACACACTTACTATAAGACTAAGTGTAAATAAAAAGCTAAATTTATATCAAAACAAAGTTTATTTCAAGGTTTTTATTTTATATTTTTTCTAAGGTTTAGTTCTTTTTATTGCATTACATTATGTTATAGGTAGTGACGTAAAAGGAGAAAAGTTGTAAAATTGCTATATATATATATATATATATATATATATATATATATATATATATATATATATATATATATATATATATAACCAGTTGTTAGGGTCAATTGTTAGCATACGGCTTTAGAATGCATTCTACCTAGAGAGAAAAATGTAAATCTGAAGCTCAAAACTCTCTTCTGTACAAAAACTCTCTTCTTCTCTCTCTCTCTCTCTCTCTCTCTCTCTCTCTTTCTCTCTCTCTCTCTCTCTCTCTCTCTCTCTCTCTCTCTCTATATATATATATATATATATATATATATATATATATATATGCATAAAAGTGTGAAACACCATGTTTTTAGATTTTTGGAGCTTTTAAAGGTTATAAAGTTTTCTCTGGTAACAGCCATGCTAAGCGATGTTAACAACTGACTAACAACCTCGTCGACTATTGACTACATGATGAAAGCGTGTCATTTAAAAATGTTAAAAAAAGCCTTTAAAGATAGTACAAAAAAACTTAACATATTTTTGTGCTAGAGATAATATATACCATGTCGACTGGTAACATAGTGAAGTGTAAAAACCAGGAGGTTACAGGGTCTAAAATAAAAAGCTATATTACTGAGTTCTCCTTATTCCAACCTGTCTTATTGCAAATTCCTTAACTTTAAAAAATGGTCAAATTCATTTCTCGCACTGATGGAAGCAGGCATGGCAGATTTAATTAAAAAAAAAAGTACTATCTAGTTGATGGAGAGAAGAAGCAGAGAAATGGGGAGAAAGCAATGCTTTCTAAAAGGTGAACCAAATATAATGCTTATGTTCCTTTGGAATAGTGGTTTATCTCAATGGTAAAAGATAGTGTGTGTGTCAGTGTGTGTGCATTCGTGTAGTCCTGATGGGGAAAACATTTCCACAGACTTCTAATGCTAATAGTGATTGCAGCAAACAAAACAAAAAAAGCCACATCCCACTAATGAAAGTTAATAATGAATTTTGATCCACACATAATGTTAATGGCAGGTTTACTCTAACAATTGCCTTATCTAATTGACTTTATTGATATTGATTCTAAATTCGCCCTTTTTCTGCCATATGAACTTTTTATACTTCACTTTCTTTTTCCATTTCAACTACTTGAAGAATTTTGATTGAAGGATCACAATTTAAAGAAAATATACTGGATTTATTATTTTCTCTTGATATTTCTTCCCCTCAACATTGTCCAGTTATGACAAATTTGGTTTTTCTGCTTCAATAACAGTCCATGCTTCTGCATAACAAAAGGATTAAGGTGCAGTCACGAGTGAAGGATCGGCAGTTTAGATTGCTGTATAACTCTAGTAACTTTCTTTTTCCATTGCAAGAACAAATCTACTCAGTATACAGTTTATCCTCTAAAGCACAAAACAGAAAGTCAGGTGTGTGTGTGTGATGTGTTGAGACTCATGTATTCTTGACATATTTTTTCTTTCCTCAGACTAATTTGGGATAGCAGTCCTCAGAAACTGGGAGACAAAATGCCACGCTGAACAGCGCTGTTCGCAGCTCCTGCAGAAGAGTGAACCTCACTATAAAAAGAAACACAGAATGATCTCATCAATCCAGACATGGACATGTGCTTACCGGTGCTTTTGTTGAGCTCTACAAAATAAATAAACCTCAACATTTTGTGTCTTCCATGCATTGTAAAAGAGACATACAGTCAAGCAATTCCCATAACATATGGCGATGAAATAAAAAGCCTTTGTAGAGCGTCAAGCTTATTTTTTTTACAAGATTCCTGTTAATTTGATGTGCTTCAAGAAAGGCAGGGAACTCAAATGTGATGCATGAATTGCGTTCAGTGTGAATGCAGCATTATGCCGCTCTTGTTGGTTTTTCCCAAAAGTGCAACTTATCATTCAAGAACATTTCTGTATTTGATTTTTCTATTTGCTTTAATACGCTTTTATTTTTAAATGTTTTTTATTGCTATACGACTTATACTTAGTGACTTATAGTCCGAAAAATATGTTAGTATATGTAATTATATTTCTAAGCATACTAATTAAAAACTCAATGTCACTCAACTCTAGTAAGCTCTATTTGTAGGGAAAAAGAAGGTAAATAAAACATGTGTACAGACAGAAACTGTAAATTGGTTGTAATATTGTGCTGATGATCAAGTTATTTTTTGTTATATAAGACCCCTATTTTTTTTGTTAACCCCCTACTAACACACACACACACACATTTACACTGGCAACTAGCTGAGCACTCCTCAGTTATAATGCAGACTGAGCACATTAATCTGCACAATGAATTATGGTTCACTGTGGTATACATTGACTCTGCACAAATGTGTGGCAGCAATGTGTGTCTAAAATATTTATGTTCACCAAATCTTGAAATATATGGCCAATATTTGGTTGAGTGTGTGTTGCTGTGTAATGTGTTTATAGGTGTGTTGATTTGAATTATGGCATAGCGCTAACTCATTGACTTCTACTGAGCCCCATTTATCACAGTTTAACCATGGAAAGAGACTGTTTTAGCAGTGTGTGTGAGCCTGAGGGAAGTTTGCAGGATGTTTTGTGTGGGACTAGGAGAATATTTATAATGAACATTACAGCTCTGGCATGTGCTAAAGAGGAAGAACATCCATGAGTGTAGTTAATGTGTGTTTGTGAAAAGAAATTGCTAGTTTTCTTTACTCTACATAATATTGAAGATTTTCCAAGTAATGAAAACATCAAACACAAAATAATAATCAAGGAGCTGTCTGCAGTATTCCTAAATTTGCTGATGTGCCTGGCCTGGATTAAATATTTACAAAATCTTTCCCATCCATCCATCCATCCATCCATCCATCCATCCATCCATCCATCCATCCATCCATCCATCCATCCATCCATCCATCCATCCATCCATCCATCCATCCATCCATCCATGCATCTTTCTCCGTTTATGCTGTTTGATGAGGCTCCCAAAGTGAACCCCAAAGTGAATGCTACAGACAGATAAACAACAATTAAAGCATCACCAGTCCAGTCCTCTTTCTCTTTGTCTCTCTAATGCTACGTTGACACTGGGCATGTGACGCACGTTCTGAAATGGGCTGAATGCGCATTCTTGAACTTGCGTTTAGACCATGGTGTTCACCCTGGACAACAGCAACGTGCGCAGAAGTTGGAAAACGGACAGTAAAAACACTTAGTTTTTGTCCTTCTAAATAATACCCAGCAATTAAGTCAAATTTTCCAAATAAACTAACAAACAGGCGGCCGTGGTGCAGTCGACCTCTGAACGTAAGCTTGCAGGTTCGATTCCCGCCTTGTACACCCATGTGCCAAAGTGTCCTTGGGCAAGACACTGAACCAAATGGTTGGTGCCAGTGTTAGGCAGCAGAGCTGCCACCAGGGTGTGAATGTGTGTGTGACTAAAGCGCTTTGGGCCTGAGAAGAAGTGAAAGCTATACAACACGCCATACCTAGCTTCACCATTTGCTAATAAATGTAAACTCTTGTGGTGAAAGTTATATATGTATATATATATATATATATATATATATATATATATATATATATATATATATATATATATATATATATATATATATATATACTGTCTATATATATATATATATATATATATATATATATATATATATATATATATATATATATATATATATATATAAACATAGGGTGTATATATATACATATATATATAGGGTATATACATACATGGGGTAAGTCATAGGGTAATTTATATGAGTATGACTGGCCATAAGCTTTTGTTCACAAAAACACAGATGTTTGATACTAACCAGGAAATTCGTCCTACAGCCACACACTGCCTCAACTCTGCGTGTAGCAGTAAAACATGGGTAGTTAATGTGAGGATTGTGTATTTGAGTTTGGTGTTTCAATTATGTTTTAGTCATCTATTGTTTTGAGTTGTTTTCCCGTCAGTCACACAGGTTTATGTTGTGTCCACAGCATTTTCCGGTTCCAGTAATTACCCTTGGTGTATTTAAGGCTGTGTCAAAAAACGCTAACCCTAACTACTAAAACCCTATATAGTGAAAACTTACTTATAGTTCTCTATATAGTTCTCTGAATTTTCCAAAGCAATTAGGACACCGTGCTCACTAGTTTTCTCTTTCGGGTGTTTTCAAATGAAACTTATGCGAAACAAAGTGAAAGGCATTACATACCACACCTGGTCTGGAGGAACTACTTCTATTTAGCATGGAATGGCTTTTGTTGTCAAATTAAAATATAATAAATGTAGACATTTTATGAAGACTATTGAGTGAATCTGCTGTGTTCTGATCATGGAAAACGTGGCTGAGTTATAAATAATAAAATTACAAACACATCGGTGGTGATTTTATGTATTTGTTGATAAATAACCCCTATATTTATTACTCCATAGCAATATTTATTTTTGTGCGCTGAGCGATTTCACGGGCTCTTGCGAGGAGGCATTTTTTCTGTAGTTTTTCTCTTCTACTATACTGAAAATGGCATATATGAATCTGTCCGTGTTCCTGGCAATAATTCGCTTGAACTTTCATGGGATCCAAACCAAAAAACAAAGCAGATATGCTGTCATGGCTAGCAAACTTTTAGCAGAACCCGAATGCTGGAACCGGAAGGATACTTTCGGCAGACAGAATGGTGAGGTTCAAAGTTTCTTTTAATTCTGGAGGCAGAATTAACTAAGAGAAAATCCACAGGAGCTGGTTGGAGTTCTTGTGGCGAACACGTGGTCGAGATCTTCCAGCGAGAAGCCAAGGCGAAGGCAGCGAGAGGTGGAAATACGACCGTGGGGTCAGATGACGAAGTCTGAGAAACCCAGACAGACAAAGTTAGACAGAGCAAGGTGACTAGGCGAGGAATTGTGCATGAAGCGACCCAGAAGCTACGAGGTACAACGAACTGGCGTCGAGTACAGGTCCTGGGTCTCCTTGAAGCCTGGATCAGATGGCGCTGATGAAGCACAACCGTTCAGCAAGTGGATGGATAGCGGGGCCAACCGGGCGGCAAGTACCCCCTCAAAGCGACCTCCAGGCGGAGGCTGGAGGCGGCGATCGGTTGGCCGGAGAAATCCTCGATGAGGAGGTCCAAGATAGTGGCCGGGGAATCCCACGACCGCTCCTCGGGCCGTAACCTCCAGTCCACCAGGTATTGATACCCACGACGGCGCCGAATGTCAAAACCGGCTGGCCGGTGTAAGCGAAGCGCCGTCGATGAAGCAGGCGGGTGGTGGGGAAGCGGGCGAAGCTGGGGGCTTCGGACGAAGCGGGTTGGGAGACAAGCGATGGATGAGATTTTGGCGCAACGGAAGTTTCAGAGCGGACGGTGGGGTTGATACTCCTGCGAGAATGGAGCCCAATAAACGTGTAGTGCCAGTTTCCGGGGCCGTGGCCTGGAAGCGGAATGTTTGGAGGACAGCCACACTTGTCGGCACATAGAGTAGGACTGACAGTCAGTGGCGATTTCTTGATCCTGGTGGTTACCTTCTGCAGTCCGGAGGAGGGCAGCCCTGGCCTGGCCAGAAGCATTGACAAGCGCTGCAGGTGGAGTTGGACAAGCACCGCCAGATCGAGGCTCCTGTGAGGGGAACAGAGGTGGAAATACCCCAATGGGGCCTCAAATGAGGACATGCCATTAGCGAGCCGGGTGGTTGTGTGCGCATACTCCTACACTTTGAAGCGAGGTAAATCTATTGATCCTCAGTTTTGCGCTGGCAGGCCATGGGAGGTTGCCTCAGCCTCCTGATTAAGCCGCTCTGCTGGCCATTCAGATGGGGTGGTATCCAGAGGTGAGACCCCGACAGGCAGCTCCAGGCCGGGCAGAAAGCGATCAAACCTGTGAGAAGTGAACTGTGGACAGCGGTCAGACACAATATCGGCAGGATACCCATGATGGCGGAAAACATGATTGACTAAGAGGTTGGCAGTTCCAGTAGCTGAAGAGTTGGTGCAATGGAATAAACTGAGCAGCTTTACGGAAAAGCGGTCAACAGCGGTAAGTATGACAGTAAACCCATCTCTGAAATTGGCAGGCCTGTGAAGCGAAGTCCACATGAAAATGTGGGACCAGGGTCTGATGGCGCAGGCAGAGGCAGGAGATGGCCCCGGCAGGAGGCGAGTTGGAGGTCTTAGCTCATGGGTAAGGCAGGCGGCCGATGTACTGCCCGCATCCGTGTCCATGGAAGGCCAGAAAAACCGTCGTCTGAGATGCGAGGTCAGCGCTTTTACCCCCATGGCAGGCGACCTTGGAGCTATATGACCCCAGAGTGACATCGGACCTATGGAAGTCTATCGGAACAAACTGGAGTGCCAGGGGACGGAGAAATGTGAGTCGGGGTTTCTCACCTTGGACCTGGGGCTGGGTCTCTACGTCCCAGGTGAGGTTGCCCTAAAGAGTCCAGGAATGATGGGAAGTGGTGTCTGTCATCCGAGGTGCAATATTTCTGAGACAGGCAGTCGGGTTGCCGTTCTTGCTGCCTGGGCGACAAGTGATGGTGAGTGAACCTATCGAAGAAAAAAGACACCCAGCAGAGCTTGTCTGGAGTTTAGTCTCTTCCATGAGGCGGCAGAATAGTAGATTTTTATGGTCAGTCCATACAATAAACAGTTGTTGACCCCCCTCAGCCAGTGTCTCCACTCCTCAGAACCAGCTTGATGGCTAATAGTTCTGATTTATAGAAACGTCGTAATTTTTTGTTCTGCAGGGTTTAATTTCTTGGAAAAAGTAGGCGCATGGCTTGGGTTTGCCGATGTTGGGTCGCAGCTGGGAACAACCGCATTTACACACACACACAGAGTCGGCGTCAACCTCCGTAAACTGTCTGTGGATGTCAGGTGGATCAAAATGGGCGCCGGGGTGAACAGTTCGTAATTCGGTGAAAGCCGGAGTCTGGCGGCAGTGTTACCGAACGCAAGGATGTGACAGGGTAGAGACAGTGAAGGCGGCGATTTGGCTGTAATTACAGATAGGCGCGGTGGGGTGAAACCCCAGAAACTGCTGTAATTTTTCGAGTTTCAGGGATCTCCCGCTTCGGAGGCAGCTTGGATCGCGGATGGGTTTGATTTTGCCAGCCTCGAGATCTTTTAAAACGAGACAGTGTCAGCGTGAAATTACATTTCTCGGCTTTTTACCAACAGGCGGTTTTCTAAAAACTGCGTTAAAGAACCAACTTCAGCGTGTGAGTGGCGCGATGTTAGGTGGGATTGCAAGGGAATGAACCGAATGTCATCAAGATAGGCGAAAAACAAAAGCGGTTGAAAGAAAAATCACGAAGGGCGTCATTTACCAAAAGCAAAATAGGCGTTGGTGAGGCCAAAAAGGCATGACTAGATATTTAATGTCCAAGAGGGTGTTGAAAAGCAAATCTTCCATTCGTCCCCTCCGGACCCCTAACCAGATAGTATAGGCGTTCGGAGATCTAATTTAGTAAAGATAGTAGCCCCCTGGACAGAATCAAAAGCGGAATTGAAGAAGGAAGCGGTATTTGTCCTTTACAGTTATTTGGTTGGTTCCACGATATAATGCTGAGTCTCGAGTTAAATCCTTCTTCTTCTGAAGAAGAACCCGGCTCCATAGAGAGGAAGAAAATCCGGATGTGCAGAATGGGGCTTCCTGAATGTAATTACTCCATGGAGAGTTTCTCTGGACGGATGGATTGTATAACTTCCTTGGGGAAGGGAGGTACCGTTGAAGTTCTATAACCTGATGCGTGGGGTCTGTCACGGTGTGCTGCTACGCCCTTGGATTTACTAAGCGGATTTTAGTGCATTAGTAGCATAATGACACCTTAACCAGGTCAATGTTTTTTTCATTTCAGGAAGTTTAATGTTGTTGTTAGTGGGAAGGGCCGAGTGTAAAACAATTTGCTATACAATATATTGCTCCAATTGGTGATCCGAGAGGTAGACCAAGGTAATTTGAGTTATGTAACTGTAACCAGAAAATCCTGAATAACTTGAAGTCTGGTATTAATAAAAATTGATGGTACTCTGATGATTACGGGCTGATGATTAACTGTATGGGTTCGGTCACCGAAAGTGATTTTTAGACAACAACCCTCTAACCGGCGGCTTTTCACCAGAGGCGGCGAGAGGCTCGACAGGTAATCGAGTTGGTGAACCAGACCAGAATCGATGAGGCTGTGTTGGCTCAGAGTCTATAGAGAGGGCACTTAACATTCATGAACTTGATTAATATGCTAGAAGCAACCCAGGCATGAACAAAAGGCTTACTTTCAGGCGGGTCCCCTCATGACCTATCTCTTAGCGAGGAGTTCTGGGTTAAAGCGGCTCTTGCACTGAGAACAACATGACCCAGAGTCCCCACAATAAAAAAACACAACCCTTCATTCTGGTGAGCCTCCTCAAATGAGAGCTTTGAATGTCCAATCTGCATGGGTTCTACTCAGGCAGGTTGAAGTGTTCTCTTGCCGACAGATGGCTGTGGGTGAGTATTGAGGAGAGAGTGAAGAAAAGGTTTCTGAAGGTGGGCGCCGGTTAACACAACTCCGTTCTGCTTAGCGTTCGAATCCATTGTAATAGCCGGAGCGGAGGCTGGTGATAACCAGCCTCCTCGAAATTATCGACCTCGGTTGAGTACATAGATGGTCCTTAATCTTATCGTTCAATGATTGATAGAACACCCCCTTGAGAGCGATATCGGGCCAGCCAGCCTCGACCGCTAAGATGCGGAAGTCAATGATGTGATCACTCACCCGATTAGGTTCTGCGCTACTTGAGGCTTAATAACCCTTGGTGGCTTCTCCTGCTTTAAATTGGCTGATCGAATCTGAGCGAAATTCTCGATGAACAGCTCAAGGGAGATGTGAACAGGATTAGCAGCCAGAAAGCTTGGAGCCCACTGCAGAGCCTTGCTGCAGGTGAATTGACAGTGGGGAATTTTCCGTTAGTCGGACTGATGGTACCTGACTGTTGGAAAATCAGACGGCTGCATTGTAGCAGAAATCACCGCGAGCCCCTCCGCGTCGCCATAAAGCGGCTCGGGTTGTGACGGATGTTTTCATCAGAACCGGACATGTGATAGTGAGTCTGCGAGCAGAGCCGCAGTGGCTGTGCTAGCTGTAGCTAATAACTCCGAGGGCTTGCGTAAGGTTGTCCAACCGACCGAAATAACTCCTGCTGGGTAGCGGACATTTGCGAGAGAGCATCGGCTTGGCGTGAGAGCAACATACCTTGCTGGGATATGGCTAGGCGAGTCCTTCGGGTCAGCTGGGTCGGAGTTCTGGCTGGATTCGTTCTGTCATAGCTATGAGCTTTATGAGCCAGATGTGGAACCCCGGAAGGATACTCGGCAGACAGAATGGTGAGTTCAAAAAGTTTCTTTGCAATTCTGGAGGCATAAATTAACAGAGAAATCACAGGAGCTGGTTGGAGGTTCTTGTGGCCGAACACCCGTGGTCGAGGATCTTCAAGCGAAGCCAAAGACGAGAGGCAGCGAGAGGTGAAGTCTGACCGTGGTCAGATGACCTTGAAGTCCTGAGAGGCAGACAGACAAAGGGGACTAGACAAGGCAAGGTGACTAAATAAAGAGATTGTGCATGGCTGACAGAAGGCTTTTCGAGAATTTCCTGCTTGAACTAAGCGTCGAGTACAGATCCTGGTCCTCCTTAAGAGCCTGGATCCAGATGGCGTGATGAGGCACAACGTTGTCAACAGGTGGATGAGATAGCGAGGGGCCCAACCCACCGTGACATATGCAGCATCACAGGGCCGAAGCAGGGGAGAAGCAGGCGATCTCAGAAGATTTCCTCTGGATGCCCTGGCCCAGACTGTGAACTTAATGAGTTAAACTTAAGGATTTTTTTATTGGATTCCAATTTAAGCATTGTCACCTAATTGCTCAGGTTACACAGTCTGCTGGGTAAGAGTTAAAACATTCTTTTTTCAACACTGGATTATGAACTGTATAGTCTAACTACATGAAACACTTGCTTGAGTTCAAAGTTTAGTATTTTTGATGAAGTCCAAACCATATCACTTGTTTAAACAAAAAATACTTTAATTTTTAAATATTTATATAAAAATCCAAAAACCCAGCCAAAAAAAAAACACGAGATTTTCCAGCATTCATAAATACGTCATAAACTAAAATGTAAGACATCAGAATAAAATGAAACATTCAAGCATTCAAAAAAAAAAAAAAAAAAAAAAAAAAAAAAAAAATGAAACATTCAAAAAATCAGATTTAATTTTTCTCCAATGAAATAATTATTTTCTATTTTACAGGGTCTTCCACGTCTCTACTGCTTTGCCAGCAAAGGTGTCTGTGGGCCTTCAGCCTGACGCTCAGTGCGACACAAAACCAGACCGGGGGGGGGGGGGGGGGGGCACAGGAGACTGAGGTCCTGGTGTTTCTTTTCTGGCTGGCGTGTGGCACATCATACAGTGTGGTAGCCAGGGCCTTTGACATGCCACGGTCCACTGTAAGTGACGTTGTCCACAGGACGGCAGACCGCATCCTCCAGCTGATGAGCAGGGTCATCCAGCATCCAGTGGGAATGAACTGCCATTAGTCACCTCTGGTTTTTTAGCAGCTTGCTTGGTCTTCCACCTTCCAAAAGGTCGTGGGGAGCATTGATGGCTGCCACTGAAGAATAAAGGCCCTAAAAAAAAATGCAGCTTGTTATTTTAACAGGAAGCTTTTTTATTCCATTCAACTGCAGGCTGTATGTGACTCTAAGCCAAATTTTGAGATATTTTTGTTGGGAATCAAGGATCAGTCCACAGTTCACACGTTCTACGTAAAAGCCCAATTTATATAAATCAAACAAACCCACCTGAAGGATCCTTTTGGGTGATGGTGGGTATCCCTGCATTGCTCATCCCATCACCCTGCTGACACCCTACAGGGAACCCATGAGGAATGCGGTTCAGGCCCGTTACAACCAGCACCACGCCAAGGCACGCTCTGTGGTGGAGAGAGAGCATTTGGCAGATGAGGAGGAGAGCAATATTTCTGGGGGCACTGGAAGTAAAACCAACCTTTGCAATGAAAATCATTGCCTGCAGTTCAGTTCTGCACGATCTGGGCATCAGCAAAGGGGACTGCTGGGAGCCACAGATGTTGAGCCACAGCAGGAACCAGTAGGACGGGTAAAGTGGCGTCCGTCTGCGAGGACAGATCTCCGCTTTCCTTTCAGGTCCAACTGTGACACACATGACTCTAGAAGACCAGGATTATTGTTAAGATGTATAAAATAAATGTTAACATATAAAACGAAAATGTAAATATGTACATTTGATATTTATATGAAAATCCTTTTGAGATTGTTAAAAATGGATCAGATTTAAATAATACATGTAAATAATTCATTTTTGTTCATGCATTTATTAAACAAATTGCAAAAACAACGACGACGTTACATTTTGTGAACAATATTTTAAACTCAGGTAAGCTTAACAGACTCTCCTGTCACTCTTTGTCCCTTCTTGCTCTCTCCTCCTCTCCTCTCCCCTTTTAACAACAACCTTTACCCCAACATGACAACGATTACAGTTTAATGATAAATAAATACAAATCTTATCAAGTGTCTCTCACTCCCATCCGGCACGAGCTTGCCTGATAACAAACAGGCTATCTTTCTCCATCCACAGATGGATCAGATTTTCCTCATCCTCGTCTGTCCCTACATATATAAACACATTTTAAAAATGTGTTAATAACTTATGACTACGGTTAGAACTCACTGCTTTTTGATGTAATATCAACAGCGTTTGTTTTTAGCCTTCAATGCTAATTCGCGCTAGCGTTAGCATTACCGAAATTGATGAGCTTCAAAACAATGTAGATAGTCGATTGAGGAATATAACATATTAAACAAGTCATCTTACGTATTTACAAATATATTTTACAACATATACAAGATACTTTTAAATATACTTACATTTTTAAGTCCTCTTTCTAGCGCAACCGTCCGCCATCTTCGAATAATTCAAACGCAGTGTATTGTGGGTATTCTGGTATGAACGCAGTGCATTCTGGGCAATATTCGCCGATCGAGTGAGCATCGATCCACACTGGTTTTTCGTAGAGAATTCTGGGAAATTTCTAGTGCACATGATTTTTGAACTGTAGATTCGGACAGCACTACAAAATGGCGACCGCACTATATAGTGCACTATATAGGGGTTAGGGCAGTAATTCGGACACAGCCCTAGTGTCTTGTTTTCAGGACAGTCTTGCCATGTTATCTGCTTTGTCACCTTTTCTTCTAGTTTTGCAATGTTTAACTTTGTATTAAAAGTTTAAGTTTCTGCCACCAAGCCTGATCTCCTGCATGTTGGGTCCTATGCCACTGGTTACTGACAGTCCACAGTTAATTGTTTTAGTTTTAATTGATGATACCTTCTACCTTTGTTTTATTTGCAAATAAATGCTGGGAGCGATGCATAAATTCCCCTACTTAACATAAAGAAATATCTCATTTGAGCATATCTAGTGAAAGGATTAGTAGGAAAACCAGCTTTGTTGATGTATGAACCAGTAAAGCTGCTTTTCTGTCCAGGAATATTCATATACATTTGCTAGAGCCTTTGGTGGATTCTGGAGGTTTTCTAGAAGGTGTTGTTTTTTTTTTTTTAACTTTTTTTTACTTAAGGATCTAAGTAGGATCTGAAAGCAAAAACTTTTTAAAAATGGTAGGTGACCCGACTTAAGTGAGCTGGATGAAAAAAAGTCAACAAATCAATCGTTTCATTTGAGCACTTAAAGGTAAAACTTCATTTTATTAGTCTAATATATTTTTCTTTCCTATTTAGGCACACGCATATACACTTGACAGCGGTGCATTTATGCCCAGAGTGACTGCTCAGTGACAGCAGTTGTCTTTTATGTATATAGCCGGTGGTGCATTCACAACTGCCTTCTATTTGTGCTACTGACTATGCTTGTGATTGATCATCCTTCACAAAATCATCAGAAAAAGCCTTGTGTACTTGCTCCACTTTTTTTTGTCTTATCACTCACACTCCCTCATTTCCTACCTCCTCTGCCCTGTGCCATGTTTGACACACAGGGATTTGAGTTCATCCTGTTAAAGCTTCAATGTCAGTCAATTCCACCTCCCCCAGTCATGTCTTCACAGTTTTTGTCACAGCCGCGCAGTTTTGTTTTCAACCTTTGAACGTTGACAGGACTGAGACATTTTTACAGGAGTAAATTTAAAGGCTACAAAAACAAGAACATTCTTTTTTTGTTTTTCATTATTGTGCTGCTGACCAACGTCCACTTGCATGCTCAATGAACCCGAGTGTAATTTATTGCTTTGATGGTGGTACAGTACCATGATTTATAACAGCCAAGCTAATGGTTTTTATTGATTAAAAGAAAAAAGGTAAAATGGCAGAAGTATAATTGCTCAAAAAATGGTTGTTAACAAAATTGATCATAACATTGCAGTGACATTAACCTTAGTGTTATGGGCGTGTGGCACCTTCAAGTAAGAAAGTAGTAGAGGGATTAAAATATTAAAGTGATAAAATGTAACATTTAAAATGAATGGTTTTTGGACTACAACATTGGTTAATGTGATGATTAGCTCTCACAGCGTGAGGAGCCTGGTTCGAATCCCGGCTGGAACTTTTTCTGTTGTGGTATTTACATTCTCGGTGCACATGTGAGTTTTTTTCTAGGCACTCCGGCTTCCTCCCACAGTTCAAATGTATGCTTTATAGGTCACTTGGATGTCTCTAAATTGCCATTTTTGCGTAAATGTGAGTGTGTTTGTCTCTGTGTGCCCCTGTAGTGGACTGGCAAACCATCCAGGGTTTACCCCAACCATGCCTGGGATAAGATCCAGCATCCTAGTGACCAGGATGAAGTTGGTTTATAAAGTATTTGAATGGATAGACTAGAACATGTACATTTAAAGACCAAAATGTACTGATTCTTGGCAGAGATACAGAACAGATGGTTTGCAATAGGGGTCAGAGAAACAATGCAAATGTTGATAACCCTTCCTTCAAGGCGGGGGGCGGGGTGTCAGACTTTTATTAATTCCAAAGACAACCAAAATTCCAGCACGACCACACCCAAAGACCCTGTGATAGGGCGATGGGGATTACAAGGGAAGAGGCATATGCAGAGGTTTCTCTTCTTAGTTTCATTTTAGTAAGCCAACCAATTTTAGGAATGCGGGTGTCACAGCTGGAGGATACAAAGTTGGACTGAATCCTGTCTCACTGAAATTGATTAACCCACTTGGTTAAATGGCAAAATGTTTCAAGGAAGAGGTTTTGAATTCCAGTTGCTAGGACTCAACTTCAAAGACAGCACCACCTGTCTTTACCAACATGTACAGTTGTAATAACTTAATAGTATATGCGTATAAAGAGCTGTACATTTATAGTTGAGGTTATAACAATTTATAGGCTTCATCAATCCCCAGTTTACTAACTTGTAATTTGCCAGTGATTTTAAACCTGATATTTAGATCTAAATGAGTAGTTGGAGGTTCTCATCCATCCAGATGAGATTGTCCTTAAATGGAATCATGGCATCTGGACTTAAAGTCTTCTGTCTTTAAAACATTTCACCACGCATCCAAGTGGCTTCATCAGTTTAGTTGTCAGATGAATGAAGCCAGACTTCTTCATCAGTCTGACCCCTAAAGGTGGTGCCTAGTATCCGTAGCTTTCTTGAATGTGCCAGCAGTCTGGATAAAAACCCCTTCCAGGCCAGATGAATCTATCAGAGGGTAAGGCAGACAGGACTGAAACCACACCCTCGTGAAAGGACAGAACAGTTGTAAGGAATCCATAAGCCTCCTCTAAAGGGGAAAGGCCAAGAGATTTGTAGGCATTCAGATCAAATAATGTTCCTGAACCTGTTAGAAAGACCCTTAGCCTAAAAAATGGAGGGGTGTTTCCAACTGCTTGTTAGAGTCCTAAGATTGTTCTTTCTAATTGGGATGAAAACCTGACGCACTCCCAGACCTTGGTGGTGAATTGGGGGTCTTGATCAGACACAATGTCTCTGGGCAACCCATGTGACCTGAACACATAAAACAGAAGAACCTCTGAAAGGTTTATGGTGAAGAGGAGTTTAGGGAGGGGAATGAAATTAGCCTTTTTGGAAAATAGGCCATCACAAATCAAACATGCAAGAATGATGGAAGTGGATTTGGAAAGCTCGGTGAAGAAATCTATTGACATGTGAGACCTGGGAATCTCCGGAACCATCGGAGGATAAAGCAGGTCAATGGGTCGAAGACTTTGCTGTGGCACAATTAGGACCAGTATCTATACTATCCTTAAAACTTTTGACCAAATTAGGCGACAAGAATCTTAGCGTTACACAGGCTAGAGCAGGGGTCTGCAACCTTTACCATTCAAAGAGCCATTTGTATTAGTTTCCCACAGAAATGAAAACACACGGAGTCGCAACACCCTTTGGAAAACCCAGTGTTTCCAGTGAATGGCCTCATTTCATTCATTTTTAAAGCGGTCCTGGCTAGTTTGATGCCCTGGGGGAACCAAAATATGATTTATTTTACTTTATTATAAAACTTAAGTAAAAAATACTTAAATTGTGGATTTTATAATTAAGATATAGTATGTAGTTAGTTCACATTTAACCATCAATTTGTGTTTTCTTTTTGGAAGCTGGCTGGCTTCTGGTAAAAATTGCCACATTTTTCTGTTATTTTGTTTATTGAGCTGAATCCAATACTTAATACCGGTTATTTTCATTGGCTTGATGAATGAACATCAATGGAAACTAAAGGACAGGTTCTTCTGTTTGTGTGCGTAAGTGTCACATAAGACTGAAAAAAAAGACAAACGATTGTGTTCATTAAATCTGAAGCATTGATTGTAAATGAGAACGGTAGAGAAGCTTAGATGAAATCCACCAATGAGCAAATAAACAAGACTAGTCTAATGAAGTACAAACCTTCATTAGCCAAATGTTGCTCAAAATATTACCCCTTCAACAGTAACATGAAAAGTTTTAATTTTGGACACTGCCTGCATTCATTTATCCTTGGACTGTTTTTCTTCCTCTTCTTTCTAAACTGTAGGCTGAGTTTTCGTTTGATCTTTTGTCCATTTCCCACGACCTAGAATAGACTTTTCCATCTGTCAAACACCCAGAGTTAAGATGAGTGAGATGATGGAAACACATTCACTTTGATGCAGACTCCTTTCTATTTTTCTTCAACTTTTCATAAAATCCAGAGAGTGCAAAATACGGTCATCATAGCAGCAAGTTGACACGATAGTAGGGACGACCTAACGCAAATGTAATTAATTGTATATATGAATGGGCGGTTTTAGTTAAGGAAAACTGTGGGGGAAAAATAAAAAAATGCTAAATCTTTTGGGGAGGCTCATGTGTGCCCTACGAAATCGCCACTGACTGTCTTTTTAGAAGAACTTTTCTATGAAAGTAAATATGCTCCAAAAACAAGGCACTTGTAGATTTGATCTGAGAACTTTAGAATGTGAGAATTTGCACACCAAAAATCTGCATCTGTGTGTGAAAATCTTCTGCTGTGAACTGACCATTTGCATGTGCTCATTGAGAGTTACAACTTCAATGTAATCTGTGATTACAACTGCTCAAATCTGAGTCTGCGTGTGCTCGAATCTGCTGGCGCAAATCACAAGTGCGCTACAACTGCGCTATGACTACTGTCACATTCCTTGCGAGAAACTTGTGTCAAAACTGATCTGTGTCCAAAAATGGAACTAAGGGGGGAGGGAGGGTTAGATGAAGCGGAGTCAACCAATCAGAGTGCAGCACTAAAGTTAGAAAGGTTTTCACAGATTCGGACTTCCTGCTCGGTCAGCGGGATCCTCTCCTCTCCTTCCTCTGCGGAGCACGGCAGGTGGGTGGATCCGCCACGTAGACGGCACAGCACGACGACGCAGACCCAGCCATCTCACTGCATGTCTGCATTTAAAGCACGAAGAGATCATTTCTCATCAAAAAGCAGGAAGAAAACAGACTTTTTTCTTTAGAAATGCATTTGTGGTTCACTCTGTGTTAATACAAAATGATTGAGATACTTGCTGACACATTCGAACGTTTATCAGAAGAGTTATTGAAGCAGGAAGTCCGCATCTGGGAAGACTTTTCTAACTTTACCAAGTCCTCTAAGTGCTGCACTCTGATTGGTTGACTCTGCCTCTTGTTACCCTCCCTCCCCTCTAGTTCCATTTTCGGACACAAATCAGTTTTGAAACAAGTTTCTCGCAAGGAATGTGTCAGAATTCAGAGCGCAGTTGTAGCGCACTTGTGATTTGCACCAGCAGATTCAAGCACACGCAGAAGCACATTTGAGCAGTTGTAATCACAGATTTGAAGTTGTACCTCTAAATGAACACATGCAAATGGAAATTTGTCAGTTCACAGCAGAAGATTTTTACAGACACATGCAGATTTTTGGTGTGCAAGTTCACACATTCAATATTACAAGTTCTCAGATCAGATCTACAAGTGCGTTCTTTTTGGAGCATATTTACCTTCATACTTTTCATTTCTTAAAAGACTCCACCATCACAGACGCAGACACGCCCCTCTCTTCCTCCTGCTCTCTTGCTCTTCGGATGGTGTTAAAGGCATCACGACAATCTTAAAACATAAGATGGAAGAGCCGCATGCCGCTCTGAAGCCGCAGGTTGCAGACCTCAACTGTTTATTGACAGTGTTTCTTTGTTCTGGGTGGCAATCCAGAGGAGAAGCATGAGAAAAATTCAAGAGCTGGGACCTGAAATGGGGACCAAAATAGCATTTTGGAGTTATGACATGGGTTGTGTGGACCTGTTTAACATCTTAAAATGAAAGCATAACTTGTTATGTTTGCCTCTTGATTTTTGTTTCTGCGTTTAACATTTGATTTGTTTCTGTGAAAGTTGGTAATGCTTTCTCCTTTATGCCTTGTCCTCTTCCTGGGTTGCTTGGAATTTTCTATCTGTTTCTCCATCTTTTCATACCCAGGATTCTTCTCGTTTTATGTTTTTCTTATTCTTTGTCCTTTATATATTTATGTCCAATTTATTTTTTATTTTTTTGGTTATAAAATATTTTGAGATTTTTTACCAATTTTGTATGAGTTCTTCTTGCGACTGGGCTCCCTTCTGCTGGCTAGCTAGAAGGTCTCGGTAAAACTATGTCAGGTTCTTGGTTTAAAGGTTCCTTACATTACTTTGAAACTATATGACGCTGCAATTTCTATTCAAGTGATCAAAATTTTAAAGAGAAAGCAGGACTCTCCAGGGAAAATTCCCCAATGTGTTCCGGTATCATGCAAACTTCAGAGAAATTCCAGCCACGACTTCTAGATGTGAGGTGACAGTACAATCAACACAATTTTATGGTAAAAATGTCAATGCTGTCATCTATAAAATCATAGTTTATATATATATACTTTATCAGTTTAGCCATAAATGAACACTTCAATTCAATCTCAACAATGTTATCTGTAGTAACCCTTGTGCTATCCTAGGCACTTTAACGTTGGGAGTTGGGTCATCTAGACCCACTAGACAGTGCTCTGAACCTTTTTTCTAAAATGATTTGTGATCTTCAGTGGTGTCCATGGATTACATGAAATCTTTCCACCTTTATCCACCTTTGTCATGGTAGGGAGAACATGTCAATGTAAGGGTGGGGTTATCTAAGATAGCACAAGGGTTGAGAAATACTTTGGCAATTTAAAAAAGATTTTGAAATAAAATGATTAAGGATCAAATCAAAAATGCTTTGAAAACAGTCAAATATTTGTCTTGCTTAAAGAGTATTAAAAAGGTCTTATCTTGTCTTCCACAGATAATAGAAATGCCTTTTTCTTTCCACATGTTTTATTTGTCAGTTTTCTTTACAAAAAAGCTGGTCATCCACATTTAGGAATGTTTTTCCAATAAAAATACATAGTTCTTAATTTGCTGAGAAATTATTTTTACCTGCTAAAGAAATTGTCCATCTATATTACACGAGACATAAAATTACAAAAAATAATCAATCTATTTTCAACCCTAAAATCAGAAGAATTTGTATTTGTTTTTGTATCTGACACTGTTTTGTGTGGATGTGTGTGCTTGATGGAGAGCTGAGATAATTGTGTTCGCTTTGTTTAGGTGTCAACAAAACATGGTGAGTGTCTTGTTTGCATATTGTTAATTTCCCTTCTCACAGTGTCTGGCTGGGTGTCCCTGCATGTTCGGATGTTATTTGTGTCGCAGCGTGTGACTTTGCGTGTCAGGTTGTGTCCTGCCAGACTGAGAGGTCTCTACGCAGTGACTCTGCATTTGACAGGCCGGCTGACACTCTAGCATTTAGCCCTTCAAGTGTGTATGTGTGGGAGAAGGTGGGAGGGGGTTATGCGTGGCATGCGTGCATGTGTGTGTGTGTGTGTGTGTGTGTGTGTGTGTGTGTGTGTGTGTGTGTGTGTGTGTGTGTTGGTGTGGTTGTGTGAGGCATGAGTGACAAGGTGTGACACACTAGCATTTGTCTTCTAAATGCCAGAACAGAGAAGTGACACCAAAGGGCAAAGAGATGGCCAGGGAGAGTGGCATGAGGAGAAAAAAACACGAAAAGTGGAAGATTTATACCAATTTGTTACCTTTACATTTTGATATTTTGATATTTCACGACATTTCTGAAGTTTTTCTACAAATCCAGAGCAGGCCTCTTTCTGTTAAGTTATGTTTGATTTGTGATGGCCTAATTTCTGAACAGTCTTGGAGATCATAAAAGCACAAATATACTGTCCTATCTGCTTTAGCAGGGCAGTTCTTCACACCTTTTGAGCTGGACAGGATTTTTCCTCACCAGCAGTGGGAGCTCCTTTCTTTGGTTTTGGGAAGTTCACATCACTGTAACCAGTAGGGTTAGACTCACATGTTCAGCACAGATGCCAGAGTTTGGTTTTGTCACAGAATCCTGTTCCATCCTTTGTTGTTGCTTATGAAAGTCATAGCTTTTTTTTACTCTGTGTATAAGTGAAAGCACCATACAAACAAAGGGGGACTACAAGCTGATTGCTTGTAAGGAGTCATCTGTTTGCATAGCTGCATCTTGCCTGTATCTCTGTTAAACTTATGGATAAGACTGTCCCCATTGTCGGATAAATTCAGATTCCTGACTGGATTGAAGGCCTCCTGATTTTGGAGTGACAATGGTTTACCGCCAATCACAACAGAATGGGATGTTAAAACAAAAGCACAATTTCAGCAAAAATAATCCAGCAAGACTGCAAAAAGTGAACTGCGTTATTGTAAGGGACCGCCGTATTCCAGATTGGTGTTGCAGGTTTGGTTAATCATAGGTGTATTCAGACTGGATATATTTGGTTCGTTGAACATGAACCAGAGTTTGTTTCCCATGATTATCTGATCCTGGTCTGGGACCCGGATCCACTCTCTAAACTATCCTTGGAGGTGGTCTCGGTTTGTTTCCAATTGGACTGAGTTTTTCTCAATCTGAATATGCTCCGAGCTCAGAGCGGAACAACCGGACCAAACGACCACCATAGCCGGACATTACGGGATGTAGGCAAAGTAGGAAGACATATCCATGATGATGAGACATAGCAACTCATTGAAATGTGATTGGATAAATGCAGGGTCACTAAAGCAAAGTTTAACGTGATAAACATTTGTCACTGTTTTCCAGACAATCTATATGATTCCTCAATCGATTCCTCAGTAACTGCGTCACAGCATGCCTCCGCCATATCAGTGTGGCAAGTAAACAGTGTTGTACCTGATCTTGATACAGTTGTTCGTAATTGGTCAGCAAAATATAAAGTTTAAATAAGTGAACTATCCCGACAAGTATTGAAAAAGGAATTTCTTTCGTTGCTTTGCCCTGCATTGGCCTATGACTGAAGAGATC
Source organism: Oryzias sinensis (assembly GCA_037389245.1). Classification (NCBI taxonomy): domain Eukaryota; kingdom Metazoa; phylum Chordata; class Actinopteri; order Beloniformes; family Adrianichthyidae; genus Oryzias; species Oryzias sinensis. The sequence continues at coordinate 37,867,746 of CM074488.1, read as the reverse complement.
TTTAGTTACATGGCTTTGTTTACAAGCTTTGGTTTGAAAAAAAAATAGTCTGGTCGAAGGCAGTATGAATACAGACCAACCCAAGGTTCAGGACTCGATTTGGACCAAATTAAGCAGACTCGCGTGCACTCTTTGAACCCAGTGGTTGAAAAGCTGAGTTGGCGTGTCACCATGAAACCATGTCTCTGTAAGACAGAACACAGAAAAGTCTGGACACACTTTGGAACCGGATTCAGCTCAGTATATCCTCTGCTTTTTTTTACAGGGTCTAGATATTAGCCAAGTAACAGGACAGCAGCAGGATCTTAGGCTGTAACTGTTTCTGTACAATGGATTTCATCTAGAGCCCATTAAAATGTGAAATAGTTTTGCTTAACATTACCCTTAACTATAAAACTGGTCGCAACTCTAGCCTCATCCCTTTTAAGGTGAGACAAATGATTACAACCAAATGAATATGATACAAACGAGTAATTTTATAGTAATTTTACTAGTTGGAGCAGCCCCTTTAAGGTAACAAAGACGGATGCATTGGAATTTTCTAAATTAAAAAATATAAAAAAGCTAATAAATAAAGGATTTTATGTAAGCTATGTTTTTTCGGTCTGGTACCAAGTGATCCAAGGACCAGAACCGATCCGGTGCCGAGGTGTTTGGGACCACAGCTGTAGAGTACACAACAATAATCAATGGAAAAGAAAATGTCAATAGACAATTGGTCATCAATCCTTAAAGTTAAAAAAAAAGTTGTTTTAAATGTGCTTATCTCTGAAATGAAAGACATTTCTGTCATAGGTTTAAGCACAACTTCTTTCTGATAATCAAAAGCTCTACACAGGTCACAGAGTGCTTTTGCTGAGCCTCTACATGGCAAAAGTGCTATTATATTTTAATGAGATTGAATCCCAAAGTGAAATGCTGCATCTATTCAGGTCTGCTCCCTACACAACAGGAAATATAATACAATTTAATGAATCCTTATCACCAAAGTGACTGCATACACTCATCTGAGCTCTGTGATCTGAGAGCCTCTTCTTCAAATGACTTCTTATGCTGTGCAGTTGATTTTACCGGTGCTGCAGTCTTAAAGCAGATACAAAAAGGTTCATACAGTTCTTGCTTGTTAACACTTTTGAAAGAAGAAGCAAACATTTGTAGCACTGTATGTATCGACATTTGCAAAAGTTAAAATAATTTGAAGCATTTGTTGAAGTTTAATATCCTAAGAAAAAAAATGCAAAAACATGTAACACGAAGTTGTAGTCAGTTTCAATGACTGTTTTTTGTTGTTGCTTTATCTACATGATTTATTTAAACAAAATCTTGTTTTTCATACTGTTGGAACCGCTGTGGGTTGGACTTTGGCACTGTCCATATGCACAGACCCTGTAGTGGCTACATATTCAAGAAAATATGATCGATCAATTTGATGGAAAGATAGTGTGACAAAGCAGGGTCAAAGTTTGCAGGACAAGGCCTGAATCCCAGCCTTATTTTTTTTTTAATCTCTCAGTCCATCAGCAGTGTCTCTATAGTTTGAACCGGACACACCCACCTTTTTTATGTGTGTACGCTGCACATCCACACACAAATCATTTGTTTTTCACCCAACCATATAGTCAACTTTGTTTGGGTGCACAGAGCTGTACCCACCATCAAGCTCCGCCCACCACAAACTTTTTAACCGGAGTATGGTACACATCATACTTACCCAGTCATATTCATAAACAGTGTCAGGGCACCACAAGGAACTGTATTGTCTCCTAATCTGTACTATGTCTGACTGCTGCCATAACACCTCAACCTGCCATATGCAGAAGTTTTCAGACAAGACCGCCAGTATGGCCTGCATAAAAGGGGGAGAGGAGGGGGAATACAGGTGGCTTGTAGAGGACTTTGTGACCTTAAGCAGGAAGAATCAGGTGCAATTGAATGTCCTGAAGACCAAAGAAAAGATCCTGAACTTCAGAAGAAAGCCTCCAACACCTCAACCCATGTACATTGAGGGAGACAGCATGGAGTTGGTAAAGTCATTCAAGTACTTGGGGGTCGTGTTGGATAACAAGCTGGACTGGACCACCAAATCAGACCACCTTTAAATAAAGAGCCAGTCCAGGCCTTTGTAAGCTGCGCTAATTTAACATCTGCTCCAAACTGCTGCACGTTTTATCGGTCTGTGGTAGCAAGTGCCCTCCTCTATGCTGCGGTGTGCTGGTGCAGCACCAGTAAGAAGAACATCCCCCGGCTTAACAAGTTAATCCATACGGCGAGCTCCATGGTTAGACTGAAACTGGCAGCAGAGGACTTTGTTTAAGTTCAGGGCCATTGTGACCAATCCCTCATCACTCCCACTGCACCAGGCCTTCACCGGGAGGAGGAGCTTGTTCAGCAGCAGACTACTGTCCCAACGCAGCTCCACAGACAGACTGAGGAAGGCATTTGTCCCTCGTGCTATAAAACAGTACAACTCCCTGACTGAGCATCAAAAGTTGAGAAGGTCGTTGAATATTAAGCTTTAAAATTTTTATGGTTTTACTGTAGTAGATTTTAATTTCTGAATATTTTATGGATTTATTATATATATTAAATAATTGACCATTTTTAAGTAATAGATTTTAATATAGGTGAGTTTTATTCTTTTTATTCTTTATTTTGTGTGTGTGTTGAATGCAAGCAGCTGGCCGCTTTTTAATTTTCTCCTGTATTAATAAAGTTTCTGCTTCTTCTACTCATTTATACTCAAAATAAGAAGTGATGTAACAGGTCAAAATTTTTCCTTTTTTTCTTTTGTGCAAATTATTTTGATGTTTACAAATGAAGCTTGTTTTTTTTATTTCAAAAGCAAAAATTCTGCTTAAAATATTTTTCAAATGTTTTGGTTTGTGTTTTAAAGTTTTCTGTACTATGTTTGCAAGGCAAGAATAGAAATTTAAGAAGGAAATGTGTAAACATTTGTTTAATTAGCTTGTGGGAGGGGATAACCCTTATAGAGAGCAATAAAATCCCATGTTTTTATTTTTTATTTATTTTTGGCTGTTCCATCTTACTTTTGAGTGAATGTTTTACAATGTTGAGAAGAATGGATGGATGAATATGGATAGATAGATGGAAGCCATTGTGGTGGATGCCACATGATCGAACATCAGGAAGGAGGAATAGACTAGAGAAACACCAAGGATTCTGGGAAGAAATGGAGTGTGCTTGAAAGGTGAAGGTGACAGTGGTTCCCATGGTGATTGGAGCAATCTGTGTCATAATGAAGAGAGAGGAAGCATTCTGATGAAGGGAGAACAGTTTATTGATTTCTGTAGGAAGGTCATAAAGTCCAGAAACTGGTGTGGGAGGTGCCCAGCACTGTCCAAAAACTGAAGATAGTCCAAGAGGTAGGTCAGGCTAGAAGATGAAGAAAAAAACTGGAACAGGAATATAATTAAGACCAGAGTTAATCTTTATATGCGTAATACCACAAGACGTTAGCTGATGGACTGGTGTGGGGTATAGGTGCTGGTAAACCAGTCTTCAATACAGTCAGGGTGAGTGTAGATGGGTTGCAGGTGTGTCAGGGGTCCCCACCAGTGAACCACATTCATGGAAACAAAACAGAAACCAGCAGAAAGAAACCAGAGGACAGCAGTTACAAAAATAACCAAACGAGGGAGACAGAGGGACAGGGACCTGCCAAACCATGAAACTACCCTCAACAGATGTAGCTGCAGCAGATCCTCGAAAAATCCTCAGACATCTCAGTCCAGAAGAACAGCGAAGGTACGGTGTAGGACCCCCATACTCCCAGACTTTTCTGTCAACACCTTTTTTTTATTTTTTTTATGAAATAAATGTATACTTTTTTTCGGGCATAAAATATTTACTGCCTGTAAGAAAATGTTTTTGCCAGGATTTCGGTAAAGAACTGACCAAATGACGAAGTAATTAATGCCACCACATTGTAAAGTGTAAAGTATTGTTATTTTGAGTAAAAATAATCTATAAGTGGGAAAAAGGTAAACAAGATGCAAACATCTTTTAGAAAATCAAACAAAATCATCATAAAAAAAAACTTTCATGCAAACATCAAGAGGTAAACAAGATGCTGGGAAAGAGGAGATCCAAGCAAAAACTCCTTAATTTAAAGCAGAAATACAATTTATCTGTGATTCTTTTAACACACATGTGTGTCTGTGTGTTTGTGTGTGAAAATGCATGATTGGCAATGGATTTCTTGTGGATTGTCATGCATGTGTCTTTTTTTGTGGCTCTTTTGTCTTATGTGGTTAAATTGAAGAGAAAAACAAGTCTTTAAATTTTACAAAGGAAAAACAAACAGATTTATAATAAACTGAGCAGAACTTAAATGTATCCAAGTATCTAAGACCAAACTTGTTTTTGGAGTTTTAAACTCAACATGATTTATAAACTCTAAAAGAAGGCAAGAGGGAACAAACAAGCTTGTATGAGATTGACATGCTGGGACAACGAGAACCCTTCCCGAACAGAATGAAAAAAGACATCAAGATGGAAAAAGGGGGGAAAAAAAACTAAGTTTTGTGGTTTAAAATTCATCACTGGCGTGTAAGGATGCAGAATAAGCTCTTAATGACTTTACTGGCTGAATAAGTCTGAATGATTTATAAGAACAGCGGGGCAAAAAAGGATTTGACAGTCGTAGATTCTGCTAGTGTTTTGCTGAAAAAGATACCTATGATTGATATTCTTCAACTGTGGGAGGGAAAGTTTAAATTTGAATCCAGAAGATTATTTTGTACAATTTATTTTATGCTAGTGTTATTCTAAAGAAAATGAGTATTTGGTCAGTAGCAAAGGTTTATCTCAATACATTATATAAATAAATAAGTACTTAGTAATTAAACTCATCTTTCCTCCTATGAACAAAAATTGGGGAGAGCATTATCATCGACAACACACGCTGTTTGGGAGCAGAAATGATTTTCCCATAACATCTATCATCTAATGCCAATAATGTCCAATGGGCTCAAACCCCCACCCCAACGTAAAATTAGGGTAATCACCCAAACTGAAGAGTTCTAATTGAAATGATAAATTCAAGGACAGAAAATCAAAAAGGAGAAAATGAGAAAGAGAAAAAGGATGGAAAATACAAAAAAGAAGCTGTAAACAAATGAAACAAATTTTGTAACAGTTTCAGGTTCATAGTTTTTTATTTAAGCTTTCAGTATTAATTCAAATGTAATAGATGTAATTTTTCAAAATTACAAAATTTGTTTTTAAAATGTTCCATATGTATTTACAAGTTCAGAATTTGAAAAAATATAATAAAACAAAAAGTACAAAGTTACAATCTGGTTTCAGTTTATCCTAATTTGACCCCATAAAACGAAATAAATAAAAATGAGATAAGAATAATTAAAGTTAACAAAGTGTTACAGATACACACTTAAGAGATGAAACCTCCTCTAAGAAACAGAAAAGGAATCTACTGAATATATTTTTTTACTTACAGCAAAGCTCACACAGAAACAGTCCTAATTCCACCATTTTCTGCCACAAGAGGCAGCAGCAGTTCCCACAGTCTCTCTTTCATGCACAGAAACACACCCCTGACATGCACACACAAAACCATCCATCAAGTGGGGGAAAGACCCTTAAGGCCTTAACATTACTCTTGTTTAGGTGATAGATTGGTTGACAACTCTGTATCCCTTCCTTTTTTTTAGAAAACTTCTCTATTCTCTTGTTTCTGTCTCCTAATCTCTCTGCTTTAGAGACTCGCCCTAAATCTCTGTGGAATCTCTTTTTTTTTCTCAGTCCACATCACAACTTCTGTTTTTCTCTGTTGCTGCCTTGTCTGTTTTTTGGACTTTTCTGGACTCACAAGTCAACCCCGTGGCTTACAGCCATGGAGATAACCTGTGAGGTTCTTTATATATATAAACGCCCCTCTCACCCTCCGCGGGTGGTTTCTCCTCCAAGCTCAGGTCCTCTGCCAGAGGCCTGGGAGCTTGAGGGTCCTGCAGTATCTTAGCTGTTCCTAGCACTGCGCTTTTCTGGACTGAGAGGTCTGAGGTCTTTCCAGGTATCTGTTGTAGCCACTCCTCCAGCTTGGGGGTTACTGCCCCGAGTGCTCCAATTACCACAGGCACCACTGTCACCTTCACTTTCCAGGCTTTCTCCAGTTCTTCTCTGAGTCCCTGGTATTTCTCCAGTTTCTCATGTTCCTTCTTCCTGATGTCCCCATTGCTTGGCACTGCCACATCAACCACAACGGCTTTCCTCTGTTCTTTATCCACCACTACAATGTCTGGTTGGTTCGCTATTACCATTCTATCAGTCTGGATCTGGAAGTCCCACAGGATCTTTCCCCTGTCATTCTCTACCACCTTCGGAGGTGTTTCCCATTTTGACCTTGGGGTTTCCAGTTCATATTCTGCACACATGTTCCTGTATATTATTCCAGCCACTTGATTGTGGCGCTCCATGTATGCTTTACCTGCCAGCATCTTACACCCTACAGTTATGTGCTGGATTGTTTCAGGCGCCTCTTTGCACTGCCTACACCTTGGGTCTTGTCTGGTGTGGTAGATCTGAGCCTCTATCGCTCTGGTGCTCAGGGCTTGTTCCTGGGCTGCCAGGATGAGCACTTTGGTGCTGTCCTGTAGCCCAGCCCTCTCTAGCCATTGGTAGGACTTCTTGATATCAGCCACTTCAGTTATGGTCCGGTGGTACATCCCATGCAGGGGTTTGTCCTCCCATGAGGATCTGTCCTCCAGCACTGTATCCTCTGCTCTCCATTGCCTGAGACATTCACTGAGCACACTGTCAGTTGGGGCCTTGAGCTTGATGTACTCATGCATCTTGGACGTTTCATCCTGGATAGTGGCTTCTACGCTCACTAGTCCTTGGCCTCCTTCCCTGCGGCTAGCATACAGTCTCAGGGTGCTGGATTTGGGGTGGAACCCTCCATGCTTGGTGAGGAGCTTTCGTGTTTTAACATCCGTGGTCTGTATCTCTTCCTTTGGCCATCTTATTATTCCTGCAGGGTATCTGATAACTGGCAGTGCGTAGCTGTTTATTGCCCGGGTCTTATTTTTTCCATTGAGCTGGCTTCTCAGGACTTGCCTCACTCGTTGGAGGTATTTAGCTGTTGCAGCTTTCCTTGTTGCCTGCTCCAGGTTGCCATTTGCCTGCGGAATTCCATGGTACTTGTAACTGTCCTCGATGTCTGCTATTGTATATATATGTATATATATATATATATATATAAATAACTTTGGTTTTATCTTTTTTTGATTCCACTGTCATGGTCTGGCAAGCAAGAGTGAACCCTGAGTGAAGATGGGAAAAACGTCCCTAGAGTTTATTTACAAAACCCATAATTTACAAATACAAAAACTAGCCAAGATACATGCTGAGCCAACACAGAGGACTGAGGGAAAGTTCCCTAACTGCAGTGAGGCTAGTTATCAAAATACAGGCAGCTGTGACTGTCACAGCCAGCCTGCACAGAAACCCAAGAAAAAAATGAGAAACAAATAAAATAAAAGAAGTGAATTGTGACATACACTGTTTAGGACTTAGGAGGGCTGCTGCTATTTTTTCGTTTTTTTGGTTTATTAGGCAGTGCGCACAGTTGTAGCAACCTAGTTTTCGTATATGAATGTTGCATGGACCAAAGAGCACTTCTGAAATGACAAATAAAGATCTATGCATCTATCTATCTATCCATCCATCTATTCCCATTGAGTCGCAGTGGTTACATGTGGTTTAATAGATGATTGGCCTGTGGTGCAACAAATTTTTAAACTTTTAACATTTATTTTTTTCTTGTTTGGTTGCTTTTAATGTGAACAGACAAACACAGCTATGAAGGATGGATAAGTTCCAAGAAGTACAGACATTTAGAAATGTAGAATTTTGTTGTTATTGGACAGTACTGTAAGATGACAAAATAACCTGAAATCTTGTTCTTGTTGATCAGAATAGTTTTATCAATTCACTGTTGGCTACAGAATCTGACTTAGTAGTTGTCAGGTTTTCAATTGGATAATAATACACAGAATTACAGATGAGTGGTGTTCTGTGCTGGATCGTACGCAGACCAAAAGGAATCACATGTCCAGGGATTAAATAACAGCAATGTGAAAGAGTGCAGACTGGCAAGTTACCTCGCATACTACTTCCCTCTTACTGGAAAATGTATGTAGATGACACATACATCATGAGGTTTCCCTCTCTCTGTCTCCATCGCTCTCTCACACACACTCATGCACAACCCTTTTATTTTTGTTTCTAAATTGGAAGTAAAAGTTACGCAGATTAAACTCAGTCATCCAGAAGAAGAAGAGGAGATGAGAAAAATGATGTAAAACTGAGCCCAAAAAAGCGATTAAAGTGGAGAAGAGGAGAGGAGAGCTAGGTAGACCTAGAAAAAAAGACACATGACAGCAAAGATTTGCAGTCTTACTTCTGGATCCAGGCTCACACCTAATCAGTCTGGAAAGGCCCACCCTGAACCTTTTCATCCTCATACATAAATATCAAACTCCATTATTTAGTGACAACAAATCACACGTGTATGAAGGATACATTGCCACTGCAGAAAAACAGGTAACCTGAAATAGGAAAATAGCACAAATCCTAAGAAGAAAACCTCTAGAAATTAGGAAAATGATCTGTTCATGCAAGAAGTCATTATTCAAATCAAGAAATCGTATTAGATATCAAAATCTAGAAACGCGGAGTTCTACATAAGCATTCAAAAAGAGAAAAATAAGATTTAAAAAAAGGCTCACTGAAAACTGAATGCAATATAGCCCACATCTCAATGGTTTGTATTTTTTAAGTTTTTATGTACTTATTGTATTTCATATTGATTAGAGTGACAAAAACTAGTGTAATAAGTGGAAATAACTCATTTTGGACCGATGGAGACAAACTGAGAACACGATCTTTGTACAAGTTGGCCCATCTCAATAAGTCCTTTTCAAATCTAAAAGTAACACTTATTCTTAGTGCGTGGGTCAATTTTTCTGTTTCCAAAATAATGACAAAATCTTTGCAAGGATAAAATGGTTTGCAGTGTAGTGGGTGTGGTGTGGCTGCATGTGTGAGAGGGGGGGTTTCTGGTGGAGCATGCAAATCATTTTCCCTCATGCAAACAGAAACACACACTGGCAGAATATGCAATATGCAAACAGCAGCACTGGAATATCATTACGGTAAGAGCTGCAGCTAGTGGGCCCCTGACACAAGTGGCCCTTTGTTCGAGTGCAGACACCCCAACACACACACACACACACCACAGAGCCAAACTTCAGTCTGCCATATCGCCAATATAATTACAGCTATTACATCTGACTCAAATATAACTTTACATCTTGATCACTCTTTTTTGCCGCTCTTTTTTTAACAGTTTTTCACCAAAGTTGGAGCCATGTCTAAAAATCTGTGTGCTTGTGTGGGTGTGGGTCGGCACAATGCTACATAAACATTACCTCAACTAACAAGCAGTAACTGGTTTGGCCTAAGTTTTGACTGTGTGTCAATGTGGTCTTATTTAATGACCTGAACAGTCAGTTTTTTGTTCACATGACTTTGACTTTGAGAAAAAGGAAGAATATTTCAAGTCCTGTTCTGGTTCCAAGAGTAATGGACATTCAAATGGAATCTTTGTCCCCAAAAAAGCCAAATCTACGCTGGAAACACTGTTTGTTTAAAGTCCCACTCCAATCATTTCTTGATCTATTGTGATCTTTTAATTATTATTGTGCTGTTTTTAGCCAAAATCAAAAAAACTGTCGTTTTCTAGGACATAGTTTCTGCAGGGAGGCAGGGGTTCATTACAAATTTGCTTCGCAGTTGTGGGCAGGTCCGCCCCCACTTTCAGTCACTCCCATCTGTTTGCACTCTCCTCCTATATTACACCCCCCACACCCCCCAACCTATTATTAGCAGTGCAACAAAAATGGCGAGCAATATCTGAGCTATCCAGCTGTAGAGTTACGATACCATCTCAGGCAAGGAAAACAAAGACGTACATGATTCTATTTGTCTACAAGTGGATGCATCAGAATAGAGCAAAGCAGGAAGCTTGTAGCTTGCCCATAGCTTTTACATCCCTGCCACAAACTTTTTTCATACAGCATTATTTCATCTGCTTCTGATCGTTACAGTTTGAATAAAGAAATACTCAGAGATGCTATTTCAATTTTAATTTTCTTTATAGATGTCCCCCGTCCTCAGAAAAATGCCAGAAGAATTTGATAAAAACACCATTTTCAATGGAGTGGGTCTACAAGGGAGTTTTAGGGTCAGTTTATGAAAAGCTAAATGTTAAGCTAAATGTCGTTGTTAAATTACAAGACTAAAGTAATATATTTATGACTAGGCTAAATTCATGACATGTTTCTAGTAAATTTAATAAATGTACGAGAAAAAGGACGTAAAAATGCGACTTTAAATCTCGTAATATTACTTTTTTTCTGGCCCTAAAACTCGTCGAAGTTTCGTCGTTCTAACAGTTACAATAGCAACAGACACTTTCCTTAATGTTCTTGGAAAAGCCTGTCCACCAATTTAGTTTATTTTACTCTATATATATAAAAAAAATGATCTGAACCTGAAAGAGGAGCAGAGCATTTAAAAAAAAAAAATTTACTGACTTTAAACAACAATTAAACACGACAGCTTTAACTTTAACGCTTTAGCACCGGGATGACGCAGAAAACCCCTAAATAACACACTCTCTTCGAACCTATATGTCAGCACCAGCTATGTTGCCTGTTCATTCAAGGAATTAAACTTCAATGAAGATTGTGTTTTTGTTGTTTTTAACTTGTTCCTGTGGCAATTTTTATATGATGGCGGACATATAAAAGAACTTAAATTAAAATAAAGAAGTTGCATTTCTTTATTTAAATCTTTAGGAATCAGGAACAGATGGAAAAATGCCATTGAGAAAAGAGCATGATGATGATTAAACAGACCAAAAAAGAAAACTATAGTAATCTACAGGCTTCAACACAAATTGGGAATCTGCCATGGAAAATAACCAAAAACCGATTATAACCGTAAGAAATAAAGAATCACACCTTTAACCTTTACCTTGGTTTCTCATATTGTGACAAAATCCTTTCCTAACTGGTTTCATGTGATGATTTTCACATGAGGATGCATGCAGCAAAAGAAAAGTGCAGAACTTGCTGTTATTTGTCCTCTACTCCTCCCTTGTGGTCTAGAAGAAATGCATGTCCTGTCTGCCTCAGTTGTTAATCTTGGATGCACTCAAAAGAAGAATTAAACTACTGTAGTGCAACATGTCTGACAACATAATCATTAAACTACTTCTTCTGAGTACTAAGACGTTTTACTATGTCGCGCCGAATGTTTAAGTTCAGCAAATAAAAACTTACTGACAGTTTTTTCAGATTTTCTACTACATGCTGCATTTTTATTAACTTTGTTAGAATTCATTAAAAGAAAATCTCATTCGAAAGCGTGCTGATTAAAATGCAAAATAAAATAACAGCCAGGCTTGGACTCAATAAGCTGGTAAACTTCATCCAAAGCTCCTTTGGAACTTTGCATTTTGTCCTTGATTGCTGTAAATCATGTTGATTTACTATCACTTTTAAATAATAAAACAAAATGTAAATATATAAACAGAAACATAAATCTGCTGGTTTGTTGCTAAGTGCCAGACAGAATGCTGTTACACTATTTATTGTATGTTTCATTCTGTAACACAAGTGTTGGTTTAGGTTCTAATTGGATGGATATGATACCAGCTTTTCTATTTTTTATGAAAGTCAGGTTTAAGGCAGGAAAATAAACTGGCAAGACTTTGCTGCTTTCTTATTCCTGATTAAAATCATTACAAAAAAAATTGTATATAAATTATACTAGAAACCATGTATGTATGCTTTTTGTTAATTTACTAGTCAAATTATCTTATTTGTTTTTGTTTTATGCACACAGGCTACAGTTTTCTTTCTGTCTTGTAAATGTGACCTTGTTTCCAATAGAGCTTACCTTTTATAAAATACCTTAATAGCAAAAAACAAAAATTCAGTTTATTTCAGTGGATGATCTTTAAGACACCACCTCCTTTTACTGTAATAATTTTAAAACTGAAACCAAATTGTGTACTGTCCAAATTTCATGTAAGCATCTGAAGTTACAGTATAATTCTTCATAAAAAGAGATGCAGTAAAAACAGAATTTCAAAATGTGTTTAAAGTTGGTGGGACTTAAAGAGGAATTTCTGTCATGGTGCCTCTGTCAGCTCACTTCCCCCTCCCCTCTCTGCTTGGCCACTGATTCGTCCCAGCTGCGTTCACTCATCTCATCAACCTGCCAGACCTACTTAAGGAGCGCCAGGACCAGAATTCAACGCTAGTTCGTTGCCCCTAATGGTGCTTGTCTGATCTCTTTCAAGTTGTCCTGTTACGTATCTTTACCCTCGTCTAAACTCTAGTCTTTCTATGTCCAGGACCTACATATCCCACGAGTGGACGCCAGCTTCAGCTTCAGCCCAAGCGGAGTTATCCCCGGAATTACCTACCTCCTCTCAACGCTCCATACATCAGGCCTCAGCTCTAGCCTCAGCCGAACCTCCAGCCACGCCACGGCCACAGTCGAACCTCCAGCCACGTCAAGATCCACCCTCTCATCTGGAGTTGCCGTTCCTGCCATTCCCCGCCACAACAGGACAAATTCATCCGCTGGAAAAATTAAATCTATTATTTACCTTCACTCACCTCCTGTCTTCCTTCCGGGTTTCATCGTCTGGGTCTGTCTAGCTTTGACAAGTCATGACAATTTCATGGTTTTACCTGAGCAAGAACAATTTAGATGTCTTTAAAAAAAATCCTGAATGACTTTCCTCTTGGCCTCTCCTAATTATTTAAATACTCTTTGCTGCATTCGACCTGCCAAATATTCACTCAAATATTAAATTTGAAATAGATGAAAATACAGAAATTACGGGGGGGGGGGTTTGCAAATCTAAAAAGAAAATGTTATATGACATATACTTGGAAAAAAAGAGAAGTTTCTGCAATACAAGTCTCAGATGGCAATTCATTCACTGTATTTAAATGAAAAACATTTATGGACGTTATGTAAAAACGCGTTTTAATTTGAAAAATACCACTTGCTTGAAAGTATGCATCCATTTTCTATACCTGCCTTTTGCTGGCTTTTTTCTGCCAACGCTTATCCCAGCTATCTGTGAGTGAAGTCAGGGTACACAACACATATTCCTGAAAAAGTTTGTGTTGTTGTAAATTTCCTTAAATGGAAAATAATAAGCACCAAATTTATCCACCCCTATATGGCCAGAAGCACAACTTAGTCTAAAACTGACACATTCTCAACAGGACTCTAACTCATAGTGTCCACATAACATCAAAAAATTGAAAACCAGATTTGGGCAGGATTTACTAATTCCAAAATGGCAGTTTAAAATAAAAAAATAAAAATAAAAAACACAAAACAAAATGTGTCACAGATTTTATTTCCAAGGATATTAGTTACAGTTTGTGCTGGCGGGGCTGCATGGTGGTGCAAAAAGGCGCCCTGATTCAAGGAGGTTGCATGTTCTCCAGGTACTCCAGCTCCCTCCCACAGTCCAAAAACATGCTTCCTATGTTACTCTAGGTATAGAAAATGGATGCATACTACTCTAGGGTTACGTGTGGGTGTGTGTGTCGTCTTGCAACAGACTGTAGTTGTAGCCCACCTTCGACAAAGAGCACTTGGATTGATTCCAGGAACCCTAAAGGGAATTCAGTGGGTCCTGGAGTTGGAAATACTGCATTGTATTTGGCTTTTACACACAACTCCCCTCTTGACTGCATACTGGTGTTCTATTCATGTATACTGATTAACCCTTGACACTGGAGCTCAACATTTTTTGGACTACTGTAACTCTTTAACTGTTTTTGCAATTAACGTCATTCCAAAATAGCTGATGTGAAACAAGTTACAGTATGGAAGTGTTTATGTAATCAATTTAAATCAGCTGATTCTGTTACAGAGAACAGCGGCTTTGTGCTGTTATGCAACACTTGTACAAACTTAACTATAGTAAAGTGTTGCATTTTAGTGCAACATCTCTCACATCCATGTCAGAATCCGCTGACTCACATTGATCGTGTACGCGGTTGAAAAATGGCCATTCGTTAAAGGACGCATGTTTTTAAGGTGTCGCCCGCGTCATCCTCGAGTGTTAAAGGGTTAAACCTTTTAATGTATATCCTGACCAACATTACCCTATTGTTTGTGCTTTGATGTTATAACGCAGTTTTTTTTTTGTATACCATACAGTATTTTCTTTGTATTCATAAAAATTTCAACTTCCTAGGAAGGAATGTTTTGACGAATGGGGTGAAATGCTTCAGGTTTTCACTTGTATAATTTGTCAAAGTATACATGGTAAATGTGTGGTGAAAGTTCAATTTCAGTGATAGAATTCGTCTGAAAAGTGCTGTATAACTAAAATTGTTGACTACTTTATGCCTGATCCCAAGCAAAACAGACTTTTTCAAAAGGAGCACAAGCAGAGATGCAAAAAAAGTAGCTTTTTTTCAAGTCTTTGCTAGTCTTCTGCGGTGCCTGAAGCAGCAGTCCCCAAACTTTTTAACACCGTGGACCGGTATGACGTCAGGCAAACGTATCATGGACTTCCCACACTCAAAAAGAAGTGCCGTCTATTAAATGTAGCTTTCTTTTTTTAGTAATGGAAGGCTCCTCTTGTGTCTCCTAGCTGGCCGTTTTCCCCATGGCAAACAAACCTTCTAAAGACGTTTTTATTTTACTCATTTTGTTAGCTCCTGGGTTTTATTTTAGCGGTAACCTATCACGTGACCGAGAAGAGCGCCTTGACCTGCGTCAAGAGTGACATAGATGGATGGAACAGAGAAGTGGGCAATTTTTCAAAATAAAACATCTTTCAGATTCCGAAATAAATAAAACGGAAGTAATGCAAGTTATTTATTCTTTCTGTGCGGCCCGGTACCAAATGACCCACGGACCGGTCTGCGGCCCGGGGGTTGGGGACCACTGGCCTAAATGACACATGTTCTTTGACATACTGTTTTCCACTGGTCAGTTTGCAGTACTTCTCTTTGCCTTGCTATGCGTTGTGCTGCCACAAGAAAAATTGAACATTCGTTAATCAATCAGAATATTTACATTGCATCCGTCATGTTTGCTATCCACGCCCATACAAGCTTTAGGCAGGAGTTTCATTACTAGTCCACTTACGCATCAATTTCCTGGCAATGAGCCGGGGAACCGGAAACAGGTCCGGGTTTAAAAAAAAAACTCTTCCATTGTACTTTCAAATTTTTTTTCTTTATATATTTAAGGTGACGTGCCTACGCGATCACGTTACCTCAGCAGAGAGCACCAGCGTCCACTTTTTTCCATGGATAACACCAGTTTACTTTTATAAGTACGAAAAAATAACATGTACTATATAAAACATGTATTTTGCAAGAACTCAGTGATGAAGGAGAGGACCTAGTCCCTGATTGCGACAAACTACTGGACACGGGGGTGGCAGGACAGGCCACTTCTAGTTTGGAGCCAGGGGGGAGGCAGGACAGACGGGAGACACAATATAACCCATGTAAATTAACTGATGGACATTTAACATATTGAGATGGACTCCCCATGCAACGCAACCTGACCGTAATGGCAAAGCAATATTTTATTTAGACATAGAGAATAATTTAGTCTCTAAGCTTTCTGAAACACACAGAAGCAATAATGTGTGCACTAATATTAATGGACTATTCAGAACATTTTATAGTGTTGCAGAAGGTTATTTTTTTAAACTTAAAGGAAATTATTTGATCATTCCTAATGCCCTTCTGCATCACACCGCTGCAACTTACATTAAACATCTGATAAACCAATAAGTATTGCTAGAATCAGACCCTGTATTTACAGGAAGGTTCTAACACATTGACACTTGATCCCAACAGGGGGAAGCCCATGGGGTGTAGTTAGCCTAAAAGGAAAAATTTGTATCACTCGTAGCCACTCTGTCTGCTCCTTGAGAGAGAGACATTGGTTTGGACCAGCGTGGTGATGGTAAATGGTTTAACTCTAAGAGTACTGGTACATTGCCTGTCCTTCCTGGGGGAGGATCCCTCCTTCATGTGGACACCCCTGAGGTTTTCTTCCTTTTTTTCCGAAATCCATTTTTTTCTATAGTTCCTTTAGTAGTTTTTCCTTACCATGACGGAGGGTCTAAGGGCAGGGATGCCAAGTTTAGTTTAGTCTGTTTAGGTTGTTCAGTTTAGAATTTTCCTATTGAAATCGACGCATTCATGATTCTTATGATTTTATGTTCACTTTACAATTACTGGTATGAAGTCCATTGAGACGACTGTTATTGTAATATTGGGCTATAGAAATAAAATTGAATTCACTGATTCACACAGGTGGTTTGGCAGAGATTTTTACAGCGAATGCCCTTCCTGTCACAACCCTATATTTAATCCGGACTGGGGAGCAGAACAAGGGAACCCAGACGTGGGCCCCCTTGTTACATAGTAAGGCAGTAGGGTCTTGGCTAAGAACCTACATTGGATGAAGCTCATGGCACCTCCTGGGAAGCAGCCCTGATTTCCTACACGCCAATCCTACACCCAGTCAACTATGCCTCGTCTGAACTGGTATCTGGTTCAAAACTGACAGCTTCGATAGTGCTCGCCATTTTTGTTGCACCACCAATCCTTGGGAGTGTGAGAGGCCATGAAACTAGAAGGAGAGCATATAAACAGAGAGCTCTCAGTAACAAGGAGGGAAAGGGGTGGTTTTATAAATGGTCCCGCCCACAACTCAAAGGCAAATATCCAATGAACTACTGCCGCTTTACAGAAACTATGTCCGAGAAAACTGCAGGTTTTTTTTCAATTTTGTTTAAAAACTGCACAATTAAAAGACTTATAGAATATTGTTTTTACAGGAATTTTACTAGAACTTTATATTTAGTCTTGTAAGTGATTCATCTGTTGTACAGTCCCCTCCATCTGCATTTTTCTCTGATTTTCTTTTAGTCTACTAACACATTCTATGACTCATAAGAAAATATTCCAAAGGGGACACGTTTGAATACTATCTTACATTTTCACCCGTCATCTCTGCTGGTAGTTTTACCCTCAATTTGTTGCCTGAGCCAAAAAGTAACTTGGGATTCCCCAAACGTGCAGACACCACAGAAAATCTGATTACATCCTATCCATCTCATTTCATCTTTTCTTTCACAATCCAAAACAACTTGGGCATCCTGAGACATGCTCACACCTTTGACTGTAGTATGTCTCTCTTAGTGCTTCCTGTCTTTCATACGACAACCCCTTTCTGAGTTTTCTTTTTATTTTACCCTTTCTTTCACTAAGTCTTATCACGTTATCGCTTAAATGCAATGTCTCCTTTTTCCCCCATCCTTCTTTCCCTCTGTATTTCATTCCCTTATGCTCAGAAGTAATCTCCACCTTTTCTCTGGAGCTTTATGCATCATCGTCATCAACTTTTTGTTGCACACGCACAGACAAGACTCCTTATTACCATTCTCAAACGCAGTCTGCATGGAAGTGTCACTGTTCTGACCAGTAGAGAGGATGATGGTATTCAGATGAGTTGAGGAGGAGAAAAAGTAAAGCGAGGGGGGGTTGAAGGAAGATGGAACCGAGGGTTTTTATATGGAGGTGCAATGAATAATGCCTCTAAATTCAAAGGCTTTGGCAACCCATTTTGACATTTCTGCAACAAAAAGCTAAACGTATCTTATTCCCTCATGATGTGGACATTCCGTACATTGTAACCTGAAGTAACACCAGAGAGCTTAATGGTCAAATGTTCTTTAATGACCTCTGTAGTATACCTGATTATACAAAACTCTTAAGATAAAAAAAAATTCTGATACCAGGTCAACACCACGGTAGTACACTAGTAGCACCCAGCAATTAGCACCATCTTAAAACTGAATTAGCATGATTTATTACAAAAGCAATCCAAACATGGTCCCAAAGAAAAAGCCCAGCAACTAAGGAAATCAAAGACATCAGAAAGTCCCTTAATGCCTTGTAGCGTAGTACCATTTGGACTAATAACGTATAAAATAACCCTAAATAGAAGTTTATAATTGGATTATGGAAACTATGTTAAAAAAAATAATGTTAGGTAAACATGTTGGGATTATATAAATTTGCGTCTTCCCACTTCTTTCAAACAATGAATCAAACTCTATTTTAATTTCCTATTTAATGAATTTAATGTATAATGTATTATGTATATATATAAGCCTAAATATGTCTATTTATGATTAAGAGTAATTACAATAGCATTGCACTGCAGTGATACTTCACTTGGTTCTTTTTTTTGACTTGGGTTTGACTCACTGAGAAAAGTGAATCAAATTCTCTGAGTCATTTGAGTCGGTGAGTCAGCTACCCAGAGCGTGAAAACGACATGCTCACACAAGCTTTACTTGTTCTCAAATCCAAATTATTTATGCAACTGAAATAATGATTAATCCTTGTGCTTTCCTAGGCACTTTGACATTGGGAGTTGGGTCATCTAGACCCACTAGACAGTGCTGTGAACCTTTTTTCTTCAATGACTTGTGATCTTCACTGGTGTCCATGGATTACATGAAATCTTTCCACCTTTATCCACCTTTGTCATGGTAGGGAGAACACGTCAATGTAAGGGTGGGGTCATCTAAGATAGAACAAGGGTTAAAAAGAAAACCAATCCATTTCACATGGGGGGAAAAAAAACTAAAAAATCATTACATTTCAAAGGAGAAACATTAATTTTCTTTATTTTCTTTATAGTTCAGAGCAGGCAGGAAAATTAGGTTTTGTTAAATCCAGCTGCTGATTTTCCCCGTGAGCTAAATATTTTTCTACAGATACAGTTAGTTTGCTAACTTTTACAGGCAGTTACCCCTTTACCGCAGGAAATGTCACTGGAAACACCCTAATAACACACGCTCTTTGACCTTACACAATCAACTTAAATCAGCCAAATCTGACGATTAAAGGATCGGTCTCGTTTGTCAACTTTGCGCTGACATGCAGCACAAATGCTAAAGTGTTGCATTACTGCCTAAAGCCCCTTTTCTCTGCAACAGAATCAGCTGGTATTCGTCGATTGTGTGAACACCTCACTACTGTAAAGTGTTGCATATCTGCACAAGGCTGCTTTTTTCCGCCTCAGAATCCGCTGCAATACGCCAACTGCGTAAACAGTTGAAGAGTTACGGTTGTCAAAAGAATGTCAACACTGGAGCTAAAACTCCGGTGTTAAAGGGTTAATGAGTCATGAATCGGGATTTACAAGTCAATAAAGTGACACTCGAGTATTAAACGATTCGTTCAGGACTCCCACATCACATCAATATTTGCATGTAGCACTGGATTAAATCCATCTTGCACAGAGCCCAGCACACTGTCTCAGTTATGTCATAATGTGAAAAAGATGGAACGCATTATCACTGAAAGATGAAAGAGGACAAGAAGGGGAGTAAAAACAATGAAGGGTTGAACACATGCACCCCTGGGGTGAATAATGCATTAACATAATATTTTGTCAAAGACAGTATATTCATGTGACATTAGCTCAGATGATGGATGAGTACAGTTTACAGAAAAGAAAAGAAAAAGGTCTATTTGTTTGGATATGTTTGTGTGAAACTGTTAAAAGCTGTAAAACATGTTTCTTTTGCCTTGAATTTGAAAACATGCATAAATACTCTTTTAATTCATAGTTTATTTTCATGTTTTTAAGCCTGTTACTTGACAGTCTGTGCATGATGAAAGAAGGTCCCATGTGGCATTGCATAGCTGGTTTGCTTGAACTCAATTCCAGTGTTTTTAATCAGAATAAAACTCTTCATGCGATTAACTAAAATTATTATGCATGTTTCCCTGCACCAGAATTAATGATCTTGACTCTGTTCCAATGGGTGTTTTTTATGGGTTATTGTGAAATGTTGCTGCAGCTGGATTAAATAATTGAGCATCTTTAGTCTACCACTCCGGATTAAGGGACCCTCTGGTTATTTCAGCCATTGTTTCTTATCAACCTTCTCCCCCCCTGACAGGTCTGACTGCTGATTCTTTGCAAACCCTGTGATTAATAATAACCAGGAATCTACAAACACTTTGGATGATTTGCAACAGCCCTCTGTCAAAGTGTGATGCAGTGCTTGTTTTTGAAGCATTGTGTTTGCTGATACTTTATTATATTCTTAAAAGGATTCTGCAAATTGGTTCTTGCATGGACACACAAAAGAAACAGATAAAATTTGTTTTTGATATATTTACTCATGGAGCACTCCAGAGGGAAATGTTGAAACAATTATTTACAGATAGGTGCAATTCAAAATTAACAGGACAAATAAACAAACTAAGGAAAATCCATAATAGTATAAACATTATTATTAAATCAGAATTATGAACCATTTATTAGTGATTATTTGTCCCAACCACATCAACAGCTTGCTAAGGTTACTAAATGAGTATATTTGATGCTTCAGACTTAGATGTAAACAAATAAATGCTCATAAACGGAATTTACAAAGTTTGAAATGTGAGATTTTGAAATTAGCTGAGGAAAATTATTAAAACATTCAGATTGTTTGTCCACACTAAATCTAAAAGAAGAAAAATTTGACATCTGCAGTCATTACCTATAAACCTGTTTATTTAAAGAGGCCAAATCAGGCTGCTTAAAGGACTTTGAATCATTTTTACATCTTTTACGTCAACATCTGCTTAAGACAAGCAGTTTTAGGTCATGTCCTGCAGTCCCTGTATAATTTGTTCATTTGTTTTTCAAACTAAAATCCACAGTTAAAAAACAAAGAACTGCCGCTTTAGTCAGGGTGAGAGAAAGGTATCGCGGAATTCACACTGCTCAAAGTTCATAAGAAAAGTTGAAGTACCGGGTAGTCCGAGTCTAAAGATATAAGTCTTTAGTCCAGCAGATGGTGTTTGGGACAAAGGAAGTGGAAGACAGGCACATCCGTGGAAAAATAGGGGGGGGGGATAATTTGGCCTAAGAATGGGATTCGTTGCATATCCTCAGACAGCGGGATGCATTCTCACCCAAAGGTTAGTCGCAGGTAGAGCAAAGAGGCAGGCAAGCTCCGTGCTCCAAAACAGAGATGTGGTCAAAAACAGAACTTGAGATTCCGAAGGTTCTGGAAGAACCTGCTTTACAGTCACTCAGGTAAAGGGAAATAATGCAGATTACCTGCCTGCTAATCACAGGTGGAAACAAGGACCATGACAGCTTTATTTAAGTAAGGGTTAATGGCCAAAGTGTGTGTTATTACTTTTTAAAGCACGCCATGGAAGCCTGAACCGTCCGACGCGAAGCGGAGGTTATCAGGATTTATACCATGGTCGGGTTGAATACTCGATTCTGATTGGCTGCTGGGTATGCATTAAAACCTGATAACCGCATGGTGAAAAAAGAAGTTCTGGTCAGCTAGCTTAAATGTTTTGTATCACTGCGCCGGCTTCTTTTAAACAACCTTTTGCTTCATCATTTGGACAAAAACAAGCGGTAAGAGGTGAACTTTCTCTCTGAACTGATGCTTTATTCAACCCATCGGGACGATCAACATATATATATCGCCGAATCTTGACTGCAGCAGTGGTGCTGCGCGACGCGGACTATATGAACCGGTTCAGGCTTCCGCGGCGTGCGTTAAAAAGTAGTAACCGCACACTTCGTCGGCCATTAACCCTTACATTATGCACACCCAGCAGCCAATCAGAATCGAGTATTCAACCGGACCATGGTATAATGATTAACAAACCACTATAGACGAGTTTAAAATGTATCTTTTTTTTTCTTATTTTCCTATTTATGTAATAAATCAAAAATGGAGCAAACAGATAATAAAAGTCCCCCTCCGTCTGTTAATCATGATTTTGCAGTTTTTAACCAGAATTTATATTTTTTAGCACATAGCTTACACCGAGTGGCAGTAGTTCGTTAGAAATTTGCCTCTGGGTTGTGGGTGGGACTGTTGGCTTGGAGTATGCCTGCCCTACTTCCCATCACAAGGGAAGTGGGGGCACAAAGGGTTGCCTAGAAGCTGTGTAGTGAGTATGTACTAGCTGCAGGTAAAGAATAGAAAATACGGACAGCGCAGTTACTTTATAATGGCACGTAGCTGACAAGTAGTGAGGTAAATCCCACACGGAATTATTAAAAACTTCACACCAGCTAGGTTTAAAAAATTATTCAAGATCATGTATGAAGCACCAGCTCAGAGAAAAAGGCATATTACAGACGCATAATTGGAAAATGCATACAAGGTATGGATTGACCTCACCGCACGTCACTGAAGGGTTAAGCAGATGTGCAGCACTAAAGACGATTTCTCTGCAGCTTTTTGATCCATTCTATGGTCAAAAGTTAAGGATAGGCTGCCTGTCATCAGTCCTAACATAATTATGTTAAGGATCATGGGAAGGATTCATCAGTTGAAGTCCCCATCAGGTCAAGGAAATGTGGCCACATTGCTGTCATCTGTTAGATAGACAGTTTCCTTTTGCACCTGCTTGAGTTTAAGTTAGCAACTTGAACTCGTCAAAGTAGAACTTCAAGTGAATTAATAATGTTGGAAGCATGTGATTGAGATAATGAAAAGATAATGGAAATTGATTCATTCCTGGAAAATGAAGAAAACCTTTTCCTTTGTCATTTTTCAGGCCCCAGAATTATCATTTTGATGCTGCGAATCAATACAGCTTGACTAACAACTAATGGCATGAGCAAAGAGTTCACACAAAAAATCTAATTGAACAATTTTTGGGTGACACTTGTGTCACAATAAATGAATTAAAATGTTCATTATGGGCTGCACTGTGGCGCAGTGGTTAACGCTTTTCCCTCACAGTGAGAACGCTCTGGTTCAAATCTCATATGGGACCTGTCCATGTGGAGTTTGTATGTTCTTGTGTGGGTTTTCTCCAGGCACTCTGCTATCCCTCGCAATCCACAAATATGCTTCATATATTAATTGATGTCTCTAGGTGGGATTTTGTGTGTTCCCCTTTGGGGTGCACCCTGCCTTCACTATTCAGGAGCTGGGTTGGCTCCAGCGACCCCGTTAACCCAAGAGTGATTGAGCAGGTTCTGTTGATAAAAGGGGTTCTTCTTAGCTGTGAAAAAAATACAACACTCAAAAATAAGATGACCAAGCCAGCAGACTTTATAGATAAAACAATGGAATTATATTGTTCCCAAAAAAAATCTGCAACCAAGACTGCTCTCTTCAAACCGGGAAAAGTTGACCCTTTCTAAAGGCTTGGCTCTTCCCACAGACCAATTAACCTCACATTTCTTTAAAAGAAATTTTTGCCTTCCAACATGGAGGATTCTTGAACACAACCCCAAAATCCCAGTTATTTAAAAAAACAATTGTAACAAATGAAATGCAGAAATAATTGAAACAAAATCAATTAGACCGAAATGGAAGCAAATAGGGCTGGACGATATGAGCAAAACTTGCGATGTGCCATATTAGTGATCAATATTGCGATAACGATATAATTTGCAGTATATAAACAAATAGCAAAACAACCAAAAACATCATTACCATCTCATTGCAACAGTTTAAAAAAAATGATACTCCAAATGACCCTTGTTGACATAGGAGGCAAACATCTAACATAAAAGGGCTCATCTGATTGGTCAACATCGGAAATGGTCCATCCAGTTGGTCAAATGCATAAATGGATTTATTTGATTCGCTAAATGGTTCAAGCTGCCATAGGATTGTATTAGCACATTTAAGGTAACCATTTATTGCGATTTTTGCTGACTTTTGCGATATGGATATTGCACTGCTTGATATTGCGATAACGATAAATTTGCCGTATATTGTGCAGGCCTAGAAGCAAATAACAAACAAACAAACAATTATGATGTGAAGTCACTTCCTGTTTCCTGTGAATATGTATGCTGATGTATACAATGCTCTGCTTTGGCTGTTCATGGAGGGAAACTTAGATGGTGAGTAAGATTCTATTTAAAACTAAGTGTACACCCTGAGAGTTAACCAAATTGGGCTATTAAGCTGTGGTAAAATGTGAATGATTTGTTTGCCTGGGTGTGTCCACATGTCCGGAAAAAACTATAAATTGCTACTGGACTGAGAGAAAAGAGCCAAACAAAACATTGAGGTTGGTGTTCAGGCGCTGTCCTGAACACCTATGACGGTACTTTGTCAAATCGATCTAAAATTATTTTTTACTGACTTACTGTTGAGGGCAGATAACATATAACCCTGTCCAAAGACATAAACACAGGCACATAGAGAGAAATTATAATCGCACAAAATGTTGCTGTTAGATGTTCGGCAACATCAGCTTCCTTTAAAAACTTCTCTGTTACTCCTGTTACACGTCTATAAAATTACTCATGTGTATCTTTAGTATAAGTATTACTACGTTTTTTTCAGCAGACAACTATAAAAGACAAACTTCAGCACCCATGAATCTGTCTAAGGCACAAATAACACTGTGATCTTTCACAGCCAAAAACAAAAACACATTTTTTCAGGAATCTTAACAAGTTCATAAAGTTTTAAATGACAAAGTGGACATGTTTTCAGATTTTATCAACCGTGGAGCACAAATGTTATTGCACATTTTTTCTACAGGCATGCTGCAGACAACAGGTCTTATACCATGGTCCGGGTGAATACTCGATTCTGATTGGCTGCTGGGTGTGCGTCAAAAAGTGATATACCACAGGACGGTGAAAAAATGTTTTGTATCACTGCGCCGGGTTCTTTAAGCCTTGTGCTATCCTAGGCACTTTGACATTGGGAGTTGGGCCATCTAGACCCACTAGACAGTGCTCTAAACCTTTTTTCTTCAATGATTTGTGATCTTCACTGGTGTCCATGGATTACATGAAATCTTTCCACCTTTATCCACCTTTGTCATGGTAGGGAGAACATGTCAATGTAAGCGTGGGGTCATCTAAGACAGCACAAGGGTTAAACCAACCTCTTGCTTCATCATTTGGACAAAAACAAGTGGTAAGAGGAGAACTTTCTCTCTTAACTGATACTTTATTCAACCCATCGCAAAAGACACCATATATATATTTATCGCTTTATATCGCCGAATCTTGCCTGCAGCGGTGGTGCTGCGCGACGCGGACTATTTGTTGCGCTTCACCACGTAACAAATAGTCCGCTTTTTCTTAGAAAAGCGATCCAAATCGGAAAAAAACAAGAATTAAGGACTAAAAACAAGTTAATATTTATTGCTTTTGTAATTGACCATGGTATAAGCCGGAGTCCTTGGAGAAAACCCACGCATGATGCATTCTCCATTTCTGTTCTGTTTCAGGTCCCCCAGCCGGGACTTGAACCGGGGCCTTCTTGCTGTGAGGCAAAAGTGCTAGCTACCATTCCACCATGGATTACAGATATAGAATAAACTCAATAGTTTTACTGAGCAAAAATGCACATCCCATGTAAATGTAGTCACCCTCTTTAATATTTTATAAAAAGGTGATCACAGTTACCTGGGATGTTCACTTTTGATGAGTCATAGTCTGAATCAAAGCAAACTAGCCTTTTGACCTTCAGACTATGATTTAGGAGAGAATCTCTTCATGTTAAACATCAAATGAACTAAAGTGGTGTAAGTTGTCATAGTGGCTGTGAGTTGTGTGGGCTCTATCAAGATGTCATAGCTCCAAACTGATTTATCACATAAATCTACAATGTTAGCAACATTTTCAAGAATTAATAGGTGCCTATAAAAATCCCAATATTATATCTGGAATGCATGGACTTTCTCAAAAACAAAAAACTTTAACTCTATTCTGTGTTTTAAGAAATATAAACGTGCCATTACTTGGGGGGAAAAAAACTACAACTTGCTATTTTTCCAAGTACTCGTATGAGGAAAATACTTTTTATTCACACACTATCATCCATGTCTCAAAAAACAAAAAAAAGGTACAAGCTGCCAGAGATAAAGAAGAAAAAGATGTCAGGAGCGTTTTAAGAATTAAGGATTTTAAACAGATAATAGAGCCAGTAAAATGCAAAATTATGATGAGGTGACTCACGGATTGGACATGATCCTGCACAAACTGTGCAAAAGTCGTCAGTGGTAGCGTGCAAACAATTGGCACCACGAGACAGACAAAGACACAAAGAGCTAGTGACACATCGTGAGAGAGGCATTGTGGGTTTTCTTCTCATGGATTCATTATCAGTTTAAAAGAAACTTTTTTTCCCCTTAGTTTTGCTTTGATTCACAATTAGATTTTGTCTGAGACTGTAATTCTGTTTCTCTCCTCATCTTTCCCTACCCTCTTGCTTTCTCTCTCTGTCTGTCCCTCTAATAGTCTCTCAATGGTCTTTGATGTGGCCATATTCTGGCGTTGTTTTCGCTCTTGTGCCAGTGTGGAAAACAAAGGAGGAGGGACAGAGACACAGATAGATGAAGGGATATTATGGCTGTGTTGATGTGGCATTGAGGTCCCAGTAAAGTGGAAAATCTGGATATAATTGACAGCTACACTGGTAGATCTGGGTTTCCCATCAGAGCATGGTGGAATGTTCTCCAATGCTCCAAAGTGACCTTGAAGAACTCAGTGGAAGAGCCAGGAGGCAAAAGCACTTATGTATCATCATACCATCATTCCAAATGCCAAACTGTACTGTTTTCAATTATTCTGCCTGCCCTTGTTTGTCTTGCATTACTTTAGGGTTATCTCTCTAGTATTTGTATGCATGTCTGTATGAGAACAAAATAAATTTATGCCTTTCTATTGAATTTCTGCTCTTTTTGTGAGTCAGTTAGCCAAAATAAGACAGCATTAGAAAAAAATGTTTTTAAGAAAGATCTTGACTTTCTGTTTCTTTTTCAACACAAATATTACAAGAGAGGCATGTGGTTAAAGTCTAGTTTAATTTAAAAATACAAAACCAAGTGCAACCATCTCATCTTTCATCTTTCTCAATGTTTATAGCCCAAATAAAAAAACTGGTAGGGGTACCATTCACATGGAGCAACCCCGCGCCCTTCTCCTTCTTGTTGCAGAATATTTTTATGTTGAAACTACAATTTTTTTTCAAACATCTGTTCTTGATTCAGAAAAATTTGAAGAAAGAAATATTCAGAACTGCTGTTTGCAGCCTAATTTTCTTTATATATGTCCTCCATCATCAGAAAAATACCACCAGAGCACGTTCAAAACAGTTCATGTCATCGGAATTGGTCTCATGCCTCAATCAAAATGGTATTTTCTAATATCCATTTAATCAATTTATTTCATTTTGAAACATTTTTATAATGGTATAGGTCGACTCGATTGGACAAATCAATCTGGTTGGATCGTAGGAATATAGACTGAAGTATCAATTAAATTGATTAATCCCTACAGCCCTAATAATCATATTTTATTAATCTAAGGTGACATCTGGGTCTAATGTTTGCATCACTCCAAAAAAAGTTCATGATTACGAGTGAACTCAACATTAACTCAACATTAGAGTGCGGGCCAATTTTGGTGAAAAAAAAAGTATAAACAGAAAAAGTTGTTTTTAATAACTTTAATGACCAAGTGTCACTTACAGTTAACCAGGCCTCCAGATGTTTTCCCAGTTGCAGTCAGAGGTTGCTGCCCAGATTTTCTACTCGTCTAGTAATTCTGTCATTTGACAAACAATGTCAGCTACTTTCAGTATACATTGTTTTTACAAACTCCCCGTTACTTAAGGGCTACGCCGGGCCATTTCCAAAGCCACAACGTAGCTAGCTTCTGTCACAGCTTCACTGGATTTAGCCATTTTTGTAAACACTATCTGCTGTGCGGCATAGCCTTGTTGTACTTGTCGGAGCTTATTGTTGCGATCTTGCTGGTACATTGGTCATAGTTTTTATGATTTGTAACATAGTGATGACTTATATTGAATTCTTTGAGCATTGCATTTACCTGCTTGCAAATCCGGCACATGACTTTATCCAAGCTTGAGAACGCCTTTTCTTCTCGCCAACACAACGTTTTTCCTCAAAGGAACCTCTCTTTTATTAAGGGCCACAAAAAATCTTCCCGTGGGCCGCCATTGGCCCCTTGGCCGCACTTTGAGAACCCCTGGTCTGGAAGATTTTTTATTTCTGAAATGGGTTTGATAAATCTGTTTTCTGTACATTTATTTTTGCAGTATTCAAATATTTTTTAATGCTCGAAATCAAATCAAACAATCCTGCCTATTTGTGTTGACTTCACAAAGGGCAGGTGGAGAAAGAGGTGTGTAGAAACGTTGACATTGTTTGCCTTTATAATAAAATTTTGTGTACTGAAATTAGAACTTTTGTTATATACAATCTCTAATTATATATATTTTATCATTTTTGTACTTGTTTTAGAATTTCACATGATGAATTTGTTTTTATTTGTTGATAAAAATTGAAGCACTGCTGTCAAATTTCCTGTTTGTGATTTTGTTAAATGCAGTTTTACTTTTAGCTTTTTTTTCCTCAGTTAATATTATTTACAATAGTTTTTTTTTTTTTTTCATTTCCATTACCCGCTGTTACCCATTTGTTGAGTCATTTATGTTTTGTGATCTGGATATAACAGGATAAGGATAACATACTTCTATGGCGTTATGTATCTTTTTCTCTTGCTAATACAAACCAAACAGGACTATACAGTAAATCTCTACTTAATGTTTCTCATACTAAACAATGTAGTGTAGACACATGGACATGCACTTATATTTGCCTGGATTCATTTTATTGATCCTTTTTTAAGGTAGTCCCACTTTACTGCAGTCTACATTTAGAACATGGTCCCAAAATAAAAGGTGAAGTCATGCATTTCTAAAGTATGAGTGATCCATTCTGTTTTTACTAACTCTGATTTTAAGTTGGGCTATGGTGTCTTTATTAAAAAACACAAATAATTGATTTGTTTTTTAAATCTATTTTTATCTCATTCTTAGTGGTTCAGGACAATATTTAAGAAGAAAAGACCAGAGTAAAAGAAGTAAAGCATGAATGATGATGGAGTCTGGAGGCAGGTTTAGTCTTAATGGCGATTTGTGATCACTCGGGACACATTAGTGACAGGCATTGGAAGGGAGTCGCAGCAATCACTCCAAAATGTGACACAAGCTCATAACATCATCAACGATTGCAATTTTTTGTCCATAGTACAATCATGTGCTAATCGCTCCATTTTACCAGAACTTATTTCAAGCAAGACATGATGGCGGGGTTAGACATGACATCAATCTGACTAGGTTTAAAAAAACAAATAAATAACACAAACTTTTCAATGCATATTAACTTTATGATGAACCTATAACTTCAGTTATATTCAATAAAGTATGGAGTGGGTGGCAAATCATTTCAAATGTAACTTATTTCTCCAATTTAGTTATTCATTATGTCAAGGCTTTTTAAAAAAAAAAAGCCAGATGTATCACTTACCTTGTCTTAACTGCACCATTAATTAATCATAAACCTATTAACATAGATATAAGCGTCTTCAGTAAAACTTTGCATATAAACAAAAAAGCAAGCATTGTATAAAAAAATATAATTTCAGAATTTATAAATAAAATGCCAAACCACTGAAACACAAGAGACAATCAGGACATCATGCTTGAAAAGCATAAACAGCACTTAGAAGTTAGTCGCAGTTAGAAGTGGTGAAAAATGATAGATGGTTTAAAAATGCCAATATTTTTTTCTAATCTGCATTTCTTCACAATCAGAAGGCACATTCAAATACATATACTTTGCAATCAACACAGATTCACACACAAGTTCTCGACATTCCTCTCCCACTGTCTGTTAGTGTTCAATCAACCCACAGGTTACCGATCAAAAGCTGTCATTGTCAGCATGCTGTGGCATACAGACTCACCAGCTGCGGACTGTGCACATGGAACCAGAAAAAACTGTATCCGATTTTAACTCACTTTTGATCAAAATAACTCTTTTTGACATGCGCAGAACTAAGATATTATATTTAGAATATATAGAATTGCTACAGCTTTATTATTCTTTTGCCTTAACATAAAGAACTTTATCATCTGCATATAACTGTATTTGTACATGTGGATATGCATTTATTATATAACTGTAATTGTAATTTATGAAAAGATTTACATTATGTATTGTTAAAAGGTTAGACGTCACAGCACTGACTCTACCTCAAAGCAGTCTGCAAAGTCTTTACAAATGTTAGAATGTGTGAGACGAAGTCCTTGTACGTCCAGACAAGTTTTGTTCAAGACAAAAGAGCGATGCTTCTAATAAAACTTCAGTTTTAGACCTTCTCACTGTGTGACATACTTGGGTGTACTTTTGACTCTGAGCTGATTTTTTTACCCAAATATTAGAAATGCTGTTAAAACAGAATTTTATCATTAGTGCCCAGGTTTCTGCAAAAAAGTCTCTTTCAAACTTACAATTGCTTCTTTACACCTGTTTTGCTCCCTGTTAATTTATAGGATTGCCTTTGAGATTATTTCACTGATTTTTAAACATTTTAATGGTCTTGGCCCTTCTTACCTCAGTGATCTTTCTTTAGAGTATGAGACCCAGCAGTCCTCTGTCACTCCACTTTTTGGTTCTTCCTACGGTAAGGACCAAAACCTACTTTCCAGCACTATTGTCTTTGCTTGTGGAACAGCCTGCTGAAGAGTCTTGTGGCTGCAGAGACCATAGAGGTATTTAAAAAGGGGCTCAATACCCACCTTTTTAAAAATAGCTCTTAGATGATTTGATAAAATTATTTTACTTTTATTATTATAAAGTATTGTGTCAATACTTTTACTATACAATACTTTTTTATACACAGATGGGTTTTTGATTTAAAAAGTTGTATTATCTTCATTATTCATTTGAATTTATTATTAACTAACATTGTCAACATTATTGAAGTCTGTGTCTTGATGATTTATTCGTGTTTCTTTCTTTTTCTTATTTTTTTTAGCTCCAGTGCTTCCTCACAGGGATCCTTTATTTCCAGGGCATTGTGGGCTCGGTCTGAGAGGGCTCACTTTCGCAGGGGCAGCTGGGGTCCTGCACTGCATCTGTCAAACGGACCTTCTGTTGCCGTGGTCTGGGCGAGCGCTTTAGTGATGCCCCCTGTGGTCGGGGGCTGGCCCTAGACATGGTAGATCCCCAAAGTACAATTTTTTCTTCACAGCAGAGCCAAGGCATACGTTTCTCAGATAGCTACTTTTTTATAGTTGCAAGAAAGCGAATTTAAAGAATTTATACAAGTTAATTTGCATTTCATTGGGTAAGTATTTGAAGTCTTATAAGCAAGCACAGAGGTCAGATGTTTCTTGTAGCCGATGACCAGATTTAGAAGATGTGGGGAACGAATGCTTCTCTTTATACAGTTTTAAAAAGTTCAAATTATTTGAACAATAGATTAGTATTGCACCCTTTTAAAATAAAATGACGTATAAGGCATGAACTAAGGTATCATTTAAAGAGACTGTTTTGGAATTGTATTGTAATCAATGAAAAAAAAAAGCTAAATATTACTAATACTTCCCCCGCATCTTGCTCTGTAATATTTATTGATAAAATAAGAAGGAAGAAAAAACATACTGGCGCTATTGTGAGGAACACATAAACAAAGCAGACACAGATCGTGTCTATGATACGGACACATTGTATATTTTAACTTTTGATTGCAAGTCTTCTTATAGTTTTCATGAGCAGATGAGGTTAATGCCCAGCTGTTTGTGGCTCCTAAAAAACTAGCATGAAAAAACATTAAAAACGAAAAACACAAACAATTAGGATGAAAAATTTCAGTTTTTTTCAGTTTATAATACAATACACTTTTATAGACAGTCGACACATACATTCAAAAAGACATATCATTGATCATGCCACTGATCACACAGTTTAAGGAAATGATTCAGTTGCTGAAAAGGAAGAGAAAGTAGTGGTCTTAAATGCTACGTGATCACATTTGCACTCCATTGTTCGTAAATGTAAAATTCCAAACACATCAGTCTTTTAGTGCTGTCATTATTTTTCATTCTGCTTACGCCTAGCTCATGCCTAATGTTCCAGCGCTGTCTCAGGTTAGCTGATGTAAAGATGTTAAATGATGTCACACCATACTAATGGGATTTATGTTGCAAGCATGCCTATGATGGCTGGTTGCTCCTCTGAAAGGAGCAATGCATAAACTGTTGCCAGCTGCTACAAAATAGATCTAATTTATGAGCTGGATACTTGCAAATTCCGATGATCAATGCTAGCAGTTGAGCAACTTGATGTAACAGAGAGGCTTTAAAATTTCTAAAGCATTGCATTTGTTTAGTCAGCTTCTATGTCTGATAGTGAAGGTAATGGTAAATGGATGACTGCACCAAGTTGAAGTGAACGATTTTATACTCAGAGATGAAAAAGGAACCTATTACTAAACCATAATGAATGCTCAGTCTTGCTAAATGCTTGTGAGCATGAAACACATATAATTCTTTATTTTTTTTGGATTTCATACTAAAGTTGGTCCAAACATTTTCATCAGTCTGTCTAGAAATAGATTTGATTATCAAATCTTAAGTTTGATGAACAAACAAGAAGTTTTGCGGTTGCATCTCATTTGGAGCTAATGTGTGGAGAAACGTTTGTGTTGTTGATCTCCTGGCAAGTTAACTTTACGCCACATAAGTGAAACCCTAATTACTGTGTAGACCTCAACAAAACAGACACTGGGAAGCTGTACTAAGGTGAGAGAACAAAAGGCATCTAGGTTTCACAAACCTGGATATCTTTGTTTTCTTTTTTGGACTTATCCTGTCCAGCAGCAAAGCAAACGGATACGACTTCTCATGTTGAACAGGTGTAACAATGGAGGGATTTATGAAGCTTCGAAGATGTCAGAGGGTAAAAAATGGGCAAACCTGTACGGGGCACGCAGGTTGTTGACCCTTTGGTGAGCCTGTAAAGCAAAAATGTAAGTGTAAAAGTGTATTGACACCGTGGTACTGAACGCTCACACAACACGCAAGGGTAATAAGTAAGTGAGGGGGAAGTTGGTGAGACACAGGTGTGTCTTACTTTTTTTATTTCCTTTTTCAACAACAGGACTGTGAGTGCTGTTCACTTAATAAGTATGTGCAGCTTGTGTAGCCACTTTAAAGACCCATTCTAATAGAAACTGTGTTGTTGGTGTTTCTAACATGTTCTTGTAGCATTTTTACCATGATGGAGGACGTTTATGAAGCAATATAGATTAACCCTTGTGCTATCCTAGGAACTACCGACTGACTTAACATGTAAAACACTTTGGTGCCTGTAACCCTTGTGCTATCCTAGGCACTTTAACGCTGGGAGTTGGGTCATCTAGACCCACTAGACAGTGCTCTGAACCTTTTTTCTCCAATGATTTGTGATCTTCACTGGTGTCCATGGATTACATGAAATCTTTCCACCTTTATCCACCTTTGTCATGGTAGGGAGAACACATCAATGTAAGGGTGGGGTCATAGGATAGCACAAGGGTTAAAGCTGAATTTTTCAGTGTTTCTTTATTCAAATCATGATGGATCAGAAGCAGACAAAAATGGTCTGTTTGAAGGAGCTCATATTTGTGATGCAGCAACTCCTCCTCCTCCTCCTCCTCACCCCCTCATGTATGTCTTTGTTTTCCTCATCATCTGAGCTGCCATCTGGTTCAAAACTGTGCGGCAGAATAGTTCCAATTTTGGTCGCCATTTTTCTTTTCTTTTTGCACTGCTAAAGTTAGGTTGGGGCTAAAAACTTAAACAGAGCTCTCAGCTATTGAAGGGGGCGGGGTTGCTCTGCGCCAACACTCCTGCCCACAACTCAGGCAAATTTCTAATTTGCTACTGCCGATGGGCAGAAAATGTCTTAAAAACGACATAGGTTTTTTGATTTTGCCTAAAAACGACATAACCGTAAATAAAAGAACACTGGGAATACTTTCTCACTAGAAAAGATACATAAACTTTGGCCAGCAAAGTTTTTGCGTTTATTCTTTAGCACACAAAATCTGTAACAAAAAACCTTCTTACTACACAAACCACAACAAAACAAAACCTGGAGGTGAACAGGTGCACTACATCAAAATCTCCCTATGGTCTTGTGACATTGCAACAAATGAGGTGACAAGACGTTATGCACCTCGTCCACATTTGCCCATTTTTCACCCACAGACAGCCTGTAAATATCCAAAAGGCAGTTGTAATTATTACTTTAGCAAAATATTTATAATAAGGACACCATACGACAGCGTCACCTGTACATTATAAGTGCCTACAATTTACAGTTGCCTCAGGAATCTATTACGATTAACTTACCACACACACAATGATCTTAGATTCAGTTTTCAACATGCCTGGAATGAACTGCAAGATGCACCTGCCAGCCGGTCCTTTCTACAACACTCCAGAGCCCTGGATTACCCAAAAGCCCACAGCACCTTTACAGGTGCATGTGATTATACCTTAACATATGTTTGATGTCTCAAATCAACTTCTGCAGAGAATAGAACATAAGGGGCTGATTTATGAAATTCATGGTACAAAACCCAGTTTAAACTTCTGGAATTTTTTACGACGGCAACACATAGGGAGTAAAATTGAAATAACTGAAAAGAGACTCAGTTTGGTTTAATTTTAAAGGACAGGATGAGCACAAGCAGTTCCTCATAAGCTGTTCTTATAGTGCAAGTTTCTGATGCTTCTTCAAAAGCAATGTTAAAATTGATGCACAAAACTCATTAAAAGTTTAAATAATGACAACCATGTAGTTAAGTTTGAAAGCTTCAGGTGTAGAATCCTCCAGAGGCTTGAAGTTCGTATGTAAACCTTATATACCGCCACTCCTAAACTAAACAGACAAGCAGAAACAGCATGGGGCCAGGCATACATGAAGACTCATTTTCAAACAGTCTTCTTCACTGATGAGTTCTGTGAAACCCTAGATGATCCTTATGGAGTAGTAGGTGGTTAGTGGATGGCCATCATGTTCCAACAAAGCTGTGACGTCAGCAAGGAGGAGGTGGAGTCATGTTTTAGGCCAGAATCATGGGAAGACAGCTGGTCAGCCCCTTTAGGGTCACCAAAGGGGTGAAAATGACCCCTGAAAAGTATGTGGAGTTTCCGTGGTACAAAAAGAAGAGCCGTGCTTTTCTGTGACACAATCATCTTCATGCATGACAATGCACCATCTCATGCTGCAAAGTATGCCTCTCCATCATTGAAATCTATGGGCAATAAAGGAGATGAACTGATGGTGTGGCCCCCATCCCTCCTCTGACCTCGACCCTATTGAGAACCTTTGGAGCATCCGCAAGCAAAATATCTGAAGGTGGGAGGCAGTTCACATCCAAACAGCAGCTCTGGGAGGCTATTCTGATATCCAGCAAAGATATTCAAGCAGAAACTCCCTAAAAACTCACAAGTTCATGTATGCAAAAATTGTGAAGCTGCTACACAATAAGGGGTCCGACATCTTGACCTTTTAACATGTTTTGTGAGATTCTGTGCTTGGGTTTTTGTGGTGTTTTTGTCATGTCAGTCTGACCAGGTTCAGGTTGATCATCCACAGCTGGCTTCATTTAGTTAATCATACTCATTCTGTTTCAGTTTCTAGTTTTTTAGTTCCTGTACCAGGTCAACTGTCATCTTTTTGTTGCTTCCATGGTTTTGTCACGTTTGCGTATTAAATGTTTAGTTTCTGTCACCATGCCTGGGGCCTCTTATGTGAAACTTTGCGTAGGATTTGCGTCAGAAGTGGCGTACGGATGAAACATAGGACATGCGTACGCACAGAAATATTCGGATTTATAAAACCGTGCGCACGCACATCCTACAGATTTTTCCCTTAATAAATCACAATCAATTCTAACTGCAGCGCAGCTTTTGGGGCTTCATGACACGCCCATAGTTGCCCATAAATGGTCCATGAAACGCCCATAAGTTAATATTCATTGATTGCGAAATCATGGCAAACACAGAGAGGAAATAAAAAAAACGTAACTTCACTCAATGTGAAGTAGAATTTATCGTTGGCGAGGTGGAAAAGAGGAGAAAAGTGTTGTTTGGAGGGAACAGTGTGGGCATTACTAATGCCAAAAAAGCAATTGAGTGGCAAACGGTGGGAGACGCCGTAAATGCTGTAGCCAGGAATGTTAGGACTTGAAATGGGACTGGCATGGCCTGGTTCCTCCGAGTGCTCCTCTGTAACGCCGCGTGGTTCCTCCGAGTGCTCCTCTGTACTGCCGGGCCCAAAAGCCCACAGAGTTCCAACAGGACGGCTTGAGGAAGTCGGAACCGGCTCATAAGCCACTCGTCCTCGTTTGCCAGCCAGCTTCTTGCTGTCTAAAGATGCGTTCACTCCGAATTCTTCCATTTGCCACATCTTCTAAGAGCGCAAGATCAGCCATTGTGCGTCATTCCGCATTGTGATGGAGCATTTTATTTCCCTCCATTTAATTGCTTCTGACAAGCTACAAATGTCGGTAATAATCGACGTGGAAATGGGAAATAAATCAGCGCAAATGTAACTTCTTGTTGCTTTCTGAATGGTTGAGACATACGCCATACATTGTTTTATCAAAAATAAAACAAACTAAAGGCATATGCATGAATACCACAATTCCATAGCTTATGAAGAAATGTTTTACTATGAAAACAACTTTCCCCAGTGGACAATTAATACATCTGTCTGTCTGTCTGTCTGTCTGTCTGTCTGTCTGTCTGTCTGTCTAATTGCACCTATATCTGCTCCGCCAGAGGGACACACTGACGAGGATATCAGTTTTGTACATTATTTTGTTCTGTTAACTATATTATTTATGAGGATGAATTGCACAACATTCCAATATTGCAGAACATATATAACTTTTCTTTTTCCAAATAAGTGTTCATTTGAATTTCTGTTGTAATTTTCGTTTGATTGTTTTGCTTGTTTCACTGCTGATCGATCAAACGGGTGTTCCTGTAGGCTGTTAATTGTAAGACTTGCTTTGTGAAGTCTTCATGTTCTTTATGAGAGGCAGGATTGTCATTTTCACTTTCACCTGTTTCTTCCATCAGCCGACGGTGTCGCCGTTTCTCATTTCACCCGTTTTTGTGCGTACGCCTGGGTCAGAGATTGCGTGAAAGACCGCACATTTTCCCGCCAAGTTTGCTTTTTATAAATCTCAATTATTGCGTAGAGAGTGGCGTACGCCTTCTTTTGTGGGTACGCAACGTTTATAAATGAGGCCCCTGGTCTTCTGCATTTGGATGCTACACCACCAGCTCCTGACATGTTTTTGATTGGAGTAGCTTTTAAAATGAATAAATATGACCTCCTAATGCAGCAAATTCAGCAAATGACCCTTTTCAGTTTTTTAGAATCTATAAAATGTTGTGGAACTCTGGCGAACGTAATAGTGTGGAACAGAGCATTTTAAGGTTTTTAAGTTTTGAAAAAACTGTGATCTTTAGAAGGTTGGTTCAGTAACATCTATTATATATTCTAATGGTTGCTGACTTGAAAATTATGCTGACTGTCACTTGTATCAAGTATTTAAAAAAATAGAGAAATATCATTTGCATAATAATTGAGAATGAGCTGTGCAAAGCAATCGTTTCTGTAGGGCAACAGATTTTTTAAAGTTTGTTTATGAATGACCTGCCCCTGTTTTTATATCTAGTTTCTGATAGCATCCTATCCATTTCTGTTTTTTTAGAGTGCAAGAAGAAATTTGCCCTGAATGATAATTTCTTACCAACAGATTGGAATCGATGCTTTAAAGTTGTGCTTTATGACTGTTGGGTTAAAAAACAACACCTACCGAAACAGAAGACCACAAGCAGATGTGCTGGGAACTGAAATCTCTCTGGACTCTGTCTGGCTTCTACATGATGGATGATTCCACTTCTTATCATGTTCAGAAATCGCCACCAGTTCAACACCAGTGCATCATGCATTCTGGACTGTATTATATTAGCTGTGGGATGTAAATGCAGCACCAAGGAAAAAACAAACATTTTCAGAAAAATGCTACTTTTTCACTCTACCTGTAAGTTTACAGATAGAATTCTCAGAAACATATTTATTAGGGAGTATGCATACATAATAACATTTAAAATCTACTGGAATCAATGCAAATGAAACAATTATTGTCAGCAAATCTTAAAAAATTGTTGATTTAATAGATTAAATTGCAATTATTTCCTTTTTTTTCTAGGATTTTTATTAAGACAGCTCTTGTCACTTCAGTCATACATATATACCAGGCTGTGGCTTTTGTCCATCTCATTCTTTTCCCTATTGGCTCTGTCATTTTTCAGTCTTGCATTTTTAATGCAAACTATGGCAGAACTTTAATGTCAAACAATGCTCATTGTTATTGCTGCAGCAGTAAAGACAGAAAAACTGGGTGAAGCTCATGTCTTTCACCTAAAGGAGGATTTTAAAAGCACTTCAAGTAACGAAAACCGAATAGTTGAAACATTTTTATTAGTTCTCCTTTATGTGTCGAAGTGTTCTAGTGGCCACAAAACACTAACACATGGAAAATCTGACTCAGACACAGATGGAGACCAGCATGATGTTGCATTTTTTAACGGACTGGAGAGAATGTCTGGATTCAGGTTTCAATCTGGTTTTCTTTTATTTGTGTGTGTGTTTCATTAGTTTATGGTTTTTCTGCCTCTTCATCAGTAACTACAGTGTTCCTTACATTTCTTGCCTGTTGGCACCACTGCGTATCTAGTGTTTTTTGTCCTTCAGCTCTGATGATTAAAAACAAAATCCAATTGGAAAGGGGTGCAATCAAACTGTTGAAACCACACAAACAAATTAATAAATAAAATAAAGCAATCAAAGCCATCAAATAGCAAAAACTAAGTTAAGTTTGTGGGGTTTTTTTTAAACCATCCTCTCATACAACCCTGGAGAAACCACAGTGTGCAATGATGGCTTGCCATGGGCTTCAGCTTTCACGTTGGGTAAAATAAAACGCCTCACCCAGAAGACCAGAGAATTTGTGAGGGATAAAATAAGAGCAAATCTGATAAAACTGACCAAACCGAGAACATTAGGTGTTTAAAAAAGCAATAAAAGAGTCTTAAAATAAATTCTAGAACTCACAAGCAGCTGATGCAGACACCTCACACATTATTTTGAGCTTAGGTGCCAAAACTAATATTTTTGTACTGGCTGGCGTTTCCCCTATTCTTCTGAAATATGGTTGTGTAACATCTGCATGAATGAGAAATCTGACAATGTTTCCAAATCACAAAACTGAAAGTCTAGTTTTCAGTATAAAGACATGTTGGGAACCTAATGTTTCCTTTTTTGAAATGTAAGAGTAGTAAACCTCAAAATTAAAAGCAGTACCTAAAAGTATACTATAAAAAAATCTAGGAGAAAAAATCTAAAAACCAGGTAGCTCCCTCAAAAAATTGAGTAAAATTGTCTTATAGAGCAAGGGACTGCAACCTGAGGCTCCAGAGCCCCTGGCAGCCCTTTTTGCCCTTCATTGTGGCTCTTTGGCTTCAAAAAAAAGTAAGTACCTATTCTAATCTATGCTGGACAAAAGCATCTACTTGTTGTCTTATTCATGGACTGTGCCACGTTTGACTCTTGCTTTTTTAATTTACGCAAATCTGCTGTATCAGAAGAAACTGATTTGACGCAGGGTGTACCTTATTCTGAAAGGAACTTGTGCTGCAGTCAAAAGCAAATAAGTTTAAGTTATTATTTATGGAAACTATTACACTAATATAATTCAATTATTGTAGACATTTAAACACTATGTTTTTTAAATGAATGGTTCAATGGCCACGTATACAAAAGTGTGTTTTTCCATAAAGGTGACTTTGTGGCTCTCGTTGGGTTTTGGTCAGTAAGAAACTGGACCAAATGGCTTTTTTACTGTCAGTTGTTGTTGACATTAGACCTTTCAGACATAAGCATAATTTCTGCAATGCAATTCCAACACATAAAATAGTATATTTTTCTTTTTTGTCACTTTACATTATACCAAAATGCTTAAGACAGACAACAGGTGATAACAAAGTCTGTTAGTAGTGAGCTGAGAAAGACAGAGAGTACAGGAAAAAGAAACAGAATTAAGGCAAATGACCTAAGGACACAGAATGGATTGAAAACCTCGTCAAAAAAAAGCAAAGATATTCAGAGTTCAAAAAATGTTTTGTAAAGACAAGAAACACAAAAGAATGAGACAGGGAAGGACGGAGGAAGGGGTGGAGGCTGGTTTGACGGCCGGACATATAAAACAACACAGAACTTTGAGGAGAAAAATAAGAAAAGTTGACCACAGGGACGGCGACTGCATGTTTATTCCTTTAACTACAGGTCAAAACAACTACACTCACATAGACAGACATGTCCGTAGTCACATTTTTTTGCAGGGTTATTTTAGGCAATAATGTCTTTAACAGTACAGAGGCGTCTTTGGGTTTTGGTCCTGTGGCTGAGGAGCTTTAAAAGCCATGGGCTGCGGTGGCAGCATGTCGGTTCGGAGACATGAGAACAGTCCCAGTCACATACTGCACAAGTGACATTAATGGGCATGACCCCCATTACAAATTCACCTCAGATCCTTTTGGTCGCTCCATATACTGTAACCTCCTGCATACGAGGAGATTTGTCTCCTGGTGACCACAGCTGGAGGGAACAATTAAAATACGTACACACCAGGCCATGCGTGGCACATTCAAGAATGTGCTGATAAGTGTTGTTTTGTTAACACAACATGTTTTTTAACAGCCTTTACCATATCGTGTGCATAAAGGCCTGTCGCTACTCTGTCATAGAATTCCAGCCGGGTACTAACCACAATTATCTATTTCTCCTTGATGATCAATTTCCACTTATGTGTTTTAAAAAAGACGCTACACTATACTGTAGGTCACTTCCTTATCCGAGTCCCTAATTGGTTAAATTTCAACTGGATTAACTCTTGCGCGGGCACTCAATTGCCACCCGCTTTGTACCTGGAGCCCAAAAACTGACCTGAAAGCTTGTGTTGTTTCTGATAAATCGCCTGTCCGTCCTGGGGGAGGATCCCTCCTTCATGTGGGCACCCCTGAGGTTTCTTTATTTTTTCCGGAATCCGTTATTTTGGGAGTTTTTCCTTATAGAGTGTCTAAGGGCAGGGATGCCAGTATAGCTTAGTCAGTTTGTTAGTTCATTTCTGTATTTTCCTATTGAACTCTTTGTATTCGTGATCCTTTTGAGTTCATGTTTTACTTCGAAGCCCATCGAGACAACTGTTGTTGTGATTTTGGGCTATACAAATAAAATTGAATTGAATTGAATTGTGATTTGTGACTGCAAGAGTTTTAAAGTCGGTCCTGAAACACGCACATACATGTG
This sequence comes from Oryzias sinensis, assembly GCA_037389245.1. Classification (NCBI taxonomy): domain Eukaryota; kingdom Metazoa; phylum Chordata; class Actinopteri; order Beloniformes; family Adrianichthyidae; genus Oryzias; species Oryzias sinensis. The sequence continues at coordinate 37,826,341 of CM074488.1, read as the reverse complement.
ATTACATAGACTATTTATTCAGAGTGGCTGCTTAAATGCGACTTGACCCAGTCAGTGTGAACGTATCTTGATGCTACATTCACACGGGGCATGTGTCACGTGTTCAAGCAGGGAGGGACTTCTTCTTCTTCTTCTTTAGTTTTTCTACTGTTTACTAGCGCTTGTCCACCACCTACAGTTGGAAGAGGTGTGTGAAATGTCGAAGTGGTGCAAATCCCACAAACTTTGCTCCTGGCTTTTTCGATCATGGCTCTATTCAGATAAATGAAAGACTTTGTGTCATAATTCTGGCCAGGCAGAAAAAACACAACTATTAAGTTCTCCTTTGTGATCATGTAAACACCGGTTACCACTTCCGTGTTTTTAAAAAGGACGCTACCCACACGTCACTATCAAATCCAAGTCCCTGATCTGATTGGTCAAAATTCAGCGTTTTTGCAATTTAAGAGTCAAAAATTACAGTAGTTCGAATTCCATCACGCGATCAATGAACGCCTGTTTTGTATGTAGAGCCCGAGACCGGAATTAAAACCTGCGCAGAGATGTATGAACAGGAGAGTTCTGAACGTGGAAGCCCCAAACGAGGGTTTACATGCGTTTACATAGACTTATCATTGGAAGTGACAGCCTAAACACAAGTCGGCGTGGCTGTTGTGACTGTACTTTGAAAATGGCACCTCTGAGCCTGGTGTGAGCATAGCATTACAGACTGCTGGTTTCTGGAGAAGTATGACATCAAGGGCGCTGAATCTGACTCCAGGGATGAGTCTATCAGCCTTGGATCTGATGAGAAGCAGGAGGACTGCAGACCTTTTTTCCCAACCACCAGCTGAAAAACTTGGTGGGAGTTACAGTCAGGTCCATAAATAATGGGACAGCGACACAATTCCAACATTTTGGCTCTATACACCACCACAATGGATTTGAAATGTAAAGAACAAGATGCAGACTGCCAGCTTCAGTTTGAGGTTATTTACATTCAGATCAGGTGAGCGGTGTAGGAATTACAATAGTTTGCGTATCTGCCTCCCACTTATTGAGGAACCAAAATTAACGGGCCAATTGGCTTCTTAGCTGTTTCATGGCTAGCTGTGTGTTATTCCCTCATTATCCCAATCACAATGAGCAGATAAAAGGTCCAGAGTTTTTGAAGTGTGCTGTATGCATTTGGAATCTGTTGCTGTCTCAAGATGAGATCCAAAGAGCTGTCACTAGTCACAGTCAGTCAAACAAGCCATCATTAGGCTGAAAAAACAAAAGAAAACCATCAGAGAGATAGCAAAAATATTAGGCGTGGCCAAAATGACTGTTTGGAACATTCTTAAAAAGAAGGAACGCACTGGAGCTCAGCAACGTCAAACGACCCGGAAGACCATGAAAAATCAACAATAGTGGATGACCGAAGAATTCTGTCCCTGGTGAAGTAAACACCATTCACAACAGTTGGTCAGATCAAGAACACTCTCCAGGAGGTAGGTGTATGTGTGCCGAAGTCAACAATCAAGAGAAGACTTCACCAGAGTAAATACAGAGGGTCTACCACAAGACGTAAACCATTAGTGAGCCTCAAAAACAGGAAGGGTTTGCCAAAAGACATCTAAAACAGTCTGGACAGTTCTGGAACAACATCTTATGGACAGACGAGACCAAGATCAACTTGTACCAGAGTGATGGAAAGAGAAGAGTTTGGAGAAGGAAAGGAACTGCTAATGATCCTAAGCATACATCCTCATCAGTGAAGGATGGTGCTGGTAATATCATGGCGTACGCATGTATGGCTGCCAATGGAACTGGTTCTCTTGTATTTATTGATGATGTGACTGCTGACAAAAGCAGTAGGATGAATTCTGAAGTGTTTCGGACAATTTTATCTGCTCATATTCCGCCAAATGCTTCAGCACTCATCGGACAGCGCTTCACAGTGCAGATGGACAATGACCTAAAGCATACTGCAACAGCAACCACAGACTTTCTTAAGGGAAAGAAGTGGAATGTCATGCAATGGCAAAGTCAATTGCCTGACCTGAATCCGACTGAGCATGCCTTTGATTATTGTTCTGTCCCATTACTGTTGGTTTCTTAACAAGTGGGAGGCACATATGCAAACTGTAATTCTTACACCACTCACTTGATTTGGATGTAAATACCCTCAAATTAAAGCTGACAGTCTGCAGTTAAAGCAAATCTTGTTAGTTTCATTTCAAATTAACTGTGGTGGTGTATAGAGCCAAAATTGTTGGAATTGTGTCGCTGTCCCAATATTTATGGACCTGACTGAAGCTCCACACACAGTGGATCTCCAGACCTGACTGCCATGGGGGTCCTGCATGACGTCTGCTGACGAGCAGCTGAAGGTCTTGGTGTCAGATGGCCTGAAGCCCCACGGAGGAAGCAACCCATTTGTGGAGCAACACACATTCTCCCAAGAACCCAAATCTGGAGAGTTTGGCCTTCAAAATGCTGTCATAAGGGAGAGCAGTTTCGCCCACATGTCTCCAGTGGAGTCTCTGCTAACGTCTCACCTATACCAGATACAAAAAGCATGACTTCCACATGCCCTCCCTTTTGCCATCAAAATCAGACTCTGCGAAAACGGAATCATAATTAAGTAAAAAAGATCCTTGTTTTGCAATAAAATAATCAAGAAAGCTTTTCCATAGCAAAATATTCTTAGTTTAAGAAAACATGTCGTTGTGACGAGAAGTTTTCTTAAAAAACATTATTTTACCCGCTTGGTTTTTAAATTTTAAAGGTTTCTAGGGGTTTTTTTTTTGCAGTTTGGTTTTCCGTTCCAGATGAAAAAAGCTGCAAGGCTGTAGCCCCAATGTGTTCCCATACTGAGATACTTTAATGATTTTCCAGAGAACCAGGATTAATTCCTTAACATAACGTTTTTTTTTTTAATCTCATGTGATGGTTTAACCATGTGCAAGTAATGTAAAAGATTAAAAAATTTCAGCCTTTCCCCCCCTTTTTTTTGTTCTTATGCATCTGCAACTTATAAAGCATTAAAAACACAAAGGATTTGAGGCCTTTATGTGTGAGCAAGTTTTTTTTTAAAAACAAACATTTTGCAGGGAGGCCTTTTCTTCTCTGAGGTTGCCCTTTTTTTTCATTTTGTCTATCAGTGGATTTGTTTGTCTGTTGTGGTTTGTGCCCGTTTTAGCCTGAGGACAGTTCAAGTCTTCCGACACACACATGCATGCTGGCAGGGAGCTCAAAGGAAAACCACAGTGGTCCAGCCCTTGGCAGCAAAGTTAAGATGAACTGACCACTTTGACGTTCAAAAGACAGCGATACAGGAAAGTATTTTTGCTGTTTTATACATGTAAATTGTTTTGAGGTAGTTATTTTTTCCCTTTAAATCAACAAAGTCGGATTTTTGTGAATTTTTTATTTATTTTTAAATCCTACTCAGTTGGGGCACATTCTATAAGGACAGACAAATGACTTTTTATTGTGCTTGCAAAAAAGATTTAAAACAAAAAAAGTTTGCTTATCTTATTGATTCCTTTACGTCCAAACACCAAGACGAAGAATGCATACATTTTAAGAACAAGGAAACTTTCAGGCTACTGACCGGTTTACTGCCTATGGCAATACTTTCCCAGACCGGCCTGTAAGAAAACAACTACACTCACATTGTTGTAGTTGTTGTTGCTTTTATTGGCTTCCAGTTTTCCTTAACTTTCAAGGTTTATCTTCATCCTCTGTCAAATAAATAGAGCTGGTATGAACTTTATTTGTAAACTAAATTTCAGGCAAGAGCCATTAAAATGTTATATATGTTTTCCCTTAAAGCTAAAACATTTGATGCCAACTTTAGCCTTGTCCAGAATTTAAGGTGTGACAGATAAATACAAAAAAACAAACATTTTTTTAAACATTATAATAACTGTGAATCTACCGTTTGAACAACTGTCTTGGCAGCATCCTTGTGACATCAGACAGCCGGTTGCTGAATATTATGGACTATTATTATGGTGTGTGGGAACAAATGTCGTAATAGATCCACATATGGAGTAAAGACTCCTTTTATTTTGAATTTGAAGGCGATGGTGGCTCTTGTGTTTCCTCACTGACTCCTTTCTGGTAAAACAAACTTTTAAAATATGTTTGTTTTTCGTTAACTTATGATGTTGTGAGACCCGAAACACTCGATGACCTCAGGATACATCACTGAGTATGCGTCCCAGTGCATCCATGAGATGTTTCATGCATAAATTTACGTTCTGGCGTAGCCAGTGACTCCTAGGAATAGACTAGTTGACAACCAAGAACATTTGGTGGACTACTGGAGAGAGTTGACAGCTCGGAAAGACGGCACCTGGGACAGTATGGTTTAGCACCCCAGCCTGTGTCTTTCGTGAGAGAGAACCAAACAAGCTACAGAAAGCCCTACAGAGAGATAACCCCAGGAGATCCCGAGAGGGGGGGGGGATCTCCATCCGGACGGACCTAGGGTTAAGAACTCATGCAAACGGACAAACGACAAACGTGATATGTATTTGCGGAAAGCTGTGAAATAATCATCGTGGCCTTAAAATCCACCAGGCCAGAATGAAATGCTTGGAGCGGGGAATTGAGGTGCAACACACAGGTCTTGAACCTGGTGAGACGCAGGCCAGGAGGCAACCCACAGAGCCCAGTCCTTCCACGTACCAAAGCCTCCCAACCCCAGCAGAGTAGTTCTGCACCAGCGGATTAAGTGGCCCCCAGCCAGTAAACGGAGTGAGTGGTGTCAGTTTGATTAGGATGTGTCCAACATCATCCAAGCCGCAGCCAAAGGAGATGCTGAGAGCCGACTCCAAACGATGACTACCATCATTTTTAGCTATGCTTCAGAAAGATTTGGCCACATAGAGAAAGGACAGACCAAGCATACCCCCTACACCAGGAATCACAGGGCTACTAAGATACATCACCTGCGTCAGGAGCTGCTCAAGAAACAGCACAAGACAGCTACTGAGGGGGAAAAACAAACATTAACAGAGCTCAAAAACATCCCACGAAAGCAGCTGACGAGCCTACGCAGAGCTGAGTGGCACCGGAGACGGGGTAGAGAGAGAGCCAGGAAGCGTGCGGCCTTCATCGCCAATCCCTTCGGCTTCACAAGGAAACTGCTTGGGGACAAGCACAGCTGTCAACTTGAGTGCTCAACAGAGGAAGTGAACCAATTCCTCCAGGACACAGTAAGTGATCCCCTGGGAGAGCAAGAACTGGAGCCCAGCAAAGCTCTAATCAACCCCGCCCCACCTACAACTGAGTTCAATCTGAGAGAGCCAAGCCTGAAGGAGGTGGAGGAGATCATCAAGGCAGCTCGCTCAGCATCTACCCCAGGCCCCAGTGGTGTACCTTATGTGGTATATAAACGCTGTCCACAACTTTTCAGACACCTGTGGAAAATCCTAAGGGTGATTTGGCGAAGAGGAAGAGTTCCAGATCAGTGGAGGTGGGCTGAAGGAGTGTGGATCCCCAAAGAGGAGAACTCGAAAAACATCAACCAGTTTCGAACCATTTCGTTGCTGAGTGTTGAAGGGAAGGTGTTTTTCAGCATCGTCTCACGAAGACTGACAGAGTTCCTCCTCAAAAATGACTACATCGACCCTTCGGTGCAGAAGGGGGGGGATTCCTGGAGCACCCGGCTGCTTGGAGCACACTGGTGCAGTTACACAACTCATCAGAGAGGCACATGAGAACAAGGGTGACCTAGCTGTTTTGTGGTTGGACCTGGCCAATGCCTATGGGTCAATTCCACACAAGGTGGTCGAGCTCCCCTTACACCTCCACCATGTCCCCAGTAAGATCAAGGACCTGATCGTGGATTACTACAATAATTTCGGGATGGTCACTTCTGGGTCAGGGACATCAGACTGGCATCGCATTGGGAAAGGAATAATTACAGGCTGAACCATCTCTGTTATCCTTTTCGCCCTTGCCATGAACATGGTGGTTAAGGCAGCTGAGGTGGAATGCAGAGGGCCCCTAATCAAGACAGGTGTACGACAGCCCCCTATAGAGCCTATATGGATGACCTTACCATCACAACGTCATCTGCCCCAGGAAGCAGGTGGATCTTACAAGGACTGGAGAGACTCATCACTTGGGTTAGGATGAGATTTAAGTCTTTAAAGTCAAGGTCCATGGTGCTGAAGAGGGGGAAAGTGGTTGACAAGTTCCATTTTTCCATCTCAGGGACGGTCAACCCGGCCATCACAGAACAACCGGTTAAGAGTTTGGGGACGTTTTTCGACTTCAGCCTGAAAGATGCTGCCGCCATCCAGAAGTCCAACAAAGAATTTGGAGTATGGCTCACTAAGGTCGACAAGTCTGGTCTGCCGGGTAGATTTAAAGCTTGGATCTACCAGCATTCCATCCTGCCTAGAGTCTTGTGGCCCTTGCTGGTCTATGCAGTCCCAATGACAACAGTAGAGTCCCTAGAAAGGAAGATCAGTGGCTTTCTTCAGAGGTGGCTGGGCCTTCCACGGTGTCTTACCAGCGCGGCGTTGTATGGGACAAGTAATATCCTACAATTGCCCTTCAGTGGCCTCACAGAAGAATTTATGGTGGTACGCACCAGGGAAGTCCTACGTTATAGGGACTCCAGAGATGGCAAGGTGTCAGCAGCTAGCATTGAAGTGAGGACAGGAAGAAAATGGAAGGCTGGAAAAGCAGTGGAGGAGGCAGATTCACGTTTGAGACAAAAGGCACTGGTAGGCACCGTGGCGACAGGCAGAACGGGCTTGGGCTACTTCCCAAAGACTGTGGTCAGCCAGGCCCCGTCTACTCCAGGAAGAGGCCCGAGCAGGTGTGGAGCAAGAGAGAGCGAGCAGCTTGACGGGTCTTCAGCAGCAGGGAGCATGGACTAGATGGGAGAGTACACTGCAGCGCAGGTTTAGCTGGGCAGACATCTTGCAGGCAGATTTCCATCTGGTCCATTTCCTGGTACAAGCTGTCTATGATGTCCTGCCTAGCCCAGCAAACCTCCATGTCTGGGGAAAGAGTGAAACATCATCCTGCTTTCTTTTGCTCTGGGAGTGGCTCTTTAGAACATCTCCTTAGCAGCTGCCCAAGGGCTCTGGCTGATGGTCACTACCGATGGCGCCATGACCAGGTGCTTAAAGCTCTTGCTGAGAGTTTAGCCTCAGTCATTAAAACCGTAAAAACCAGTGTGCTCCAAAGAAGGCAGTACCCTTAGTAAAAGCTGGGGAGAAACCTCAGGCGCGGCTACAAGTAACAACAGGCCTCCTCCACAAAGCCTCGGACTGGCAGCTGCAGGTCGACCTGGGAAAACAGCTAAGGTTCCCTCAGCACATTGTTAGTACAAATCTCCGCCCAGACATGATATTAATCTCTGAGATTTCAAAAAACCTGATCATGGTGGAACTCACGGTGCCCTGGGAAGAGTCTTTGGAGGTAGCAAATGAGAGGAAATGCGCTAAGTACCAGGAACTGGTTGAGGGGTGCAGGGAAAGAGGTTGGAAAACATTCTATAAGCCTGTAGAAGTTGGCTGTAGAGGCTTTGCGGGACGTTCCCTTCCGATTAGGCATCACAGGACGGCCAAAAAGAGGGCCATTCAATCAAAGGGCTGATCCGTGGACTGCTGCTGGGACGCAAGTCGGGGTCTGATCAACCAGGCTGGGTCAACTGGGTGAGGGTGTATGATGTTGTGAGACCCGAAACATCCGATGACCTCAGGATACATCACTGAGGATGCGTCCCAGCACATCCATGAGATGTTTCATGCATAAGTACATAAATAAAAAAGCTATATTCATTATTTCAAGTTAGCGGTCGGCACAGCTGCTTTAAGAAAATAACGGATGTATTTTCAACAAGTGACCAAGCGACTTGACATGCGTCAGGAATACATCAGAGGTGCTGGAGAATCCAGTAGTTTTCCAAAATAGAACTTCCTTTAGAATCAGATCATAAATGAAATGAAAAAAAATGTAGGTTGTGTTTTTTTTCTCTGGGTTCTAGGACCAACACTGAGTAAAAGAAGACGCCGCTCCTCTGTTCTTACCCTAATCCTGTGAACTCCACCTTTATTATATATTGTATCTTATACTGTAAAATCATTTTAGATAGAAATGACCAAAACAAAACTTAAAATCAATTCTGAATCGCTCAGGGAGCCACTGTGACTATTTACTATTTATTTTTATAAATGTATTTCCATCCTTCAGTCCTTGTCGCATGTGGCTGAGTTCTCCAGTAGTTGAAGGTTTGATATCCTCTTTCTGGGAAGACCAAATAGCAGGGCATTACAATAATCTAATCTGCTAGAAATAAAAGCATGCATTAGCACTTCCTTGCTGGCAAACGAGCAAAATATGCGGACTGGAATGATTTTTGAGATGATAAAATCCAGTTTTTGTTATTTTTTGATCTTTAGGAATAATATTCAGCTCAAATAATAATACTCTGGTTTCGCACATACTGAGAAGTTCAGTCATTTGAACAAAATAATCTCTCCCTTTTAGAGTTGATCACAGAACCGATAACTAGCAGATACTTTCTGGTGTCAACTTTGAAAGAAAATGACATTAAGGAAGGCCAAAGAAAATAATGTGAAGATGGTATACTTCATTGTGACATGGTGGAAATTATAGTAGTCATCTACATACATCCTCTGTCCTCAGCACCAGTCTTTATCCAGTTCACTGTCACAAAAAACAGAAGCAACACAAGTGCAATTAAATATTTCTTAATTTGAATTTAATTACATATTTAAAAAAACATTGTTCTGAAGTTGTGGTGCCATTTTAAATAAGTTTTAAGTTAAGCACTTTTGTGTTTCATAAGAAACACAGTAGTGATTTGGGTCATTGTCCATCTGCACTGTTCATATTTAAGTTTGGCACATGAGCATTTCTTGGTGTGTGTTTGAATGCCACCATCAGGCATTTGGAGAAAACTTGCCCATGTAAAAAATTGGCTTCCCTGGCCGGCTGCACAAGTTCACCCAACCAGCCTTTGTTGGGCCACAGAGAAACTGCCGTTCAAATCACCTTGAATGGTGATCCTGAACTTCTCTCACTTTCCAGTTCCACAGGCTGAGCTCTATTTGAGCAGCCACCCATAAAAGAGTCGGTACGGATGCAAATTGAAGCTTTCCTATTTATAATTTGAATCTGTTCCATCTACACAATTCCAGATTTACTCAGGATTGCATTAGAATGTGTTTAGTTGAATCTGCATTTTTGTATGTGTGTGTTCAAGAAGATTGAGGCATAAAAGTACTGAAGGGTCTGTATTTATATACACATGTGTAAGAATGAATCATGCCATTGTTCCCCTCATCAACCTTGTTTATAACACACTTGGTTTAGTTCTGGGACTTCTAGACTGATTAATTCTATTTTACTTCGGTTAACTGAATCCCCAGAATCACATATGGCTCATTCACAAAAAATTAGAAAGCTTTACATCATCCACTGAGTGGACGACACTTTTAAAAAGGAAAAGGACAGAGGGAGAAAAACTTGCTTTAGTCTTGATTTCACCCTGCAATTCCTCCATTTGCTGGGCTTTGGAACAGCTGAGAGACAGTAGAAAAGTACAGATAAATGTGGTACAAATAATTGTGTGACACACAGTTTTGATCTGCAGAAAGTAATTCTGAATTAGCACTGCTTTGAGTGTTTTTTTACTGTAAACTCGATTGTTGTAGTAATGATAAAAGATTTTGGTCAAAAATGAACTTTTAAAGATTTGAAATTGAAAAGAAAAAAACAGCTGTTTAAACCATCTGCTGTGCATTTAAGTACTAAAAGTCACACTATCTGTCTAATGAGGGAACCTTACTGAGTTCATTGATGGAAAAGAAAGGGATCAGGTGGTCTTAATGAGTTATACTTAATTTATTCTGCAGAAGCGGAGGTGATGCATGTGAGGTGGATTTCCGAATAAAAAAGAATTTACCTTAAATTTGACTCCTGGTGAAAGTGCACTTTAATTAATCACTGAATAGATTCATTAAATATAATTGCTATGATTTCTAATTTCATTACAGGAATGGGAAAACATACGTTTGGACCCACAAGCCTTATTTATGTCAACATGAAATATTTCAAAACATGTTATTTTATAGCTTTTGATTTTACGGCTTTAATCATTTTCTATTCAGATGTGAGTCATATTCTGATATATTTGATTAATAATTAAAAAATTTGAAGTGTGGTCTTCAAATTATACACACTGTATATGTAAGACAGTTTCTTACAATTTTAATGAAATAAGATGATACAATAGTATAAGTGCTGGTAAAATAAATAAAAACAATAAAACCACAAATTAAAAAATTCTCAGAATAACAAATCCAAACAAACAAAGTACGGCATCAAAAACTAAAACATGACAAGATTGTTCTTACTGATGGAGTTCTTATCAAACTGGGAAAAAGTGTTGCGTTTGAATCCAATTGTGATTTAAGGCAAAATAAAAAAAAAAAACTCAGGGAGATAATTAGGACATGATTGGAAATGACAAATTCAACTAGAAAAAGATAAAACAGATCAAGATAAAAAAAAAATTACATGTAAAACTGTTTTCACTGCTATCAGCTTTGTTTTTTTACTCATGTTGAAATAAAACTTAATATTTTCTGTGTTGTAATTCCATTTCAGATTAAAAAAAACATAAATAGGCATTTAGCTGCTTTTGTGCATTTACAGAACAGAGCCTTCCTATAACGGGCTGCATGGTGGCGCAGTGGTTAGTGCTCTTGCCTCACAGCAAGAAGGCCCCCGGTTCAAGTCCCAGCTGGGGGACATGAAAAATAAAAAACACAACATCAATGTGTGGAATTTGCATGTTCTCCCCGTGTATGCGTGCATGCGTGGATTTTCTCCGGGATCTCCAGCTTCCTCCCACCGTCCAAAAACATGCTTCATAGGTTGATTGGCAACTCTAAATTGTGTGAGAGTGAATGGATGTGTGATTGAGGATATTCCACCCTGCGACAGTCTGGCAAACTGTCCAGGGCATCCCTTGCCTACGCCCAAGTGGCCGGGATAGGCTCCGGCAACCTCGTGGCCCCGAAAGGGAAAAACGGTCAAGAAGATGAATGAGCCTTCCTATAACTATATGTAAATATAATATTTCCTAGCATAGCTTAACTGCAATTACAAAATTACTCTACTAAAAGGAAGAAAAACACAAAAACGGGTAAGCTGGATTTCTATTCAAGGAAGCCTGTAATAAAGTAGAAAATACTTGGTACAGACTGTCTCAAAGGTTGTGTCAAAATCTATCTTGATTGGAGCTGATTTGTGTTGGCAAAGCAGAGATTTCTTTAAAAAAAAGTCTCAAGAAAGAACTAAATTAGCTCTCAGGACTGGTTCCAAATAATCTGAACAACACTTTAATTCCGTACAAAGAGTGGCACGAGTTCATCAGAAATGTAGTTCAGTGCGCCTTATATATTTACCTCTGTGTTGTGGGCGGGACTGTTGGCACGGACATGAGCCTCTGCTGATATCCCATCATCCCTTGGTTTACACTCTCTCCCGCTATCTTACAGCCCTTACAACCCCGAACTAACATTATCGGTGCAACAAAATGGGGAGCAATATTGTAGCTTTCCAGCCGGACAAAGACATTAATGTATTTATTTCTTTTGAAGTGGAGAAGGGAGACTTAAGCATGCTTTTCTTTTAAACGCATTTTTTTCATCTGCTCCTGATTTATCCCGATTTGAATAAAAAAATACTCAGAAATAAAGTTTTCAAGGCTAAGTTCGTTTTTATATGTCCTTTTACATAGAAAAATGCTACAAGAACATGTTAAAAACACCAGCAATTTTCATTGGAGTGTGTCTTCAATAAAACTTCTCATGCCAGTGATTCTAAAACATGCAATAAAGGTTTCAGAATCTATTTGTTATTATTCTGTTTGCAGGGCTGGCCAAACCTGGTCTTTAATATCCACAACTCTGCCTGGTTTCCAGCTCGCTCACCCTGGACTGCTTGGTGCCGACTGTCTAAATCAGGTGTGCTCAGCCAATCAGAATGTAGAACCTCTCAAGTCAGTTAATCAGCAGCGAGCTGGGCAGGGAAAACTGAGGCTCTTGAGGACCAGGGTTTGCAAGGCCGGTTCTAATGCATCTGCAATAATTGCTTAATTGAAAGATTACACTTTCTGAAAAATGTTTACTTAGTCTCTTCCAGACAGACACAATTATAGGTTTTGATGACAAAAAGGGTGAAAACACCAGAGAGCTTAGAGACAGAGGGAGAGAAAGAGAAAGACTGGCTTTTGATTTGTGAGCAGAAGTGTGTCTGTAAGCCCTATAAATGTTGTAATGATGTATGGATGGACCAGCAGCTACGCAGCATGTAAACTGAAACCAGACTATTTTTCACAATCATGTTTTTTCCATTTAACAGAATCTCATTTGTTTTCCTATCTCCCGTCTCCCTTTAAATGAAAATGGGCCCTATAAAATCTCAAGGCAACTCCATGACATAAATTCATTTTATAAAATTATCCAAGTGTCAGCTTCAGTGATAGATACAATTACATAACTGTTTATTGTGATGCAGGTATAAATAGATTCATATATCATGAAGCAGAGGAATGGATATTATTTGATCAGGCTATATATGATGGACTCCTCTGAAACACGAACCTCTAAAAGCAAAAAACTTTTACAGAGTTTAAATTTGTGCAATATTGCATAGGAACTATTCCAAGTTCAAGTTAATTATATCAGTTTGATATATCTTTTCAAGACCAGACAAGGTGTAGGCTGTGCAAAGAGCCGCCTGAAACAATCCAGATCATAACTGCAGGGTGTAAGATGCTGGCAGGTAAAGCATAGATGGAGCGCCACAATCAAGTGGCTGGAATAATATACAGGACCATGTGTGCAGAATATGGACTGGAAACCCCAAAGTCAAAATGGGAAACACCTCCGAAGGTGGTAGAGAGTGAGAGGGCAAAGATCCTGTGGGACTTCCAGATCCAGACTGATAGAATGGTAATAGCGAACCAACCAGACATTGTAATGGTGAATGAAGAACAGAGGAAAGCCGTTGTGGTGGATGTGGCAGTGCCAAGCGATGGGAACATCAGGAAGAAGGAACATGAGAAACTGGGGAAATACCAGGGACTGAGAGAAGAACTGGAGAAAGCCTGGAAAGTGAAGGTGACAGTGGTGCCTGTGGTAATTGGAGCACTCGGGGCAGTAACCCCCAAGCTGGAGGAGTGGCTACAACAGATACCTGAAAAGACCTCAGACCTCTCAGTCCAGAAAAGCGCAGTGCTAGGAACAGCTAAGATACTGCAGGACCCTCAAGCTCCCAGGCCTCTGGTAGAGGACCCGAGCTTGGAGGAAAAACCACCCGCGGAGGGTGAGAGGGGCGTTTTTTTTTTTTTTACGTCAGAACAAGCTCACTTTATATTCAGCTTCAACGTTGACAACTTAAACTATTTTTACAATAAAATGCTATGTTTATGCACTAATAATTCAAAAACTTCACAGTATAAGTACATATATCTTTGAGAGATGACAGGGAAGGACATGTAGAACAATACTAGTCATGGCCTAGAATTATGCACCAAAGTCACTTTACTTAATTTCAAATTCTTTAGTCGCAAATACCATGTCACAAATACAGTAAGAGTACACAACTCTTTGTGAGGACATAGCGATGTCGTGTGTGTTATTATTATTTTTGTAGTAATACATAAATAGAACAGATAAGGCATTTAATTATGAAAACAGAAAGCAGTTGGGATCGTGTTTGATGCTCTGCTGTAAATCGTGCATTGGGCGGGAAGAGCATGACATTTCTAAACTATGGCTGAGCAAACAGCGGCCCCTGGTCCATGGACAGGGCTTGAGAAGGGCGTGCTTGTGGACTCTGCTGCCTGAGTGGGCGACGTGGCAGGATAGCTGGGTCAGACGGGGTGTCTCCTTTTCGGTTCCACTCAAGGAGGCACGCAGGCCTTAATAAACTGTCTTGTGTTTATTGAGGCCTGTTTCACCTGTAAGGATTTAGCGACAGCGGCTGAGCCTTTCGAATATTGAAAAGACCGTAATAAAATCCAGAGCAGCTTTTTCTACATTCCCAGATCTTGACAAATCTGGATAAAGTGGTTCAAGAGGCCAAACACTGCTAAGTTCTTTTATTCCACCATAGCCTAGGCCTCCTCTCCTCTTGACAGATAAGATAATTAAGGTAATCTTGGCTCTGTCAATCAGACTTCTCAAGCTCATAGTTTAAACTGAGAATTGCACTAAATGGAAAGGCTTCATTATCACAAGAAAAGCAATCTGGATGAGATGGCTTTACAGCTAATTTGGGCATTTGAAGTTGTTGAAGCTTTTGTCAAGTTCCTTAGGGCTTGAAAAAGAAAATAATAGAAATAATATACTGTATGAATCCATCGACACAAATTTCTAAAACATAAAGCAGATTTAATGTCTTAAAAGACTTCATGAGTCTAAAATAAGGGCTTGGTAAAGGTGGCAATCTGACATCTGACTGGAGAGAAAAGGAAAAGAATACATGTTGCTCTGGTGAGACTATTGCACAGGTGCAGTGGGTCAGGGTGGGGCACTGATCCCACATGGCAGGAAGACAAAGAATAGGAAGAGCAGGGCCTGGAAAAAGAGGTTTTCTAATAAACACAATACAACAAAACATGCAATTCAAAACAAATGCACAAAAAGTATCTCAAGGGCGAGAAGCATGACAAAACAAGAGAATAAAAAAAAAAATACCATGTGACTTTACTGATGCAATGTCTTATTGTTATTCTAAATCTAACTACACCACAGCCTATTTCATATTACCTTTCAGCAGTTACTAAGACACTGCTCCTCTACTTATCTGATGACTTTATAGTAAAAATATGGAGTCAGATCACCATCATATATTCTTTTCTTTTAAACCTACTTACACTGTTATTTCCGCCTCCGTGTGATATGGTAATGGTATAAAAATGAACAAAAATCTGATTTAAAAAAATATGGGCTGCGTGGATGGTTGTGTAGCGGTGTGCACTTTTGCCTCATATCCTGGTTGGTTCTGAAAATAAATGAATAAATTGATGATGAAATATATACAAAAAAGCATACTACATCTAAGATTTGATGCCACATTTAACATTTCATAAGTTTGATACTGTTTTTTCCTTTAAAAAAGTTTTAGTTTTCATTTAAAGATATTTATTCATAGTTGCAATTGAATGGCAAGAGTGAAGTAACAATTTGTTTTTTCACCTGTATTATCTATTAATACGTTTTTTGAAGGGGGGGGGTTTCTTATAGCAAATTAAAAAAAAATAATAATGCTAAGACCCTTTTGTGTTTGAAGTTGTATCTTCCCAGTGTGACTCCAATCAGGTCAAATCAGGTCATGGAAAAAAAAACATTAGCCATCAACTCAACTTACCAATGAAAAAAAACAATTACTATTAATAACATTACAATTTATTTATAAGGCACTGCTTTAAACTCACAAGGTTGCTCAAAAGTAAATGGCATACTCAGATCAATGAGAGCAGCAGCAGCTAGCAGTAACTGAGTTTACCCAACCAGAGAAAAGTGTATTATCAGGGTAGGAAGGAGAAGAAAGAACACAAAACAGAACAGGTACAAATACCGGAGGCAGCCAGACAGTAGGCTACCTCCTAGCTTTCATATTCAATCAGCATTTCACTTTCTGTAGCTTAGGAGTTTTGAACCAAGGCCAGCATGCTCAAGGCTTGGGGGAGGTCAGATTTGATAATCACACTAGGCGCCAGCAAACTTGCTATACAGAAATCCCCCCGTATTCGCGGGGGTTAAGTTCCTCACCCCCCCCCCCCACACACACACACACACACACACACACACGAAAATCCACGAATAATTGACGCTGTTTTAAAACTCCCAGAGCCTTATGTGAGCCTTACTCATTAATACAGTAAGAGTTTTGTAATGTATAGTAATGACAAAGTACATTTTAATTTTATATATAGTAATGTTTATTAACAGTAACAAAAAAAATTCTGTGAAATATAGTAATATGGAAATGATTACTGTACATGTATTACAGTATTATTAACTGCCGTCTATGGCCATTCCTCCACTCTTCGCACTTCAGGAGTCGGGAGATGGTTTCGTATCTACTCCGGGCGTGTTGGACTTTTTTTTATGTTCGTTATGAACATAGTTATCGGCAGCTGGCTCAGTTGTTCTTTCCTACTGGTGAAGAGGGTTTGTACTTTGACATAGCAGAATCAATTGCATTTGAGAACTGTAGCGCACAAACCATGTAAGGGTCCCACGATTTAACATTCTCCTGCAGTTGTTTTGCTGCTTGCACGAGATCAGCCAACCGTTCAAGAGTTAGACCTTCATCCTCTTCATCCTCTTGTGATGGGTCTTCCTGGTCCTCTGTTCCGTTTTCACTGGCGGACTGCGTCAGCTCTGCCAAATCTTGATCAGTCAGAGACTGCGAGTGGGCGTCAACCAGTTCATTGAACTCTTCGTGGGTTCTATCTTTTCACGCAGAGTCAGAACCTTTTTCTGCCATTTGGGTTCATTTCCAGAAGCTGGAGATGATGCAGGGCGTTTGGATGGCATCTTAAACGCTTTAAATTAAAATTTTATTCAAAATTCGCAGAATGAGCGCTGGAATCATGGAGTTATCTGCGGCCAACCGGGAATGGGTGGGGCGAGAATATTAAACCGCGAATGGGCGGGGGATAACTGTACGTCTGTCTGCTGTGTCTTTGACTGGTCTGACTGACTTTTTGAGATGGTTTTGAACCAAATCTTGGCCAAATTTGATTTGATTTATCCCCCACCAGTTCAAACAGCACAAGCACAATGCCCAGCTGGACAAGTTGGACATAGAGTTAGATTGAGCTGTGACTGTGTGAGTCTGTGTCTCTTAACTGCCCCAGTTTTCCTCTCCACAAAGCTCCAAATATCCACTCCCTCTGATCACCTCCTTGTTGAAACTTCTACAAGGAGCCCATTTCTATACTAAACTCCACTTGCACTATGATTATAACCAAATCAGTATCCGGAAGACGATAAGTGGAAGACGGCTTTTATTACCCACTTTGGACACTTTGAATATTTGGTTATGCCACTTGATCTAACAGCCCAGCTACATTTAGGCCATGGTGAAAGACGTTCTTTGTGTTTGCCTGTATTATTTTGATTTTGTCAAACTTGATAACATCTGGACCAGTCTGACTGTGTTCATCCTGTTTATTTGGTTTGCAACGTTTGTTGAAGAATCATGTGTTCGTTAAAGATGGAAAGCGTGTGTTCCTTTGTCACCTTTTTTGGATACATCTTGGGTTTTAAAATGTTACTTCTGGTGGCCCGAGCTGGACCATGATACATACACCTTCTCCAAACTTTGTTCTGGGTGTGTTGGTGGTTAATCCTATTCTCTGCCTAAATCTGGTATTCTTAATTCTCTCCCCAAGTTTTCTACTGACACTGATTGCCGATCTTCCGAGACGAGTTGTTTTCTGGCTGCATGGCATTCTAGTGGGCAAGATCCCTGACAGGGGTCCTTGACTTACATCCCAGGTTTGGATGGCATTCTTTTCCTAACATGGCGCCATCAGTCTTTCATCTGGTGTTTACCAAGTACAATCACCAGACAGGGTGCTTAAATCAGGAGCTGGAATTTATGCTAATATGTGTTGCTGTGCAAAGCCCAACACCCTTGGCCCAAAGTCTTACTTGGACAGAGTATGCGCACAAGTCATCTGCCCTTGACCATTTTTCCTTTGAAAAGCTTGAACGGCTTCTCCTAAAACAGTGGAATACAACATTATGCACCCATCAAGTCTGTTTGGCTATCAATTAAGAATGTTCCTTTTAGGGTTTTTCAAAAAAATTTCACCTATGTTCTACAGTCCATTTCCTGTCCAGCGTCTCTTCAGACCATAGGCTGCAGAGTTCTCTCTCCCCTCCGTCATTAGGTCCATTCTTTTTTTCAATGTGTCACAGCTTAAGCCCATTTCTGTCATATTCCCCCCAGCTTGTTGTTAGTTTTTATCTGGATCCTACTGGATCCACTGTTATGGATTCGAGTATCTTGTTGACTTGGAGAGTTATAGTCTTGAGGAGAGGTCCTGGGTTTACCGCTCCTGCATCCT
Organism: Oryzias sinensis; assembly: GCA_037389245.1. Classification (NCBI taxonomy): domain Eukaryota; kingdom Metazoa; phylum Chordata; class Actinopteri; order Beloniformes; family Adrianichthyidae; genus Oryzias; species Oryzias sinensis. The sequence goes on along the minus strand of CM074488.1, from coordinate 37,808,217 downwards.
TGATCCCACTTTCGGGATTTCCAATGTGATCGGCTAGGTGAATTGCCAAGGGGCACCTGTTGAATTGGGGATAAGGATGAACAAAGTTTTCTTTATCTCTGCTACCCTCTCCTTTCTGTTCTTTTTCCACTGCTACTGTTTCTCTGCTGATCTTCTTTTCTGATTCACACAGGTGCTTGGAGTTAGGGTGGGGATCCTGACACACCCACTAGTCATCAACCTACCTAACTTGCCAGTATTTAAGACCTGTCATTCCAGTCACAACCCGGCTCAGTTAGCAGTGTGTGGGACTGGCGCAGGGGAAACCAGGGTTCTTTTCACAGGGGGTGGGATGAGCTTCATCCTTGTGAAAGGCTTTTCTCGCTACTGCCTAACTATGTAGAGACTAGAGGACCCATGTATGGGTCACCATGTGCCAGTCCCTAGCCTAGATAAATTAGAGGGTTGCGTCAGGACTGCCATCTCGCATAAAAGTCTCTGTCAAACCACCTGAGCAAACCGGTTAAAGCTGATCAAGCTGTGGTGAGCCCTGAAGAGGTTTGCAACAACTTACATCAAACCTTTGACTTTGCTCCTCGTTCCCAGGCTGTGTCATCTGGACTCCTCCAGCTCTTCTGTCTAAGTTCTGTCTAAGCCTCAGTCTAGATTCTCAACAGTCACTTTTTTTTATCATCACTCATAAGAAAAAAAGCTCTTATTTCTGAATATTTTGCCTACAAAGAGATGGACAATTCATTGTTTTTTTTTGTATTAGAAGCTTCTCTATCTTGTAAAAGGGCTCTAATTTTTGGTAAGTGCACAATGATCTGTGAAAATTCTCAGTCATTCAGGTCATTTTACCACATAACTATGTTCTTTAAGACAAGTGGACTTCAAAAGGTTCATCTGCAAGTTTTTTTGACACTCGTCTGACTAGCTTCTCAATCCTCAGAGACTTCAGATTCTGTCTAAATAAGTATTTCTGTGTTTGCATTTATTTGGATTCATTCTGCTAGAATCCTCTACAACAGATGATTCGCAACTATATAACAGCAAATTTTAGCACTTTGAACCAGCGGTGCATCATTCCAACACAAAAGATTGTGGATTTATCAAGCACATTTTCTTCCTGACTGGTTTATGTCAATCCCAACAGGAATGACTAGAACCTCAAAAACAATTCTTTAAACATGGTCTGTCTTTCTTTGCTGTGGTGATATGGAACCTTACATAGAAACTGTGACCATGGTTTTTAGCTCATTCTTTCCAATGATCAGAAAAGCTGTGGTCATGATCCTGGCTACAGCCTCCTTGCTGAGCCACCAGGGAGACATCTATTTTTTAGCCACTTTGGGTCCAGCCCAACTTGCAGATAAAGCCCTTGGCAGAGATTGAACACAAAAGTGACTGTTGCTTAGGGAGAAATGGAAGAAGTTGCAGTCAGGTGTTCAGGCTCTTGGCTACAGTCTGCAGTCCTTCTGCTTCTGATTAACCTTTCTAATATGGAGCAACTATCTATGTTTTTTACAGTGAGGTTTAAAGAAACAGAACGTTTATAACCTGCCCCTTTAATTAACATTCTGTCTGCCATTTTCCCTATTTTATTTTTTAGCTTTCATTTGGCCATTTTTGTGATTTCACAAGATTCTAATAATATTACAATAGTTTCAATGAAAATTCAAGGGTCATTTGTATAAAGGCACTTTGACTAGAAAAAGAATTTGTTCTGGCAAGCATGCATAGGTTTTAAAACTCACAATACATCAGAAATCAAATATGTACAAAGAATAGGGTGGAACATGTTAGTGACTCAGTATTTTGTGGCTTTGACTTTTGTTTTTGTTTTTTTAATCAACGTTTCTTCCACTGCGGCTCATCTGTTAAATTTCCAATAGTTCTACTCAGCTTAAAAATTCCAAAAAACAAATTATGAACACGGAAAGAGAAGAAAAAGCTGTTTTCCAAATACTTCAAGAAAAACCAGTCTATTTGCTGTAGAAGGCGGCAGAGGGAACCTCCTCTTAGAAACAAGAGCCTGTCTGCAAGAGAGCTGTGTCCCAGTGAGCCAGACTGACCAAGTGGAAAAAAAAAATCAAAGGGCAGAAACTGAAGTAGACTCAGAGACAGAAATGGGAGAATTGCTAAATTGACAGGTAGATAAACATACTGTTAAAGTGGAGAAACGAAAAAGCCAAAAAGGAAAATAAATCTAATTTATTATTTTTATTATGTCACTGTCCTCCTTGTATTTTGTGATTAAGGACAGCAAAATCAGAAACTTGGCAAGACCGCTGCCTTTATGGCTAAATATGGGCCACCTGCAGACAAAAAATGGGCCAATCTGTATGGGCCACTCACCTAGCCCTAACGAAATAGTGAGGATGTACACCACTCAGTAGACCACTGAAGTGGTTTGTGAGTGCTGTTCAAGCTCCTTGTAAATTCCAGTATATTTCACAACTAGTGTAAATAGACTCACAAGAAAATAATAACTTTGTCTCTGATTTTTTTTTCACTTATGCAATTGCACATCACTTCACAAGAATTGAAGAAACAAACTCTGGGAGTTTTGAAGAAACAAATTAAAAAAAAAATTATAATTTAAAATAAATAATTTAAAAAAATTTAAAATGCTATATAATTATGGTTGCTTAAAGTATACAACAAAGCATGTAAACAAGTGACATTAACTTATGAAACTAAGATATTAAAAAACCAAGAAGGCACAAAAATAGGATTTTTTTCTGAGAGGTTCTTCCAGAAGTTCTTCTTTGAATGATCACTTGAACCCAGACATGGAGATGTGATTACTGATGCTTTTGTAGAACTTTTCATAGTAAATAAGCATGATATCTCAACATAATCTGTGTCTTCCATGCATTGTAAATGACATAATCACCGACACTGCCCCGTGTAGTGATCGGACTAAAAGCAGCCGCAGCGTCAAGATCAGGAACACATTTTTGGACAGGCGGCCAATGAAAATTTGCCACGCAAATTGCGCTCGGTGTGAACGCAGCTTTAGAGGAGATGGCCAGTGAGCTGGGTCTATTGGAGCAGGAGACGCACTTGATGCTGCAGCATCACTTTTGGGTTGCACTGCTGAGTTGGAGATGACTGGAGCGGCGCTTGATGCTGCTCCATTAGTGCTGGGTTGGGCTGTTGATGTGTAAGATTTGGAGAGGACAGAAAAACTTCAGCAAAGCATCTGAGGACAGATGAGGAGTATGTGACACCAGTCTAATTAACACTTCAAAAATAGAAATAGAGACAAAATTGAAAGAATAAAATAAAAAAAAAACCTAGAGATATGTGTGCAGTGTAGACTATTCTGTAATGATTTCTAGTATATTGTACATTATAGTCATTTATGTATAATTTTTATTTTATTGTCAATACAGTGGAATGCAAAGACTCAGTAAAAGACAGCATTTTGTTATGCATAATACTGACGAAAAGATACATGATAAATGCACTGTAGACAATATCAACTGTAACACAACAAACAGCGCTAGGCTTATGACTGTTGAAATAATGAATAGAATTTTAATTGACTGTTACGAGCTAGAAAAATGAGAGAAACTACAATATCAACATCATACCACCTGATCCAATACTTAGACATTTGTCTCGGGATTGTAAGGTAGGGGTTGTTACATATTTAATTTCCATAACAAAAGGACCTTCCATAACATGAACTGACACTAAAACTTACAGCGCCCTTGCGCTGGCTATTTATTGAAGTTATGCTGACGGCTAATGATGCTGACAATAGTTCTGCAACAGCAAAATAATATTATTAATGGATTGAAATCAACCTTGTTTCATGTGCCTCTTTCTTTCTTGTGTTTCTCCTCCTCCTCTTTTCTTTTTATTTCCTTCCCTGGGCATCAGAAAGTTTTGGATGTTGTGACATTTTAATTGAGTGAATCTCAACTAGATGGCAACAAAAACTGAGCAGGCTTTGTTATGTGCATAAATTAACATGGGCATAATAATGACTAATTAGTTTTAGGAATAGTTCATTGCTAGAGTCAATGAGTGGGGGTTGCCCCGTTTTCTCTTCCTCCCTTCCTTTCTGGCACCCCCTGGATCAAATACCCATGGCTGCGGTGTGCAGACACAGGCATAGGTCAGCGTGGACACGGTTAAATGCATTGCGGTCCGCCCACTGTATGTGATTCTTCTTCATCACTGCAACTGCCTTATTTTTCTTCACATTTTACAAGTTTCCACGGGCAATACTGCCATCTATTGGATTTGGGAGGGTATTCTGGAATAATTGAATAAAGCCTCGCCATGTATATTTGTTTTAATTCAGGAAAATATTTGTTATTCTGATTTTAGGACACGTACACTCCTGGATAACCTCGGCTTTTGGTTCCAAAAATGGAGTTATGTTTTAGGGTATGTCAAGTTGCCATAGCAACTCATGCTCTAAACATAACCTGGTCTGGAGCAGGTTTAGTTGAAGGTTAGTTTGTTTTCAGAGAGGTGACGCAGCGTGCCGTGTCCATTTGAAGATGATTTAGTGGATAAAGAAGCTCAGATAATACATTTTCCACCGTGAGACGGTGATAAGACCACGTATGGATGTTGGAAAAAATAAACTTTTTTACTTTGATCTAACTTAATTATTTGCTTCAGTTAAGATAAATAATTTTTTGAGTTAAGTCAACTTTAAAATAACACGTAGTTATCAGACATTTATTTTACATTCCTTCAAATTAATTCAATTAATTAGGTGTAACTTTGGAGCTGCTAATAGATCAGCAGCGCAAGGAATTGTGGGATTCCCTTTGCATGTCTGGACGGATTTGGGTACAAGTGTAAATTTGAGTTGTATTAACAACTATTGAGTTGCATAGACGTAAGAAATTAGGTTGAATATATTTAACTCAATTACTTGTTACCAATAGAAGTAATTCATTTAAGTTGGATAAGTTATATATAGTATATCATATATATATTCACAATGAAAATACGATCAGAAACTTGTGCGTTTACTCTGTCCGTTGTTTTTCTCCAAGCAGAAACTCTTTCTTTTGATGATGCAGCCGTATTACTTTTTTGATTGACGTATAATCTTCTTACGCCGTCATTAAAATTTCAGACTCCGTCTCACTAAAGTATAGCGCTCTATTTTTTCACCACGCATTTCCATGGTGACTCCGGATATCGGCGATCCATTGAGAATGTCTTTATCTACTTGACGTGCACACGCATTAACCCAGGGTTACCAAGTCGAGCGTAATTACGCTAACTCATATCCGGTCTTTTGGAACCGACATACCCAGAGTAAGCAAGTTCAGGCAGATTTCAGCCAGAGTTCAGGCTTAAAGTCAGGCTAGTTTAAACATGCTTCCTGGAATACCCCCCTGCTATAATAGTTTTTGATTACCGTAGACAAAAAACTACTAAAGCTATCGCTACTATTAAAAAAAATGCACTCAAGATCTGGGAGTGAAGTTAATACAGACTACACGATTCTTCTTATGTTACATTTATTGTGATCTTTGTCAAGGAAAAGGTACTTTGGCTCAAAAAAAAGGTTAACCAGGGAGTAAAATGTTGCACTTTAGAGACTATTGTTGCTTGTATTGGATTGTTAACGTTTTTAACCTACATTTTCTTAGGATTTCCAGCTCGGAGACTGATGTCAGAAGTGGAATCGGTGGTTTTGTAAATGGAGATTCGTGTGCGTGTCACTTTAAGAGTCGGTCTTCGGGTGGCTTCTTGATATTAATAGAGCTGCTGTGTCTTCCTCTTGTGACGTAATGCCCACAGCCTACAGAGACAGGCAAAGAAATCCTGTCACAGTAAAGCGATAACACTGGTCTGAAAAAAGAAAAAAAGATAACGCACTGCTGTGTTTTGGTTTCCTGCAAGCTGCAGACCTGGGCGGGTAATTGACAAACTCTAGCATCGGAATATTGTAATGGCTGAGCCAAACTCAGTCATGATGAATCAGTCTTTTTTTTTTAAAGTCTAGTTTTATGGACGAAGCCTTAACTATCTCTCCCTCTCAGACCAAAGAAAAAAAAAAGCCAAGACACAGACAGTCACACCGTCCGACATCATCAACAAACAAAAACACCAGAAAGAGACGAAGCAGCCTGCCAGCCACCATCTTAACAGGGCACTGAGAGACACACAACACACTGAGAAAAGACGCTAATGCTTATTTTGATCAACAGGTAAGCTGCACTGAAGGAAACTCTTGCAACACAAATGCACCCCGGGTGTCCAACCCTACTACATGATACGAGGGAGGGGGGGCTTAAAAAAACAACAATGTGACGGCGATGTGGGTTGTAGACGGCGAAACGCGTAACAGAAGTGGGGAGACGAAAGGGGCATGATTGGCAGACGAGAAAGAAATGTTGCTGTTAGCCGTTCGTAGTTTTACGACGGACAGCAGTCGGTTTGCGTCTTATGTAACTAACGGCCTGAGTAGCGTCGCTGAGGAACGAGGGATATGCTGAATGAGAGGGAGGAAAAGAGCTGCACCGCTTTCAGTTCACATGGCAATTTCCATTTAGGTTAGGATACACAAACGCTACACAAATACAAATTGTGGGGAGGAGGGGGGCTACCGGGAGCTGCTACTGCTGTGACTTAAGTTTGTAGCAGCAACAAAGGGACGCGGAGTGACTTAGTCGCCACAAGTAGGTCTGTGTTTTTTCTAAGTTTTGTTCTTATTTTTGTCTTCACTTTTTAGAATGTATGTGGCATCTTGATTAATTGTGTTCGGCGGGGTTTGTGTGACTACAAAGTAGTTATCGTGTAATTTCAGTCAGGTGCGCTACTTTTTCCTAACTCTCTCATTGATAAACTACCCCCCCCCTCCCCATCCAAACTGAAAATTCAAGTTCAGCTTTCCTACTTCTGATAACAAAGTGGTAGAAATAAAATTGTGCTTTAAAAAAAACAAAAACAAAACTCTACGGTTAAATTCAATATAGTTTAAATAAATGTAGTCTATGAAAAAAAATAGACCCTGTTTTTGGCACTTTCATTGTCGCGAGGAGGAGCGCATGGTGGATGCGAATTGTCGCAAAACCCATTTGTCATTAGCTTTGAAGAAAACTAGTATTTCTCCAACGATTTATTATTATTTTTTATTAATATATATTTTTTAAATTAACGAGTGATGCCGGGAAGCCTGAGTTGCATTTCCACTCAACTTTGAAGAAAGTTTCTTAGCTGCCCCCCCTACTTTCTTTTCTCTTTCTTGTAAGAAACTGTGATGTTCCTTTGAGATAAGGGAGCTGGGTAGGCATGACAACTCTGTGGGGACAGCAGAGTATGTGAAGCCAGTACAATGAAGCACACATTGCTAGGAAGCTTTTTACTCACTCCTGCACCACAGTTTACAAAATCTGAGCCCCCAAAAAGCCCTTCACCTAATTTATTATTATGCATTTAACTGCATATTTTATCTCCAATAATCCAATTATTTGCCTATAGGAAAGTCCCATTTGAACCCATTTTAAATCCATTTCAGGGTAATTTCTAAAAACCAAATAAACATTGACGGCTAAAATAAGTTTTATTCAATCCGAAAAAGTTAGTTAATACTGCTGGAGGATACAGGCAGTGTATTAAAACTGTACAGTTTTTGATTTATCAAAAAAATATAAATGAATAAAGACAACTTTTACTCTATTCAAATTTTTTTTTTAAACCTAGCAAAAATAAATAAATCCAAGCTTTTCCTCAAACTTTTGATCATGTTTGTGTTTTATTTTTTTTAAACTGATAGTGTATATATTAGAGATGCAACGATTCACTTTCCGCAAGGTATGGTTAAAGCCCCAAATTTGGGTCATGGTTTGGTTTCAGTTCGATAGATGACTCATGTATTACAAAAAAGCAACATCAAAAGAAAAACTCTGGAGAAATCTTTTCTTTTTTTAGAGCTCTAATAAGCAAATGGATTTGTTTTCTATCATTTCTTGTGATAGGTGAAAGCAGTTCTACACGTTTTGAGGCTATAAAATTCTTCACTTTATAAACGTTTCTCAGAGAAACGTGAACATTTTCACCCTTTTCTATAAATATTTCAAACTGAACGCACGGAAGAGATTGAGTGACAAAGTTGATAGCCAATCAGGACTCGGAACACAATGGGCTGTAAGAAAAATACATTAAAAAAGCAATGCAAATTTGCTCTGAATAAATCTGCAAAACCACTAGAGACCTCGAGAGGTGAACTAACGAGAAGTACATTGATGCTTTTACTGTCAACATGCTGTTATGCAGCAGAGATGCGACAATTCACTTTTCCAAGGGTCCGGTTCAACGGTGTAACATACGGTTCGGTTTTAAACCAACCATCCTTAGTTAAACTTAGCTCAGCTACTTTGATCATCGTCACAGCACCTCAAAGCAGTGAGGAAATAATGCTCATGTGCTTTTAATCTATGAGTAGTTCTCATAAAAACTAATGAAGTCAGTAATATTTTCAGGCTTTGTAGGTCTGTCCAGTCTGCGTTTTGGCTTTTGATGTGACATGCCACTCCTGTGTTACGTGGTCAACTCCCTGAAATAAAATAAATGGATACAAATCCTTTTTATGTATTGGTGTTGTATAGCGACATTTAAATGGGACTGTTTTCTAGACATTGGATATTATTGTATCTCACTGCCTCGTTTGGAGCTGCTTTAAAACATGTGAAGAGTTGACAACTTCCTAAAGAGAGTTGCTTCCTTGTAAAGCTCATTTTCATGAATGTGTGCGTGTGCGCATGGTCCGCATGGACAGACGCAGCTCGGTCATATGGCTGCAATATGTGAAGTCTCTGTGGCTGTGGGGAGAAAGTTTAGGGAGAGAAACAGTGGAAACACATGGAGTAAGGAGAGTCAGAAACGTCCTGTTCAACTAGCTGGAATGTATCTCTCGTATTTTATTGATGGTTTGATATCCTGGAAGACATGAGGAACAACTGTTCTGATTTTTGTGGGCTGCCATGAATTTGTCTCTGGTCATTTTAAAGCGGGAGCTGCATTGTAGAGGCAAAAAAAAAAAAAAGGAAAAAGAATAAAAAAGGCATGTGGAGTGTTAAAAAGTTCCAGCAACCTCAAGAAAATTGTGTGAATATCTCTGGCAGATTTCTTTTTATTCATCTTTAAGATGCTAAAAGAGGAGCTAAATTTAAAAGAAGCATCATAAAGGTGGAATAAAACATAAATTGCCGACAAAATTAACAAGTGAATCCAAGTTAGGGGAAAAAGTTGATAATTCGGTTGCTGCTGAACCACATTAGATTTAAAAAAAAAAAGTTTTGTTGAAACGCTTGCTTTGGTCCAAAAGCAGCACATAAATATCCAGAAAGAGATAACTGAAAGAGATAATAATTCCAGAAAGGTAAAATAAACATGAAATTCAAATTTTGATGTACATAACACATTTCCCGATTGTCGAAAGAGCTCTCAGCTGATAATCACTGAACATCTCCATCCACCACTGCTGCCTCCTATGTGAACAAACACACATCATGTGCAATTCCAAGAAGAATTATTATGAAAGAGTTAGTGTTTTTGAAACCCACAACTCCTATTCATTTCTAATCTCTAATCCCATTTGCCTTTGATTGCGACTGTCCCAACTATCGTTGTTTCCAATAAGCAGCAAAAGATAGCATCTATTAGAGCAATAAGCTGCTATTCATCTCGGCCCTGCCTGCAGTTCAGATAAAGAAAAACACCCATTTGTCATGGATAGTTTATTTAAAGAAAAAAACCTTCTTCCAGGCTTCTTGGCTTTCAATTGTGTTGCTAGCATTTTTTGTTCTTTTTTTTTTTTTTAAACCCAGTCTCCTGTTTTGCTCATATTTCAAGGTCACAATTGTTTTTGACTTATTTTACTGTCCGAGCATATTGTTTTGGGCCTTTCATGACTTTTTATCAGCTGCCTGCAGGGATCTGAGTCCATGCTCGTGTTACATTTACTGGAACTAGAAATGAGCGTCTGCTAAATGCCCAAAATGTCATCCGCACTATATAGAGTCTTGTTTAGGCTTGAGTGGGTCTCCAACATCTTTGTTCTATTTTAGATTAGAAGATCTACATTTTTGATGGCCCTCACTAGATAATCAGCACGTGGTCTTGGTTAACGGCAAGAGCCCTTTTTTTTGGTCCCCTTTACACAGATATCCTGGATATGAGACAGTTTGTCTTGTTGTAAAAACGGATGGATGGTGTTTTAGTGAACCTTGTTTTTACACCCTCCAAAAACAACAACAGGTTTTTGCTTTGTTATTAGAAGTAATAAGAAAATCAATTCCTGCTTTTTCTGTTTCGACTATCTGGGCTGCTAGTAAATGAAACCTGCTGGCTTGTTGTTGTTGTTGTGTGATGCACTTTGAGTTGTGAGTGCTGACTGCTTTGATTCAGCAGTGCGTGAGTCACCACAACGCTTCCTGCACACTGGCATGTTCAGTTATCAATCACTAAGTTGAAGATTCTTCAACTTCTGGCAAAAATTAAAGGATTTTACTTGACCTTTGTCTAAGTAAAGAAATAAATCAAAGTATATTTTAAAAATTAATTTCCTTTTCTTTTTGTATTGCAGCTTGATGATGTGTTTGCTGTGCATTTATATTTTCCATCTGATAAGGTTCCAAACTTTCTGCTATTTGCAAAATATCTTTTTATTAATTTTTTTAATTAAAATGCTTAAGGAAAACAAAAACTTCTGAAATGTTGCAGCATGTCAATGAAAGAAAAATAAGTGTGATAATTCAGGTAATGGTTCAGCTAGTACGAAAATGTTTAATCTAGCCTGTGAAAAATGTGCTGTTAGTGGTTTCACATAAGGTTCATGTTAACGAGATTTGAGGACTTTTCTGATGTAAAGTCTGTTGTACGCATCGGTCAGATGCTTTATGAAAATGACACAAATTCACAGTAACATTCCAGACGAGAGTCACACAACCATCAGAACTGGTGTTGCTGAGTGTGTTTTGAATCCTATGAGCACCGCTCCATCTGTGCTCATGTGCAGGCTTTCACACAACACCCGGCGGGCAGACACTGAAAATGAACTATGGGAAAATGTGGCAGTGGCATAAGTGGCATGAATTTCAATGTGATTTACTTTGTAAGCCTTTTATGTGTTGAGGCTAAAAAGGCTGCATAGCTTGTACAATTTGCGAGTACAATTTCCTCAGGTACGGGCTGCTAAATCCAGCCAAAACGTTACTTTATTTTGAGTTTTTTTTGTAGTATTTTTTTGTGGAATCTGCTTGGGTAGTGTTTTTTTTCTTGAGCCTACTAGTAGATAATTTGGATAAGGTTTCCACTGCAGGTGGTGCTGCTGTGAAACAGCCCATCCGTTAAATTGTGATTCATCTTTTGGTATGTCATACAATCTAACATGGCTCTTTTTAATGTTAAAGTAGCAAAGGTGTGTGTCAAGACTTTTAGCTGATCATTTTTAATGTGGTTGCTGTCTTGTTAAAAAAAAAAATCTCATATTTTTCATCAAAATCCCATCAGTTTCTGTGTTTCTTGTGGTTTCGCCTAATGTGTCACACCCAATGTTGAGTTCTGGTTAACATTTCTCTCTCCCAGGTCAGGCCTTGTTGGTAGATGGTGATCTTTTCTTTTTCTGACAGTCTAAACACACTTATCTTTTCCCTTCAAGGTCACATCTAAATTTTCTGTTCAGCTATGATTGAATTGACTTGCTGATTTGTTTATATCGGTCTAATCACATCCAATCAATTGCTTCATGTTGACTGCATCGGAGTGTCTCTTCTTTTTATGGTTGTACAGAATTTAGAGATTGGTGGCGATGTTTGCTTTTTATTAACCCTTTCTGAAACACCGTAGCTGTCGCTATATTTATGTCGACTTCACTACTGTAAAGTGTAGCATATCAGTGCAAGGCTGCTTTTCTCCGGATCCGTTGGAATTATGCTAATTGTGTGAACGGTTGAAGTGTTTTGCTAGTCAACTCTTCAAACCTAACTGTTGCCAGACATTATTGGGGTCAATAATTGATATTAATAATTAATACACTTTTTTTTGCATGCATGTGTCTCTTTGGGGAAATTTCTTGCTTTGTTTTAAATGGTCGTTACTATACCTGCCGAGGGAAAAGACTCATTTTTGCCGCTTTTTTAAGCACCCGCCTGCTCACACATGCACACACATGAAAACACACTTGCAGCAGCCCATTAGTATTGTAGTCTGGGATCAGGCTAAAACATCTGGTGGCTGGGTAACTTTTGAAAGTGGTCTTTGTCCTCAGTCTGTGCCTGCATGTAATTGTCTGGCCGTGTGTGGTTTTCTCTTTGATTGTGTCATAAGAGACAGACTTTTTATGGTGTCCCGTCAAATTAAAACAATGATTTTTAATTGCTGACATGCTTTTCTCTTTTTTTTTTTTATTAAAGCAAGTAGCCTCTCTAACCTTTTATGTTTAATGAAGTTTGTTCTCTTTTGTCTTCCTCTGCCTGTTAACAAATACAGTTTAGAAATGGCACCGTCCCTTATAAATAGCTGTGTATCTACTGTGTAGTTGTTTTGATGTAACTCAAGGTGACTGTTCCAATGGAGAGAAAGAAAAGAGGACGTCACAGAGATACAACATTTCTTCAAGTTTCCTCTGGTGTAGCTTGACGTTTCTATCTGAAAGGAGCAGCTGAGACAGTTTGGCTAACTTTTTACCTGTTCTCTGCAGCTTTTTTTTTTTTCCTCTTCTGTAAAATAATGCTGCAGGAGCCGCTTTGGGCTTTTGAGGCTACAGCTCTGAAGAGAGCTAGCTGATGCCCACAGGGCTTCACTTCAAGCCATACAACTTTGAAAAGTGTTAGATTGACTTTCTCTTACAGGAGGAAAAGAAAGCTTGAGACATTTAGCCACAGTGATTGTAATACCTCAGTGGATCCTTTTATTGTTTTTTTGAAGTTATTAGTCTGGTATTAGTAAAGAAAGAGACATTCATTTTTTTACTGCTGGAACTAGCTTGTATAACATTGAGTCAGGAGGAGCAGTTAATTTACCACTTTGTTAAAACCTCATTATTTCAGTGCTATAACCTTTTTGATTGCAAATACTTCTAAGTAATTTTTTAGGGTTTAAAGTTTGGGAAACTGCTAGTAGTAGTAGTATATATTTCCAAGCAGTTTTTTTCTAATTACATTTGAAGCAGAAAAGCATGATAGAAAGGGCAAAGAAATTCAATGTTTCGTAGAGGTACAATGCTCCTTTTAAAGTCCTCGTACACCTGGTTAATGAGTAATTTAGTGAATCAGACAACTTAATAGTGGCTGAAAATACTCTAATGCTGCATGTGGGCCACTCATCTGAGTAATACCATAACTTTTTCTGGTAAACACTTGTAGACCTTAGAAAAGATCACTATGTTTGCTCAAGTGTGAACATTATTCCAGTGTTCCCTCATTTATTGCGGGAGTTAGGTTCTAAAAATAAGTCGCGATAAGTGAAATCTGTAAAGTAGAATTACAAATGTTTTGAGGCTGTAAAACCTCTTGCTAAGAAACTCGATACACTTTTTTCAGACTGACACACATATTTTCACACTTTTCTTTTTTGTTTAAACTCTCAAAGCTCAGACCTTCGTAGAAAAATAAGTCTAGTATTTTAGAATGAAAACAAAGATCTGCTGGTGATCAAAGGTTTAACGTATGTAGATTTGACAAGCTGATCACATTTCGTCCTGGAGACGTGGCACAAAGGAGATTGATTTACAGTGGTCTACAGTCAATCAGAGAACTAAACCCCCAAAAAAGATGCAAACGACACACTGCAAATAGGAACGGACTGCTGCATCCCTTACTTTTTCTTTTACGATCTTAAATATTTTTTTTTCGTTTAAGGTCTAGAACTGTTCTTAAATTTGAGCAGAAATATTACAACATTGCACATCAGCTTCACTTGTGAGTTCAATATTGGCACTACTGTGTTCTGAGCTTAAATACAGGTTTCTTTTCAAACAAATCAGTTGCCATAGTAATACATGGATTACATATAATGGCTACTTTATGATCTTCAATTTCTAAATCTTTCCCTCATTCATTCATTTTGCTGTAAACAACAGTTTTCACAGTGAAGAATTTAGTACTTTTAACAGCTTAATAAACTCAGGGTTTTTGCTTGAGTTAATACGTCTGTAGATACTTTGCTATCAAAGTTAGGACAAATGTGGTATATATAGCTTCATTTTTTGATAAGTTGGTGTTGTGCCTTAACTAACCCCTTTAAGACCTGAGATGTTGCAGGCGACAGCTAAATGACACGCTCTTTGGTGTATTGTAACTCTTTGACCGTTTACGCGATTAAGGAGAATCAGCTGATTCTGACTCAGAGAAGAGCGGCTTTTCAAATCGGCTATGCAACAGAATGCAATACATTACTAACATAAAGTGTCAGTTGTTTTATTTTAATTGTGTAGTGCATATCAGTACAAAGCTGCTTTTCTTTACTTCAAAATCTACTGGAATTACTTAAACTGTAAGTCACAGTTGGCGAAAGTATGTCGATACTGGTGCTAAATGAACATTTCCAATAGGCCTGTGCAAAGTTATTATTATTGCGGTATCAAGCGGTGCAAAATGCATATCGCATAAGATGGAGAAAATTGCGATAAATAGTTACCTTAAATGTGCTAAAACAATCTTATGGCAGCTTGAAGTATTTAACAAATTAAATAAATCCCTTTAATCAATCGGATGGTCTCCTTTAATGTTAGATGTTTGCCTCCTATGTCGACGAGGGTTATTTGGAGTATCATTTGAATAAGTTGACTCTTATTTTAAATTAAACTGTTGCAATGAAATGGATACTATGTATTTAGTTGTTTTGCCATTTGTTCATGTATCGCAAGTTAGATTGTCATCATAATATTGATCCCTAATATCGCAAATCACACGTTTTCCTCATATTATGCAGCCCTAATTTCCAACATATTAGATCTGAATTATTAAAGGTCTTTGTGAGATTGTGCATACTCCTCAGATACTATTTTGTTTGTGATCCCAGGTGAGTTAATGAAGTCAAAACTCACGCTTAATGTAAGACGTCAGGTTTGAAAAAAAGAAAAAAGAAAATCAAACTTCCTCATTAAATTCTTCAACTTATCTGTTACAGTAAACTTTTGAAAACACGTTTTTCGACACAATTACAAAGTGGAATGTAAATATGTAACATTAGTTAATGTATGTCAAGATTTACTCTAGCTTAACTGATGCAAATTTTTGGGTTTAAATCCATGAAGTCATAACAATAACTTGCTTCTGTGCTCATTAAGCGGAAGCAATCTTCAGAGATTTGCCAGATTTATTCCCATCAGCATTATTCTTTTTTGAGTAAAAAAAAAACATTTTGGAGTCAGCATGTTTTTTTGAGTGTCTCAAAAAGAGGAAGTTTTCTCACATCAGCAGTCACAGACAGTCTGCTTCTCTTTCTTCAAGAATCTCATTTATAATACTTGTCGTGGCCCAGTGTTTGTGCGGATATATTGTTTTAGTTTAAAATCTATCTCTTAAACAAAAAAACCCCAAAAAACTAAAAAGTCTTTAGTGGTGCAGAGTGTTTTTGCAAATCTTCTCTGCAGTTAAAAGTGGACGTGCAGAGATGGATGACGGAGGGAGGTGGCTCTTTTTTTTTTCAAATGGAAATGAAGGGGGCACACATCTGGGGGTCTTTCAGACCTTTGTGCAGGAGCACCAAAAGGGTGGGTGCCAGAAGCCCATGGTCAGAAGTGTGTGTGTTGTTGTGGTAAAAGAGGGGGTGGAGGAAGGAAGGACAGATGGATGGTAAAAGGAAATGTAGTGTTTGGTTTATTAGAAGGTAAGAAAAAGGGGATGAGTAAATCGCCCTATGGAGGTATTTCTTGCTAGCTCAGGACAACAGGGGGACAGAGAGGAAACAAGTATACAAAGTTTAACTAAAACAGGCTGCTATCAACTCAAAAGATCCCTAAAAAATGACAAAAAACTGAGCGGAAACAGGTAATAGTCGTACAAAGAAGAAAAGATGGACATCAGAAAGACAGACGTGTTTGAATCAAGTAAAGAGGGGGAATGGTGGGGCGAGAAAGGGGGCAAAAGATTGCTCGCTGTGGTAGAAAACTTTACGGCTGACAGTTAAATTTTCCTCAGGGTCTATGTGTGAGAGCGCGCGTCCGGGTGTGTGGAATAGCTCGGTGGGGGGCATGGCGTTTGTTCTGCAACATGGCTTTTGGGCTTTTTACTTTTTCACACACAAGTTGTCCCTATTCCTTTATTTTTTTCAGGGGCCAATTTCACCCAAGCTGTAGAAGTAGTTGATTCTTTCTCCTTTTCTTGCAAATTCCCTCTTTAAAGTGGTCAGAATGGACTCCTCTGCCGTATGAGAATGTCAGCACTTTTCCTGTTAGGGTGTAGTTTAACAAAACCAGGGCAAAGCTTGCGTGATTAAAGGTGTAATCTTTTTAAATAACCACTCCCTTTACTGTCTTGTATTCTTCCACTCACAGTGACATTCATCATTGAGTATCACAGATGACGGAACTCACTTACAGATACTAAAGGTACATTCTATTTACCACGTGTAACTAAAAAGCTCGGGGAACTCTTCTTATAGTTATCGGTTATTATTTGAGAAGTTATGCTTTTGTTTTGAAATAAATATAAGCGATTCAGGATGAGTTTGCCACTGTTTTACCCTGAGGAGCACTTTGGATTTATCTTTGAAGGTTCTAAGAGCAGCTTTTTGTCAAAAAGGGTAAGATCAAACAAAGGCTTTTTTGGTTTATTTTGCTGATGACATCTCCACTTATGCTTTAGATCATTCCTTCTGATTCGATTTATGAATCTAGATCGAATGACTAATTGAAGCACGATTCTAAAAATGTCTGAATGGCTGCTATATGTACCGGGATTGTCTTTTTATTGGATGACAGCCTTTTTTTTATCTTCATACTATTCTTAAATTTAAAATCATCATGTTTTATATTCTATTTTTTATTATTAGGGTTTTTTAAATAAAATTTTCAGTAAACTGAATTTTAGTCTCTTTTTAAAATATATGTAAATGCACAAAAACAAGCCATAGCTTTACTTTGAAAATAAGAACCGTCATTGACACCTTGCTATGTGCTTATACTACAATTTACTTGATTGATAAAGATCATGAATCACCGACGTTGCAAATGTTCATACTTGAATTTTTGAAAATACTTCAGTCTTCAAAAGCTTGTTATAGCCCAACGCTTAAGGGCAGAAAGGTTGAAGAATTTGTAAAGTCTCTCCTGAGTAATGCTTCTTAAGAAGAGGCAGCGTTACATTTCAAATTGAATGTAAAGGCAGAGTTAAGAAAAGGGGAGTGATGGCACAAACTGGGATCAGCAGCTCAAAGAGTGGAACAAATGTTTGGGGGTTTGTTTAGCTCTGTGCTTTACATTAGCCCTTTAAAACCCATGGAATATGGAGACAAAGCTCTTAAGTCGAGTCAATTTGAGAGTGAGGAAGTTTGGTCACAACAGCTGCAGCTCACACCTCTATTCTCTGCTCACTTGCTTTATGGCTTCACACTTTTGAGGCTGTGAACAACAGTTATCGGGTCCAGACCATAAATGACAGCACGTGCAATTTATGACTTTGATTCAATAAATAAACAAAAAAAAAAAAAACAAGTTAAATTAGCAGCTGTTCACAGGCTGTTTAAAGGGAAAGGAAATCTTTTATCTTCTTGAAATCTTTCTCAAATTAAGATTCAAACAGAAATTTAGAAAAGTGCACACGTCTTACTAGTGAATTAAAAAAGTTAAAATAAATATTCATACACTAAATCATTTAGTGAGTCATAGTGGTCCAGGTTAAAGCCCGTTTTTATTGTTTGTTTTTTTACACCTCCGTGTCCTGATGCTAGCAAGCGGAGCATCTGAAATCTCAGTGCAGATTTCTGCCCTCGGACAGCGTACAGATGGAAGGGCTCTAAAAAGAAGTAAAATGTCAACATTGTAAGTTTAAAATGTTCCTTTTGTGTGTGTGTGTGTGTGTGTGTGTGTGTGTGTCTGCATGCAACCATCTGAAGCTCTTCCAGACGTTTTTCCCATTGGGCCTGGTGCTTACAGGAAATGTCTGATATTCCAGGAGTGGAAATAGTGTGTGTACGCACATGGGAAAGAGTGGTGTTGAGTGGCAAGTGTGAAGCAAAGAGAATATGGGCCTGTACGCGTGTGTGTGTGTGTGTATGTGTGGGTGTGTACGTGTGTGTGCTTCACTGACGTAATGTTTGAGCTTACCCAGACAGAGACAAACCAAACTGTGACACACACACACGTACAGGGTGTGTGTATGCGTGGGTTTGAAAATCATCAGATAGGTCTGGCTAACCGCTCAGATGTGTGTGTTTGTGTGCAAGTAGTTTCTTACAGAAGTGCCGTTTGTTTTCCATATTTTGGGGGAAAGGACAGCTAGGCAAGAGTCAACAATCAACTTGTTGATTTATGCAGCTACTGGTTCCTTCCATTACGCCTACAACCACCGCTGAAGCAGAGTTTGTTCTCCATTATTTTTGATGTATGAGATTTTTAGTTGCAGAGAACAAGGTCAGAATCAACAGTCCTGTGTTGATTTATGCAGCTCCTGCTTCCTTGGTCATATCGTACATCAGTGTAGGACATTAACACCGTTCACAAGTAAATGCGGGTCTCCTTAAGCTGTGGTAGGTGAGTTTCTCTCCTCTAACAATCACAGCAGCATTGGGAAGCTATGGGATGCAACCGGTTTGTTTGGACAACTTTCTATTTT
Organism: Oryzias sinensis; assembly: GCA_037389245.1. Taxonomy (NCBI): domain Eukaryota; kingdom Metazoa; phylum Chordata; class Actinopteri; order Beloniformes; family Adrianichthyidae; genus Oryzias; species Oryzias sinensis. The sequence goes on along the minus strand of CM074488.1, from coordinate 37,789,471 downwards.
ATTATTCTGAACAACGTTAAATATTTGGTAAAGAAACACAAGTGCAACATGCTTAGAAATTCCATGTAGCGGTACTTTTACACGTCAACACCGGAGATGTCACCAGCGAGACCTAAATAACAGACGCAACTGTAAGTAACGTAACTCTTTGATCAATGTAAATCACCTGATTCTGATGCACATTACTAATGGATAGTGCTGCATATTGGGTCAAAGCAGCTTTTCTCCACAACAGAATCTGCTTTTTCCCGTTGATCGTGTAAACTGTCAGAGTATTTTGTTGATTCACCAATGTGAAGTGCTTTTTTTCTTTACAATTTGCATTAATTCCGTAAGCGGTTGAAGAGTTACGGTAGTCGAAAGAGTGCCAACAATGGTAAAGGGTCAACCTTTGGACAAATGGTAACAATCACAAAAGCTGCCAAATTTGTTTTAAGAACTTTGTTTGGGTAAAAAAAAAGTATCAAGTCTGATATTAAAGAGCAAACTTTCTCCAAAGAATCAGTGATAAAACGATAAAACTTGTTTTTTACAGGTCTAAAAACCTACTGTCAGTATCAAGATATGATCAGCATTACTGCTATGATTCTTCTTTAATGCATGATGAGGCACCAAAAGAAACACACTTTTATAGGAAAGTTGCAGTATTCGTCAGTAACTTCAGGTTTCCCTGTATTAAATCACAACATGAAAGCTCTAGGCGTCACTTATAGTTGTAAAAAGACAGGCCACACCCACAGCTGTCGCCTAAGGACCTGAACGGTCTGGTTGTTACAGGTTACTTACACACTAGTGGGTCAAAAGATCCTATAAAGAAAGGTATGTGCTAGTTTTTCTGCCATGTTTCATATTCTAATTTGTTCAGACAGAACAACTTGCCAGAAAACCCAGTTTTACATCATCTTTAGTGAAATAACTACTTTGATTTAGGTAAATATGTCAGCTTAATTTTCACACCCCCTCCAAATGTTGATTTAAAAAAAAAAACAAGTTCTTAAAGAATTTAAGCTTCAAAATGTGATTTTAAGAGTTAACATGTTAAATACTCATATCTCCTAAATTTATAAATCTAAAAAATAGATACGAATATGATAAAATTGGTAGATTTTAGCTCATCTTTTAAAGAACACATCTTATAAAACAAATTGTGTTTTTGGAGTTTATAACTCCAACATCTTTTTCTGATAATGGGGGAGACAAATAAAGAAAATTAAGCTCAAAATAGCATTTCTAAGTATTTCTTTATTAAAATTGTTGTGATTTAGGAGCAGACAAAAAAAATCCAGTTTGAAAAAGAGCATATTTGTGATAAATATGCAGGACAGGCCATGAGCTCCCTGCTCCGAGCTCTCGGTAATGTTGCTCTGCTCCAACGGTCCCGGCTACAACTCAAAGGCAAATTTCCAATGAATTACTGCTGCTCTGCAGAAATCATGTCCTACAAAACCACTCGGGTTTTATTTTGGCTAAGAATGCATAATCATAATTGAGACCACTAGGAATGCTTTTAAAATAGATTTCAAAAGATGAGTGGGATTTTACCACTTCATTATTTTTTCTGGAATTAGTCTGCTTTTAGCAAAGAGAATTTCTGTAAATAGGATGAAATGTTCTGAACGATTTGGATGACTGATGATGATTGATTTGGTGCTCCTCCCCCTTTTGGTTTAATCAGTTTGTTGAACATGTGAGCCATTAGAATTTCCTAGAAAAAGGAAACTTGATAAAATGTCATTCTTGTACCATTTAATTAGGAGTTTTGAACTCATTTCCTTTAAAAATAAAAAAAGCACCATGCAGTGGAAGATAGGGTCAGTTCATCTCATTCAAAATATAGTTTCCTAAAATGCTCTTTAACTTCTGCCCAGTCCGGACAAAAGAAATAAAAATAAATAAATAAATACATTTTATACTTATGATCTAGAGTTGCATACTGTTTGACATTGTAAAAATAAGTTTTAGCAAAGTATTATTTAAGTTTTTTAATAATTCATTATTGATGGAAGAAAAGACTCACGATGACTCATAAATTCTTTTAAATCATGTGTTCCCTTAAATATGCTGTGATGAGTTTATTTAGGAGTCAAAAAATTGAGTCAAAGAAAATTCTGAATGTTTCCTTCTTTTATTTTCTATAGGAGATCTGTAGAACTTCAACTCTCCTTTTTTCCTTTTGTTTTTTACAGCATTCCTTTGCTTATTGCAGGGGTTACGTTCTAAAAATAGATGCGCAATAGACTACATGGTGAAGTAGCTATCCTCACTTTTTCAATATAGAGTTTTTATGGCTTCAAACCTTCCCTACACACTTTAAACACTTTTCTTTCCTCTTTAAGAACTCTTAAATACAAACCTTATAAAACAATGAGTCCAGTATTAGAGAATGATAGCAAAATTCTGCTTGCAATGAAGGATTTATGAGAATTTGACAAGCTGAACGCATGCTGTACAGAAGACAGATGAATTGATTATGGTCAAAAGCCAATGATGATGTCAAAAACAGAACGTGCAAATTTGCACTAATCTGTGAAACAGCTAGGTGGCAAAAGGTGAAAGCGTTCCAGCGAGGGACCACTGTGATGGCGAAGGGTTTTCAATCATGCCCGTATGAACATTCAACACATTTTTTATTAAAAGCTACTTACGTCAGCGTTTTGAAGTTTATGTTTGGACAAAATATGACAGACACTTAGCTAAACTTAGGTTAGGGCTGGGATTTCTGAGTTCTGTGCAGCTGGAGATATTCAGTGATAGAATCTTATCTTCTTCTTCTTTGTTGATTTGCCATTTTTTGTAGACTTTGTTTCCTTCTTTTGCCACAGCCGGCCTCTCTGTCTTGCCTCTTTTGAAAGAGGCTTTGTTTCTTTCTCTTGTACGGCAGTGGGGAAGCTGTGGTGCAGAGGTGGACCTCTCACCGGGAGATGGGAGGTTTGATTCCCACCTTGTGTCCAATTGTGCTGGGGCAAGACACTATGCCCCACATTGCTCCAGGTGGTTATAGGTTGACGCCATCGGAGTATGAATGTTTGTGCTTGGGTGAATGGGACCGTGACTGTAAAGCGGTCTGGGCCTTAAAGCAAGGGGGTAAAGTGCTGAATAAGTCTACCCCATCTACCTTTTTATCATTTACTACTGAAACAGTAAAAACCACCAACTGTCTTGTTTCATTTAGAAGTTTTTGAGGAATTATCTTAAAACTGAATCCTTTATTGTGCCTGAATCTGCCTGAATTAAAAAGATTTTATTGAAGAAAATCAACTGAATTGAGCTTTAAACAGTTTATGTTTATTTTTTCAAAAGTTTCTGTAGATCCTTGATGAAAATGAGATTGTGGCATGGGAGTGGCTGTTGTTTTTTGGAAATTTCCTACTGAGCTTCTTACCTTTTAACTTTGACCCAAGTTGTGGTTGGGTTGAGTTGACAATAAATCTAATGTAGCTGCTGTTTTCCGATGAGACTAAACTGTTTTAAAAATGGTACTTGCATTCTAAAAAATGTGAAATATCTATTTTGTTCTTAGAATTATGGCTTAATGTTTACAAAGTTGTTTTGGAAATGTTAACTGAAGGTTACGGTAATGGACCATTGGTTTTACAACTTTCAAAAACAACCTACCAACAAAAAAGAAACTTTTTAAAAATACTAAAAAATACAGTTGGATCAACTAAACTTTCTGATAGAATTGTTATGTAGTGTGTAAAACAATGTAGTCTTTGTGCTCTAATTGTTGGAACGTGGCGCTTTAGTCTGTCTCCAATACATTAAAAAGGCAGTAAGACACTTCAAAAAAGAACCTTCAAAAACAGTAATTTTCCTCAGGAAGAACAAAAATTACCATGGAAAGAAAGAAAAAAAAAACAATTAGTCAGTCCAACATGGCATTTGAAAATCATAAAAACACAAAAGATGCATCAAATGACCTGCTCTCCAGATGAAACTTTGAAAATGTAAAGCGGCGTGCGCTCACTTGTGTTTAGAGATGGTCTCTGAGTGTGTGTCTGCCGAACAGCGAGCCAAGAGAAAGAGCAACTGAGTGGGTGCTGTGTGTGTGAGCATGTGCGTCAGGCCGTCATGAATGGTGTGTTTGAGATGGAGCGCAGTGCAGAGTTCCTCAAGCTGGACCAAATTGGAAACAGAAAAACAAACATTCCCTAGGAACCCCCCGCTCCCCACCTCCCTCAGTCATCTTCTTCTGCTGGTTAGTGGCGCGGTCCAACCTGTCTGGGACAATGTAACGGCCTATAGTCAGAGCAGACCACACACGCTCAGGGGTGGTGTGTGTGTGTGTGTGTGTGTGTGTGTGTGTGTGTGTGTGTGTGGGGGGGGGGGGCTGAGGGGAGAGTTTCAGCTACAATGACAGTTAAAAAAGCAAACAGAAGAAGCATTTGAAAATGACAGAACGCTCAGCAAAGGATTGATGATGGGGAGGAGGGAAAATCAAGACGGTTCAATGTTGATGGGCTTTAAATGTGAAAACGGGGACTGTATTAAGGAGAAAGTAAAAAAATAACTCCATTTTGGGTTTTATTTCTTAAGGAAATGGAATAAAAACAAGCTGGTAAGGATGGAGATTGAGTAAATAAGTCAATTGGGCAGAGTTCAATTGGGAAAATGTCATAGACTTTCTAAAACTCTTCTGTCTTTGTTCTTTTTCTGTTTTGTTAATGAGAGAAAAAATGTTGTTTTTCAGTTTTCCCTCTGCTTTCCATCACTGTTGAAAAAATAAATAAAACGTCCTTCAGCTTTTAATTGCTAATACCAAGATGTGGCCAGTCCCAAAACAACGGGGAAGTGAGTCTGTGTGCTTGCAGGTTAGCTTCACGTCTGGCGGATTACAGCATGGGGTGCACTTTTTGAGCCGCGTTTTTGCTCCTTACCGGTTGACATTTGCCATTCTCAGAACGAGGGGTTTCAAAATGACTCATCTTCAGTTATGACTCATACTGTCCTAAACATTTCATGCCAGCAAACTTTTGAAAGCTTTTTCACTTTCTTCTCTTTTGGTGTGTTCATTTGGTTAGCGTGGAGCTGCGTTTGAACGTCCAGATTACAGGTGAACCACTCATTAGGAATAAGAACGTCTAACTCTGGACTTTTATCGTCGCTTAATACATGTATGTAAACGTCAAACAGTGGTCTATCCTCCGAGAACATTTGATTCACTGACACACACACACACACACACACACCTACATGCACACACATTGGTCAGCCTGTGGAAACTGGCTGAAGATAAATACAGACTCAGATTTAGATTTGCGGTAAAAGGCAGAGCGAGGCCGTACAGATGGAAAGAAGAACGATTGGCACACAGAGAGAGGGTGGTACAGACTCAGAGGGTGGAGTGATATTTGCGGTTGGGGCAACAAAAGGGGGAACTGAGAATTGAAGACCTAATGCTAAAGTTACAAAATAAAGGAAATATTGTTGCCAACGGTCGCTGCTGCTGGAAGCTTGAAATGGAAATCCTTAAATATTACTTACTGATTGCTGCATTGTTGTGATTTGTTGAGCATTCAAACATTTCGGCAGCTAGACTCTCCTGAAGTTGAATAAATAAGCGTATTTTATGCTATTTTTTCTTCACTATCAGCGGAGAAAAGTGTATTAATCTGGACTGTTACCAACTGTTCCTGGCTCAGTCCCTTGACTCAGATGAAGTGAATTGTTGGAATTCATCAAACAAGGAATACAGTTTACATTTTTCAACCCCCTTATTTTTATTCTTTCTTTTCTGTTCCTTGCTATAGCTTAAGAAAATTCTAGTGTATTATGTGTTTGTGATTTTCATACTATGCCATTACCTCATTTATCGCAGGGTTACATACTAAAAAAACCACCATAGGTGAAAGGAGAGTATGATCTGAAGGCTGTAAAACCTGTCACTACAGCCATTATACACTTTTCTCGAACAGACATGGTTGTTTTCCACTTTTAGTTCTTGTTTGAATTCTCAAGGTCAAACGTACCATATAGAAACGAAACAAAGATTTGATTGCGATCAAGGATTTGTGTAAATTTGGCAAACTGAACTCATTCTGTACAGCAGACACAACACTGAGGACATAGACAAAAACCCAGCACAATTGCACTGGTTAAAATCCACATAGCAGAAAATAGTTCAATAAATTATAGGTAATCTTGGTGCTCAGAGAACGTCTTAAAAAGTATGTCTTTGATTTGTTTCAGTTTCTTAAGTCAAATTTAAAAAAATATGTAGTAAATATGATGTATTGAAAAGACTGAGAAATTGTGCTCTTACTTTTTCCTCTCTTCCTCCTTTTCCAGGTTGTTGACGACTGTAAAGACTGATGTAAACCAGAGTTGGGAGAAAAAGAAGTTAGAGGACAGAACGAGACCCGCTTCACTTCAATTTGGATCTACAACACATTTGATCAAATGCAAAGCTGTAATGCTGGTTAGCCGGACAACATGCAACAGTCCCAAAGCAATGGATGCAAATGCTGCTTGAGGTTTTAAAACTCCAAGGAAAAGGCTGCTGAACATTTTTTGGGGGGCCTGGTGTTCAGGGACCCACGAGGAGTTGACCTGAGGACGTAAAGGGATAGTAGTTCAGATCTGTCATCTGATTTCTGCTTTCCATTGCATCACTGTGGAATACAGAGAAACGCTAGCTGACCTGTGCCCCTGGAGCAACCGTTAAGCTACCAGGTTGCCTCGAGCTGCTTTACCAGAGCTGATGCCAAAGCTAGAAGTCTGCCATGGTGTTTTTATAACCTGATGACAAGACAAGGTAGGACAGATATGTTTTAAAATATTTCCCATTTAACCCTTTAAAATTGTGAAAGTATGACCATTGCTTATATTGTAATTGCATTTAAAATAAATTAGTTAATATATATAGGGTAATCTACACAAAAGAACAAATAATCAAGATTTCGAAAAAGAGTTTTTTTTTTAAATTTTTTTTTTACATTTTAGCAATTGGACAAAAACTGAAAAAGGTTGTCATGCAAGAAGCAGTGAAACCTTCTTCTTTATTCAACTTTAATAGAAACATAGTTTTACTAAGAAATTCCAGCTCAAATTGGGAATTGACGATGAACTTTAGGGCATGTTTTTATTAAATTGACAAAATGTTATAAATGTGTGTGTATGTCTACACATGTACATTTTAGTTTTTAGCATACACACACAAATTGGATTTAATAGAATAGATAGGTTACATCTAACCCTTTGACAACTCTACCTGTATGGATTTTTATTTCTATTTTGGATAACTGTGGCTGAATAATACACTCAATGTTTTAAAAATCTTTTTTTTTAAGTGTGCTCAATTTGAGGCTATTTAAAGTGTTTAAAACCGTGACTTGGTTTTTGTAGATTCCTCAGTTCCTGCTGACAATCTAACGTTTGTAGAGAGCCATTAAGCATTGTCATCCCAATTGGAGGAAGGCATTGCATCATCACTGCTTTCACAGTTACTGTGAATTGTCCTCACCTACAAAAGAGAAATATATATATTTTTTAAAAACACTTTTCTGTAGAACAATTGAAATACAACCAGACAATTCCTGCTCTGGTGCATTCCAGTTCAGCAGAACTCATTAGTTCCTCACACTCAGGACAAATTAGAGGTTGCTAGTTGGTCAATTGGTCTGCAATGGTTAAACGATTAACCAACTATGCTAGTAATTGTTACCATAAGTATGATATTAACTAAGCTTTTTTGGAAGATATACTTACTATACTTTGTCCGAACTTCTTTAGATTGTTATACGATAATGAACTACCAAAGGATTTTAGGAGTGTTAATATCGTCAGAACTTAGGTTTGCATCTTAAAAATACCTGAAGTGAGCATTCTGTGGTTTCTTTTGCTACAGGTTTATGTACGCAAACATACTATTATGTTGGTGTGAGTGGAAAGTTGCAGGTGTTTTGTGGTGTTGAATGCATTATGTCTCTAGTTGTTTTTTTTTTTACTCCTACGTTGCGTTTGCTAACCAGAAATATTTGTTTTAATATTTGTCTTCTTTTGTTGAAAACACAAAAACAAATTCCATAATTTGGTGGAATTTTCTGAAATTCTTTTAACATTATTGGACGTTGTTAGATCGACTATGATATGAATCTATTATAAATTATTTATAGCTATGTGCTGCTTTTGTTATGCTAATTCAATTGGACACTAAATAAAAAGCTAAAAAGAATCAGACAGCTTACCCTTTTTTTGTAGTCCTACATATTTTTGCATAACTATTTAACAGAATAACATTTCAACTATAAAAGCTTTATTTGTTTATGTCCACGTCGTGTGGTATTCTGATGGGTACTTTAATGAAAACCTCTTGATTGAGCTATATTATTTTTATGATAATGACAATATTTTTATGATTTCATAGATCAAAACATTGTCATTAAAAAAAATTGCTGATGATTTTTTAAATTTTCTTTTTATTTGAATTTCTGCACGTGTGTCTCACATGCTTATAATGTCATTAATGTTCATACTTATTTACTTTGTATTATACTGCTACACACAAACAAAACCAATCCATTAACTATTAGAAGTGTATTTTTGCTTCAGCCCACAAAGAAGTTTCTTATTTGTGGATTCATTCTGGTTGTGCTCATCGATGTCAAAGAGATTTTGAGAGAGGGTGCTCCGTCAAAATGTTTGTGTGGGTGTTATTGTGAATGTGCTTACTAATGTGCGGTCATGTCAGAATTGTTTTTGCTGCATGTTACTGAAAGTTCTGGGAGTTGGCATACGCGCAGTAACGTTACGGAATAGGTATTCGTTAAATGCTAAAAGCATTTATATGCAAATAATGTCGATGAGGGTCATTTGGAGATATCATTTCAGGTATGATGATTTTTATTTAAATTAAACTGTTGCGGTCATATGGAAACATTTTTGGTTGTTTTGCTATTTGTTCACATACCGCAAGTCAATGTAAATCACTAATATTATTTACGCTATATATATCACTGATATTAGTGATTTACATTTTTACATGATTAACATTAACATTGCGTTAACATTGTCTCATGTTTAATCACTCTCAAAGTTTAAACCTTTGCAGAAAAATAACTCCATGATTGTCCAGATCTGTTAACTATTGAAAATGTACGGTACTTAAATTTGGTAAGCTGAGCGCATTCTGAGGAGTGTTCAACTCTTTCAAAAACCTTGTGTCCTCTCAAAGCCATAAACATCTGCATACTTTCAAATTTCAGCAGGGGTTAAGCAATTTCAGTTAAACCCAGTTTTTTAGAATATCTTGTGGTTTTTATGCAAATACAGTTTAAGTTGAATGAAAATTTCCGATCATTTTTATTGGAAGTCAATTAAGTGGAATATTCGAGAGCTAGAGTGGTGACATAAAAAAAGGAGTTGTTTTTCCAAACTGCCATAACTCCAACAGTCACAGAATTATGCTTTGTTTCTTGCAGGAAAATGTAGCAATACGCTTCTAGTTTAATCAAATCCCATTCTCAAAGTTAGTGCGAATACTTGCCCCCCCCTTTTTGGCCAAATTGGAGATAAACTTTGCTCAACTCACGCATACCTTGGCATTTTAAATCATTTGCCTTTTTTACATCCCAAGTGTGTCTTATTTAACTTGTGATTGTGAGAACTTTCTTACATCGAGAGACATGACGCTAGCACAAATTATTGACTAAACGGTTGGGATTATAACATGACTAAATTTATTTTTAATAGATGTAATAGGAATCAAGATATGAACATTTGTTTGAAAGGATGGAAAACTGCCACTGAGCCATTGGTTTGTTTGGGATTCTGTCTGCAGGTATGCATGTTGCATGTAAGATCTAGTTTGGGATAGGCAGATGTGGGTGTGTTTGCTTTTTTGTTTAATATGCCCCCAAACTTGTGTTGTAGCCAAGTGAACAAGTGTTAACAAGCTCTTTGCAGACTGTATTTATTTAGTCCATATGCTGGTGATCTATACAGCTGTGTACTGCCTCTGGTCTGTCTGAAAGAAAAATCCCCATGCTGATGCAGCCTTGTGTGAGGTACAGAAACTTCTGCTAAGTCAGCTGCTGGCTCTGCTTATCCAGATGAAATAGTGTGCTGTGGTAGTTTTTTCTGAATACTTCTAGGGCATATTTCTCTAATATTAAACAACTTTTGCCCAATATGAGTCATTTGACAGATTAAACTCGACATGCACTTTTTACACAGTGAATTATACCCTTTTATCTGCACGTTATTCAACAGTTTCTTTACATTTTTCAAGTGTTGTCAGTGGCTTTCATATACTTAAAAAAAAAAAAAAGATGAGTTATAATTTTAAAGCAAAGAAAACAAATGTAAATATAGACAAAGGCTCAAGTAGCTGCTGCTGCTGTTTGGGCTATCAGGCCAACAGAACCGCTATGCAAAACTGGGTTAACACTTTAGAAAGCGATGAGGCCATGTGGCTAATGGAGCACCAAGCAGCCACTACAGGGGGTGACCCGTACGAGTGCTGCAGGGTTTTGGGTGGAGGGTTGTGGACAGGAGTCACAGGATCTTAAGGGGAGCGCAGGTGTGTCTTGCAGTCCCATTGAAGGTTGTACGGCCACCTAACAGTATGTCATGAAAATGGAACATACCATTGTCATGCGTGTTTTAATTGTATTGTGATGTATTTGTAAGTTGCACCTATTTATGATGAACGGGTGATGCTGTCGTATGGTGCCCTTATAGCACTTTTTAGTCATTAGTAAGGTATGAGTACTGCACGCACTGGGGGTGCAAGTGATACGCAAGCCCCGAGAATGCCCACACAAACAGCTTTCTAATTTCCTCATTTCTAATGGTTAGACTGCATGTAAAGGGCGTTAGCAGTTATCACTTAAATAGCACTAACAGGCCTCTTGCAATGGTTTGGGGGTGTGTGACAAAAAGAAAAATCCATGCGACACGCCTGCGTCTCACCTACTTCCACCTGACTTACCCATACGTGTTGTTTAAGTGTTCAATACGACCTGTCGCCGCAGGCTCACAGAGTGGGCTGTGACTGAGGGCCATGTACGGGTTTGGCCGTTTTTCGCCTGCTGACAGCCCAAAAGGGTAGTTGTAACTAAGGCCTATAGCTTTAGCTTGCCTGGGAGCAGCAGAAGAACCTATGGAACCTACAGAACAACACAAATGGAGTGACTGGGATGTGGCAAATTATTCCAACTGCCCCCCCAAATCCAGGTGTCTGACTAATGACAAGTCTGACCAAGTCAATCAACATATTGCAGCAGGTTTAACAGTAGACTACTGTGTTGGTTTAATTGTGTTTCCTATGACTATTTATGGAACAATGATGGCACAAAATATTAACTGGAAAATGAAGTGTTGTAAAACTGAAAATAACAGTTATTTTCTTAATACCTCTTGGTATACATGAGTTTATGTAGTTAGCACACTTTTCATCAAGGCTTCAGTTGTGTTTGTATAGTTTTGTAAAAACACAATTTTACTTCTTAAGGGTGGGAAAATTGTTGCTTTAGAATTAATCTTTGCTTAAGATTTTGACGACACAGGGAATGTTTGGACCATTCTGCACTTTGTATTTTGGATGTTTATCTTTCTGCAACTTGCAGTGTATTTTTCTAATTTTATGCTGAATATGAATGTCCTTAAGTCCTTTTAAATAGTTTTTTCTTGACACAAAGCCAATGGATCTCTAGCATCCACAACATGATGCTGTTTTTTCCCAAAGCACAAAAAAGAACCGAGACAGCCGTTTATTCTAAAGCCATTTTTAAAGTCAGGTAAATTGAAAAACAGTCGTCCCATACTGCAAAATGTCATTAATCATCTAACAATTACTGATCCAAAGTGAAGTGGATTGTGAATTTTAGTTAAGTACTTCATGCTAAAGGAGAGCGTTTTCATTTTTTATCAGGACATCAGGATCTCATATAATTAGGAAGAAATTTTGCCCATTTGTATTTAGACAGTTATTTTTAAACTGAGACTTGATGTAAGTGTATTAAAGTGTGCTGGATCAATGTTTTAATGTCTCTTTGTTTTCATTCCTATACAACCTTTGCCCTCCTTGGCTCCTGAAATCTACTACCATGTTAAATATTTCAACAACTATCTGCTGTTTTTTTATTGTAAAAGCATACATTTGAAGTGTTTTGGGGAATTTTGTTTTATGATCTGTTAAACTGAATGTTATAAAGCTGTTGAAAGGGGGGCTGAATCATTTGTACCATTTAAACTGTTTTGGAACTAAAAAATCAAACTTTTTATTGACTGGCATCAGAAAGATAAATGCACACCAAAAAAACGCACAAATGATTTACTTTTGCAAAAGGTTCCAGAGCCAGGATCTGTCGGCAGCTCAACTCTACCCCAGGGGATAGGCCTAATGTGGAGAAAACTATTTTGCACTCCCAGGTGTGTGACAACTCATAGGATTTTGACTTTCACTTTGACTTGCTATACGTAAAAAAACAAAATGTGGTCATGCTGTTCTTTTTTTTTTTGTTAAAGTTTTTGATTCAGATAAGGACTGCAGAGAAGCTGTTCTTCAAATAAATCATTTTTCTATTTTTTGTAGAGGAAGCCTCTTTTCGAAACCAACATTCATTGTACATTTTGCATTTTTTTGTATATTTTCTGGTCCAGATGACTAGAAAATATAGAACAAGCGTGTAAAAGGGGAGTTTTTATGTCTGTGTGATCAGGCAGTATTGTTGCTGTGCTGAAAAATACAAATAAAAGGTGGAGAAACCTGACTTTTCCTTTTACACCCCTTTATGTGTGTTTGACTGGTTTAATTACACTTCTAAATTTGTCCCCTGTCTCAGATACTCGTGATGAAACACACTTTTCACAAAAGGAATGTTGAATAAAATTTTGTCTCTTCAGAAACCAGGATACAAAAAGGAGGTTGGAGAAAAATCTGGAAAAAAAACTTCTCTGTGAAAAAAATTGGTAAGGAACTAAAGAAAGATGCTTCTTAATGGATAACAAATAGAAACTGGTTTCAGAAACTGGTAAGAGGCATGGAAATCAAATTCTGAATTTAACTGCAGGGCACATTTAAAGAGAAGTCTGTTTTCTCTTCGCAAATGTACTCATTTACATTGCGCTTATTTAAGAAATTACCCAGACGTTTACAATTTTGCAGTCATGACCACTTTCACTGAAAAGTCTGTGTAATCGGTAGTATGTGTGAGTTTTAGGCGTCTGCGTTCAAAACTTTTGTGTCCATGCGTTATTATGAATGCTTCTACAGCCGTTTTCTGGCTCCATGGTCAAAACGTGAGGCCATTAAACGTGTGTTGAAAGTTAAACCAGGTTGAACTTTGACCAACCAGGCACTCTGATGTGGTAGCGGCGTTTAGATGACGTCTCTTTTTATTTACGGAAGTGCCAACCGTTTGACAATTGATTGCGGCGGAGAAATGAATGATTGCAGTTTGTGACCAGCCAGAATTCTATGCCACCATGTCTATCCTATGTTGGAATAGAGCTGTGCAAGAAAAAGCCTGGAGCAAGATTTGCAAGATTTGCACCAAGCCTCATCCAATTGAAGGCGTCAGACATGCGCAAGTAAACAATAGCAAACGAAAAAGAAGAATCTTCTCCCTGCTTGTCCAGTGTGAACACAATATGCTAAATGGGTGTTCTACTGTGATTTAGATGGCTGTAAAACACAAGTCTTGTTGCCATTATAGCTTGAATTTGTAATTTTTTTTAGAATATTTTCCTTTAAATTAACCTGAGCTACAAGCATAGTTTAGTAATGAAACATTTATAAGGGTCCGAAAACCCTTATAGATGCTCCTTCTGGTTCCGTACAAGAAATCTACCAGGGAGGCCACGGCTCCAAAGTGGCATTCCAACTGACAATTCCACTGGGATCTGGTTTTAAGTATGCATTATAAACCCCTGATCCAAAAAGGCCTTCCTGCCATGTTTTTATAGTATATTGAAGTTTGTGGTCCTGCATGTCAAATTCTGTTCCACAGTAGAAAAGGGTTTGGGTTTTCCAAAGACATCTTTAGGTGGTGCTGTACAGGTTAGATTTGCATTCTACTCTTCTGGAATATTAGGAGGAATTAGACCGAGGAAAATAACCAGCCTTACTAATGGATAAACGCCACAGAATGCTTAATACTAAGCTTCTTTGTGTGTATGAGTGGGTTTGCGTGTGCATGTGGTAATCTCCATAGCAGGTTATTCGCTATTAGTACACTACTGAACAAGGGGGCAATTCATTCAGCAGCTATAACTGTCTGGTGTGTGTGTGAGGGTGGGGGTTGTGGGGTGTCAGCGTGAGGGAGGGAGAAATTATGTGGGGAACTGTTTAGCAGCTTTCTGTGTGTAGACTGTGTGTTGTTTTTAGAGAATTGTTTCCGTAAGTCTTTCTGGACCATATGGTTAAATGTGGAAAATGGCCCCTTTAAGGGTCTGTATGTATGTCTGTATGTACGTTTCGGAGTGTGTGTGTGCATGCAGTCTGGACTGTCCAGAGTGAAGCTGTACAAACAGAAACGCTTGCAAACAGAAAAAAACCCCCAACATCATAGGGGTCTTGATGTCAGTGATATCTTTCAGTCCGTCTCGTTTGTGCTGACACAAGTATGTGCACTTCATCTTTTTATCGGTTTATTTCATTCTGATCTTTGAAAATTTTTCCTCTTCTCTAGTCAGATTTGTATTGTATCAGTTGTACACAATAAAATAGGATACTTTAACTTTGTTACTTTCATTTTTTTCCCCTTTATTTGCTGTAAGTTGCTGTTGAAAATGTCAATTTTAATTAATCTCCATTAACTGGATTGTGTATTTCATTCATTAATCTGTTATCTTTCACTTATTTTGGCTAACTTGCACTAACCTCTGAATTGTGGAATCATCTTATGACTTTAAAAAGCTTAGCAACATCCATGCGCAAATACAGAAGTGCAGAGTTGTGCACTGGAGCATTTTCTGTCCAAGCTACCTTGTTCAGTGATCCATTGCTATATCACAGTGTACCTAGTTATTTGTAAATTTTTGCACTGCAATTCTTCATGATTCTTGATCTTGACAATCAATATCCTCCATGCTGTGTTTTCTGTACAGAATGCTTTCAGCTTGATAAATCTACATAAATAATTGAACGAGATAACCGACCGTAATTTCGGGATTAAAAGCCACTTCTTTGTCACTCGCTTTCAACCCTGCGGCTTATTCAATGATGCTGCTAATTTATTCATTTTTGTCCTTTTTTTAATGCATTTTTTCTAACGGCCGCTAGGGGCGCTCGTGCAGAAAGGGTAAGAGTGAGACATGGGGGGATACGGTATATGTGTCGAGGAAGACGCAAGTTTAATGGAAATTCCTGCTTTGTGAATGAATAGCACGAACAGACCCTCATCGTGGAAAATGCAAGAAGAAATGCATATGAAGCAGCTTTCAAGTTAAAAGCATTCATTAAAAGCACCGTGAAAAAATCCACCGTCACCAACGGGTTTGGAAAAGCCGATCTGCTGCGTGATGGAGAGGACAGAGCAAGCTCAGGAGAGAATTTACCTCAGAGTGACACTGACACTGACAATGACAATGAAGGAGAGCGCTCCCTCTTGCGCTGCACGAGCTCTCCCCGTGTCACACATACATATCCTCATTCTACAACACGTTTCAGTGTGGGCACATGCGGCTTATAGACAGGTGGTAATGGGTGCGGCTTATAATCAGGTGCACTCTATAGTCCAGAAATTACGGTATTTGTTTTCATTCCATAATACTGAACTCTTTTTTTTTTAAACAAAGGTTTGAACTTTGAAAGACTAGTCTGAAAATGTTCATGTCTGAGAAAAGTGTATGACATGTCTAGTGAGGGGTTTTACAAACATTAAACATCTGTAATCCCACATCACAGATTTCACCTATCGTGGATTATTTTTAGGCTGTAACTACCTCAATAAACGATACTGTATAGTTGTTTTTTTAAAAGATCCACAAGATACCTGGGGGGTATTCCAGAAAGCAGGTTATGCTAGCTCTCACAGTAGGTTTGAGGCTAAGAAAGTTGATAACCTCAGTTTTCGGTTCCAGAAATGGAGGTATGTTTCAGGGTAGGTCAAGTTGCCATGGCAACTCATGCTCTGAACATAACCTGGTCGGGAGCAGGTTTAGTTGAAGCTTAGTTTGTTTACAGAGAGGTGAAGCAGCATGGCGTGTCCATTTGAAGATGATTTAGTGGATGAAGACGCTCAGATAATACATTTTCTACCGCGAGAGGGTGATAAGACCACATATGGATGCTGGAAAAAAAATTTTTTTTTACTTTGATCTAACTTAATTATTTGCTTCAGTTAAAATAAATAATTTTTTTGTAAGTCGGTTTAAAAATTACACGTAGTTTTCAGACAGTTATTTTACTTTCATTCAAAGTAATTCAATTAAGAAGGTGTAACTTTGGTGCTGCTGTTAGAGCGGCACTGCAAAGGATTGTGGGATATCATTCCCTTTGCCTGTCTGGACGGATTTGGGTTTAGGTGTGGGTTTTTGACCAAATGTGTTTAGTTGTTTAGCTGTTTTACTGTGTTTTGCCATGCTTTGCCGAGTTATTTTGCCATACTGAGCTTACGTCTCTGCACCATGAGTGAGAGTGAATGAGAGGATGGTTAGTTTATATAGCACCCCTACGGCTTGGTATTGTAATGACAATCAAGGTAAATTCTTTGACGGATTTTTGCACTCCGTGCATTATTCCCCCCGTCTTTTTTATTGTTATAAAAATGAGTATATCTGCCGGCTCAAACTTAGGCATTTGAGAGTTCAAGAAATGTAATTAATTAAGATGGAAAAAAATATTAATTGAATTGGAGTAATATGGCATTTAGTTAGAAAAATACGTAAATTTGAGTTGTAAAAACAATTATTGAGTTTTATAGACGTAAGAAATTAGGTTGAATAAATTTAACTCACTTTTTTGTTACCAATAGAAGTAATTCATTTAAGTTGGCAAAATTGGATGAGTTATATATGTATGTGCGTCACAAGGAAAATGGAAATAAGATCAGAAACTCGTGCGTTTACTTTGTCTGCTCTTTTTCTACACGCAGAAACTCTTTTTTTTGATGATGCAGCCGTGTTACTTTTTTGATGGACGTGTAATCTTCATACGCCGTCATTAAAACCTCAGACTCCGTCTCACTGAAGTACAGCGTTTTCTTTTTTTCACCACGCGTTTCCATGGTGACTCCAGAAATCGACGATCCATTGAGAATGTCTTTATGTACCTGCCGTGCACGAGCATTAACCCAGGGTTACCAAGTCGAGCGTAATTACGCCAACTCATATCCGGTCTTTTGGAACCGACATACCCAGAGTAAGCAAGTTCAGGCGGATTTCAGCCAGAGTTCAGGCTTAAAGTCAGGCTAGTTTAAACATGCTTCCTGGAATACCCCCCTGTATGGAATGACACAAGCGCTTATTTACAAGTAGACATTGTTATAAAAAAGTTGTCACATTATTTGTAAGGTTGTTTTTTAGCGTATTTTATCCAAATGCCATCGGTTATAAAAAGTAACCAAGAAGACCACAATATAAGCTTAACCCTAACCGTAAAAATAAATAGGCCGTTGTCATTATCTGAAATGCAGAATTCTAAGGTAGAGGCTGTTTTAACACATTTTATGGACTTTGTATACAACACATGTTGTTAACATTGTGGAACTATGCTCTGATAAACAGATTGGATTGAAAAGGTTTATATCTTCTGGCTCTTTAAAGTTGTTAGCAGCAGTTGATGCCCTAATAGATTTTACCTACTGGTAGCCTTTAGTCTAATCATTTCATTTCACTTATTGAAAACTGATTGTTTGATACAAAACATGTAGATGAAGGGGTTTACTTTTCCTTTTTAAATTTGCAATCTACCTGGCAAAATGCTACAACAATGATATTCTCCATACCTTGAGATAAATGTATACCAATCCCTAGGTCGCTAGGATATGGATTTAATCTTATTTTATTCTTCAAAAACAGATGGAAAATGGTTCTTAGGCAGAGTATTGAGATGTTAAATTCCACCTAGCCTTATTAAAGACCGGAATCTGACTTGTGTCCTGTCTGCAGTCTTCTCGTTCTCCTGGTGTGAACTTGGCTTTAATCACTTCTCTTTTTTTCCCTTTCGTGCTCTCTCTCTGGTATCTTGATATGGTCTGTGTTCTGCAGTGACTTCTAAACATTTACATTTCTGCTTTCAAGTGCTGTTTATAAATGGTTCTTATCTGTTATCTAACACACTGACACAGGGACAGACAGTGAATCAAACCTTTAGTTGTCCTGACAGGAACACTGTTACTATGTCCATAATAGGACAGGAGCAGAGAGGAACAAGAAGGCAAAAAGAGAAGAGTGCCACATAGACAGGAGGAGGAGGAGGAGGAGGCGGTTAATTTGCCACCAGATTTTTTTTGTGGTAAAGTGAGGTGTGGAGCTGTGGTTACTTTAGCTCCCAGGCTTTTTCGGTGATCTGCTTTTTCCCTTTAATGGGTTGGCCCTTTGTAGCTCAATAGCTCTCCAAAAAAATGCTTTCTATGCCTTGCTCAAGAGCACTTAAGTAAATCACAGAGGAGAAAACTTGATCTTTGGGTGAAAGGATATTCAAGTTTTGGATCAATCTAATGGCCTTCCCTGTTAGCCTCAGCGTGTGCACATGATTGCATCCCCATCTTGATAACCACCTTGTAGATTTCCAGTGTGGAAAACCCCCTTGAGGATCAGGAATTCTGTCCACATCTTAGCTCAGTTGGGTGCAACAGACAAGATTTGGGCTGGACAATATTACTGAGAAGACTGAAATATGCTTATGGTCTTGGTATTTATTTTTATTATTATTTTTTGATATTGTTTCATTGTGAGATGCATTGGTTTTTCTACATAATCCAGGAGAACTTCATGCATTCTGCATCCACATCATTCTCAAACCTAGAGGTCTGATTGGCTCTTGTTTAAAACCAACATTAGATGCAACTTTTATCCTAAGTAATAAATTAGCGGTGACACCTCATGTGCTTAGATAGTAGGTCTGTGTATTGGCTAGACTTTTGCGATACGAAACAGAGATAATATTTCAGTGTTCTTAAAAAGATTATGACTTTGTCAAACTTTGTGTGAGTACTAATACACCTTTCACATGAAAAGAAAATTGTATAAAATACACTTCATCAAATTGTCAGTAAGCACTGTAACTCTGTCTCGCATACAAGTTGCTTTTACCCATGCAAAGTTTAAGTGCTTTTCTTTTGATACATTTTGAACTATTTTTAACACTCAACGTTGTCTGATTATCACAGAAAAACATTTTCTAGGGAATTAAAAAAAAAAGTCTAGATCCATAGGATTCTAAAGTATGGTTAAGAAGATAAAGTGTGTTTCCAACATTGCTGTATGTACTTTGGTAGATATGGCTGGGTTGATAAAATCGATTAATCGATCTAAATCGTACTGAGCTTAATAAATCCATAACTGAATTGAATAGTTTCTGAAAACAATTGGTGATATCCAGCCCTATAGACCAGTGTTTTTCAACCTTTTCTGAGCCACGGCACACTTTAACCTTAAAATAAATCCCGCGGCACACCAGCATCCAAAAAAAAAAAAAAAAAAAAGGAGAAACTCATAGTCTGTATTGATCTACAGTCCCTCCACAATCTCACATACATTTTTGAGATAATTGTTGCAGAAAAAGCTGGAAACTGCAGCTGTTTTTTTCTAAAAGATGTAATAAAAGTTAAGTTAGAAGATTTAAAAACAGTTTGAAGTGTGTTCGTTGGTTTCAAGACGCTGTCACTCTCACAACCCAATGCATCATGGGAGGTGTAGTGCATTAAACGGCCGGCGGAGATCACGTTTCCGAGCTTCATTGTTTTGTTCACTTGTTCCACGGTCTGATACCGGATTCTGTGTAAAGATACACAGATAAAGACGAGCTTTAGCTGGTATTTTTGTTAGAACTGAGCGACTTTACGAGCTAAATCGGGACAAGGAAGTGAAGACTTTATCCACTTCTGATTGGTCAGACTGATGACATGTGATTAAGCCTTCAAGAATGATTGGTGGAGACAGTTAAAGGGACGGGACTTTTCCAAAATACAACCGGAGCTGCAGCTAAATCGCGGTACCGTAATTCTTATCAGAATGTCTTTAATAAAATAAAATAAACGCAAAGAAAAAGTATTTTATGATCTTTGATATAGCTAACTTCTTAGTGTTTTATCAGGGCCTGTTTGGATGAACAGAGAGCCCAAATCCTGGAAAGGGAATTGTTTTTAGATCAGTTAATGAGGGTAATTTCCCACGGCACACTTGACCATCTCCCACGGCACACTAGTGTGCCGCGGCACACTGGTTGAAAAACACTGCTATAGACAACAGCTACTGGATAAAACCTTTAAAAACAGAGCTGTTGCCTGCAACACCTAAAACACACACTCTTTGACATACTTGAACTCTTTACGATCTACATGATTCAGCTGATTTTAGCTTGATGATAAGCGTCTTGCAACACTTCACTTTAGTATTGCATATTGGCGCAAAGCCTTTTTTCTTACGAGAGAATCCGCTGATTTACGTTGATTGTGTAAGCACTTTACTGCTGTAAAATGTAGCATATAAGCTCAAGGCTGCTTTTCTCTGCTTCGGAATCTGCTAGAATTTCATTAGTTGCGTAAACGGTTAAAAAGTTGAGCGTCTAAAGAATGCCAAGATTGGAGCTAAAACTCTCTGGTGATGTAGAGGTTAGAAAACATCTAACCCCTCCTCCCATGTAATGCTAGCTCTCCTGCTTGCTTCAAACCACAATACAAGAAGAGTAAGTTACTTGTGTCTTTTTATCCAAAATAAAAACATACTGCTATCCACAATTTGGGTTGGATATATTCCTTAACTCACCATATACTATATACTATATTTCTTAATTCACCAGTTTTCTAGGTTTTTGTTCAAGGATCTTCTTTGTCAGGATGTATGGCATGTTCCCATGATAAAAGCTGTCACGTGTGGATGATATGTGTGATAAACTTAATAACCTGTACTGGTCATCAACTGACACAAAATCTAAAAGGGCTAAATAAAAAAAATAAAAAAAGAGAGAACTGGTATAATCTTTGAGGCTCAATGCTATTTCTTTTATTTTATTTTTAAACTTGCATGATTCATCAATGTGCAATTTCTTTTTAGGGGCCATACTAGTAAATGGAGTCTGGCCTAGTTGTAATTGGGATGAGTTGCACCTTGGACAGGTCACTAGTCTCTGTGTTGGCCCTGTAATTGACTGCTGAGCTCCCTAGAGTGTAAATTATCCCAGTGGCAATAAGAATGTAACCATGCAATGCATTTCTTTGGACTATGAGAGGCACAGGAGAAAACATATTCGGAGAAACAAACACCAAACATCGTACAAATTATCTGGCCATTAAAGCTGGTCCAAACTTTGCAAGATGCAAGACGAAAAATAAAAAGGTTTTCTTGCTGAGACATTTCAACAAGAAACTGTGCGTAATTCAATTCATAATTTAAAAGGGCCGTCCAACTCCAGCACTGCAGGTGTACCATTCATTGCAACAACAGTACAGCAGAAGTCTTGTGACAACTGCAGAGGTTGTTTTTTTCCCAAGTTACTTAAAGAAGAATAAGACAAGCTATGTGATTGACAGATGACAGAGGAAGATTTATTTTTACTTCAGTACAACACCTGAAGAAAATTGTGAATATTTTTCATCTCATTTATCTTCTTATCTTCTGCCGATTTATCCCTTTTGGGGTCACGGGCTGCTGGAGCCTATCCTGTCCACAAAGGCAAGGGACACCCTGGACAGGTCGCCAGTCTGTCGTAGGGTCACAATCACAATCTCTCGCATCTATGGACAATTTAAAGTTGCCAATTAACCTATGAAGCATGTTTTTGGACATTGGGAGGAAGCTTGGATAGAACCCATGCATGCACGGGGAGAACATGCAAACTCCACACAGAAAGGCCCCCCATTGATCTTCTGTTTCAGGTCCCCTAGCCGGGACTTGAACCGGGGGCCTTCCTGCTGTGAGGCAAGAGCGCTAACCACTGCGCCACCGTGCAGCGCATTTTTCTTTTCTATTTTTTCATTTTTCATCACGTGACTTAAAAATGTGAAAGTGCTTTTTATTAATTTTTTAAAATCTCGGTGTATTATGCACAGTTGTATGCACGCACATGCACACGTATATGTTGTGGACATTAAACCAGCTTTCAGTACCTTTGGCAGTGGAGGCAAGTGTCAAGTCTAGCTGGAAAAAATCTGCATCACTATACAGCAGAGGGCAGCATAAAATGCTCTAGAATTTCTTGGTAAACGGCTTCAATAAATGACTGTCAACTACAGAAAATGCAGTGGACCAGCCAGCAGAAGACATGGCACTCACAATCACCACTGGCTGGAAAGTTTCAACTGAATGTGGATGTTGATTCTGTGCATTCAGTGTGTGGATGTGTTTGTGTGAATGGGACTGTGATGGAGGACATCTATAAAGAAAATTAGGCTTTTAATTCAATTTGAAGTCTTGTGTTATTTAAATCGTTATGAATCAGGAGCAGATGAAAAAAAATGCCATTAGAAGAAGCTTGTAGCTGTGATGTAGAACCTACAATATCAAGCCACAAGCTCCCTTCTGCACTCCAATTTAATGCATCCTCTTGTAGACTACTAGATCCATGTATGTCTTCATTTTCTTCGTCTGAGCTGATATTTGGCTCAAAATTATATGGTTGGAAGCTCCGATATTGGTCGTCATCATCTTTTTATCGGTACTGTTAGGTGGAGGTGTGAGGGGTTGTAAGCTAGCGGGAGAGCAGGCAAACAGATGGGTGGGTAGGGGTGAGGTTACGTTGCGCTAACAGTCCCCCCCCCCCACAACTCAGAGGTTGCTGCTCTGCAGAAACTATGTCCTAGAAAGCAGCACAGGGTTTTTGATTTTGGTTAAATTGGCTTAATTTGAACTAAGTCCACTGGGAACGCTTTTAACAATAAATCAAAAGATGATTAGAGTAGGACTTTAAAAAGACATACGAGACATTGTGTTTGCCTTAGGGCATTAGACAAAAATGCTGCTACAAACAAAACAAAATTGTATTACTTCAGATCAATTTCTTGTTGATGAATCTATAAAAAATGAGATTGTATTATTTGATTTAAACTGAAGTCTTTCAGACATTATCTTGAGTGTAGATGGCATTTTTAGTATTAAGTTGCAGTGGAAGTTGACAAAAAATTCTCCACCTCTCCATTGCTGTACAATTTTTTTTTACCATTCATCAACAGCTTAGATCAGAGAGATTAGAGAATGAATACAAAGATTAAAAGAGGGGAAGAATGGCAGGAGGGGCTGGATATAAAATGAGAGATGAAAGGAATTAGGGCAAGGTATCAGCTAGGATGGTTTAAGCTCTTAACTTTGTGTGTGCACCTCTATGCACACATTTGTGTGTATGTATGCAGGTTTTTTAAGGGTGTCTGAGCAGTTAGATGGGTGTGAAACATTGCACACCTTTGTTCTTATATCTGATTCATGCCTGGATCTTTTGTAAATCTGTGACCTAGTTAAGGAGGTTCCGATTATAGCTGAAATTGAGTGGTATATCTTTTCTGCACGCATGAAATAGACTGATTATTTTTGACAAACTATGTGTGAAAAATTCCAGATAGACTTTTTTGGTTTTATTGGAGAATTTTTAACTATTATTTGTAATAAAGTTAAGTGTATGTTTGCTGTTTGGGCTACAAAGATAATTTTGAGATTGCATTAATACCCGTTTTCAAATTGGCAAAGATCCAAGTACAAGTTACTCTAGATCAGGGGTGTCAAACTCATTTTCACCGAGGGCCACATCAGCATAGCAGCTGTCCTCAAAGGGCCAGATATAACTCATACATGTAACTAAATGTAATGAAAAATAAACGTAACTACTCCTTAATGTTAAACAACTCATATATATTTATTGTAACTTTTTAAGTTGACAATTGCAGTTGCATAGTAAACATATGTTTGCTTGTTACTTTAGCATAAATCCTTTTCCATTTGATTCTGTCAGGTTAGGTTATATGGACAGTGTTTAAGTCATAAAGTATGGTTTCCCAATCTGATATTTCAAGTCCAAATACCCCTAGATATGAATAAATACACACCAATTTTTATTTTAAGAAATTAGAAACTTTTATGCACTTGTGGGCCACATTAGGCCCGCGGGCCTTGAGTTTGACACATGTGCTCTAGATGAAGGTGGAGATTCATGTTTTTGACAATTTAGATGTAATGCATTCGCCTTGAAGCCACAGTATGATAAATAGCTGATTAAAGTTGAAGTCAGTTTCTTTCGCTTTTTACATGGGCCTCTGTTTTTCACAGAATTACCCACTCTCATTTATGTTATTATCCAATGTGCAGAGCTTGTGGTATGCTGACACGTGGACAACAATATGAGATTAATGGCTGATGCCACTCTGTTGGTAATTCATTTAAAGGCATGTATAAAGACAATCCTCCTTGAATAATCTCCACCTACCTCTAATTTAAGACTCTTCTGTTTTATGCTCCTTTATTGAAATCTCAGCGCTTCTAGGCAGATAGTCACAGTTGATTGATTTCGGTTTATTACGATGAGAATACGGAATTGGATTACCGGTAAATCAATTACATTTCAGTCACTTGCCACAGGTGTGTAAGCTCTGCAGTCTTATGTAAAAGCTGCTTTAACCCACATACTGCTAACTTTTTTTTTTATAAGGTTGTTTTGTTATAAGTTTTTTTTATTTATGAGTTTTTTTATCCTACTTAAGGAGGTTAAAATGTCTGACTTGGGGACATCAAATAAGGTCTTTGATAAGTTAGGGGTTACATGTACACCAAAAATTGCCACTGTTTAAAAAAAGCCACATGATTATGAATATGTTAAATTAAAATTTTTACTCTTTAAAGTCTTCATGAATCAATATTTTGAATCTTTTACAAATACAACCAATTTTGACACTGTACATGTTTTTAAAAATCTTGTCAAACTTAAGATATTTCCTCTACTACAGTATAAGAACTAGTTATTGGTAGTTTACCACAACTCATTCTTGTTCATTGGGTTGCTTTAGGTGAAAATTGTTAGAACTTTGCTATTCAAGACCAGAAATTGTAATGCCAACTTTTTTCCTCCTTTTCATTAATGTTAAATACCAGCAAAACAGAAGAAGTGTTAGGAATCAATTTATAATGTTCATATAGAGTGACTCATCTGATGTTTGAATGTATTCTAACACTAGTAAATAGAGGTGTAATGATTAATGGACTTAATCTATGAATTGATTTATATTCCTACAATACCAGATCGATCTGAAGCAGGTTATTAATCGAATGAATCCATCTCTACCATTATAAAGTCCTTCTAAAATTAAATCTAGTAGGAAATGCAAGGAATCTGGAAAACTTCACCTGCACTGATCAGTACTCCAGTATTTATCTCTGAGTCACACTGGTTGAATTTTTGGCTAAAGATGTTCTGGATTGATTTTAGATCGGGAAATCGGATCAAATTAGGTCATCCAAAATGAACCAGTATTGACTATGAATCATATGTCCAACCACTTAATATGATATGAATCAAATCTTTGTTAAAATGAATTGATATACTATTACACTGTTACTGTACCTTAAAGCTTAAAATAAAGGAAAACTTAAATGCATTCACCTGAAACCTTAACAAGTTTTGTCTTTGTGTTTACGTGCATTTGCGTCACAGTAATATGAAACTTCTCCCAGCATAATTGTGTATTCGTGCTGGTTCTTTGAAGTGCAAGTGACAATATATTCAAGAATGTAGAATCACTAAATTAGTCTGGATTTTATGTTAGGGTTGGGCAACAAGTTTGGGTTGGGCCAGCACACCTATGCGTTTGGTAAAATTAGAAAAAGGCTTGCTCTCAGTAGTGAATAAATGTTAAAGCAAACGCACATCGAAAGGAATCATTAAAACTGGCTAAAAATAAATCTTTCTGGTTTAAAACTGGGACTTTCTACCCTAAAATGTATTGAGAAATTGCTGCCTTCTGAAACCACCTTGTCAGTCATCTTTGGAGAAAACTGCAACATTTGGTGCTTCCTACTTTAAATTTCATTTTGGAATGGAGGGTGGGGCCTAGCTATGACTGCAGAGGTTACGTCCAAATCCAAGCCTTGGATCTTTGTAGAACAGAACTCAGCCCAACAATGAATTTGTTTTTAGTCAATCATTTTTGTTCAGAAATATTTTCTCTCCTCCTTTGACAGTTCTATTTTTGGTAGAAAATGTTTCAGTTGTTATTGGGGATCAGAGCTTAAGCCCAATTTACTGATAAAAATATTTCTAATTTATTCATTTATAATCAACAGCAAAGCAGCTGGATAGCTCAGTTAGTGAGGCGCAAGACTGTCACCTGGGAAACCAGGGTTTGATTCCGAGAGGATGCCATGAGCTCATCCAGAGTAGGTCCTTGAGCTAGACCCCTCGCGCTACTGCCTATGAGGGACTATGTAGAGGGGGCCTTTGTGGCCAAACCCCCCTGTATTTTATCTGGTTCCTAGCCCGGATAAAATACAGAGTTCTGTTAGGAATGGTTTCCAACGAAAGCATTTCTGCCAAACCTGTGCTAAAGTTTTGCTGTGGAATATGCTGAAAGGTGAACAACAGCATGTCAGTATAGAATAGGCATGGCAGTAGACCATGGTTTATAGCAGCTCATCATAGAATGTACGCTGAGCCACATAGCTTCATTTCCTTTTCTGCTGGATATGTCTTTTTTTAAGGTCTGCTCCACAGCTTTATTCTTATCATTTCCAGGGTCCAGCAATTTCCACATGATTTGAAGAAAAGCCACTCCAAATCTCTGATGTCATAATTCATCTCAAAATCTGAACACAATTCTCTCAATCACAGTAGTAATTAGGATTCCCCAATCATGATAAACACACATATTATAGAATGAAACACCAGCAGTTGCTCTTTTCCTCCTCACTGCCTTAAAGTTCAGGATTCATTGACCGTAATCCTGAACTTCAGAAGATGTTTCGTGTACAGATTTCAATGCATTATCTCTTCCAATACTGGTAAATAGTGCCAGGAGATATCTGTGTGTGTATATATATACATATATATATATATTTTTTTTGTTGTTGTTTTTGTTTTGTTATGAATCCTCTAGCATTTAAAGTTGTTAGCTAATTGTATTTTTTGGTTTTGAGATAAGTTTACAGAAAGTGCCTTTGAAACTCTGCTGTCATGGAGCCCATGTGTTTTTTACGTGGACAAAATTAATCAGAATAAACGCCTGATCAGAATAAAAATGCGTCATGTAAACAAGCCGATTAAAATACTCTGCCCCGATCAGACTCATTTGGATCAAAATTTCTTTCCGATGGAGATAGGTAGGTTGTGCCGATTGTTGATCCGATCGTGGTGCATGTTAACCGTTTATTCCGATCGTGGCCATTGCTGCTCTGGCTTATTGTCAGGCGTAGATGGTGTGGTGCTCCAGGAGAGGCTTTGGAGCGCGAACAGGACCGGCCGGTTGTTCCGCAGGATGGATCCATGTTTCTGAGAAAAGCAGCCGGACTTGTAGCTTCGTCTTTGCTGGCAGGGGAGGGTGCTTTGTTACGGTGTGCACTCTGGAGGAGGCTTCAGACCGCAGTCCGTCCGGCTGCTCTGCGTGAGCGAGCTGCTGGACTGGGGAGGACCCTGTCTCCCGGTAGAACCGTGTCTCGGAGCAGAGGAGCGGCTTTGGGACGGTGTGTGAGCTGGTGTGAGACTGTGTGTGGAAATTCCGGTTCTTGCACAGTCCTGATAAACCGTGTAAACAATCACATGAATTCATGTTTCCAGTCGTGTCCAGGTAAAATAAAGGCTTGTCTTATTACCACATACCTGCGAGCAGCAAAGATGCACATTGCGGGATTGCCCGCACAGATTTTTTAAATTCATCCACGGCTAAATGTTGTTGGCTGTATTAGCCTAATCCTAATCCTTCTTCTGGGTACGTGCAGCCAAATATAAAGCATTGGCTGCATATATTTAGAAAATTATGAGCGAACAGGCTCCTAAAAATAATCATAACAATAATAAAAGCACGTTAAGAAAATCCCCTTGCTCTCTGCCACAGCTTTTTTTTTTACCCTATTTCTTCTTCTACAGCCATTTCCAGTATTTTAGATATATTTCTGATAGTTCTGTTATAATCGGATGAAGTTTTTCTGAGACCATGTACACAGTTCAATCCTAATCCGATCTTTGATCCGCTCAAAGATCAGCTGACATTTTATATTGGCCAACAGTTATTTTGAAAAAAGTTATTAAAAGTTTTGAAAAAGTTATCTTAATATGTGTTTGATTTATTCAGTTGGACTTTAACAGAGATAATACAATTTTTTAAACAGGTTTACAAATACTTTTTCAATAGAACAAATGAAAATAGATGAGTGATTATCTGAATTCTGAGAACGCTTGCTGTTTGTAGCTACTGTACATCGAGGCATGAGAAGAGTCTGCACTGTGTGCCAGTATCTCTGAGATGTGTTGCAGGGTAGCGGAAATGAAAGCTCAGACTTATCCCCAAGCCTTTCAGAACTGGCAGAGGCTTCCTGACATTTGTGTGTGTGTGTGTTTGTCTGCTCTCATTAATATGTCAGACAATACAAAGCCTTACTCACAACTACCCTTACAGCTAGATACGGGCTGTCTGCGGGTGAAGAATGGGCAAGCCTGTATGGGGCAGGCAGGTGAGTCGCCCAAAATAACAAGTCCGTAGATCATTCAGTTAGCCTGTAGAGTCGAAATGTTCATGCATGTTTTTACTGGGATGCTGTGTGCGACAGGTTGTAGCGAACACTTATACAAATGGAAATTAGGGTCAGGTAAGTGAGACGCAGGTTTGTCTTACGGCTTTTTCATTGTAAACCCTCCCCCCATCAAAATATAAATAAAAATGTGCTGTAAGGTGATAATGTAATTACCAGCTCCTTGAGGTGCAACCTGACTGTTGTAAATGAGGAAATTAGACAACCAGAGCATGGTTTGTGTTGGCATCCTACAGGCGCTTACGTATCACATGCCCACTCCATACTTAATGATACACTTACCTCACACACGATAATCATATGTTCCATTTTAATGTTGTCCAGCTTCAATTTTGTGCCTGCTCCGGTTTACCACGATTTTCATAAAGAAATACTCAGAAAAGCAGTTTCACTTTCTTTGTATATGTCCTCCATCATGAAAAAATGCTACAAGAACCTGTTAAAAACACCTAAAACACATTTTTCACTAGAGTGGGTCTTTAAGAAATGCGAAGTCAAAGTAGCAATAGCTAAAAAAAATACATTTAGGCTCAAATGCACAGTTGTAAGTCATCTTTTAGATACGGTACTCAAAGTTTTTAACATGCCATAACATCATTTTTAGAATTGTATTTTTATTGCTATGTTTTACAGGGTTTTCAAGAAAGCACAATGATGCAAGTTATTGTGCTCTCTGCTTATTTCAAAAAATTGGAACTGTGTTTATTTTAAGTATTGCCTTCCTGTGTTTTGATCCAATCAGTTTTTGCAATTTCCCTATTGTCTCCCACAAGTCCTGAGTTCTAATCACAGGAAGTTGGCAAGAAGTTATCAGGTCTCTGTTACACACTTGCACTCACCCGTACCTCCACCCAAGCTTTCATACTTGTGCATGAAAAGCCAGTGAGGTCCAGATAACAGAAAGTAAGACAAGAAATGCTGCTTAGTTGTTAATTTTTTTTAAAATTAATTAACTACACTTTTCTGTCTTTTCTTTGAGTTTGAGAAAACTTGTTTCTGCACCACCTTGTCTTATATTTTCATCTTTTTCTTTTGGCACTGTTCTTCTGTTTGAAGCATCTGCCACTCTGGCACGCTAAAAGAGAGTAGATTTCATTCGTTGTCTGCTCCCTGACAGCCTGCTATCTTAAAGGCCTTGTTGAAGGTGACTTGTGAAAGGGTGTAAAGACAAAAAAATCCTTCTTGGCAAAGCTGGATATAAGAGCTCAGATTGCTAAAAAAATAAAACAAAGATGGCTTGTTAGCAAAAAACAAGGAAAAATTCATAAAAAAACTTTTAATAAAACCACAACCTAAAATTATATTTCTGACAGTAATAATTGATACTTTATTTATCCCACAATGGGGGAATTCTTCTGTACATTTAGGCCCATCTCCTGGGGGGAGTGGTGACCTGCAGGCTGGCCGTGCTGGGGGGCAACAGCTGGCTGGGATGGAGTGGGGATCGATCCGCCAACCCTTCAGTTGTTGGACGACCTGTTCTGCCGCCTGAGCTAAACTGCATGGCCCATGTTATGTTGCAACCATGGAAGAATCTCCCTCATGTTTGAACTACAGCAATCAGAAAATGATTTGACTTAACTTTTCACATTACTTTTCATTACTACATTGCTTCAGCACAGGTTATGATCAGTAGCATTGGAAGCTGAATCTTGGGCATAATGAATTAAAAAAAATGTTATTAAGGGAAATAGGGTTGTCCCAACTTTAAGCAAGTTTTACATGTGTAAAATGTCTGATGTCTTCTGCCTCCCAGCGTTTTCCCCAAACTTGACTCAAACCAGAAGTACCAAACTTGTCTATTATGGTTTCAGAAGTTTTTTTTAAGAAAGCTATTGATTTTTACTTTTTAAATTGTTAATCACACTACTGAGGGATGTACTTTTTCTAAACGTATTTTTATTTTATTTTAGTAGCGCACAGACTAGCCATTTTTAGTGGCATGTTCTTTGAATGGCAGGTGTGTTGTCCAATGAGTGAACCAAATAACACTTCTAACTTTATTTTGTCCTGCCCAGTTTCCATTTTCAAAATGTGTTGAGTCAGGCCAGGTAAAAGATCAATGCACCTTCTCCTTTTTTTGGATTTATTTTCCATGCAGTGTCCAGCGGATGATTTCAAGGATTATCTGTCCAGTGTATTATAGATAGATGGTTGGAACACCACTCTTTGACTTCATTGAAATGTTGGTGTGTTTGATAGTTAAAAAAAATCTGATTCTCTAAAAATTATATCACGGTTGTCAAGGATATTTCAAACATGTCTCAAAATGTTCTTGAATACATTTTTAAGACTCATCTGAAAGAAAATCAACTATATGTTGTATACCAGCATTTTTACCTTTGTGCCTTTAACAGTAATAATGTGTTATGATTGGATTAAATATAGTTGACACTTAACGTGTGAAATGACTCTTTGTAGAAAGCTGCTGACCACACTAAAACCAATCTGAAAGATGCTTGAGGTTACATCATTGTCAATGACAGAGGGACACTTTCTTAGCTTTCCAAGACGTGACCACACACACATGGTATGCTTCTCACACACAGAATGTGACTGCACTAAGGATCCTAGCAGGGACCAGTGTATGTGCGTGTGTGTGTGTGCGTGAGTGTGTGTGTGTGTGCGTGCATGAAGCTAAAATCCAGACAGGAATTCCAGAGGCCAGACTATTGCATTTTATAAACTCTCAGGTCAACGATTATTGAAATAGCAGAAGAGATATAGACTCATCAAGTGTGTGTGTGTATCTTGTTTCATTATTTTATTCTAGGGCCAGATTTTACTCAGACAACCCAGTAATCCAAATGCATCTGAAAGCATACTTGTTTTAAGTTAAAGTGTTTAAACTTTGATTCAGTGAAATCATCTACAAACCTGATTTGTTTATTTTAACAGTTTAGGATTAATTTTTTGGGTACTCTTAAGTAGTTATACCTGTAGATGAACTGAGTGCAATATTTTTCAGATATAGTTTGATAAACCATGTGTTTTTATTTTGGGCTTTTATATCTTCATATCAGGTAAACATATAGATAAACCTCAGTCACTTGGACCCATATGAGTGCTGTGGGTTTTTTGGTTATCTGGGCCTGGGAGGGTTGTAGACAGGAGAGCCAAATCCTACGGTAAAGCACTGGTGTAGCTTGCTGTTCCCTTAACCTCTTAAGACCTTTGAGCTAACCCTCTACACACATATGTACAGTGCCCAAGTTAAGCAGAATTCACTACTGTGGTAATATAAGCCCAGATGTGATGTCCATGCACTTGGACACCAGCTGTCAAGAGGTTAAGGCTCGTACAGCCACCTTAAGGGATGTCATGAAAATGGAGCGTATGATTGTAGCACGTGTGGTAAGTGCATCACAAAGTATTTGTAAGTTAAATGTAAAATGCGCACACAACCCAATATGACTGTGTCTGAAACACACAAAGGTCAGGATAGGTCAAAAAAGGCCTTGAACGAACCACTTCAAAGATTCATTGAGAGACTCTCAAATGAAAGTGAGAAGAGATGTGTGTTCACAGCAACGATGTGTGTGTGCGAGGGCCTGTGACATAATCAAACCAGTAAACCAAGGAGGAGGGAGTCTCGTTATTAGAGAAAGGGATTGAAATATAAATATTGGATACATTCTGACATATTTTGCATGCTGTTACCCAATTACAAAAGAGTCCTATACTGCTGGAGTGTGGGTCTGCATGTGAGTCAGTGTATGCTAGTGTGTGAGCTGCTTAATAGTCTTTTGAAAGAGGCAGACATAGCAGATGCTGTGTGTGGTATGTTTGTATATGTAAGCAGAAATTCTGACATTGATTATGGACCTACCAGTCAATTGAACACTTCTTAACCTAAAAACCTGCAGGTGCAGTGTTTCCTCTCTAACTCAATTTAGACTTTTTTCTGTGTGAAATGAATTTCAAGATTTAACAGAATTATCCTCTTGTCAATGTACCCTCTGGAAAATGCAGATGTGGGCTTTTCTAGTATTACTCTGCAACTTTAGAATGGCTTCATTTCACAGGCTGGTTTGTTAAACTGCTGCATGTCCCACACACTTTTTAGTTTCAGTGCTACTTTCTTTGGAGTGTTTTTATTCACTCACCTACATCTAAAGCTACAGGACCTTTAAGAAAACTGCACTCTTTTGCATCAGTGACCCTTCTCACTTGACAAAATCATTGACATTTATATATAAAGGCATCAAACTTTTCCTTTTTGCTGCATTCTGTTGGATTTTCATTGTATATGGCTCCATTGGTGGGAGGGGGGGAATGAATAGAACACTTTCATTTGCCCTTTTTTTTTTTGGAAAAACAGAAAATGAGTAAAGAGCAAGTAGGAAAATAAACCCCATTAGTTTCAGATGTTCTCTTTAAAGTTGTCTTGGATCATGGTATTGATTTTGATATCCAGTGGGAAGAATAGTTTGAAAAGGCCAAAAAATTGTATTTGTTCTCCCACTTAAGATTAGAGGCTTGTAATTTTCATCATCCAGAAAATCACTGTCTGATTTCTAAAAAATATATTCGCAAATTATGGGGGAAAATTAGATTTTGGTCAAAAGCACAAGTTCATCTCAGTACTAAAGTAATAAACTCTTTTGTTGGCAGTGACAGAGTTGACATATTTCCTATAAGTTTTCACAATGTTTTTACACAGACACTTCATAATAACCATAACAATAATAAAAGCACGTTTAGAAGATCATCACGTATACGACGGAGCTGCTAAATATATGTATGTAGCCGCTTGGCTTGTTTACAATGGGACTCATTTCCTCTTCCGGTATTTTCAACACTACTGCGCATGCCCAAATGATTTATTACGACCGAAAGTGAGACCCATGTAAACGTTCTGTCATCATCTGAAAAAAAATTTCTTGGCCCATGTACACGGTTGAATTCTAATCCGACCATTGATCCAATCAAGATATTTTGCACATGGAACCGCGACTATTTTCTTTCTTTTTTTTAAAATAATTGCTGCCAGAGTCGATTTCTAAAGCTATTCCGACCGAAAGTGAGACCCATGTAAACGTTCTGTTATAATCGGAAAAAGGTTTTCTGATCCCATGTACACGGTTGAATTTTAACCCCACCATTGATCTTATCAAGATATTTTGCCCTTATCAAGATATTTGGCTATTGTCAGACAGGTTCACCAGCTTTTTTAGCACCACAGACCCTCTTCAATGCTCTTATCTCTTCATATAACAACATTTTACACACTAAAGGAAGTTTTCAAGTTGATGATGCTATCTGATCTGCTTTGGAAACAAGAATCTGGGTTTACTTGCGGTGAAGAAGCACTGCGCTTTTCTGGACTGAGAGGTCTGAGGTCTTTCCAGGTATCTGTTGTAGCCACTCCTCCAGCTTGGGGGTTACTGCCCCGAGTGCTCCAATTACCACAGACACCACTGTCACCTTCACTTTCCAGGCTTTCTCCAGTTCTTCTCTGAGTCCCTGGTATTTCTCCAGTTTCTCATGTTCCTTCTTCCTGATGTTCCCATCACTTGGCACTGCCACATCCACCACAACGGCTTTCCTCTGTTCTTTATCCACCACTACAATGTCTGGTTGGTTCGCCATTACCATCCTATCAGTCTGGATCTGGAAGTCCCAGGATCTATGCCCTCTCATTCTCTACCACCTTCGGAGGTGTTTCCCATTTTGACCTTGGGGTTTCCAGTCCATATTCTGCACACATGGTCCTGTATATTATTCCAGCCACTTGATTGTGGCGCTCCATGTATGCTTTACCTGCCAGCATCTTACACCCTGCAGTTATGTGCTGGATTGTTTCAGGCGCCTCTTTGCACAGCCTACACCTTGGGTCTTGTCTGGTGTGGTAGATCTGAGCCTCTATGGCTCTGGTGCTCAGGGCTTGTTCCTGGGCTGCCAGGATGAGCGCTTTGGTGCTGTCCTGTAGGCCAGCCCTTTCTAGCCATTGGTAGGACTTCTTGATATCAGCCACTTCAGTTATGGTCCGGTGGTACATCCCATGCAGGGGTTTGTCCTCCCATGAGGATCTGTCCTCCAGCACTGTATCCTCTGCTCTCCATTGCCTGAGACATTCAGTGAGCACACTGTCAGTTGGGGCCTTGAGCTTGATGTACTCATGCATTTTGGATGTTTCATCCTGGATAGTGGCTTGCACGCTCACTAGTCCTCGACCTCCTTCGTTTCGGCTAGTATACAGTCTCAGGGTGCTGGATTTGGGGTGGAACCCTCCATGTATGGTGAGGAGCTTTTGTGTCTTACAATTCCTGCAGGGTATCTGTCTTGTTCTTCCCATTGGGCTGGCTTCTCAGGACTTGCCTTACTTCTTGGAGGTATTTAGCTGTTGCAGCTTTCCTTGTTGCCTGCTCCAGGTTGCCATTTGCCTGCGAAATTCCAAGGTACTTGTAACTGTCCTCAATGTCTGCTATTGTTCCTTCTGGGAGTGAGACCCCTCCTGTGTGGGCTACATTACCTCTCTTATCCATCCGGCTACATTTCTCGAGCCCGAATGACATCCCAATGTCAGTACTGTAGGTCCTGGTGGTATGGATCAGGGAGTCAATGTCACGCTAACGCTTAGCATATAGCTTGATGTCATCCATGTAGAGGAGGTGACTGATGTTGGCCCCATTTCTGAGTCGGTATCCATAGCCAGTCTTGTTGATTATTTGGCTGAGGGGGTACAGACCTATGCAGAACAGCAGTGTAGCATATAAAATGGGTAGACATTTTTCTTGGAAATTAATCACGAAAATCTATCAAGTAGACCAAAGAATGAAAGAATATTGAAGGGAGTGTGGTCACACATTTTTCATTGGAAAAACAACACCCAACAGTACAAATTAAAAAATGTGCAAATTTTTTGTTTTGTCATTTAATGTGTTATAAAGAGATGAGGGCATTTATCAAAATGTGATTTGTAATAAGTCTATCTATTCAGTTTACTTTTTTGTGATTTATTTTTTATTTTTTTTATCAGTACTTATTTCAACACGTCTTCTAAACAAGCTGCTTTTATAGGCGCATCAGTCTACCTTTGTCTTTGTTATAAGTGCCCTGCGTGAAAGCAAACCAAAATTAAAGAAGTTGTGGAATTTTTTGACATTCCCTGGCCAACTGAATTCCGTTTAGTGGTTTCTCCCAATAAATGCTACCTTTGTTTTGTCTAAGTAATAGGATTTCATTTTATTTTAAAGTCTAGTCCCATTTGTACTCAAACTCACTGTTGTGCTATTTTCTGAAAAATCCTGCTGGGGGGTTGTGTAAAACATGATAGCAGAAATGTTTTACTATTAATAATACTTTTTAATATTTCTTATCTCAATAAATGTAACCTTGGTTTTTATGGTTTTCTCTTGAGCAGTTTTAATCTACTAATTGCTCTTAAAAATATGCAAATAAAGTGTAGGAGAAAAACAAAAATGGCCAAAAATGAAACATATATGTTCAAATATGGGTAATAGCAGAAATTATATAATAACCAGAAAAAATATGCAGATTGATAACTGCAAATAAAAGCTTTAACACTTAGCTCTAGAAGATATTGGTATAAGGATCATTTTTGTGTGGTGGACGTTAATCCTTTGTGTACAAAATGCACAATTGTCAAGCACAACTGTCCTAGGGGAAAGGGAAGAGCAGCAATATGTTGAAGCTGCCAAAGTTCTGTTCAGCCAGTATCAAACACATCCATTACAGTGACTCAATAATATGCATTTAAAGAATTAGCTTGGAGTCACTGGGTGAAGTGCTGGAGATGTACGGATAATCCGTTTTACTCCATTAGTGTCATTTAACACTCTAGGGAAAAAAAAAGAGGATTTCTTATGTGTTTGCTTTACTTTGTAACACTGCATACATTTCATTTTGTTTTAGCTGCATTTTTACAACACCCACAGACAATACATTTTCAATCGTAGAGGAGAAGTTGAGAGATTTTGATGATGTTTTGGTAAACTTAGCGCAAACTTCAAGGTTTTTGTTTATATTGCATCAGTTAGGAGAAAAATGTGAGGATATTTTCTGTATGTGGGATTCGTCTCAACATTTTCCTTTGAACTGAAGAAGACTACAGCAACAAAACAAAATCAGAAGCGTACAGGCTTAGGGCATAGGCTGCCTAAAAAAGGTCAGGAAAGCTCAAAATCACCTTAAATAAAAGATGCAGACATTGAACTTATGCAATGCAGTGCTGATGATTATGTTTGAATCTAAATCAATTTAGCTTCATCCAAAATGATCCCTTTAAAGGAAAGATTTTGTGACCCACTCGTTTGTATTGAGCTCATTTAAAGCAGGGTCCTAAGTATTGGCTGCATATGGAAACTTGACTAAGTGACCCCCTCCCCTCTCAGTTTTCAAACAGGAAGTACCCGCTGGTTCCTCACAGCCAAAATCCCATAGACTTCTATTAAGGAATAAACAGCCATTACTCAGTCCTTATATTTGTCAGAATAACCATTCTTACTCTACTGCTTTATATTTATATATTTTTTTAAATATGTTCTTGCTAATCCTAATTTTTTTCATATTTTTTCTGTTGTACAAGTTATTCAAGTCATAAACTTGACAATCATATACTTCAATAAAAATATGTGGTCTCCTGTCAAATGTTGGAAACGTTTGAAAGATTCTCCTGAGCCCTCATTCAGTGGTGTGGGGGTGTGTGACCTTCCAACAAGCTCACCCCTGATTGGCAAGAGCAATGATGAGAATGATGACTCAGTATACGGTCAGTGGTGCTAAGCATTTTGAGTGGAATAGATGTTGTTCAAGCTAAAAATAGTTGTCTGATAGTTTTTGTAGCATAACCATTAAGGGGTGACACATGACTGTGATCTGTCAATCAAAAGGCCCTGCCACCATTTTATCGGTGGTTCAGAAAAATGTGTGAACAAATTTAATAGAAAGTTTGTAAAACTTTTGTGAATCCAACATAGCAGAATATTCTATTTGACTCTTATTTGGTCCAAATGAGAAATGTGAGGCAACCATAACTGGTTCTTAAACTCTATTTGGGATCTATTCCAAAATTCAACTTCAAAAATGATGACAAATAACCAAATTTACTCTCAGAAATTGCAAAAAACTTTTTTAAAGAGCTGGCCAGTGACTGAGTTGCAAAAAGACGTGACAAAGGTGACATTTTGTTTGACACATTAACAGATCGAGTTCACACTTCTAATGCTGATGGATCTTTTTCAGTTGTCCCAAGATGATATAGATATTGGCAACTTCAGATGAAAGCTTTCTCTGCTTTGGAGCTAATTATTGTTGATGAAAATGACTAACTGTCACATTTGTCTACTCTGTGGTATTGAGGCCATTGTGGTGTATTGGGTCTAATTGTAGCTAGTAGCAGAAGTTGTTATGTGGCATGTTGTAGCGGGTTGGAGCTAATTTTAGTTGATAGTAATGGTTCCAGTCTGTGTACACAGCCTGAAGCACATCAAGGCTGTGCTGTCACAGAGTCCAACACACATACAGATCTGGTCTGTATGACGGTCCAATCGTTTCAAGCCCTTTTCTTTTTCCGTCGTGCTCTTCAGGTATGGGAAGACGCAATGTCATTATATGTTATTAATATATTAAAAATAAAAATAAACGTATTTTTGTTCTATTGACAGAAAGTCCTCTTAGATTTGAAAGTTGCCATCATCACTGCATTAATGAACTTCAAAAGTCACAGAGGAACAGCACAGATGGAACAAAGTTAGGTCAGTTGGTGCTTCTTTGGCTGTGATTTCAGCTTCACTGCTTTACCACAGCGAACTGTAGTTTTCCACTGTGTGTGTGTGTGTGTGTGTGTGTGTGTGTGTGTGTGTGTGTGCGCAAGCAAATGATGAATTCTGACTGGGTGTGGTGAACATCAGATGAGATTTTCCTCTGGTCCCTGCTCCTTCTCTCTCTCTCTCTCTCACACACACACACGCACACACACACACACATATGTGCAGACGCATATAAAGCGAGTGCCAGGGCTGGTTTAGGCGTGGGCCCTTGCAGACATAAATTGCTTTATTTTAATAGTCGTTCAGTGGAGAAAAAGAGAGTACAAGAGAGCAGTAAATGCCATGAAGGCCAGAGAGAGAAAATCAAATGCAAATTTCTGCCTCTCGAACTTCAGAGTTGTAAAGAAAATGAGTCCCTTTGCAATGTGTTTATGTAAATGTGCATGTTTGTTTATGCTCATCTGATTACTTGCTTTTAACTACATTCCCTGACATTACATCAACACACACATGCTATAATCCTCTTTCAAACTAATCATCAGATTATTCCGACATACTCACCTCAATCTGCTCACAGTTCATTGATCCAACAGCGATCAGCTCTGGGTTTGATGAGTCTGATTACTTTGTTTACAACCTAACACACACACACTTGCAAACACAGGCAGGGCACAGGTCAATGAGTTGACTGTGTTTACGACTGAATTTGAACCAAACGACCGCAGATAAACACGCTCTCACACAGATTTTTCGAAAATAACGCACACTATCTGCCTGTTGCGCTCATCGCGACCGCAGTTGTTCTCTTTTAAAACAAAAGAAAAGATCATAGCTTAACATGAAACACATGGGTTAGTCTTTGCAGAGGTTATGAGGCAAGAAAAAAGGAAAAACGGGAAAATAGAAAACAAAAACAGATGAGAATTTTTCTGTCATTGTAATATACAAATGTTATTGGATGTTAGTATTTGGGGAAGGTAATTGAATATTCAACAGAAACGATGAGCATTAAAGAAGGGCTAAATGGAGAAAAAATGGGCCATGAAGCAAAACATTGGGAAAAATAAGAGAATGAAGTATATTGGATGCAAAAAAAAGAATAAGTAATTTGGAATACTGGAGGGAATGATTTCCTGTCTGCAGCTTCCCTTATCCATCTCTGTGATATGGGATGTTTGGTTTGATGTGGTTGCGTGTTGGCCATTCTCCCCAATGCATTCTATGTCTGCAAACAAGCCCCGCTCTTGCTGTCTCTGTCTCTCTGATATGGTTTCTGTTGTGATGTGGTCATGTGCTGAAGATTCTCACAAATGGTTTCCATAACAAACAAAAAAGATTTGCTCTCCAGTTTGAGAGTGGGAAAAAAAAAAAAGACAGATGGGTTTGTGTTGCAAGGATCTGTCCAAACCACCCAGAAAAAAAATTCTCACGTCTAAGATGTTTCTGGTTTGTTGTGTCTGATGTCTTTGATGGGGCTTGCAGTTGAGGATTGTCACATGTGTCATCTTTGAAAGATGTTTGTCAAAGAAATGAAAGCTTCACCTTATGTACTTATGTACAGGTTAGGTTATTTTTTTTCCAGAAAATGTATTTGTGCTGGTTCTGCATTAACTTGTTTCTTGTGGTTGTGCTGGAAGTAGGAATGTACTGATTAATTTTTAATAAGGTTCCATCAAAATTTGTGGTTGCTGATACGATTCATCGTGGATTTTGGATCATTTTGAACGGTCCTGGACATCTTTAGTGAAAAAAATTCAACCAGTGTGACTCAGAGATAAATACCTGGTACTGAACAGTGCTGTTAAAGTTTTCTTGGTATTTCTCGCAAGTGTTAATTAAATATGTGTACAAACAAACAATTAAACGAGAATTACTGGCAAACCCAATCATATTTTAGTTTCCTAAAGTTTAGCCCATTGGAGGGAACATTATTAGAACATTCTACCTTCTGTTCTGTCATTTTTATACAAAGAAAAAGTAAAGACATTCAAGGAAATGTTTTGCTTGTTGTTGCTTTCCAGAGATGGTGAGGAAGAAGAATCCCCCTATCCGGAGTGTAGGAGGTAAGGAGGAAGAGGAAGAAGAGGGGGCGAGGCAAGCAGGAGAAGAAGAGGAGGAAGGAGAGGAGGACAAAGTGGGAGGGGAGGCCAAACGAACAAACCTATCTTCTGAGCCTGATGCCTCCGAGCGCATTCGAGGGGATGAGGAGCAGGAGGAGGAAGAGGGAGACAGCGAGTGTGTCTCCTCATCTGTTTCTCCCTCATCTGTTGGTGATCGCAACTGCACCGATGAGCGAGGGGGGAGGAGAGGTGTAGGGGGGAGGGCTAAGCAAGGCGAGGCAACTGTGGCTGAGAGACCGGAGGGCCTGTCGGAGTCTGAGGACGGGGAGAGGGGCGCAGAGGAGAGAGAAAGGGGTCCCAAGCACAAAACCAAAGCAGATCATCTCTTTGCCCCCCTCCTGCTGTCCAGACAGGAAGGAGGGGAGGAGTCCACAACTGACACTCTGCGACTCGCCTCCAGCCCTTCTCCCAAACTTCAGGACTTTAAATGCAACGTGTGCGGATATGGTTACTACGGCAACGACCCCGCTGACCTGGTGAAGCACTTTAGGAAGTATCACCTTGGTCTGCACAACCGCACACGACAGGATGCTGCCCTCGACACACACATCCTGGCCCTACACAACATGGCACCCCAACACACAAGTTTAGGTAACTTCTGTTCTTCATTTTCAGTCATCAGGTTTTTCTTACTTGTCTTGGTGCTAAATAAACTGAACAGTATAAAATAACAGTAAATGTAATAGGTGTCTATGAAGCCAAATTGAATGACAATACCACCTTAAATCCCATTTATGTACAGGTTCAAAATCTTCTGGCTACCAGGTGATAATGTTCAGATCCTGATTTATAATGAATTACAGATAAAGCTTCAGTTATATTCTCTGAAATAAGCAGAGTAGGGAATTTAAAATCATTTCCCAGTTGCAACCAAAGATTATAGATAGTTTGTTGTTTTTCATAAAGTATTCTTCTTGAGAGCATTAGCAGCGTCTTTCTGTCTCCTAATCTTGTTCTGTTGAACTTTTTTTGGTGTTTCTGATTTCAGATATGCAGGTCGGACAAGGACAGAGAAGCCAAACCAAAGAGCCGGGAAAGATGAGAAAAGATTCTCAGAATCCACAGCACAGGACAGTTGTGATGAACGGCACGTACGACGTACAGGTAAGCACCGTCAAGACACGGCAAAGACAAGATTTAAAAGGGCTAAACTTGGCTGGCATTGCACAAAAACAATGTCCAGCACAGAAAAATTCAGCCAAAAACATAACCATGTGTTTTCAACTCCCACCCTGATCTGCTTTTGATCTACTGTATGTATTCAGTTTAATCCATTTAAATGACAACTGCTGTTCCACTGGAAATGCTAAAGCTGCTGTACTTCTGTGTCAAGTCTGTTTATTTAATCAGATGATGAACAAATCAGAGGACGATGACAGTGATTACAGCTCTGATGTTAGAGACTTTAGCACTTCTTAGTCTTGAAAAAAAAAAACACTAATGATTTCTGGGATTGCCTTTGTGTGCATCTGGATTATTTTGTTTTTTGACAAACCCTAGGTTACTGATGAGCATTTTTTTTCTGTTATAAAAAAAGAGCTTTAAATGAGTTGTGCAGAGAATAGGCAAAGAGCTTAATTTCATTCACAGGAACATTCTGTAATAGGTCTAACTTGCATAATAGACTCAAGTCAAGTAAGAAATAGAAAATCCACCAGGCTTAAATCATCGTTTTTAAGAAAAAAGAAGTAAAAGTAGAGAAAAAGAAGAAGTTGAATGAAAAGGGTCTTTATTCTTTCATTCCCTCACTCAATTTTTCTCTGTCCTGCCCACATTTGGAAAATTCC
This sequence comes from Oryzias sinensis, assembly GCA_037389245.1. Taxonomy (NCBI): domain Eukaryota; kingdom Metazoa; phylum Chordata; class Actinopteri; order Beloniformes; family Adrianichthyidae; genus Oryzias; species Oryzias sinensis. Next base: position 37,747,006 of record CM074488.1, on the reverse strand, counting down.
ATGCTGTCATTTGCTAAGACAGAAACCCCTGTCAACCAATAATATGTTCAAAAAAGCTCAGAGGAAAGAGGTTTGGAGAAAAAGGAGGGATAACCTGGAGAAAGAGATGAAGGAAGAAAGGGGAGAAGGTACTGCAAGAGGCAGACAGGAGCTGTGGCTAGAATCTGCTGTTTGGGAGTGTAATGAAACAGCTGTCAGGCATATTTAACTTTCTTTTCCTCTCTATGTTCTCCATTTGTCTCTTCTATTATACATATTGGTCGTCTTTACTTTTTCCACTGCTCTGCCTCCTGTCCTGAATCACTCTGATTCAATTGAAATTATTTTTCTTGTTTGTTTGTTTCTCTTTCATGTTCTGCTGTTTTATCTTTCTGTCATTTCTCCTTACTGAATCCCTTTACAACAGGCCTGCCAGCTTTCGCCGCTCTGCTTTCTGCTTGTTAGTTGACTCAGATGTCTTCTAAATGACCGAACACCCCTAAGCCTCAGTCACAACTGCCGTCATGGACGGATAGTGGCTTTCTTTTCAAATCTGTACATGACAAGAAGGAGACTTGCACAAAATCGCAAGATCATAGACTGTGAGCCTGTAGAGCGAAAAGGTTCATGCACATTTTTTTCTACAAGCCTGGAGCAGGGAACAGGTCGTTACCAACACTTAATACATTAAACAAGGGCAAATAAGCAGAAGTAGGTGAGACATAGGCACATTGGACGCATTTTTCCTTTTTCCAACCTCCCCAAATCCTTTGCAAAGAGCCTGTTAGGATAAGTGTGCTCTCCTTGTGGGCTTCATATGTATAAGTCTGACTGTTGGAAATGAGGAAATTAGACAATAGTTTGTGTGGGCATCACCTGCACACATTGTGCGTGTGACATTCTTGTGCAGTCAGTCAGGAGCCAGTACGCACACCTCACTAACGGCAGTTACAGTGTGTGTCGCACATCGTACAACAGAATCACCAGTGCATGCAGCTTGACAAATACTTCACCATACACTTACCCCTCGCACAACAGTTGTGTTCCATTTTCATGATGTCCCTTGAGGGGGACATCATGACACACCAGTGCTCCCCTTAACAAACATCCACAGGTCCTGACTGCCCAGATACCCATAGCACCCACACAAATCAAACTGGGGCTTAATCCAGGAAATCAGCAGAGCGACGTGTCGGGATAGCTGGCAAACAGGCAGGGTAATAGATCTTGACAACCAGGGTTGAGCAGCCCTACTTTAGAACGGGGCCAGTTCAGTTTCCTCTATTTGTATGGAAATAAAACCAAAGATATGATTCCATCTCTTTCTCATTTCATATTAACAAACATGGTTTTACCTCTGGCCTTTTACGACAGTCCGATTTCAATCTTTTGGAAGTTGTAAACAATAACCACTAATGCACCGTTTAAAAGAAACCACAAACTGTTTTTTTAGGTTATTTATTGACCTAGTTTGAAAAACATGCAAACTTAATTTTGACATTTATTTCTCTTTTCTATTTGGTATTAGGTGACGCTGGGTGGAATGTTGATTGGTATCGGACGCAAAACCTCTGACTGCCAGGGAAACACTAAGTATTTCCGCTGCAAATACTGCAACTTCACATACATGGGCAGCAGTTCCTCGGAGCTTGAGCAGCACTTTTTGTCCTCGCATCCCAACAAAGTCAAAACCCCTCCAACCACACCTATGACTGCGGCCAACAACCTGGCAACTCACGACAACCAGCTGAAAGGTTGGATCCAGAACAGCGAGAGCGTTGAGCGAGTGGCGGTACGAGCCGATGATGATGCCCTGGCTGGATACTGCATCCCAGGTGGGGTGTGCTCAGACTCCCTAGCCTGGACTGGGGAAGATGGTCGAGGAGCTACGCAGGCGTATTACTTGTGCAAATCTTGCAGCTGGAGTTGTGAGTGGTCAGGAGGTTCGGCAAAGCTATTGGAGCACTATGAACAAAGACATCGAGGGAGTCCAGGAGGAGCTGTGAGCCCCAACAACACTATTTCTGCTGGGACAGAAAGAGGAGGAAGAAGAGATGGGGTAGAGAAAGACTATGTGGCGTTCAAAAGTTGCAAAGATCAGTTACCTAACCCATCCAGCACCAGCAAAGGTTTACTTACCTCCCTTTTCTCCTATGATGCTCCTATGATACCACACTGATCTGCCAAAAGCATCAAGGATATCTCGCTTTCAACTTGGTTTTGTTTTCTTCTACCAGGGGACCCAAACTGCAGTGATTCAGACCCAGTGGTGACCAGTTACAACTGTCAGCTGTGTGATTTCCGTTACTCCATGGCCCACAATGCTGACGTGATAGTGGTTGCTCCCTTGCTGCTGCACTACCAGCACAACCACTCCATTCATCGTTGCTGCATTCAGCATTGCGTGTATTGTCCTCAAGGGCACTGTCAGCCACATAAGCACCTCGGGGAGGTGAGATATACCAAATATAACTTCTGTTGGGTTTCTTTGCAAATATGTTAAACAATTACCATATTTTTTTGGACAATAAGTCTCTCTGGAGTATAAGTCGCATCAGCCAAAAAAATGCATAAAAATAAGAACAAAGTTGTACAAGATGCTCAGGAGTATAAGTCCCATTTTTGGGAGAAATGTATTTAACAAAATACGGGAAGAACAGACGTTCATCTTGAAAGAGAAATTTATAATGACAGAAAAGATAATAATAATAAATAAATGCTTATTTAGCTTTATGAAACATAGGAGTATAGGGTATTTTAGACCAAAATGTGAATGATTATTAAGATAACCAAAACACAAAGAACATGCTAACAAGTCAACTAAACTCTTTTAATCACTCTAAATCACTAAATCCTTTGAATTCTTCCCCCTCTGTCTCACTTCTGAACAACTCTGCCAAGCTTGGCGCAAAGCTACGTTCACATCGGGCTCGGAAATGCGCTTTCAAGCGACTGATTCCAAAAAAAAATGTCTATGTGAACATGCATAAATGCCCATTTCAGGTTCTGCGTTTTAAACCTTTACATGTTGCTATACAGGTTTTCAGGCTCTACGTACGCGCAGGAGAAATTAATAATTGCCGTTTATGCCTGACCATACTTCTACTACACCAAGTCTTTCATATATTGGAATAGAGCGGTGAAAGAAAAAGCCGGAAGACAGCTTTTTCAGCTGTGCACCACTTCGAGATTTTGCACCAAGCCTTTTCCAATTGTCAGTACATGCGCTAATTTCGAGTAGCCACAGTCCAGTGTGAACACCGTAAAGTATGTAAAGTAAGTGCGTTCAAGAAAGCCCGTTTAGGCATGTCTGGTGTGGACGTAGCATTTGACCAAGTATTGCGTCTTGTTCTGCAAATACTGATGCACACACCTAAAGTGCCCTCTAGTAGTTTTTACTTTTTTTTATTTATTTATTTTAAATTATAGGAAAGTCGCCCCAGAGTATTTTGCACCCCGGCCAAGCTATGCAAAAAGAACAAGAATTATACTCAGAAAAATACTTTAAATTCACAAGCACATGTAACGTAATTGGTTCTAATGTTGTCCTTACTTGAAATTCCCTTACTTATTCTAATCTACCCACACCGAGTCCCTGCTTTATTTTGTGCCAGCTGTTAAACAGTGCAGATGCAGCAAAAAAAAAAAAAAAAAGATTTATGCAAAAAAATGGTTAACTAGGTTTCTATTATTGATGCTACATGCCACAAAAGCAGCAGCAGGCAGGCATTCAAACTGGTGTTTGCTGCTTATTCATCTCCTTAGGTGTCCCATCCCTTTGCCTGTCGGAAGTCCACCTGTCCTAAATGTTGTTCCAAGTTCCCTCAGCTCACCAAACAGCAAGATGTCGTCACTTCAAATCCCACAACCAGCACCTCGCCCTGTGTGACCCCTCCTAACCAGAGAGGCGACCCTAGCGTAATTTCTGGTCCGACCTTTCGGCTCTCTGACCCTGCACATCCTGTTGTCACCCAAGGTATGTAAAGAGATGGGTAATTGGAATTGCATGACTACATGCTGTTGGGATTTGCCCCGTTACTCATTTTTAAAGCTCTTTATTTCCTTTAATTGTGGGTTTCTGACTTTTCACACTTTTTCTAGGCGTCACCCACTTGTGTGATCAGTGTGCGTTTGCCACAACGGATATTGATGTATTGCTGCAACACTATGAAAGTTGCCACACTCTGATCAACCTGAAGGGGGTCGCTCCACGAGTCAAAGCTGAGGAGAAGGCTGAGGGAGACAAGGAGGAAGGAAAAAGAAGAGGACGAGAAAGGCAATACTCGTGTGCAAAATGCCACTTCATCACAGAAGTAGAAGAAGAGATTTTTAGACACTATAGGTGAGCCAAAAATTCAAAAAGTGGGTTTTAGAATTGCTCTGCTAGATTCTTTTTTTTCCTTACTAAGATTAAATAAATCTTAAACTTAATCCTTAATCTTAAACCTGTACCTTCATGCCGTTACATGAAATGTCTGAGGCTGGGTGTGAAAAGAGGCAATATCCCAGTTGGTTTTTGATAAATTATCCACAAATAAAAGGTAGCTGCCTTAAAAGTTTCCATTTGCATGTCAGGAAGATGATTAAGAATCAACTGCTTTGGTGCAGCTGTAGTTCTCTCTTTTTTATATGCTACATCATCCAAGAAATGGTAACTGAGTACAGTCATTTGTAGCAGTAGCCTCTTTTTTTTTTTTTTTCTTCATCTAAAAATTAAAGATGCTTTCAGATCTGATTTAGACATTCTGATGGGAAATCCTCTCTAACTTAATCACATACTTGTAGTCAGTCACAAATTCTAAGACAAACATCACAGATTGGTAGCAAGGCTTTTTTTTAAGAATAGCTACACTTGCAATGTAATTTTAGGAGCACACGCTGAAGCACTTTCATTTCACTCCATATAATTGGTCTTTTGGAGAAATTGGAGGACTGTAATCATTAGATGTTGGTCTCACTGCATCTAGGAATCTTAACTCTGCTTTAAGTGCGACTTAATTCCTACGTTTAGTCCAGATGCAAATTAGTTTAGTTTCCATTATGGGGTTTTCAGTCTTTACAGCTCATTTCAAGCAGATCAGTCAATGATTTCTGTCACCATCTTGTGTCAAAGTAAACATGACGGTGCTAAAAGTAGCCAAGAAAAATCATGTTGGAATCTAAAAATCTCGAAGGATCAATTTGCTATTATCTTTTAGCTCCATGTGGGATCCAAATTCTTTCTCCGTATTTAAATATTATGTTACTGCTATCATCTTATCCAGTGTCCACATTCATATATCCAGTTTTTCAAACCATTACAGCTCAGCTAACTCTTGGAACTTGCCTTTTGTAGTCTGTACCATCGCTGTTTAGTCGAGGGCTATGGACCAGCTGTTAAGCCATTTTAACCAAATAAAAAAGAGAGAAAATGGAGGAGATAATATAGATCTGCACCATCACGCTTTTTTGTTAAGCTAAAAAAAATGCAGATCTGATGCTTGTGTCGCTCCAGGCGTGCAAGATCAATAAGCTACTGCTAAATGGCACATAATCAATGCAGATGCCTAACCTACTTCACAATTCTGCCATATGACCAGGATATTTTGATTTGATTTCAAATGGTTTATTTCAAATCAAATAAGAATAATACACAACAACAATACAATCATCAGTTATACATTCATACATTGACGAATCAAACTTAGGATGTTTAGACATAAAATTAAATATTGCTTAATAGGGAGTGGAAGGAAGCAAATTTATATAATTCCACCCCTGTTCTACCGTAACTATTTTATTACATTATTTATCAATATCTGGTTCATAACTTTTACCAGACAGAATTAAGAATCCTGAAGAGTCAATAAAGCACATGACAAAGATGAATTACTTCAATTATTATGGACAAAAACATCCTTTTAGAAATCAACATGGCAAATGCAGATCAGTTATTCAAAATATATGCAGATTATGTTACTTATGAAAGTCATGTATATGATAAATAAAAATAATACTATATCGGTAAAATAGACATAACACTGTTTCAACATTTTTCTTAGAAAATTTGTTCAAGTATCAAAAGTAAAATTATGTGCAAATTTATGTTACATTAGGAAAAATCATGAGTCAATTTTTCAGTGAAGTAACATAATTAGAAATCAATCAATTTAACCATCTTCAATAATTAATTAATCATTTATTTCATTTTTACTATTTTATTATTATTTCTTTAAATAATAAGGTTATGCTGTGAGATAAAATAAAATAAAAAGGGTCCATAATCTGTCGAATGACCAAGGTTGGTATTCCTTCTTCTGCTGATTAACAGCCGTTCTTCTGGGTTTAAACAGAGTTTCTAGTTCTCTTTACTGTTATGTCTGCAGACATTAGATATAGGTCCATATCCTTCTTCAGCTGATATCTATTTTCTTTATGAAATAACACGATCGAGCCTTTACCAAGCCCTCAACTGTTCCAATGTATTTATCTCAATGGGGTTGCAGAGCATCTGTATGTGTTTCACAGCAGATGCATGTCTTGAATTTATCCTAGTACAAACAATAAAAAGTAGTTTTAGAGATGTCCTAAAAACACATAACACAAAAAAGGAAGAAGCGAGTGGTAGAAGGCAGGCCAACAAGGACACAACTGACCCTTCAGGCACTTAGCAAACTTTTTTTGGGAGCTTAAATGAGAGAAAATTTAAAGGAAGCCAACATTTTCCACAAGTTAGAATAACAAAGCTGTAAATGTTTGTACAAGGTTTTTAATACAGAACAGAGCAACTTAGTGGCAAATGCAGTTAACAGAATAAACAAGTACACTGTGATGACTTATGGTAGACACTACAACCCTGTAAGGAGTATTTATTGATTTGGTTTAATGTTTGGTTTGATTAAGCTAGTTTCCAAAGCTTTGGAACCTGCCAAACAATAGCCACCTGTTTGTTTGATGAAATGTAAATGATAGGACATCACCAGAGATGAACAGACCAACAAAAATAGATAATAACGCTGTTTCCCCTCTGTCGAAATGAACAAATTAGCTTATCAGCTTATTTCATCGCTTACTGTCATTTGAGGATGTGAAAATAAAAAATAAAAAAGAATCCACAAATGCTTAACTTAACCTCATTGAAATGTATGACATGGACTCTTAAATGCTAAAATAGAACTATTATAAGTTCTAATCTGAGTTAAATTGAGCCTTGGTGAGTCTATGACTTTCTATGGACTTGCCTTAAGTATTTAAACTACTTTTGTTGCCTTTGGACCTGATAATTAATAAAAGATAAGACGTTGACAGAAAAACATACAGGGTTTTTAAAGTAAACATGAAGCTGCAGGGCTCAGAAATACTTTTCAGAATGTAATAAAAAAAATACCTTGCTTCTCTCTTTGTGCGTTATTTGATTTGGTTATTAATATTCTTGTAAAGTTGTCATGGCTTTCCATCCTCCCAGTGTGGATTCATTTAGCCTAATGGAAAAGAAAAAGCGTACTGACTGACATCAGAAACAGCCTTAGCATTCCATCTGCTTTGAAGTGTTGCTTTTTTAATACTTTTATACTTTAAATGTTAATGCAATTATCCCTTTTGATGCTGGTGATGAGAAATATGTGTGTTAATCGCTAAAGTTGTGTTATAATATAACAATTTGATTAAAAAGTGCAACAATAGGTGATAGTTGGTATTTTATCCAACTTTTTAAAATGTTTTTTCAATTAATAAAATAATTCTTGATTTCAGCACATAATCTCATTTTTTGTGTATGGTGCCCATCTATGTGAGCTTTATTTTAGGTATTATTCGTGAATATTATTTTGAAATTTTACGCTGCAGTGAGTGTTTCTCTAACTGCTGCCTGTCTTGGCCAGTAATTTTAAATGTCAAGAGTTTGATTTTTTTATTTTCCTAGTAAAGTAAATGTCAGATTCTTATAATTTAATATTCTTTTTTTTCTTTGCTACATAGAGATTTGTTAAAGGGATTCCCCCCCCCCCGCTCAACATATTTTTGCTTTAAATCTTGGGTGCTCTGAAAAACGTATGTTGCAAATCCATAACACGCCATCATTGGAAATAAGTCAAAGGAATAATATAGTAGTTTTCTGAGCAAATTATGTCACTTGACCAATTTATAATCCTATTTTAACATGGTTGGTTTCATACTACCACAAAAGAAAACCTAATTAAATGGAGTTTTAGAGTGTGTTTTCTCTGTTTTGTTGGTGTTACTGTGTTTGACAGCACCCTCTTAACATTTCTTATACTATTTCAGTGTACATTTTTTTGCCTGCACTTACCCAATCAATCTCAGCCGTAAACAGCAGTTCAGGATTGCAATATAAATAGTTTATTGATTTCACTTGTTGGCCCACACAAGAGGCACCGCTGCTGGCATCTGTGCCAGGAAAAAGCCCAATGTCGGGTCTGAGATGCAGAGGTGATTATTCAGGGCTTTGCCAACAGGAAATGAAGGTGGTTTCTTGATGGGTTATTCAGTGCTTGTCATTCAGATCCATTTATATTTCTCACCATTCATAGGTCATTTATTGTAATTCAGCTGAATGGTGAGTCACTTGTTGGCTCCAAACTCTATGAATTGTGGCCCTTGTGGTTGAATAAAACCAAGTGCTTTTTTTCATTGAATTGGTTTTTTTGGGTGGCGTTGCTTTAGATTGTGAGCAGTTTTACTCGCTACCTATAGAACTGAAAGAAAGTTGATAAAGACAGATACTTTCCAGTGAGCTAAGATTGATTTCAAAATCTGTTTACCTAGCTTCAATTATAGTATTTGATCAAGTCCACGCCAATCATCTTTTGATCTATTTTAAGTGATGCGATTGGTCTTTTCATTATGATAATGCTGTTTTTAGGCAAAATCTTTTTGAAGATCAATTTGAAAAAAAGAAAATACCCAGATTAATTTTCTTTATATATGTCTTCCATCATCAGATTAATACCACAAGAACATGCTAATAACACTAAAAACATAATTTTCATCAGCCTTTACGTGTTTCTCCTCAGCTAAGTGAGACTTTAATGCTGTGTTCTCCTTGCAGGCGTGTCCATGCGTGTTGTCGTTGTCGACACTGTGACTTCACGGCTCCCGATTCATCTGCACTTCTTGACCATTTCAACTCTTCCCATTGTCACGACTCGACTCCCGCGTCGGGATCGTTGCCCACCTCGCTGACTCCATCGCTGACGCTGTCAACCAATGGCTGCTCAGCTCCTTCTACCTTAGCCATTAAAGAAGAAAGCAAGGGGGACCTACGCCTCCTCTACTCTCTCGCACCACCTGAGGGAGGATTGGCAGAAGGAGGCAGAGAGGAGGCATGCAGGGCAGTAAAAAGCGAAAGGGGGGACGACAAAGAAAGAGAGCGAGAAAAGGGCTGGGTTCTTGGGGAGGCTAGAGGACTGGGAGAGAGGGGGGGCGAGCAGGCCCACGGACTTCTCTGGGTTCCAAAAGAACAAATGGGGCCTGAAAAAGGAGTGGAAAGAGGAGCGGAAAGTCGTACCCCGTCCCTTTTCCATTCCTCCCTCTCATTATCGTTTGTTTCGCCCAATCACGATGCCTCACAGAAGAAAAGGGGCGTGGCTTTACCTGGGATGATTTACCTGGGAGACACCAAGTCATTTTTGGGAGATACTAAGTCGTATTTGGGGGAGTCCCAGCTCTCCCAAATAGGAGGAAGATCGGGAGGAAATGCTCCAAGTGGAGGGGGAGCAGAGAAGCAGAGCCAGATTGCACCCCAACAGTACACAGGTGGTGGAGGAGGAAGTGAGGGTGGTAGCGGAGGTGGAGGAGGACCACAGGAGGGAAAAGGAGGGCCGACAAAGGAGGAGTCCCAATCCCTGTTGCGGGTGAGTAGAACATGTGCATGCACCCCTGTTTCACCTGTCAGTGGTTTGTCTTTTACCTGGTCTCATTTACCCGCACACTTAAGTGTTTGACTGTAGCTCTGAGGAAAACCCTTTAAGGCCTTATTTTTGCTTTTTCCCTTTTTGAGTCTGTTAGTTGTCATGCTGCCTCTGCTAATTTGTCTATAAGTCATCTCTTCTTTGAATCAGAGTTTGTTTTCCTCTTTTATCATATTTAGAAAATTTACGCAACTTTGCTCCTACCAGTAAAATGTTAAAGGGGCGTCCCTAATGCATTCATCAGTTTTGGGATCATTTCATGACTATTCTATGTCCCCCATGAGCTGCTTTCACTTCTCGTTTTTGGCAATCGGGAAAAACTGTGACTGAGAAAGTTGCATGTTGGTATGGCAACATGGAAGGAAAGTGGCAGTTCCCATGAGTATAACCTGTCATTCAGTTCCCTCACCCTATTTTATGGACTGCAGTGCTTTTCATTCCTTGGTGATGTCACAGACTGGCAGGAATAGTTTGTGGCTGGCCGGCGCCACAGGGCTCATTTCCTTTGATTCCATTAGATCAGGAAAAACCCAAAAGCATGATGGGGACACAGCTCGGTGACATGGACACGTGTGAATGGTGGTGTTGTGTGAGAATGCTGGCGTACATAGTCGTGGAAATGCACAGGTTGAGTCTAAGGCTTCTTTGTTCAGGCCGGGTGTGGCTTGCTGGATATTATATGTATATTTTTGTGTCTGTGTGAGGCAAAGGCAGCGATCCGACAGGCTGGGCGGGGTGGGGATGCAAGAGGTTTACTCATTACTGTAGGTGGGGCTACGTGTCAGACTGAGAGACTGATGCTGATAAAAACAGCCTCAGATGAAGATGTGGAGGCAGACAGAAATTCAGCAATGTTCAGTGCCAGAGCGCCTATCAGTTTTAAAGTTTTACGCACTAAATCCCTTTAAATCATTGTGCTATCCTGTGGGGTCCAGATGACCCCACCCTTCCATTGACGTGTTCTTCCTACCATGACAAAGGTGGAAAGATTTCATGTAATCCATGGACACCAGTGAAGATCACAAATCATTGAAGAAAAAAGGTTCAGAGCACTGTCTAGTGGGTCTAGATGACCCTACTCCCAATGTTAAAGTACCTAGGATGGCACAAGGGTAAAAGACTCACTCCCATTTTGGTGTTTTTAATATGTTCTTGAAGTATTCATCTCATAATAGAGGACATGTATAAAACAATTCAAGATTAAAACTGCGTTTCTGAGTGTTTATTCAAATCACGTCGATCAGGAGCAGATGAAAACCGGATGTTTAAAAAAAAACTCGGCCTTATGACGCAGCTACTGCTGTGGGCGGGGCAAAATCCGCTCCAGTTCTAAATCCTCCACTTGCAGACAAATACATCCATGTACGTTTTCATCTGGCTCTAAACTGCTCTGCAATGCCTGCTGGTTTTTTTCTTTTTTGCTACACTAATGTTAGCTTAGGCTTGTGAGTGGCTGTTAGATGGGGGGGGTAAACCAAGGCATGTGTAACAGTCCCGCCAACAACCCAAAATCGGATTTCTAAGGGGGTACTGTCGATGTGCAGAAACTGTCTTTTTTTATTTTAGCTTAAAACAGCAAAATATTAATTCATTAATTAATTAACATTCAAAAAGAGGAAGATATTGTTGTCATTCCAGTTTTCAAATACCTTGAAATGACTGATAAATTGATGTAGCAATACTGTTTCGCAGAATATGCTCCAGACAGCTGACAGGTTGGAAGGCATTGATTTCTGAGCTGGTCAGGGTTTTATCTTGATGTGTTAACCACAAATTAGGCCCCTAAAACTCCTTGTTGTCTTTTTCTGGCAAGTTAATGAGGCATGAAAACAATCCCTGCTCTCTTGCTTGCTCCATAATAAAAAATCAAGAGATCTAGAATTTGTTATTGTTTTAGGAGGTAGAGCATCTGAAGTAAATGTGATGGCTTACAAAGAAAACAGCTGCGTTGACTGCATAAAACAATCAAGCAGAGATTGAAATAATTACTTACTGCTTATACATATTTAGTGTTTTCTAAAAAAAAAAAGAATAAGCAATTCAACAGGGAGGTCATTTTGGTTTGGCTGTTTGTACAGTAAAACCTAAAACACTCTCATAACTCATTATAATTTTCCCATAGAATTTGTCATTCCATTTGTTTACCACTCAGCCTCAGAACAATGTGAAATGTTTGGGTGAAAAAATGTTTGGATTTATTACTTTTTTTCTATTACAGACTTCATGGATGTGGGAATTACTTCGCTCAACTAAAGCCTTAGTCACTTGAACATGTACGGGCGGTTGAACAGTACAGGTGCCGGGGGGTTTTGGGGTTTTTCTGGGCTTTTGGAGGGTCGTACACAGGAACGTCTGGATCTTAAGGGGAGTGCAGCTGAGTCTTGCATTTTTCTTGAGGCTTGTACGGCATGAAAATGGTATGTATAATTGTTGTAGGTGTGTTATGGGTATCAGGAACTACTTTTAAGGCTAATGTATGCACTTATGACATAAGAGTGAAGCGGCTGTACAACACTCTAGTCATTGGTGAGGGGTGCGTACTGGCTCCTTACTGGCTGCATGCGCAGGGTGTGCAGCTGATAAGTGTTTGTAGGATGCCCACACAAACTACACACTGTCTAATTTCTAAGGAGCGAGCAAAGGTGTGCACTTCAACAGCACCAACGGGCCCCTTTGTAGTGCACAGGATTGAGGGAAAGGGAGTGAAAAGTAAAAATATAAAATATTCATATGATGTGCCTGCATCTCACCTACCCTTACTTACCAGGCCTAGGTTAATAAAATGGATTATTCGATCTAAATCGATCCAAGTTATCAATCATTGATCCATAAAGCTAGAGATTGATCTTTATGTCTTTCCTTTTAGGGTCCCCTAATGCTACTCTCATGAGATTTTGAGAGATCAAACTGATCTGAAGTTTCATGCAGCATTACTAATATACTTTGATAAATCTAAAGTGCAATTTTAACAACAGTGGTAAATCCAAAGTCTGCTAGCTTGATGCTAACGTATAATGGAATTTCCCATAGGTCAGCTAATGCTAAAGTTCGGGCGACCTAAACGTACACTAATGACTCAATGAACAGCCTTATATTCTCACAGGCCTGAATTTTGCAAACTCTTTTAAGGAAGCATTTTTCTAAAGTAGGTTTTTGTGGTCTAAAGAGCAGTTTTAGCTGAAATATTCTGGAATAACGTGTAATGCTATAGCGCCAGCTCCACCTAGTCACCAAACTGAAACGCCCTCCAGGACAGGTAGAACAGTTCTTTTTTCAATTTGAGCCACTTTAGAGCCTTTACAATGTTAAAGATCTGCTCATTTTTATTGGAGCTTCTCCATTTGAGAACCCATGTAACACTGTATGGTGTTAACAATCTCATTGGTTTATTATTTCAATAATAACATTTACAGTATGTGAACTGTATCAGATAAATATGAATACCTTTAAAAACATATTTAGATTATTAATACCTTTCTAGTAAGTAAGTAGGTTTTATTTATGTAGCGCATTTCCCAGAGAAAATCACAAAGCGCTGAACAATGAAACACAATACCATAGAGTACAATAAAAACACAGAAACAACAAATTAAAAATGATCTACAACAAAACTAAATAGAAGAAAATAAACATAGAATAGAGATAACAATAAAACAGCTAAAAGCATTATTGAATAAATGTGTTTCTATGCAAATATGTCTAAATGTGTAAACCATGTAAGTCAAAGTAAATTAAATCGATAGGAACAGAAAAATCAGTGAATTCTGGAAATTATTGGTGATACCCAGCCCTATTACTTACCCTTTTAGTTTTTCACTACAACCTGACGCCCACAGCATGCCTGTTAAAGAAATGCTTGAAAGTTTTGACTCTTCAGGCTGAGCGAGCGGTCCAAGAAGTGCCCCATACAGGTTTCCCCGTTTTCCGCTGCACACCCACCTGTAAAAGCAGTTGTGAATACGGCCTAAGACTTTGCCCCCTGTAACAAGAAAAAACACTTGGTGCTGGAAAAAAAAAATCAAAATACTAAAACAATACATTCATGGGGAATTTCAATGCCTTGTCAGACTTAGGGTCATGTTTTGATGTGTTATACCAGAAAACCGTAAAGCAGACAATCAATCAATTGAAAGCATTGTAAATATCCAAATACACCATAAAACACCTTTTTATGTAATGCTTTGCATTATTATAAAGATGCACTCCATATGGGAAAATCTTGTATTGTATGGTTTTTCTTCAGAATTTCATGAGCCCAACTTACACCACCTCTCTTTGTTACATGTATCCTTTTTTATATGCTTAGAGTCAATGTATTCAGCAAGAGATCAACGGAAAAAAAGACTGTGTAGGTGAAGGAAAGAGCAGAACAGATATGAATTTTAATAGAGAGGAAGTTGAACATTGCCTATTACTTAAATAGCTTCATAAGATTTGGCCTCTGCTGCTATCTTTCACCTTCCTCTCACAGCACAGTAATATTTTAGGTTTCTGTGGTTTACACTATCACACACAAACAGCAATGTATCACATACATAGAAATGCAGCAGTATGGCCATCATTGGGCGGGGTGAGGGAGAGGCACTAAGCCAGAGGATTGCCTCAAATAATAAATATGGGCACGACATGGCAAACACATAAAGATCCAATTTAAATGAGACCTTTGAGGGCAGAGAGTGATGCTGTGAAAGTGAATCTCGCCAAAATACACATTTACTCTCTAATTGACGTGGGATGGGAGGATGCTGTCAGCAGGTTAACAGAGAAGAGGAAAGATTAAAAGGAGAGAAAAGCAGCAACAACTGCATGTGATATTTAATCTTCACCTGGGTTTGTGTGTACTCATTTAGAGCCAAACTGCACAATCCTGCACTTGTGTTTGTTTCCTTGCTTGCTGTTTCTATTCTGCGCTGCATCGATCTGTCTCTCTGCTTCTCATTTCATTTTTTTTCTTTCATTTCCCTTCTTTTTCTCAAAGGACAACTCAGCTGATATACAGCAATCGATGCACGCCTCATACACATGAAGGCGCACACACTCCAAAGCAGAGGTTAAAGTAATTTTCTCCTTGCACAATAAATCTGTGGTCTTCAATGTTTTTTTCATTTGTAGCTTTACAAATATGGGAAAATAATTCACTCACTTGATCTATAATTGTTGGACTATGCTGCTGTGTTGAGACATTTGTCCATCTATTGGGTTTTTTTTATCACAATTTGTTACCTTGAAGATACTTTCTTTTCCTAAAATGTATCTGGCTGTTTAAATGTGGTGAGGATTTGAGATTAAATAAATGTGAGCAAAATCCCGAGTGATGGACTCTCAATTATGGTGTTTCTGCAGTTGAAGAAAGGTCATCTTATTCACACATATAAATGCCCTAAATATGAGAAATAATGGATAATAATGTCAGAGGGAATGTAAAGTTTCAGGAATTTAGGCTTGATGAATAAATAAAAGCAGAAACTAAAAGAAATAGTCAAATTCATCAGACAAAGATGCTAAAAGGGCATTTATCTCATTTATTACTTGTGCACTTTCATTCTGTGTGATTTTGTGGGAATCATAAAACTTTGTAAAAATCTTAAAATTCTGCAGTTAACAACCATGTAAAGTGTCATTTTCTCCATGATGCCTGACAATAGCAAGACAGCTGTTTAATGTAAGGCCATAATTTAATGGTAGTAGTGCACACTGTTACATAAACAGTAACAATGCTCTACCAGTCAGTGCTTCATTTGTTTTGTCACATGCACCTTTTTGTGTTGTGAATACCATTTTCATCTGGAGCGAGCTCGTAAGAATTGGAACTTGCTCCAGATGCAGCGTTAATGCCCAGTTTATCTGATCCCATAATATCCTGGTGATCTTGGCAGGAACCTGAAGTGGGGTGGCAGATCCGGCTGGCTGGCTAGTCTAAGAATGATGAAAATGTTAATATTTCTCAAACTCAAGATCTCTCGGACATTCTCAAAGCTACAGTTTACTACCAACAAAGTGTTGAGAAACAATTGCGTTCTTTTAATCACAAAGGACTCCAGGCCTCGAGTGCTGAAATCCTGCTGGGTTTTTTAAAATTCTGCCTTATCTGGGTCAGGTGTGTTTAGCGAAAAAGGACCTTCACTTCAGTTAGTTGGAAAAAATGTAGGACACTGGGCCTGGAGGCCTGGAATTTGACACTTGTGCTGTACAGCGTCAGAACAGGACTGCGGATTCCAGTAAAAACAATCGGGCGCTGTCCTCTCCCACTGTGTCTGAAATCCTCCATTATGGTCCATCACCAAAGAAATCTCACATCTCCACCCTAAGTGACTACTGGCTGGCTGCACGCATACCAGGGGTTATGAACGGGTTCTGAGCCACATTACATCATTCGCTAGCCCCAAGCTTTGACCTGCACCTGTTTACCTACTGGGGGAAAGGATTCATAGAGGACACTGTAGTCAGGTCCCTCTATGCTCCTTCCCCAATGGAGAAGCAGCGGAGCTATTTCAGGAAGCTCTTTGTTGATTATTATTCCCCCCACCCCCTGCCATTCTGATGGACAGGCTCAACAACTTGAGGCTTCCATACTCTACCTGCATATGCTTCCTGTCTGATTCCACTTTGTAAATCAGAGTGGGCCAGCACACCTCTGCGGCCCTCAGCCTCAGCTCTGGCTTCCCACAGGGCTGTGTTCTGAGCCCCCTGCACTACATTCTTTACGACACCATTGGAAGGTTTGCTGATGAAAATATGGTGGAGGAGCTGATATCAAGACGGAATGACTCAATTTACAGGGAAGACGAAAAGTGTGTGGTGTAAGGAGAATAACCCATTCTTTTACACCATCAAAACCAAGGAGTTAACCCTTCTTTAGACTACCCTAATGCTTGAACCGTTTACACAACTAACGTAATTCCAGCAGATTCTGGAGCGGAGAAAAGCAGCTTTGCGCTGATATGCAAAACCCTACACTGGAAAAGTCAGTGCAAAACAGATTCACAATGCTGTTATCTCAGCATCAGAATCAGTCAATTCATGTTGATTGCGTAAACAGTGTAAAGGTTACTGCAGGTAATATCTCTGGTGTTTAAGGGCTCATGTTGAACTAAATTTCTTTCTTTTGCTATCAGTGGGAACTATGTACAGGGTAAACTAGTTTTGGTTTCTGGTAACCCAGATACAGGTGGACCTGACTGCACAAACATCCTTGAGCTGCAGAAAAAGATCCGGTAGACACTCAACTTCTTTAGGGGGCTGAGGAAGAATATTGTCACTCAGAGACCACTGTTGTCCTTCTACAAAAGCATCTTAACCTACTTCATTAGTGTTTGTTTCACCAGCTGCACAGTAGCTTGGAGGAAAGCCCTGTCCCATCAACCGCGACACCGCAACTCCTGCTGCTTCATCACCGCGGTGATCAAAAATCCCACACTGTCACAGCTCTACTCCAAACAGTGCCTGTGACGCGGCAGCAAATATGATAGTAACAGCACTAACAGGGCTGGTAAAAAAGCATGAACGTAAAAGTCACTGAGAGACAGAAAAAAAAGTCACAGAGCTTTCTTCATCTTCCTCCTGTGCACTGAAACCATGGAAGTCTTCCTCCTCCGTGTGGGATTGGAATAGCATCAAATATTCTTCGCCACGCTCTCTCTGTCTCTCCTTCGTTGTCGTTGTCGGTGTCACTCTGAGGTAAATTTTCCCCTGAGCTTGCTCTGTCCTCTCCATCACGCCGCAGACCGACTTTTCCAAACCCGGTGGTGACGGTGGATTTTTTCACACCACTTTTAACGATTGCGTTTAACTTGAAAGCTGCTTCATGTGCATTTCTTCTTGCATTTTCCATGATGAGGGTCTGTTCGTGTTATTCATTCACAAAGCAGCAATTTCCATTAAACTTGTGTTTTCCTCGGCACATATACTGTATCCCCCCATGTCTCACTCTTACCCTTTCTGCACGAGCGCCCCTAGCGGCCGTTAGAAAAAATGCATTAAAAAAAGGAAAAAATGCTTAAATTAGCAGCATCATTGAATAAGCTGCAGGGTTGAAAGCGAGTGACAAAAGTAAAAATTACAGTAATTATTTATGGGTGTCCTTCAGCGTCTGACTCTTGTTTTCCACTTAAACTCGGACCGCTAGTTGGCAGCACCACCCACTGAGCCTCTTTGAATAGCTCTAAACCACACAAAAGAACTCGGCAAGAAGCAGCTTGTTTTGTTGTTATGAGACATGCACTACTTAGTTTTTACCCAGGAAGGGTACTGACCCGAAACCCTGTGCTACGTTGCTGCCAGGAACACATAAAACCCATAGATTGTGGGGCTGAACGAGTGAAGCACTGCAGCTGCACAATAGCTAATGCACGCAGCATCAGCCAAAATGCTGTCGTCAAAGCGGGCCAAAGTTCTGCAGAACCTCACAGCAATAGATTCTAGTTCAGCGATTCGATGGATCAGAGGGATGTGTACAATGTTCTGAAAAAAGGCAGACGTCGTGGCGATGAGCGTTACTAGTTTACTTCCGCGTGTAAGAAAGCTGAGCTGCAGTGGTGCAGTGCAGACTGTCATGTAAACAAAGCATCTGTGCCACATTAAAGCGTCTCCTTCATCCTGTCATGCCGCCTCATCATCACGCTTTATTGTTTCTCGAAAGCATTGTTTTTTTTCCCCTCCTTTATTTTGTAAGCACCATTCAGGCAACTGGACTGTTTAAAACTACTGGAGAAGCTACATTAGGCACTATTGAAAAATAAACTTTATCATACTTTTAGAACCTTATTGGTAAAGGCACAATCATTGTATTTTTTTTCTTATACTGAAATATATTTTGTTGTGGAAATCAGACAATGTTAACTGTTCACTTTCTATATTTTTGGTTACCAAAATAAAAGCACTAAGAATTTGCTTTGGTAAAAGCAACTTAAAAATAAGATACAGTTGCAGTGCTTAACATTGTGATCATTAAATAAACAGAATTTTACTATTTTATTACTATGAAAGACTTATTGAAATTCAGGTAGAGTTTTTTCTAAGTCATACTTAAAAAAAGAAGAAAAAAAAGAAAGGAAATGTGTTTCGGTACAATATCGAGATACGTATCGTATCGCCAGACTTTGGCCAAAACGCACCCCTATTGAGCACTACCAAAATTCATCCTTTTTTTTTTTTTTTTTCTTCATAAAGTCGTCTTCACTAAGTACACCTTAGTGCCGAAAATATAGTGTAACAGTGTGGGTTCATTTGTTTTTGCTCACTGGGAAATCTACAGAATCACAAGGAAATTTTTTTTATAGAGTTCTAATTAGGGATGCAACAAATAATCAATGAATCAAACTATATTCCTACAATCTAACTAGATCAAATCAACCGTTTATTATAACGTAAAACCAACCAAGTGCATCACAGTGGACAACACACAGATGATGATGGGATGATGTCAGCAAAAAGAGATCAGTCCATCATTCCAGTCCATTATGTGGAAACACTTTGAATTTAGTAAAGACGTGACCATACAGTGTGCTAAAATGTTCTAGTAATGTTCCCTTTTGATGATTTTGATGTGGAAAAACAACAGTGGGCTGAACTTTATTAAACTAAAATGTGAATGGATTTGAAATTTGAATATCTTGGAAGAAATACAAGAAAACTTTATAACTAAAACTTTACCTGCACCCAGGTATTTCTCTCGGAGTCACACTGCTTGAATTTTTGTCTAAAGATGTCCCGGATCGATTTTAGGTCTGTGAATTAAATCGGATCGTTTAAAATGAACCAATATCAAAAGGAATCGCATCGGCAGCCACAAATTATGAAATGAATCGAACCACTGTTAAATCGAATCATTACTTCCCTAGTTCAAATGCTTTATGATTATGAAGAATCTATTCTCATTTTGGAACATACGGGAATGGTAAACAAGTACAGCACAAGTGGTGCTGCTAAAACTTGGCAACCTAACCTTGATTTTATTTATATTATTTAATTATCAGGTAACAAGTCTTTAGGATTAAAGATTTTTAAGAATTGGCCTTTTTAGTTTTCCCCATCCTTTTATCCCTATAAATAGCATACAGGGCCTTTCCTTTAACTGACATAAAAAACTTTGGAACAAAAATAGACCACCATTTCAGAACCGGCTAAGTGAATACTACTCCAGCATTTACCTACAGCACTGGGATTATTGACTGGCCCTACAGCCATTGACATCATTAGGGCAGTATAGGCGGGATCAGTCAGAGCTCAAAAGAACATTTCCTCCAGACTTTCTTTCCTTTTCAGCTCACATAAAGAGTTGCTCAGCGATCCTTTCAGCATATTGAATACTGTCGCCAATGGAAAAAATGAAAATAAAAAAACAATCTACTGAATCTAGATGGGCTGGATGAGTTTACATGTGTAAGATTTCATCCAGTGTCTGTCTTAAACGTAAACATTAACACAGCCACTAACGCAGTTGTGTGTTCTTGGCTGTTTAGTTTGTTTGTGTAGTAGTCACATTTCCCACATGACACGGGCTCAAATAAACATAGCCTTGCTGGACACATAAAAAGGTGAAAGTGTATTTTTGTGTTTACTGAATAAGATCTTGTCTGTGTTTAATGTAACATCAATGCAATTGGGCTGTATGTTTGTTTTAAGTTTGACCCATGTCCTTTTGTATGTCCATTTGAAGAAATACTGGTAGGGAAGTGTGTGTTTGGTTCATGGGAGAATGTGTTACATTTCAGAATCTCCACAGCTACTTGATTGTCTGCTAGGAACATTGGATTTGGTCCTGCAAAACAAACAAAACTGTTTTAACCATATTAACCATGTTTAGGCCGAGGAATTGCACGCATGCCATTTTCAAACACAACGCGCGTGTAAAAAGGTTGTCAGTTACTGTCAGTTACAACTATCAACTTAATTTTAATTTATTTCTATTAACTTCTGTAGGCAATCTCATTGAGGCAATCTCAAACTTTAAACAATAAATCAATTAACAAAAAGAAAAAAAAGACATTCTTAAGATATTGGATTTTTGCAAAAATGTCTTGAATTCAAATTTCAGATTATGTGAAAAGTTGCTGTGAACATGCATCACATTAATCTTTTAACACCAGAGTTTTAGCTCCAGTCTTGACAATCATAACTCTTCAATCATTCACGCAATTAACGTAATGCCAGTGGATCCTGAAGTGGAGAAAAGCAGCTTTTGTGATACGTAGTACTTTACTGGAGGGAAGCTCTTATGTAATTAGCGTAAAATGGTTGATTCTGATGGTGGGAAAAATAGCTTTGTGCTGATATGCAACACTTGGATTGACTTTCAATGAGTTGTGGTTGTGTGTTATTTATTTATTTGTCTTTTTTTTTGGTATTGTGTCATCAGTGACCTCTCTCCTCTTCAAATTTTAAACAAAAAAACAAATTTCAGTCCGCTGTAACATGGGTATCTAATGCACTTTATTTTGTTCGCCCAATTGCTTAACTGCTAAAGCCATCTATGGATGATGATGAATGAATGTCTGCATATGACGTTCCTAACGTGTATTTCAAAACCCTTCACCCTAAAAGGAAATGTTGCAATTTTTGGGACACTTTTATCTGGGGTAAACACCATTAGTCCCACTGCTAGCCTATATGTTACAAGTGTAAAATATTTCTTTTTTTCTATAGAACACAACGATGCACCACCAAAGAAAATGTAAAGAAAACTGCAAGACTTCAGTCTACTAAATCATTTAGTGATCAGATTCAGGCAATGCAACCTTTTAAGGGTGCAACTGAAACTTGGACACGAATTGGATTCCCCAGTAGATTTTGTCTGCACATGTGTCAAACTACCTAACATTACCCCTGGTGGTCTAGCTAGCACCCTGCATGGCAGCTCTGTATTATTCTGGATCTATGCAACAAATAGAATACTATATATGAAAATGTACTATTGCATTAGCAAATGTTGATTAAAAAAACATGTAAAACCTGCAGCAAAAGTACAACTGCTGATAAAAGGGGTCTTCAAACTATTTTTAAAAACAGGGAAGAAACTGTTGTACCCACACACTTTTGAAAACTTTGAAGTACTTTCCAAATATAACCAAATAAATTAGGAAATATTAAAGCTTAAATTTTCATTAAAAAAAAAACAAAACCTTTTGCTATAACATTTTATTCTAAAATAAAACTGCAGTCATAAAACTTTTTTGTGATTAACCAAGGCAGAAATGACTTGAAGCAGAAAAAGAATCCAACACTTTTTTAAATTCTGAAATGAAGAAGTCAGTTATATTTAATATTAGTATGTAATGTGATATAATGAATTAGTCTAATATGCTGTCTGCTGAGATGTCCTTTTAGTACAGTGGTTATATTTAAAAAAGCTTAAGCAATTCAGCTGAGCCCCCATGACACATATGTTCCACCCTCCCTACCAGAGAAACAACCAGGTGTTTTTCATCACGTTGACATGGCAACAGTAAAACACAGTGATTATTTTAGCTTCTAGCTGTAATTTAGACGTTTACATCAATTACTGTTACAATCAGCCTGCACACACACACTAACAGAGGTGTATGTACTATGTGCTCTTTTAAGACTTCTTTGTTCTTCTGTCATGTCTTGCACTTGTAGACCTCATTCCTTGTATGTTTCTCTTTGTCAACTCTCCTTCTCTTTGAGGAGTCTGTGTGCTTGTGACGCTCACATATTCATGCATGCAGACTTAAGAGTGTGCATTCACACATGGAAGCCATATTAAGGCCAGATGTTAGTTTTGCTACAACAAGACTTCTACACGCAACACTCCCCAGGTCCACACACACACGGATTACACCAACCTGGCAGCGCTTGGATAATTAGGGAGCTGATTGGTCAGATTAAATGTCCATCTGACCCCTAACCAATAGTTAATTGAAAACCCATGCCTTCGTTATACTGTTATTTACTCAACAGCTCACTTTAGTCAGTTTTTCTGCCCGGATTATTACTTTTAATGGAATGTAGGTGTTGTTTCTTTAAAGTTGATTTTTAAAGTTTTTAAAGTTAAAAAGGTGGTATAAAACAAATACCTACTTTAAATGTTTCTGGTAAAACATTTCTTCCTTCTAACAGTATTGCAAACAACCTTTTCTCTGTCATCAGCAATCAATTTTTTTAGTAAGTCTCACTTTGAGCAAATAACTTTAAACATTTAATTAGAAGAGTCCTTTTTTCTTTAAGATCAAACAAATATGCCTCATGAGACTTCCGCAGACTTTAATAAATGTGTTCTTGACTTGGGCAGCTGTATTCCAAATGTTAAAATTGTTAAAAAATAGGAATGTGAATACAAAGGTTGAACTGATAAAGAAACGTTACGGCCCATAAAGAGCCTACTGTTGGTAAGAGAAGTTTTGAGTTATTTTAAAAATGAAATATATATTCAACAAACCCTGAAGAGTACTTATTATTCTGCCAAATATTTCACCCATTTATTCTGCTTTTACAACTCTAAATGTGCTGCGAACAATAATACTTTTGTAAATTTAAATAGACAATAAACACATATCAACACACCAATATTTGCATCAGAGCTTAAATTACAGACTATATCATTGAGGGCTGCACGGCGGAGCAGTGGTTAGCGCCCTTACCTCACAGCAAGAAGGCCCCGGTTCAAGCCCCGGCTGAGGGACATGAAAAACACAACATCAACGGGGGACCTTTCTGTGTGGAGTTTGCATGTTCTCCCCATGTATGCGTGGGTTTTCTCCGGGATCTTCCTCCCACCGTCCAAAAACATGCTTCATAGGTTGATTGGCAACTCTAAATTGTGTGAGTGTGAGAGTGAATGGATGTGTGTTTGAGGATATTCTACCCTGCGACAGACTGGCGACCAGTCCAGGGCGTACCTTGCCTACGCCCAAGTGGCCGGGATAGGCTCCGGCAACCCCGTGACCCCGAAAGGGAATAAACGGTCAAGAAGAAGAAGATGAATCATTGAAATCTATTAAGGGGCATGTAAACATAATGAATAAGAAGCAGAGGAAAAAAAATAAAATGGGTGGAAAAAGCATATAGCAATCCGTTTTCTAACATTTCAAATAAACAAGATGCCTTTTACTGGTATCAGTAATTTTTTTCGTTATTCGAAAAAGAAAATTTGTGAAACTTAAGGTAGAGTTATTTCCTTTCTGGAATTGTCCTTTTTGATATTTGTAAATTTCAGTCTGAAGACAAATAGACATTTCCAATTAATGCATATTGGGCCTTTCCATATAGCCTTACCTGCTGCCATAAAAAGTCATTGATGAAGTATTTTCAATCCAATTGGTGCTACGTTCATTCATCCATTTTCTATTCAGTTTTTTCCCTTTCGGGGTCACGGGGCTGCTGGAGCCTATCCCGGCCACTTGTGGGCAAAGGCAGGGGACACCCTGGTAAGTTTGCCAGTCTGTCGCAGGGGAGAATGTCCTCAATCACACACTCATTCACTCTCACACCTAGGGACAATTTAGATTAGCCAATTAACCTATGAAGAATGTTTTTGGACGGTGGGAGGAAGCCGGAGAGAACCCACCCATGCACGGGGAGAACATGCAAACTCCACACAGAAAGGTCCCCCATTGATGTTCTGGTTCAGATCCCCCAGCCGGGACTTGAACCGGGGGCCTTCTTGCTGTGAGGCAAGAGCGCTAACCACTGCGCCACCATGCAGCCTGTTGGTGCTACGTCTGCAGTGTATTTTTAAATACAGTAAAGTTGAGGTTTTACAAATTTCTAAAGCTGGAAAACAAAACTGCATAAGAAAGCTGAAAAATAAACAGACTCCTAGATTGAAATTGCCCCTTTGATGCCTGAGGTTCTAAGAGCCTTAAAACAGATGGACTACAGTTGCAAAGAAAGAGACCTCACTCTACTACTATTGACTTATGACAGGAAGTCAGGGCTACAGTTCACGTGAATCCTCCAAGTACACTGTTTTGTTAAAAATGTCCAAAAATTGGTCAATATCAGTAATATTTATGTTTTTATTTATGAACATATATGTATGTAGTATAAATGCATATGTGTGCCTTATTTGTCAACTTTGTTTTTTTTTCTTCTACGTGGTTTGTATCCTTGGTTTCTTGAATGGTCTTTGAAAAGCATGATGCTTCAGCCCAGTCCTTTTTTATTAATATTGAGTAAACTTCAAGTTTTTAGAAAATATTCAGATCTCAAGAGTCAAGATTGATCAAAAACAAAATTAAAGCAGAGACCAATTTCTCCTCAGTGATGTACTTGTGTGGTTAAAAAAAAGTTTTCTTGGCATAGTTTGAAAAGCCTTAGAAAAACCACATCTTTAAACACATTGTGTACTTTTGTTGAACATTTCCAGAGCTTTATAAACACTCAGCCTCCATCATCGGATGACAATCTTCTCCAGGACAAAGCAGAAATCATCTCAAACTGAACTGAATACTAGAATGCTAACCTTCTAGTATTCAAATGGCCTCCGCAGTCATTAAGTCTCAGAGCACATATTAGTTTAACTGCAATTGGAGATTTTAGAATAGACACATTTACCAAAAAAGAGACTCATGAAATCAGAAATGTCTTGTCTTTATGAATTTATATTTGTTCACCAAGTACAGTATACTCTCAATCAATCAATCAATCAATCAATCAATCAATCAATCAATCAATCAATCAATCAATCAATCACTTTATTTATATAGGACTTTTCATCAACACAAGGTGAACACGAGCTGCTGATCAAAGAAGACATATTTAAACGTTAGCTTAAACAATAAAAAGTCATGAGACAGATCAGATAAAAGCAACAACAGTAAATCAGATATACAAATAGAAAATTAAGGAGATGCTAGAAATTTTCCTACCAGAATTTAATGTTGTTCCAAAATCAAGAGCACTTTTAGCAACCTAATAAACTGTACAATGAGTCTTTATTTTAGGTTCAATTACATAAAATGAATGATGGATGGGGAGATAGATGGACACAGGGATAAGAAGATGGATTAAAACCACTTGGATTCGCACACACATAAAAAAATATGCAATATATGCACGCACACACACAGGATCTACCAGTCATCTTGACATTTTAATCCACTTCGCTTAAGGACATTCAGTCGCACCCTGCTTTAGTTAGAGAGGTGGAGAGAGAGGCTGAGGGTAAGGAAATGAATAGGTGTGTGTGTGTGTGTATTTGTGAAAGAGGTGATGCCATGGCAACCTTGGTGGCCAAAGGGCTTTTTGGCAAGTTGGCAACACTGCCCCAGGCTTTAGCATGTGCAGTAAAATCATGGCTGTGTGTGTTTGTAATGCAAGCATAGTGATGGAATGTAGATTTGAGATTTTCAGTCTTAACTCCTTTCAGTAGAAACATACATTCAACCTCAAACTTGGAGCAGACATGGATTCAGCACCTCTGTGCCATGCATAGTTGATAAGGGGGGGATAATCTTAAGAATGATCTTTCTCACTCTTGCTTATCCTTTTTTTTCTCTTTCTGTCCCCGGTGGGGTTTTCACTTATTACATATTCTCCACTTGTGTGTTCTTGTGTGCACTTCTTTGTGTAAGTGTTTTTTTTTTTTTATGAATTCTGCTGCACTGGCATGATACATCTTGTACACTTGATTTCCCTTAAGACTATTTCTCTGTTGTTCTCTTTCTGTGTATGCGGCTATGCAACAGAACAGGACCTGACACAACTCTGCCAAGCTTAAACTTTTCAAGAGTTTTTTTTTGAGTGGAGTGTATTGACTTTCGTTGTTTAACCCTCTAACAGCAGAGTTTTGGTTCTAGTGTTGATCTTTGGACTGCCGTACCTCTTGAACCGTGAATTGACGTTTATCCAACAGATTTGGAAGCGTAGAAAACCAGCAGTGAAGTGCTTGTGCAATCAACATAAATCGGCTGGCTCTGTTGAGAGAAAAGTGGCTTTGTGCCGTTATCCAACAGTTTATGTTAGTAACATGTTGTAATGTGTTGCATATTGGTGGGAAACCTATATGAAAAACCACTTTTTTCCACATCAAAATCTGAGGTTTCACGTTGCTCGCGTAAACGTGTAAAGAGTTACGGTACGTCAAAGAGCATGTGTTATTTAGGCTTTGGCGACATCTCTGGTGTCAAAGGGTTAACTGTGCGGTCATTCAGTAAATTGAGGCAAATTTTCTTTTAATGTAAAGTGTTTGTTTGTGTCGAGTTTAATTTCTTAGAGCTATAAAACTTGTTGAAGATACAGTTAGAGCTTGATGTGTCATCTCGCATAATCCTGCAAACAATTTTTCTCTTCATAAGTGCTGATAAAAAGATTTCGTTTTAAAGTGTTTACTAACTACATCTGTGAAATGGAATAAAACATTTGAATTGAGCATTTTTATAATTGGACTGTTGCTGGTTTTTTTTATTTTTTACAAAAGATGTGTCTCACACATTTATATATGTCTCAACAGTGGGTAAATTATAGTCAGATATAAACAGGGAAAAACTGATTTCAAGGCTCAGCCATTGATTTATAAACGGGAGGGAAAGAACAGGCACAACAGAATGAGACACTACCTGATAAAAGAATCATTAGTATCTGGTGATCCAGAGCATGAATTGTATGATCTGTGACTTAAAGATGCGTTGTTATGCAGATGTTAGGCTAGGTTAACATATTCACATACTGAAATATACGCACACAATAAACACAGACGCAGCCCCCTCAGTCCCATATGTCCTTTTCTCTAGCACACCAGGTGCAAACAAACAATAGATATACGCATGTGTGACCTTGTTTTTGAGTGTCTGTGTATTTCCGTCAATTACACATGTACAAGCATTTCCTTTACTGCAGTTTCTAAAATGGCTATTGTGATTCTTTTTCATTTAGATCCAACAAAGTACCCACTTTTACTTGCACTGCATCTGACTGTTCTTTGTGCTTACATTACCCATTAGCAAAAAGCTTAGAAATTGGTCTCATGCGTCTGGTCCAAACCATAATGTCTGTGTTATCTCCTCTTCTTCCAGGAATGTTTGAACAATTATCCATTGCTTTCATTCAAATAGATTTTTTTTTCAGTTCTTTTGCCAGTAATTTTGCATTTTGTGTTTTGAGTAGTGAGATGATCAAAATTGTTTCGAAGAAATTTCTTCTCGTAAAGTTGAGTCATGTTTTTCCTTTCATCTACCACAGTTTAGTGATTAAAGGCAACTATTCGTAAAGTAAATCACATTAGCTCCCAGAGTCTCCATAGCTAAAGATTGTTAATAAGCACTGTTGTGGAGGAGGTTTTCTCTTTGTGTGGTATTTGAAGCCCTAGTCCCATGCACCAGTACTGGGGCATTGACCCAAACAGTTGCTGCAGGTTTTTGGAGCATCTCAACCCAAGGAGGGTCGTAGAGAGGAGTAGCTGCATTTGAATGGGAGTGCAGGTGTGTCTTTCAGTTCACCTGATGCTGCTGTGGCCACCTAAAGGGACATGAAGAAAATGGAATGTACCATTATCATATGTGTAGTACGTTAGTCTTGTCGTATTTATAGGTATAATGTAATGTAAGACGCTAACACTAATGAGGTAAGAGTGATTCTATCGTTCCGTGGCCTTTTTGCCACACTCTAGTTATTGGTAACGTATGAGCACTGGCTCTTTATTGACCACGCGCGAATGCTGCACGTGAGGGTGTGCACGTGATGCGTAACTGCCCATGGGATGCCCACACAAACTAAGCTTTGATTGTCCAAATTCCCAATTTTTAACAGGCTGCAGGCAAGAAGTGAGCACCAATAGCTTGGACAACCCTAATGGGTTTCTTGAGCACTGTGGAGGGTTTGGAGAGGTTGAAATAATAAAAAATATCTAAATCACGTCTGCTTCCCACTTACTTTACCTTTACTTACCTTTACTTGCTATTTAAGTGTTAACTACAACCTGTCGCTCACAGCATGCCCGTAAAGGAAAAAATGTGCATGAACATTTTTGCTGCATGGGCTCACTGAGGAGACTCAGACCTTGATATTTGATGCAGGCCACGAAATATCCTGTACAGTTTTGCCCCTTTTTTGCTTGTACACAACCCTCGTAAGGGCAATTATGACTAAGCCTTTAGACTATTTAGGCTGTATACCCATCTGCAAGTTATGTATATTACTGTAATGTATTATTGCAAATTGGACAGCAGCAACATTGCAGAGCAGAAACATGACTGTTAATTGTTTTGAGAGCTTACAGTATGGAATGAATTGATGTCTTTCTGCAACAAAGACTTCTGTGGGAACCCAAACAGCCAGAGTAAAAATTGTTAACTCCCATTTTATTCAAACGATAAGGGTAAAGACACATATTGACACCCTCCCATCGCTTCCTTCTTACACACACACACACACACACACACACACACACACACACACACACACACACACACACACAAGCACACACACATGCAGACGATATTTTAAATTAGTCAACTTCTGCTTGCTCGCTCCTTCTATGCCTGAAGCAAAAGAAAAAAGCATTGGAGCTTACGAAACAAAATGAATAATGGGAGGATCGAAGGACTGGGATCAAGGAAATTTGCCCACCCCCTCACATGCGCTATCTCTGTGCGTGGTTATCACCCCTCACTGAGTGTTTTCTCTCTCTATCTTCTTCTCTTTGCTGAATGAAGATTAAAAGCTGATAGGCGATATTAAAGACATGTTGCACCTCTGTTCCAGTGCTTGCATGCGCACACAAGCACAGGCAGTAACATTAGCTCTTGTATAGCTGGGAGCTCCTGATGTAAAACACATGTTCCTGCTTCATCTGTGTGTCTCTCCGGCTGTTTAAACCAACTTTATCACTCCATCAGTTCAGAAACAAGGAACGATTCATTCAGAGTTGGAAGCAAGAATAGGGGTTGGACTTTCTGCAATCTTTCCTTCAAGTTTTGCATTTGTTTTAAACAGTAAACGACTCATTATTGAACATTTTCTGAAGAGTAATGAGCGAGAAAAAAAGAAACGATTAAAAAGGTTTTGTGATAGTGTCAGCTGGAAAAATAAAGTTCAATCTTTCCATTTTCTTTACAGAACTATGATGTTTTTATAACAGAAGATATAAACAAATAAATCAAATGTATTAGACAATTACAGTTGTGAATGTTCCATGGGGGCGGCTGTGGTGCAGAGGTAGAGCAGTCGACCTCTAATCAAGTTCACAGGCTTTGGTTCCCGCCTTTCCCGCCCATGTGTCAAAGTCTCCTTGGGCAAGACACTGAACTCCACATTGCTCCTGGTGGTTATAGGTTGGCGCCAGTGTGTGAATGTGTGTGTGTTCATGGGTGAATAGGACTGCAACTGAGCCTTCGAGGGCGGTAGTAAAGCACTATACATGTCTGTCATTTACCATATCTAATTAGGTACTTTAAATCTTTTTTAACTTATATTGTCATAAGGTACTGAGATCTGTTTTGATCACTACAAAAACATGTTTTTCTGCAAAAGGAACATAGGCATTAAAACTGGCTAAGTGACAAAATCTATGTTTTATAATACAACCGTCTTAATATTGATTAAAAAAGTTCATTTAGACAAATATTTGACTGAAATCTTATTTAAGTCAATTTATCTTCATGGACATGAAAAACCAAGCTGCCAAACAAACAATATCAAACTTTGGAGTCAAATTTTCCTGGTTTGCGAAAATTATCTTTATACATTTCTTTTTCTGCACACAAAAATAAATGCTGAAAACAGAAGGTTGAGTTGTCGCTTTTCTGGATCTGAAAATGTCCAAACAGTCTTTGCTCTCATTTTTAATCCAGTCACATTTATTTCACTCAGACATATTTGGCAGAAGCACATGTGGGTCTGCAGGACTTTTAGTTTTGCATTCAGCACGGCAAAAAAGTGCAATACGTCTAATCTAAATTATGACTCTGGGACAGATCTGAAACAGGGCAGCAGCCCACAGACAATGTCTGCTTTTAGTTAACCATTACTGGGAGTTTAGTCTAGCAGAGAAGTGAAATTACAGGTGACTCCAGCACACACACGTTTAACACTCCCAGCTCTGTGTTGTATCAGACTTCAAATATTCTCCTTCTGGTCCTAACAGTATTATAACAGTAATATTGAAAACCAAAATATGTCTGTAGGTTTTAAATTGTAATGCAGCAAAGAAATCTCATTTCTGCCTTGGGTTTGTGTGGTGCCCCTGATTTTTGTCTGCAGTGGAGAAAAAGGACTCCAGTCGCATTTGAACGCAACCTTACAGTGCTGTGAAATGAAAGTGGAGAAACACATGTCAATATCGTTTTGTTAACTGGATAGATGGAATGCTTGAAGTGGATTGAAACTACAGAAACCAAATGCATTTTGCTTTATAAAGGTTTCTTGTTGCCGCCAGTCCTTCTAGCGGACTGGACTTATATACATTTAGATTCGGTGGCCAGTGTGTGTGGTCATCCATGCCTTTCATTTAGTGTAAGCCAGTGTGTGTGTGAGACAGCTTTATTGACCAGTGGATGAGTGCTTTGTGAGTGATGAGAAACAGGGGACCAGATGGACTTAAGGGAAATACAAACTTTTTATTTATTTATACAGCATGATTAAATGGCATTTGTTTCTGTCTCTCCGTGTGTGTGTGTGTGTGTGTGTGTGTGTGTGTGTGTGTGTGTGAGTGAGTGTATCTGAGTTTATTTGTGTGCACGGCTTGTATTTAATGACAAAGAGAATGAAGGGATCAGAGCAATCAGCTTTGAATAATTACTATGGGAACTAGGGAAAGCCCCTGATGGAGAAAAGAGAAAAGTCATAATACAGAATCAACTACTTTGTACACAAGCAAAATACTAAGTCTTATTAGTCTCTTACCTGTCAGTGAATTATTAAAGCATATATATTTATGCTTCTCTCTCTTCAGTTATGTGCTGCTTTATTTCCATTTTTTCCTGCAATACATTTGTTTGTATAGAATCAGATCATTATTACTGCTGTTGTTTTAAAAGACTTTTGTTTTTCAGTTAGTAATCACATTTTAATAACATTTTCTCTTTATTATATATGCTATCTCTTTATGTAACCCTTGTGCTAGGCACTTTACCATTGGGAGTTGGGTCATCTAGACCCACTAGACAGTGCTCTGAACCTTTTTTCTTCAATGATTTGTGATCTTCACTGGTGTCCATGGATTACATGAAATCTTTCCACCTTTATCCACCTTTGTCATGGTAGGGAGAACACGTCAATGTAAGATAGCACAAGGGATACTGACTGTTTTTTAAAATAAAGGTTTTTATATCTTATGTTACCAAAACCAAAGACAAATTAATATCCCCATAACTTATTTGCCTGTTATTAAGAACATTTGCTTTTGGAATACTTGAATGCAAAGCTCCTGCAAACCATTATAGAGCTTAGAACTGTTTCTTTTTTTAAATAGGAAAATGTAAACTTTTGTCATTACAGAAAAAAGAATTATAGAACATCACAACTCTTGAGAATATCTACATGAATGAATGGGACAAAAAATAGCAGGTACATTGTGTTCAAACCTGAGAAAGACTTGCAGGAAACATTTGACCTCTGTCAATGACAAGTATTTGCAACATTATAAAGTATTGAGGTGAACCTTTGATTGGTTAATCCCATCTCACCCATCTCTTATTCTATGTGATTGTGGCCCAGTCTGTCGCAGGGCCACAATCACACACACATGGACACATTCACACCAATGGATAATTTAGAGAGACCAATTGACCCATGAAGCAGGTATTTGACGGTGGGAGGAAGCCGGAGTCCACACATGCATGGGGAGAACATGCAGACTCCACACAGAAAGGTCCCCCATTGTTGTTCTGGTTCAGGTCCCCAACTTTAACCAAACTCAGATTTGTTAGTGACGTTTGGATGGCATCCCTTCAATTCACAGCAGTGCTAACCTTTTGAAAATTGTTTGAGAAGAAAATTAACGTTAGTGGTTTGTGCCTGGCCAGAATTATATGGCACCAAGTCAAGTCAGTCATGTATTAGAATAAAACTGCGAAAGATTTGCAAAATTTGCACCAATTTGACATTTCACATCAAGTCTCTGTAGGTGGGGAACATGCGCTAGTATCAGTAGCCACAGGTACAGTCTTGAACATGCATCACATGTGCAGTGTTAACGTAGCATAAAAGCATCTTCATCTGATGACCCGCCTCTGTTAAACCTGGTCCTCTACATTCTCCTCTCTCACACAAATGACCCTTGTGTCTTCCTTCACAACATCTATGAACTTCTTCTTTGATCTTCTCCTTCTAAGCCTCCTTTTTGGTAGCTTCCACCTCAGCATCATGTCAACAAAATCACTGTTCCTCATCTAAACGTTTCTAAGCCATCTCAATCTGGTGTACCTGCTTTTATCTCGGAAACATCTAACACAAGCCGTGCCTCTGACGTATTAACTCCTGATTTTGTCCATTGTTGTCTCTCCAAAAGGAACTTCAACATTGTCAGCTCTGCTACCTCTAGTTTTGCCTTTGCTGGTCTCACTATTGTCTTTCACACCTTTTCCTTTTGTTTTTACGGGCACTCTTTTGCTACACATCACACCTGACACTTTCCTCCACACATTCCAACATGCTTGAACACACCTCTTCACCTTTATCCCCACGCTGCTCTGGACAGTTGACCCAAAGTACTTGAAGTCCTCCACCTTCTTCATCTCTTCTCTCAGTAACCTCATCATTCCACTTGAGTACCTCTCATTTGCAGACACATACTCTGTCTTGCTGCAGCTGACGTTCATTCCACTCTTTTCCAGAATAATCCTTCACCTGCTCCCTGCCTTCACTATTAGGGACAACATTATGTACTCGTAATTTTCAGCAATATTTTTTAAATATATTTGAATATTCTTAAGCTTTTTTTTAAGTGGTAATTTTACCATCTTGTTGTCCAATGATAATTTTTGAAGTGATCTGAAAATATGTGATAGGTCTATGTTTTTTCTTTTTTCAAAATGTGTATGTAAAATGCACCAGTATGTGCATATAAAACTTAAAAACATTTTAACTTGCAGTAAATATGCATGGGATCAAACAATATAACATCTTTTTATGGTACCACAAGGGTCAAATTTGCAACAGCAGTATCAAGTTCATTGTAAATATCTATATTAAATCTAAAAGAGAGAAAAATGTGGAAATAAATATGTTCTACACGCACACATTTACAGCCAACTCATCAAATACAGTTTCAGAGATTAGGATACACCTTTTATTAAACTACAAATCATACCATGTTGAGGCTAACTGCTTCAAAACATTGTAAAAACCACATATGTCAAATATATAAAGCAGGCTAATTGTAATTATGTTAAAATAGAATTTGCACTGAATAGATCGTCAGTCCGTCACAGGGCCACACAACCACACAAAAACACACACTCACATGCAGGCCTATGGACCATTTGGAATCATCAATGAACCTATGAAGCTTGTTTTTGGACTGCGGAAAGTAGATGTAGTGCCGTGGGAGACGAGCCATCCAAAATCACACAGAAGGGTCCCAGCTCGGATTTGAACCAGGGCCTTCTCATTCTAAGGCAGGAGCAATAACCAATTGATAGAATCTATTACTGTTATTATATTCTGTAACATTTTATACATGCATAAACAATGCCTACATTTGTATGAACAATAAATTGTGAAATATAGCTTTGATTTTACATGTAGCATGTAATGATTTTTGTACACATAGAGTCAACATAATGGATACATCTGAATATTTGTGTTTTTCTGAATGCACTGTAAGGGAAATGACCCATTTTCGGCCGCACAATGTGCATTTGTGGGGTGTTCACCATCACCCTGTGATCTGTCCAACACTCAATTTGGCTAAAGCACAGGATCAGTGTGTGTGTGTGTGTGTGTGTGTTAATGTGGACAAAGTGTTAGAAAGATCGAAGGAAAGACAAGAAGTGTCTATATATGTTCCAGCATGGATTCCAGCCTCATAAATCACTTCAGCAAGTGTTCAACAGTCAATCTTTTTCTCTCCCCCCCCCTTCATCTCACTTGAAACTTGCTGTGCTTCCTCTGCCAACGGGGAGATTTGTGTCTCTGTCGTATCGGATTAGAGAAGAGACACGGAAGACGGGAGGAAGGAAAGAGGGGCAGAATGAAGGGGAGGAAGAGGGAAAGAATAATATACAATTTATTTAGCCTTTTTTTGGCAGCATGTGTTTCGTTCACTTTTTTGGATGAGTCTTTTCTTCACTGTCGTCCTGCTTGCCCTGACGCTGTGTCCATGTGTCTCTCTGTAACTGTGCTTACATGTGCTGATGTTATCCAGATGTGCTGCTACAGTGGGCTGTAAAACACAGTTATTGTCATAACATTGCTGCTCACCTTGTTCGCCCGTGCTGTTAAGTGTGTGTGTGTGTGTGTGGAGCTGCATGTGTCTTTACTTCCTGCCGTTGTCTTAACACTTTATTTTCAAGTTTCTGGAAAGGCAACAAACATTCTCTCACACTCAACACATGCATCTGCAGTGTAATTGGCTCCATTACATATTTACAAGCTCTGTTCTCCATCTGCGTTGGGAGGATCCAGCTCCTGGCGCCCGTGCATGTAGATTGCTGTATTTTTAGGTGGGGATTTTGGGAGTGAGTGTACCCCAGTCATTTTTCTGATTTGTTCTGTTACTCATGTCAAGGGGAGCTTTGTTAAAAGAGCAGTGCCACTCTGTTCGTTTTATGATACAAAAATTAGCCCTAAGTTCTATCTCATTGCAGATCATAAAAACACACACACAAAAACGTAGTTTTTCCTAAATAGCCGGTAGGCAGTGTTTTTCTCAAAAGCCTTCACTTCAAACTTGCACGTACCACAGGAACACCTTTAGTTGAAATATCTTCAAAGCATATTTGAGGGTTAGCACAGATGCCAGCTTTTAACCAGTTTTACATCCTCATTTTTGTCAGAATGCAATCGTCTTTAGTTCAAAACCTTAATGTTTTAGTTGTCATTTTTAAAAATGAATCCATCAATGTCATCAGGGATTTTATTGCAAAAACTTTGTGACTGTACATGGCCGCTGGACCGAGTGACTGTGACGTCGCCCATGGAAAATGGCTTACTTTCAGCTCCAACCATATGAAGCAAGTCAGTTGCCAATTCGTTTGCGATAAGGAAACTGCAGTTTGAAGCCAAAAATCAGAAAGCAGTGATTGGTGCGAAATTTGCCAAACAGACATTTCATATGTGAGACGTGTGGGGCTAGAATGCCCACACACTTTTATCTAGGCAACTGATTGGTCAGTTTAGAACTTGAATGACTCGCATTACAGAAAAAAAAAATGAATAAGAGTGTGTAAAAAATAAATAAAGCTATAACTAGCAAAGCGAAAGCAGGTTCTCAGCAGGTTTGGTCTAATTCTCATGTTCAGTCAATGGTCTGCCGATAAGTTATACCCAACAGCTGCTGCATTGATGTCTTAAACCTGATAAACTTGCTGAATTTTTCTATTTTGGATTTGTTCCTGGACTGCTTTTATGTTTGGAATATGCCTATGTTTAAAAATTGAAGCCTAACACAATTTGGACACCACTTTGGCATAGGGCTGGACGATTAATCGAGTCCATTGATTATTTTAAATGTGTTGATTTCGATGATTTATATTGGGAAAATCGAGATTTTATTTTCTCAGCTCTGTTATCTTGTGCTTCTGTTGTTTGGAGTTAAGTAGCCCTCTCAAAAAGTAACTAGCTCTCTAAAAAAGCGCAAGTGTGAAAACAGCAGCAAGCAAAAATGAGCTACTTCCGCAAGGCTGAAAAAGAAAAATGCTAGCATACGCGCCGCTAGAAGCGCCCCCCACGCCCCCCACGCCCATAACTTCCGCATATAGCCCTAAGTTAAAAATGTGACGATTTTGAACATGATCCAGAAAGAACTGGAGGATGAACCTGTTGGAACGACAGCAGGAGCTGAAAGTTTATTAAAAAGTGTTGATTTGGAGACAGTGGTGTTGTAATGCACTGATGCGAATGCTAAATTCTCTGATGCTATGCTAACGAGCTGTTCCGTGTGCCATCTACATGTGATCACAGACTGGTTTAAAGTCGGACCCTATTCTCAGAGAGGACTTTTTTGGAAAATACAAGAAAATTGATTCATAGAACATTTATAAAAACTATTTTATAGATATAAGAAGAGCCACTTTGTATAAAGCTTTATTAAAAAGTTTGTGACATTACAGAAGCCCCCCTCTCATGAGAGTAGTGCATCTCTACGGTCGATGACAAGAATCCAAAATATTTTTATGTTTTTAGGCTGTTGTTGTTATGTTTTCATGTAAAAATTAATCAACAGGAGCAGAATTAGGAAAAAGGTGCATTTCTGTCAATGTGCTTCCCTTTAGTGGATCTGTCCTTGTTCTCTCAGTAGGTTTGACTTTGACTTTACAGTTGGTTCAGACTACAGGTGACTGACTGATACCCCTCATGCCATGGGGGCATTTGTCAGCAAGAACAACTTTTATCTGATGTGTTCAATATACTGTGGCTTCCTCTATGTTTGCATTTAACAGAATGTCCTTTTTAAAAATAAAACAGTTTTTCTTTGTAAAATAATGGAATAATTTGGTTGATCGATATTTTTTTTAATTTAACAGTCAGTTTGCCTGGTGAGTCAGAAATGGGATTTTGGTCACTGAGGTTGTGACTTCAGACTTGGAGCATCAAACCAAATGAAGTAAACTCCGTTTCAAGGCTGTTGCTACCAAAAATGCTCTGCCGAGTGCGTTCTAATATTTCTGTTTTTGAGAGGCTGAAGCTAGCGGCAGCTCCCAAAACATCTGCTCCAGTGTTCTACAAACATTTTTACAGCTTGTATTGATTTAGTTGAACTTTGTGTTGGGCCCAATTTCCAAAGGAGATGTTAAAATAAAATAGTTTTTGTTAAATATATTCCATCATTTGTAAATTTTGTGAAAGAAGGTAAAAGCAGGGAGAAAAAATCTATTAAAGAAATCTGATTTGTAATGAAAACATCGTAGATTTTATTTTTCAACCAGCTCTTCTTCGGTGGTGTTTACGGCTGTCATGAAGTTTTTGATTTGGTTTATATACTCTTTGTGGGATTTGCATTTCTAGTATTTTTTGCTCTTCTAAAAGGTTTTTCTAACATTTCTGCTTCGGAAAACTAAACTGAAGAGTTAGATAAAAGGCATTTGCTTCTGCCTAGGTTACTAAAGCTTTACAGAGGTGGTCATACATCAATTTTACTATCTGTTTAATGCAGGTTTGTTAGTTCACCCTGTAACCAATAGGTTGCTACAGAAAGCAGTGCTTTTGTTAACCCTTTAACACCAGAGATGTCCCCAACCACATAAATAGCACACATTCTTTGACCCTTCAGTAACTCTTGGATCGTTGACACTTTCAGATGATTCTGACGTGGAGAAAAGCGGTCTTTTTTAGGGGTTTTGCAAATCAGCACAAGATGTCTTTCTCTGCTTCAGAATCCACTACAATTACGTCAATGGCATAAATTTTAGAAGAGTTAGGGTAGTCAAAAGAATGTCAATATTCGGGCTAAAACTTTGTTGTTAAAGGGTTAAACAAAAACAAAAAAAGCATGATAAAACATTTAGTCGCCCAAAAGTATATTTTTCACGGTTTTTGACAGTCTTGCTATAACTTATAATTACCGGTATGCAACAATTTTCTTTTCAGTTCAAAACCTGCCAGTGTACCAACAACTTACACTTCCAGAGCTTCAAAGTCTAACGTTAAAAGGGAAACTTTTGTACTTTTAAGTACCAGATAACAACAAATTAAATGTTGCTTCAAGTCTTAGTGTGACTGTCTTCAGTTTCAGTTTGTTTTTTTTCTTCTTCGATTAGTCAGCTTACTGTTTGTCACCTGAGGCAGCCTCCGTTTTCCAGGAAATGCTAACTTGAAGATGCCTTGCTTGCCGTTTCAGAGCACCTTCTTTGTGACTTTGTTCCCAACATCATCAAATGGATGTCAAACGTATTTAATTTAAAAAAAAGTGAAAAGGCAGCTGTTTATCTGTAACAACACTACTAAATTACATCTTCATCTAGGAACACTATGTAAAGCGGCTTTTTGCACATACTTGCTAAAAATATTACCCAGTGTTGATGCATTAGAAAGAGATATAAGGATGGGATGTTTAAATAATGCAAGATGTAAGTATCAGCCTGTTCTTCTTTTATTGTGTGCACAAGAAGAGCTCATTTTTCTTCTGCTCAGTTGTCTAGTTGCAGTTTACTTAGTTCGAGCTAGATTTCCTTTTCAAAGCTACTGCTGGTAACTCTCTTCCACTTTTCTCTGTTTACTCCTCCCCCAAACCGAAGTTTCTTTGTTGGTTTTGTTGATTTTTCTTTTTTTTTTCTTTTCCTGCTGTGATGAGATGTGCAAATGAATTCGACTGAGATCAAATGGAATGATAAAAGGAAGAAAAAAAGAAAATCTGTGCCATGAATCTTATTGCGTCAGTCTCGGTTTTCATTCCCCCACACTCGTCTTTGTCTCCCCCCCTCTTCTATCTCGTTCTTGGTAATGACTACACGCTAACTATTACTTTGAAGGTCTTGCTGTTTGTCAGCGGTAGGTGTCTAGCGAGCCTACATGCTTGTGTGTCTCATTATAAGATTGCGTGTAACCGTGTGCGGAAAGAAAAAAAAGTCAGCCCTCAGGCTGCATTAGGCTGAATGCTTGGACATGTGTGTATGTGAGCACATGTCTATTTGTGTCTAGTGGATCAAGCTGTTAGTACAAAGTCGTGTTCACCAGCAGTCATTTGCTCGCTGCTTTTTTTGTGTTTCTCCCCCTACTTCCTATTTTTCCTTCCACTTTCTGTGTCCGTGTCTTTCTCGAACAGATTACTTTCTGTAGAGGTGGCACTCAAGTGTAGAGCGAGAGAAAAGTTGACATTTCTTGTTCTTGACTCACCCAGTTGGATGTTGCACTGAAATATAATGTAAAAAAACACTTTTAGTTGTCTTTAGCTCCTGCTTTCATATGTTTTTTTTCTTTTCTTTAGCCATCTTTCAGTACATCTTACTATTAAAAACAAAGCAATTAGCAGTGTAACTTTTTATAAGGGGAAGTGGGATTTTTGTTGGAAGATTGTTGTTACATCAAATGAAAAAGTAAATTTCCATCAAGACGACAAAAAACATTTTCTGTATATGAGAACTGGACTGAGCGAGTATGACGTCACCCACAGAAAATGACTTACTACCTGTTCCAACAAAATGAAGTCAATTCAGTCGCCATTTTTTGCTATACGGGCGAACCAGACAAGGTCAGTGAGGAGTGATTGGCCTGAGTCAGTCTGTATCAATATTTCTATAGCTGCCATCTGGAGAAGTCTTGCTGGAAGGCCACACCCCTACCAGTTGAAAGAGGGGGCGGGAGAACCTGACCTCGGCATCTGATTTGCCGATTTAAAACTTCAATAACTTGCGCTACAAAAAAATATAATGGAAAAAAAATGTTTTCAAAAACAGGTGGCAGAGCAAGAATGGTTATTCTGACAAACATATTGACTGAGTAATCTTTTTTTATTTCTCAAGAGAAGTCTTTTGGCTTCTCAGAGCCAGTGGGTACTTCCTATTTGGAATATGGGGGGATTGTGGGGGGGTGGGGAGGTGGTCACTCAGTTATAGTTAATGATGAAAACCCATGCAGGTGAGGGCTTGAAGAATACACTTGCTGCTTACATCAGTTTTTATCTGTATTGCCAGAGAGTTTCAGCGTTTCGTTTTCACTGTTTGTTTTTTCTTTAAGTAGATTTTTAGTTTTGTTTGCACAGCAGAAGGAAATTAATGAGTATAATAAATTCATTGAAACCCCATTTATGTATTTGAATTGATCAAATAATTCAAAATAGACTTGAGCTGTTGGCAAAAGCAGTTTAGGGATAGTTTAGTTTGTTGTGGTTTGGACGACATTTAGCTGCTATTCTGGCTTGATTTAGCTTTTGCTGGTTGCCTGCAGAGGTGTGGGAGCTGAGCTTGATTAAAAGCCAGGTTTGCCACTGCTTGACAGATCAGATTGTTTGGCAGGTGTGAGAAATTCATCTCAGTCCAATTAGGCCACATCAAGTGACGGCTAATATTTGCTGCCAGATAGGTTATGAGTATTCTTGGATGCTTGTCTCTCAGCATCCACATACGCGGAGGGTAGTGTGAATCACACTATGAAAATGCCTCTACAAATGCAATGTCAGGTGATATTCCCTAAGCAACCATTTCTCTCTCTGTCTTTCTGATAGCATGAGGGTTATCATATGTGCTGCTGTCTGGAGCAAATGGAACAAAGATGAGACATCGATTACACACACCCCCACACAATGCTTGGAGCATAGCTGATCTGTTCCGTTCCTCTTGACAGCTAGAGCATGGCAATCACCCTTCTTGAGTGTGTGTGTGTGTGTGTGTGTGTGCCTGTCAGCTTGTCTTTTATTTTGTTAAAGTGTTTGTGTGTGGCCTCAGAGAGGCAGAAGGACTTTAAACCCAGAGAGGGTTGAGGAGAATTAGGGCTTGAAAAAGGGTTACAGTAATTCAGATGTTGTTTTAGTCTCTAACTCCACTCTGAAGGCCTGTCGAGGTTGAAAATGGTAAATGGGCGCCTGGCTAGTTGAACCATTTAGGATCTCTGGAGTGGATAACAACGAAAACACATACAAAGCTGTATTGAACCACAAGCTGGATTGTACATTAAAATGCGTAGATGTCCAATGAAGAATAAAGTTTGTAAAATGTGTTTAGCATAATTTATCAGAAGACATAAGTCCCAGATATTTTTAATGTTAACACTTGAACTCTTGAAGTGTGTAAGGCTAGCTTTAATTTTTAAGTGAACGCCTAAAATCCTGGCATAAATCAAAAGGCCACCATTAAAGTATCATAAAATATTTTACAAAATGTAAAAAAATGTTATGGTGTCCCCCTACAATACATGTTTATCCCAGTTAAGAGATGAAGTGTGTGTGCCAGTCTTCTTCAAATTAGGATGACTTTTTCCTTTTAGAGCTTCCTTTTTTCTGTAGTCTTAAGCACACTCTTCTGTTTGCTCACAAAAACTCTAGTGTTGTCTCTCCTGCCATATTGATGCTTAAAGGTCACTGTATTTCAATAAGCTCTAGTACCCTTTGTCACCAACAGTAGTGCTCTCAACATGAATTGCTTCTAAATCTGTAAATATGGAGGAAAGGCTGAGTGACTAAATTGAGAAGGAGCTACAGGAGAAGGAGAGGACTAAAACACAGATATGGAGATATTGACGTCTGAAAAGACAGATGAAATGGAGAATAAAAATGGATTTTATCCTTAATCTACCTCATAGGGTTCTTAACCCTTGTGCTATCCTATGGGGTCAAGATGACCACTGACGTGTTCTCCCTACCATGACAAAGGTGAATAAAGGTGGAAAGATTTCATGTAATCCATGGACACCAGTGAAGATCACAAATCATTGAAGAAAAAAGGTTCAGAGCACTGTCTAGTGGGTCTAGTTCAGTGTTTTTCAACCAGTGTGCCATGGGAGATGGTCAAGTGTGCCGTGGGAAATTGCACTCATTAACTGATTTAACAACATTTTCCATCTCCAGGATTTCAGCTCTTTGTTCATCCCTACAGGCCCTGATAAAACACTGAGAAGTTAGGAATATGAAAGATCATAAAATACTTTTTTCTTTCTGTTTATTTGATTCTATTAAATACATTTTGATAAGATTAACGTTACCGCGATTTAGCCGCAGCTGTAACTGTGTTAGGAAAAGTTCCGCCCCTTTAACTGTCTCCACCAATCATTCTTGGGATCTTAATCACATGTCATCAGTCTGATCAATCAGAAGTGGTTAAAGTTTTCACTTCCTTGTTCTGAATTCTGCTGAAAAAGTCGCTCAGTTCTAAGAAAAATACCAGCTAAAGCTCGTCTTCAGCGGTGTAGTTTTCCACAGAATCCGGTGTCGGACCGTGGAACAAGTGAACAAAACAATGAAGCTTAGAGACGCTAGTCTTTCTGCGTTCGGCAGATTATTTAACTACATCTCCCATGATGCATTGGGTTAAAGTGACAGTGTGAGCGTCTGGGCGCACGACTCTCTCCTCTTAACGTCGTGAAACACACCAAAAATCAAACAGTTTTTAAATCTTTTAACTTTACTTTTATCACATCTTAAAAAAAACAGCTGCAGCTTCCAGCTTTTTCTGCCACAATTATCACAAAAATGCATGTGAGATCATGGAGGGACTGTTGATCAATACAGACACAGTTTCTCCTTTTTTTTTCTTTTTTTGAATGCCGGTGTGCCGCAGGATATTTGTCTAGGTTGAAGTTGCTCAAAAAAGGTTGAAAAACACTGATCTAGATGACCCAACTCCCAATGGTAAAGTGCCTAGGATAGCACAAGGGTTAATATCTAAGTATTACTACAGGTTACTACAAGTACATTTTGGTAACTAAAAAAAATCTCATCTTATTTAAATGCAAGTTAAACTTGCTGTATTTTTGGACCTTAAAGCTCACTTAAAATCCTTGCATTTCCTTGAAAACCAACAGTGTATGCCTTCTGTAAGAATTTTGGTTGTGTTTACTGACCTCGAACAGATGTTATGTAGTACAAAGCGCTGTCAAAATGTATGAGCATGACTATGGTAAAAAACAAAGCTGGACCGCATGATGGATTTTTGGAGCAGTACGGCTACTTTAGTCGGGCGCCTTGCAGAGTAAAACAAAGTGTTTCAACATAATGAACTGAAAAAGTGTTGTTACGTTTTGCATTTTGTGTTGAAACTGAACAATGTTGAGTTCGTTTAAATGCGTTGCATAAAGTTTGACTTTCCTTTTGTGTTGCGCCCCCACGCAAAGACTAATTATTGCAGATAGAAGCACACATGAACACCACAGGGCGCTTGAAAAACCTCCAATCAGTCCCTCTGACCAATCACCTGCCTTTTGGCCACCATAGGCATCCTTGGTAGTGCAGTCACCACAAATGACTGTTTTGCTTAACCCTTTCAACACCGGAGATGTTGCCACTGGCTCCCAAATAATCCACCTCCTTTGACATACCATAACTCTTTAACCATTTAACGATCAACATGAATCTGTTGATTCTGACACAGAGAAAAGCAGTTTTACATATTGGCAAAAAGCCACTTTTCTCAGTGTTAAGCTACATACACACCACCCTCAGAAATTTAAGGATTTAAGCGGCCATTTTCAATACAAATTAAACATGCATAAACATGCCTTTTGGGCTTCCACATTTAACACTCTCTACAAATGTTTACGACAGTTTTTAGGCTCTACCTACAAAACGTGTGGCCGCTGAACCTGTTACCAGTTTGAACTTTGATTTGGTAGGGACTCTGAGTGTAGCTGGTGCACCCAGACACGGCGATGAGCCTGGCGACGCATGCATTTCTTTTTAAAAAAAGATAACCAAGACCACTCTCCATATCTGCCATTGCAAGGACACAAGCAATGAACTGAACAGTTTGTTTCGTTCCCAAATCACGAGATTTGGACCACTTCGACACTTATAAGAAAAAGACCTTTCATTCTGTGTTTAGTGATAGTGCATCTCATAGTCCTAAAAGTTTGATTATATGGGTCCACAACTTAAAAAATACGTGTGGTAAATGCTTTACAGCTTTTTTCTTAATGCTTTCAGTTTTTGGGGGGGTGCTAATACAATTTATTTGGAGAACAACAATGGGCTCTTTAAAACAGCTTTGCTGCTGCATCATTTCAACAACCTAGAGCCGTTTTGTAATATCTGTTGCTGAATTCAGGACCCGAGGTGCCCAGTTTTAAATGAATCTCGCTCTGAGTGCTTGAGTGTTGTGGCCTTATGTTTTTACTGCTGACCAAACCAAGTTCAGTGTTTACCTTGAATCCTGTGCCAATTTAATTGCTCATTTCCCACCAACATGGCCTTTGACACTGACGTTCATGCACTCACGTACAGCCGAAGAACAACATGCAATTAACCACTTGGACTGAGGCTCGTCCTTTTTTACACAAACAGATACACAGCTAAAGGGGCAGAATGAGCATATTCTTTGTAGTGAGCAAATAAAAGAATAATGAATATTGAAAGTGGCATTAATGTGAACCTAGTCTGCTCCATCTTGACTCGGTCCTCTTC
The DNA here is from genome assembly GCA_037389245.1 of Oryzias sinensis. Taxonomy (NCBI): domain Eukaryota; kingdom Metazoa; phylum Chordata; class Actinopteri; order Beloniformes; family Adrianichthyidae; genus Oryzias; species Oryzias sinensis. The sequence goes on along the minus strand of CM074488.1, from coordinate 37,702,018 downwards.
TAATTGATTAGTTAATAAAATAAAGCCATTTATTAAAATGTACGTGGGTTCAGCTTTGTCTGCAGGTTAAGTTTATATAAAGGCATAAAATTATTTTTTTTATGTTTGGTTGTTATAAAATCTCCTCAACTCTTTTGTTCTTATTTCTTCTCATAATATCCTTTATCTTTTTCTCACTCCGTTGTTCTAGTGCTACATTCCATTTACTTACTCTCTTAAAATACATTATTTTTTATTTCTTCAGTCTGTTAATGGTCATGAGACCTCTGTCACTGAGTGTGTATGTTTATGTATGCCAATTAACAGTGCTGACAGCATCAGCTTCATTTATTAGTTAAAGAGAGAGTTTTTCACTATTGACTGTATATGAGAACTGGAGTGGGTGACCCCTCCCCTCCACTGTCCAAACAGGAAGTACCCGCTGGCTCCAAGAACCTAAAATCCCATTGACTTTTATAGAAAAATAAACAGCTAGTACTCAGTCATTTTATTTCTCAGACAAACCGTTATTACTCTGCTACCTTGTTTTAACGTGTTTTTGCTAATCCTTTTTTTTCTGATATTTTTTCTGTTTTAGTTTTTTTTAGTCATGTTATAAAATAATCATTTAGATGCATCAATAATGTTCAAAACGTTTGACAGATTTTCCTGAGCCCGCTTTCAAGTGGAAGGGGTGTGGACTTCCAACAAGCTCACTCCTGATTGGCAAGAGTGGTTGTCATTGAAACATTGACTCTGACCAACTTGGACCAATCAATGCTTACTGGTGACGTCTGACTCCAACATGCCGGCGTTCCTTTCGCACATAAATGCAAGCGGTGAATGAATTTACTTAACTATGTAGGAGCTGGAAGTGAGCCATTTTCTATGGGTGATGTCACACTCACTAAGCCCAGTTCTTCTATAAAGTCAACGGCTAAAACTAGTTGTTTTAAGTTGACGCTCATTCTACTTGGGTATGGTGTTTTTGGTTACACAATCACACTCCTGATTTGTAGATTTGTTAATGTGTTCATACATTTTTAGCTGTTTTACGCAAGATCTATCGGTTTGACAGATGGATTTATATCCCACTTAACACTATGGCTGCAAAGCTAATTATTATTGATTTGTGCCACGGTTATAAAAAGAAGGAAACTGTTCATACCTTAGACATTGGAACCTGCCAAGCAAAAGCTTGCTCTTCTGGCTACCTGCCTAAGTATAAATGAGCAAGACGAGAGATTTTTTTTAAACATTAATTATGAGTTATAAGTTGGGTGTAATGAGAACTGTGTATGATTTCCTATTCAACTATTAATGTCCAAAAATCCAAAGGCATGGTAAAATAGTTTGTAATCCCACAATGCAAACTGAAGTTTGAAAGAGGAATTGCATTTTTTACTTTATAAACTGATAAATAAATATTTGGATTTGAAAATGTCCTAGGGAACAAAACATGACTCCGATTTCACTTATACCCCAAAAAAGAAATATACAAACTACTTGAGCACCCTGGAAATTACAGGAAGTTATAGTGTTTGTCCTTCTTTTTTTTTAGATACAATAACCAACTTAATTTCTTGTTCATGACAGGATTGACTTGTCACAATCGTACACATTTGCAACGGGAAACTTTGAAACGGCAGATAAGGAGTTTTTGAAATATGACCGAAATACTTTTTTTTTTTTTGGGGGGGGGGGGGGCAAACACAAAAAGGTAAAATATCTATCTAGGTAAAAAATAAATGAAACAACAAAAAAACTCTAAGACAATCTCTAGTGTCTTATACCTCATGTGTCTAAAGTTATTGCAGAAGACATTTTAATTCTGTCCTAAACAAGTTAAGAAACAAGCTTCAAATTTCTCTATAGAGGTTCATTTTCCAAAAAAAAAACAACAGTAGCTGCCTCTAGAGTCCTTCATACATGTTTGTTTCTGGTTATACATTTCTTTGATATTAAGACATTTATGTGTAAAAGTATTAAAATTCTCGTTTTTCTACTTACAAGATCAATTAAAAATACCTGAGTGAGGCATGTGTGCCTTTGTTTTGTGGGAATCAGTCCACTGACCCATTCTCATAAAAGTAATAAACTATGGTCTGAGACATTTAATACAAGTCTTAATACCACTGGATAAACTGCAGGTATTGCAGCTGTGCATTATTATAACTTCTACTCTTTTTCTTTCTTTCTTACCTTTTTTTCCCTAAAAGGTTAGCTAAGGTCTGGGCGTCCTCGTTTCCACAGCAGATTATGTTTGAGCGTGTGAGTCTGTAGCAGCATGTGTTAATTTTTTGCCTGCTGTGGCTTCCCACAACAGCACTCACACTTCTGGCCTTCCTTCATAGCACACACACACACACACACTTTCACAGTCCTTTATTTACAGGCTGTAGACTGAAGTAGGTCATTGAACTACAGACTTAAATTGGTAAGAAATGTACTTTTAGAGGCAAAAAATAAGTCACATACATGTTGGTGTGACCAGGAAAATCTACATACCCTGTAGTGTTGGAAAAAAAGGTATTTTTCATCACAGGTTGTGATCTTTGTTTAATCTAAATAACCATTTTTGAGTTTGTGTCAATGCATGTTTTTCTTTCTTCTATTGCTTTTATTTATAAGAATAGCACATATTAAATGTTTTTTTTCCCCTGCAATCACACCTGAATGAATATCAGCAGATCACATACAAATGTTCTTGTGTATCTGATCTGCTTGTGTATCAGCAGATCAGATACACAAGAACATTCGTTCTGACTTGTAATCTATGAGCATTGATGTTGTTTGTCAAGATTAATGAGTAGTTATTTTTCTTATTGCTCATGTTTCACCTGCACTTTTCAGCTCTATTCTCATTGTTCACTAGCTATCCTACCACAAAAACGTGTAGCGTTGGTATTAAAGCTGTAATCCCTTCTCTGAATATTCAGATATTCGTGATTTGTTCCAAAAAAAAAACAATAGTGGTGATGTCCGAGAATACTGATTTCGGTATTTATAGATATAGTAGAGTGTAGTAAATTACATTTTAAGCAATGTAATTATTGTTTTTAAATTGGAAAAATGTTGAATTTTAGGTATATTAACTTAGATTAAGCATGTCACTCAAACTAAAAAAAACTCTTCAAAGTAATGTAACGGTGAAGGTTTTAATTTTTAAAGTAACGAAAAAAATATCATGAAAAAAACTGAAACAGATTTTGTTTTAAATAGTTAATAATTTGAATAGAAAAAATACAATAACATTTAATTATTAAGAACATTATGTAAATCATGTGATCAATTATGTGACATCATATAATAATAATATAATTGTCTGCAAGCATGTTGGAGAAGCACCGGAACACGTCTGTGAAATATTCATCTAAAAGTTGTTTTGGTATTTCCCCTAAACAACAAAAAAGTCCATTTGTAAAGTAGTCATTTTAGATAGTTGTCATTGTTGTTTGCTTTATCTTTATATACTATCTTCTTGTTCTAGATCTACTGTAACTATAGTCAGAAAAACTGAGGATTTAAAAACTGTGGAGAACATCTTCAGAATTTGTTGTTACATGATCCCAAATAGCAGCTATGTTTATGTTTGGATTACTGCTTAAGTCAACTAAGGAAAACCTGTGAGTTTGACTTTAAGTAAAAAATAGGATTTCGTTTTTTCAAAGTCTGTGTTTTTATCTGCTACGTTGATTCTGTTTTGCACAACAGGCAGTGATTTGAAACGAGCTAAAATGTTTAAGCCACCACAAGATATTACTGTCATCATTCTTTATTTCCAAGGCTAAACAACATTGAGCTCTCATCATTTCCTTTCTGATTAGTCCACTGTTTGGAGGCCTGCAGAGATGAAGTCTGCTGTCCTCTTAGCAGAGGTGAAGGCTACTCTTGTTTTGCTGAGTTTACACCATGTGGTAATGGATTTGGCCTTTTGGAACAAACCTATGACACTGTGATGGAGCTACAAGTGTTGAGAGAACATTCTCTACAAATGAGTTTTAAAGTAAGCGGTGCCGTTGTTTATGTTGCAAATACTCCGCAAATATTTCACGTTTATTGTCCTCAGCAAGCATTCACTCTGTGCTGCTAATGCTTTGGAATGATTTTATTACAGCTTTTGTATCGCTCTTATTAACAAAAAAGCTGGATTTAAAATGAGCTAAATATGATTTAATTGTTTTACCATTTACCATTTTAACTAGTGGTAGGAGCAACAGTTTCTGAGGCAAAGTGTTTTTGCACGTACAGATAAAAGATCTCCTAAAAAAATGTTGTTTTCATGTATCAGTTTCATGAATGTCAAAATACTTTGCTTTTGAACACTTTGACATTACTAAACTCTGTTCTGGGAAAGCTTTCTTTTTAGATTTCATCATTTTATTCATGAAAAATACTAGTTCAAACACATCTTAATCACAATATAACGTCCGTCTGGACAGAGTCAGAGCTGAGACCGTTCTTTTCTGCTGCGTGCATTTTTTCCCCAAAATTGTTTTTATTAGATTTTAGAACAGCAGTATTAAAGACAAGATAAAAACAATGAATAAACTCCCCCCCCCCCCCCCCCCATCACACCCAATGGAACAAAAAAAAAAAAAAGAACCCCAAACAGAAAGGCGATACACATCCCGTCACTAAACCTAACAAACAACAATAATAATAGTAATAAATAACCAAAATTAAGAAAATAAAATGGCAGTACAACATATGTGATATATCAAAAGCAACTCTCCAGGAATTGCTGCGTGCATTTTAAACACGCTGGGCGCCACACTAACATTAATAACAGATTACAGAACCCGGTTGATTCTGGCTTTGCCGCTCCTTCTGGGTTTTATTCAAAGAGAAGCAGGACAGAATTAATGAAGACTGCAAAATCCCGGTCGAACAGAGCTATACGAAAAGCCTAAAGTCCATGTCTAATTCCACGCAAGACAGACACACTTGATTGGTTAGAATTTAAACCAATCAGCAGGCTGTTCGATGGTAGATATGTCCTGCTAAACTGAAACACAGGGCTCCAGACTGGGACCAAAATTTGAGAGTGTGCGACCAGTAAATTTGCCTCCCCCACCCTACGTATTTTTAATACATTAAACTTAGAAGGGGCACGTCAATGATCAATGAAATAATCAATGAGACGCGAGCGCAGGCAGACCCACACACTCGCGCACATACTCATCAAACGCGAGCACACAATCTCGTGATGCCTAGGGGGAGGGGCCTATTCTCGCGTGCGTAAACATCTGTGGGAAGGAAACGGAGACAAATATCATCACAACCTGATATGTGCGTCTGAGCTATGAGCAGGATAATTATTGATTCATTCTTCCGACCTGCGGCTAGTGTACCAGGGTCAGAGTCTACAGCAGGGGTCTCAAACTCGCGGCCCCCGACATAATATTTTGCGGCCCCCGCCTTAATCTGAAAGTTCAATTTTAATTCGGTCGCCAGTTTGTATGAAAGACACTTTTTCATTGTCGTGCGCGGAGCTGACCAACCAATCACAGTGGGGTAAATGACTGTTGGGGGCGTGACAATGACAGGGCTTGAAAGCAGGACACCTGACAGCCCCCTCCCTCCTCAGACCACATTAAGGAGTTCCTTACTTTCCTTTAGAACGTATTTATTTGCTCGTAATTTTCTAAATACATGCAGTCCGTCAAACGGTTTATGCACGGCTGTTACGGCAGCACACCGCTCCCGCGGGAGTCGGGTCAACTGAGGAGAATAAATGTCCCACACCTACATGCGTGACAGCTAACGGGGCTTGAACTTTAAATATGTGCGAGTGACAAGATTTAGTTTTAGACACTGAAAACACGTGGGGAAAATGCATCGATAGACGTGTTTGAGATGATCCAGCACCGCGCCTGGATAGTTGGGGAGACCAGGGGGGGGGGGGGGGGGGGGTTGAAGGCGAATGAAGGAGAACAGGAAGTTGTCATTGTCCTTAACATTCAATTTAGTTTTAATATTCCTCTCCCCCTCAGTATGATCTGTGTTATTATATATTTTATGCTTATTTGAATGTATGGTAATGTATGTAGCCTTTTTTTAATCAATTGGTATTTTATAGTATTTTGCTTGATCACTAAACTACAAAAACCATCAGAACACATGTCCCATAATGCATTGTTTTGTAGTCATATGGGCAGCTTTCAGTCAGTGCAGTACTAAATTTCCAGCTGTGCTCGCTCAGGTTGGGGCCTTGCTCCCACCCCTTTCTCGTGATATTTTTGTTTTGATTGACAGGTGATGTTGGAGCAAAAACAAAAATATACGTCACACACCAGGTGATCTGTGCAGTGTTGAGTTCAACTGGGTGATCTCAAACACGCTTTTGGTGTCACCAACATACATTGCCATCCGTTTTTTTTTTACTTATTTGTACTGTCATGACAGCGATGCTTTTGTCAGTTTACCTTGTTGCATCTTTAAAAGTGCAGATTAAAATGTGACACTGAATTTGAAACGGCACATTGTAATTTTTGAATCTATTATTAAAGTATTTAGAAGTAATACAGTGGAAATTAGTAGATTTGGTTAGCATGTTGATTTACGGTATGCGCCCCTAAATTTTCTGGTTGTGCCCCTAAAATTTTCAGTTGGGGGCCACTGTGCTCCTAGTGAAAAAAGTTAGTCTGGAGCGCTGAAACATATTCACACAAAATCAAAGATGAGGAAAAAGCAAAATAAAATAAACATTTTTGAAAGTGAAAAATAAAGTTTTATACATTAGCTACTAGCAATATGGTGGCATAAATATTACTTAATTGGAGGGACTGCTGGTGCTGAGCAACCCCTCTCCTCCTTCCTGTCACCCATAACTGACAGCTTTCTGTTTGTAGTCTCTCCTGCTACCTTACAGCTTCTCACACCCCCAACTTAACATTACCTGTGCAACAATCAAAGCGATCAATATTGGAGAAATCCATGCCAGCTAAGATGAGGAAAACAAAGACGTGCATGGATCAGAATGGAGCGGAGCAGGAAGCTTTTTCCCGGCCTGCCTATTTTCTATGTAACTTTTTCAAACTGCGTACATTATTTTTGGCTTACAGTAATTTTCTTGATACATATCCTCCATCATCAGAGAAATACCACAAGAACACTATAAAAATCCTAAAAAGACCGTTTTCATGGGAGTGGGTCTTTAAGCATCTTTATTTTCTGTTTGCTCAGCTTGACTTTTTTCAACCTAAACCGATTTTCTTTGAAAGAGAAGCCGCTCTAAATGTGCCCTGTAGGCGGACAAAAGAAACTATTTTGAGCCCCTGCAGTTATAAGACGCAAAGATGCTAACTCATACACACTGTAAACACACAAGTGTGCATTTGACAGCCTTTGCAGGGGCTCCTTGTTATAAAGACAGACAAAAGCACAATGTATTTGGTGTAACTTCATGTGAAATAATGCATGGATCCTCTACCACGGGTCCCTTTTTCATTTGTGGGTGTGCCTGATCCATTGTACGGGATATCAGTCTTGGCAGGATGAAATTCAGTTTATTCCTCTAGCTAGTCTTCTAGCATGATTAAATAATCGCTGATTTAATGCAAGTCAGCATGTGTGCCAGTGTGTGCGCTTGCATTACAGGCTGTGTGTGAGTGTGCCATCTGTATGTTTAAAGACTCCTTGCTTAAGTGAATTAAACCTAATTTCATTTTGTAAGACATTGTTGAGAAAGCTCTCTTTCTTAAATTTATTTTAGACAGCAGGGGCTTTCAATCTTTTTATTCTTGTCCTCACCGCTGGTTTCTAAACGTCCATTTGCCTCTGCAGCACACAGACTGCAAATTGAACAGATTTTCTCTAAAGTTTATTTTTAGATTCATGTGCAGTCTTCTTCTTAGAAGCCAAACTGTAATACACTATTTTGCCTTACCAGATAATTTTCAAGTGAGGCTTCACTGCCAGAGCTGAAAGATGGCACCACACACTGCTTGCAGATGCTAAAACACATTTTGAGAGCTCAATATTTGCTGTTGGAGTTAAACCTTTGGATGCTTACATATTCTAGCTTTTTCTATGAAAATCCTAGAGCTCTGCAGATTGAACAGTTGGAGTAGCATCTGTAAAGTTACAGCTTTAGGAGAATTTCAAGGTAACTGAAAGCCACAGATTAAATGTTTGGCCCTTCTGCTAAAAAATATTTTTGGTGTTCAGAATTTAAACTTGGAATTAAAATGTTGATGTAATTGGAAAGTTAAGACGCCTCTGAAATCAGCTTAGAAATTTCCAGAGTAACTGTTGCTTTGTCCATTTTAATGAAGGACGGGAAAAAAACCACGTTGGTTTAAATCTTAAATTAAAATCTGTGTGAAAACACATGCCTGGAAAAAAATCACACCGTTCTAAAAGCTGCTTATTTGTGGTCAGTATTAAGAAAAAAAAGCAAGTTTAGACTAATGCAGGTTAAAAAAAAGAGGTGTAGAATAAAACCAAAGTGCCCTGATGGCCTTCTGACCATCACATGTTCTCAAGAACCTGCATCTCTTCCCTTCATTAATGCAGTGGGCTGTTTTTTTCTATGCTCATACAACACCTGCACCATTTTAGCCATTGCCCTTAGGTCTGCTTCTATTTGTGGTCCATAGAAAACCTACTGGCATTCATACAGAAGTGATTTATGCTGAAGTTTCTTTGCAAGACTTGAACTCTTAAAACCTTCATGCATGAACTTAAATCTAATCATATTTTAAAAATATATTCTTTCTTGTTTTTTAAACTCTAAGTAATAATAAGTTAACCCTTTAACACCTGAGCTTGACAGAGGTGTCATTGTTCCGACTCCCGTGACTCTTCAGCCATTCACGCAACTGACGTAATTCCAGCGGATTTGTAAGTAGATAAAAGCAGCCTTGCGCTGATATTCAGTACCTACACAATCATAAACATAAATACAGCAAACATTAATCGGCTGATTCTATCGCAGAAGAAAGTAGCTTTGCGCAGAACACAGCATATGAAAAGCCGCTTTTCCCCCATGTCAGATTCAGCTAATTTATGTTGATAGCATAAACAGTCGGAGGGTTACTGTAAGTCAAAGAGCAAATGCAATTTATGTGTTGCCGGCGACATATCCTGTGTTAAAGGGATAAGTAATAATAATAATAGTAGTAAGCTAGCAGGAGAGAGTACAAACAGTAATAATAATAATACATTTATCTGCGCTTTTCCAGACGCCCAAAGCGTCCAATGTGTCCATTATTCCTTCACTCCTCATGTGATGGTAGAGACGTGGCTGCCAGTTCGCGCCTACGGCCCCTCACCATTACATACACATTCAGATTCACACACCAGTGGAGCCACACTAGAGGCAGGGAGGGGGGAAGTGTCTTGCCCAAGGACACACAGTTGACCGGGAATCGAACCGCAGACCCCTCGATCATTGGACGACCTGTTCATAAACATCAACATAAACTGTGTTCAACCTCCTGAGCCACTGCCGCCCAGTCCAGTGGAGTCCTGGATTAAGTGGTATGTTGCAAATTGTGACATACTGCCTAAAGGGGTTAAGTAGAGTGAAGGTTTGGGAAGTTTGGTTTCACACTTGCCAATTGAAGCCAACTCAACCAGGAAACAAACGCTGGATAATATAAAATGTACAAGTATAAATGTGAGATTTCCTGTACGAGTTCCAAGAAAACCCAATATGGCTATCGTGGTATAATGATGTCCTGACTCTAGAACCAATGACCTTTAAATGACCAAAGAATGGCAAGAAGCAGGCCTAAGTTAAAAAAAAAAACTACAAAATTGTATTCAGGATTAACTGATGGTTTTGCTTTTGTGTAAAAATGTGCAGTGGTTTATAAAGACTTGAGCTTCTTGAGTGTTTGAGCCACCTGTGTGTGTGTGAATATGCATGTGTGTCAGAGGGCGTTGTTGGTGGTGCCAACTGAACGATTATGGCCCACAGATAAATAGATGTTATTAGGAGTTTGTGCTCTAATTACCTGCAGCCCCTTTTCTGCAGGCTGTGAGTGGTAGAGGCCAGGTATCAGTAATAAATCAGCAAAACATGCACCGCTCCACACACAAAGTCTGCTTGTGGGCTTGTCGCACACCCAAAATCCAGAAATTTTACCTCAGACTGTCAATTAGTCTTTTTCCCAATTCACACTGATTTGGAAAAAGAACTACTCGGGCCATTTTAAGCTTAACTTTCTTTACAAATATCCTCCATCATGAGAAAAATACCACAAGAACATGTTTAAAAACACCAAAAACGGCATTTTCATCTGGGAAAATAACTTTAGGTTTACTAACTATTGAGATTATGAGTCTCATGTTGTGTGTGCAATCTAGGTTGCCTTAAGGATTATCTCAGTGATTTCATAAACCTAATGACTGAACGTTCCCACAAACACACTTTTCTTTAATTGTGGCCTCTCATCCAACTCTAGCTTGCTTTCATTAGCCAGAGGAAGCAAATATTTTCAGGTGTGTGAATGTGTTGGGGGCAGCTGGGAGGCCATATGTGAGTGATTTGGGCACTCGGAGGGAAACTGAATTCTGATGACAGACACGCTGTTTGCCCTGCAACAGTAGACACACACACACACACACACACACACACACACACACACACGTGCTCAGGAAGTGTGCATCAATCAATCACCTGGCTCTGTGTCTCTACATGTGGTGACCGTATGGCGTGTGTGCCATGCTCACACAGACCCACAGCAGCTCTGGCTCAGCGCGCCACTGAGGATTTGCTCATGTAAGGGTTCCTCTGTCTGATTTCTGACGCCTGCAAACACATGTTCTGTGGAAACCAGGGGTAGATTAGCACAGGTGTTTGTTGTACGCAGCATTATTGGAAGCAGGGTGTTTTGTTATAAACATATTAAGACAGAAACAAAGAAAAATACATATGCTGTATAATTGCAAAACAGTGCTCCGGGTTCAATTATTTCTGGTATTGTCTTTAGAAAGAAAGATGTTGTTGCAGATTATTAATAATAATAATAATTTACTACATAAACTGTGTTTTATACAAATGTATTAATAATCCTCAAGGCTGCTACTTATGTTTATCAGTTTTGGATCTACCTTGAGTAGTCACTGGTTATTCATAAATTTATACACTTATTTCTTATTTTATCTTTTTAGTAAACCATCCAAACAGATTCTTCACCTATCATGGTACATTTGAACTCGGCATGTGTCGCGCATTACAGGAACACACTGATTGCAGGTTCTTAAAGTGTGGGTGACATGGTCTATTTTAATAAGCCAAAATATAGTAAATAGTCTCTATTTCATGTTGCGATTGTTTTTAATATTTTTCGAAAAAGAATAAATAGCGAAAAACGCGATATAAACAACGAGGACGGCCGCCGGCTTCACGCATTCCGCCGAATTCTCGCCCCCCTGTTTGTGACGTAACGAAAGGAAGACAAGGTAGACAACATGGCTAGCACCGATAGCGAAGCACAGAGTGATGCTACCGTCTCTATTAGCGATTTATCATCAGATGAACAGAAAGATGAAGAGGAAAGTTGCGGAGATTATCATGATGATGAGTCACTTTTGCAACCGTATCGATTTGAACCCTTTTGCGAAAGTGAGGAGGATATAGTATAGCAGAAAGTAGTAGGTCTAGTGATGCCGATGACGATAGCCAGCATGAAGATTCGGCTAGACTCGAGTAAGTCTAAAAAATGTATAAAATTAAATTACTCCACTTACCCTAAAATATACTCAAAATGTCCCCTTTTGGCCTAATCTAAACAAAGGTAAACACTGGTTTTCAACCCAATTTACAAAATAAATGTCACAAAATAAAAGTTTCCCAGATATTACTACTCTTTAGTTAACAAAGTCACTGTATACCATTAACAACTGTGGAACACTAACAGTTTTACCTGTTTGAACCAGTTTGAAACCTTTTCTCGTGCGCGCGCGCGCTCACACACACACACACAGTTCAGTTTACTCACGGTATCGGCGCCTCAAAAGCAAAAGAAAAAAAAACGTTGCAGGCCTGTTGCTTCTCTTGCAAAACATTGAGTGCGTTGAAATACTCCAGTTGGATCCAAGGACAACAGAAAACACGACTACTTCGCCTCAATGTGATCCATCGTGATGCACACTAGCCTAGCTTAGCAGCCTTCTCTCCCGACTCCAGCGCCGTCCTGTCCGACCCAGAAAACGGCTCGCTCGCTTCCAGCTCACCCGCCTTTCCTCGACTCAGAAGCCAAGATCCTCCTCCCAACTCTCCGTTCAAAATTCTTCGTTTGTGTCCCGGTTTTTGTCCCTTCGAAAACGCAGACTTCTCTCCTGCAGATCTGGAGGGGAAAATCCTTCGCCGTCCACCTTCTTAAATTTTCCCCTTTTCAGCAGCGTTTCTTGTTTTGGGAATTTTATACACAGATACACTTTCACTAGATGTATTGCTACATCCAGCTGCCACACAACGACTTGGCATGTTGATGATTAACAGATTTAAACACGAGAGAAACGAAGACTACCTGTTTTGTTTACATGCTGTCCTAAGCGCAACTGCGAAAGGCAACGCCTTTCGTTACGTCACAGGTCATATCGGGTTCACTTCCAGCCTGCGCTCTAGCGGCAGATCCAAATCTCTGATTCCTTCGAAAGATGTCTATTTTTCATATGCTTTGGATTTTTTTCGACGCAAACTATTGGTATCAATAGAATCAGCGTTTAAAGGGCTTTTTTATTTGACAAAGTTGTTCAAAGCATGGCATCCACACTTTAAACCTGCTTTAGGCACATGGTGCTTGTTCCCACTGGACTGTCGCTACCCGATACTAGCGCATGTCCTCCGCCTACAGTTGGCAGAGCCTATTTGTGAAATGTCAAAGCGGTACAAGTCTCGCAAATTTAGCTCCAGGCTATTCTTTTACAGCTCTATTCTGATATATAAAACACTTGATATCATATAAGTATAGCAGGCAAAAACCGGAATTAGTAGTTTCTCCTAATTGGTCAACTGGTTTAACTCTGGCCACGCGATTTATACGAAGAGTCAAAAATGATCTAATAGGGCCTATATCCATATATATGATATTATATACCTCTGGCACACTAAAGAACACATTTTTATGAAATATAAATTATTTTCAACGTTTTTTTTTTAACCAGAGGAAAGACGACTCGATCTCTGAGGGTCCGCCTTTTGTTCCTTGTCCAAATGATCATGACGTCAATCAGCGCAGTGTCTCCATTTCACCCATGAAAACAAACATCCAAACAAAGATCGAAGTGCATATCGCCGATATAAAACCAAAGTGTTTTTGGCATTTACCACTAGCTACCTGGAGTAAGTGTGTGTGTGTGTTTGCCTGGGGGCGGTGCTGGAAACGCACACTCTTCCTGGAAGGGGCCGTCCATCACTTTTTGATGTCACAAAGTGAGAACCCGCTGGTTTTGGTAGGTTGGGAGGGGTTGGTGCTCGGAGCGCAGGATTTTGGAGGAATGCTCAGATATGAACGGATCAAAATACTGCTTTAGGGTTGTTTTTTGTAAAGGAATGAACTTTATAACACACTTAAAGCTCAAAAAGTGAATTTAGCATTTTTATAGGCCCTTTAGAAACTTGTGTAACGACGCGTGAGCGTGAGAGTTTTGAACAAGGAAGCCTAAAAACACACATTTATGCTCGTTTACTCAGAGTTCTTATGGGAAGTGGTGGCTTGAATGCATGTTTGCATGGCTGGTGTGAAAGTAGCGTAAAATGTAGATTTATCCAGTTTTTTATTTTTTATATTTCTGTTTTTGGCCTGGATTGCTGAAGCACTCGTGTGGGTCTTTCTATAAGAAACCTGAGTAATTGTGATGTGTTCTTTGCAGTGCATTAGATGTCAAAAAATAAGTTAACAGCAATGCTTCCACTGGGTTGTGGTGCTTTTTGCTGGCAGCATAGAACAGATGCTGAGTGAAAGTGCGAGTAGTGGCTCCATCTGTGGCTCTGACACTACAGAGAACCTGACTGAAGTGACTAGCTTATCTGTGCTTTTGCTTTCAAAAGTGGGGATATCACAATATTGAAAAACACCATGCATAGATGTCAGCGGTGTTAAAAACATCACATAACACGATAGCAGCCCTGAAAAGAAGAGGTTCTTGATGGTAAAAATGTCACTATAGAGGCCAGAGGAAAAAAAATTGAGATAAGAGAAAGACAGAAGATAAGCCAAAAGGTGGATATTACATCAAAGTCAAACTTTACAAAAGCAATTTTAATTTAGGTTTTTAAGGGATCCAACACATCATTTCTTCAGTAGCCAACATTGTTTTTGTTATATAGCAGTTTTTCTTTCTCAAATAGCCTATCGCTATTGTAGATGGCAGACGAGCGCTAATAAACAGCAAATACACAAAAGAAGAAAAATCTCCTCTCTGTTGCTAGCTGCATGTCTGGCGCTGGTCTGCGGTGTCCGACACCAGCTGGATGTGGGTTCATAAAACCGCGTAGAGCGTGTTCTTGAATGCACCACACGCAGCTGGTGTGAATGCAGCATTAAACATAGGTATGTCTCTGTCTTCTTCTATGGTTAAAAATGGGCTCTATTGTTTTAGAATGAAAAAGGAATGTTGTCAATTGCTCTCCAGTCTAGAACAGCTTGATCCAGGTAGAATATTAGGCCGTATAAATTACTTCTAAAATAAATGTTTGTTAAACTACAGTCTTGGGTGAGTTTTTAACCATTTCTAAATGTTTATTGGGGTCCTGCCCTTCTTCACAAAATGAGAAGGACTTTGCTTACTTATTGTTAGAGTTTTTACAACTTTAATAAAAAAAAGAAAAATAAAAAAATGATATTTTGTGTGGGCTACCTATGTACAGGTTTGCCCATATTTTACAGCAGACAGCACGTATGCATCCATAAGGGCAGTTGTGACTAAGGATGTAGTTGCAGTGAGTCCCACAATAAGGGGGACCTGTGCCAAACTTGGCTTTGTACTTGTTTGGGAAAGAAAACCCTTTTCTTACCAATGTTTGCTGGAAAGTGCTTATGACACATTTGCAATAACTTTGTGAGATGTTCAATTGTAAGTTGTATATTTTTAACAGTTTTGTGTCTGCAACCTTCTTTAGTCCTCTTGGATTTCAAAGGAGAAAAGACAAAATCAAGACGGAAAAGAAAAAATGGTCAGTTTGAAAAAATGAGAAACAGTTGGCCAGACAGTCAGATGGAGAGATACAGTCATGGAGGAGAAAGATGAGGTGCACTGTCCTCTCAGGGTCACCAAAGGTGGTGAGTGGGGGCCAAAGGCTTAATGGGATGGAGAAACGTTGTGATTGGCTCATTACTGTGATGGAGCACATTGCCACAACAATTGGCCTTTTCTCCCCCTCCACCCACCAACACCACCCACCCACAGTCCCTCTTTGCACACACCGCATTTCTGTGGACCACTGTACTGTGAACTGCAGAGGTGTGTACAAGTCGGTGCATATGCAAATAAAATCAAACCCTGGTCGAAAGAGCTTCTGCTGCAGTTCAGAGCAATACTGGAGACTAACATATATTTATACCATTTTCTTCAACAACAAGCAAAAAAGTCAATGTTCTATTTTGAAATGTAAACAAAATTGCAAAAATGAAAAAAAAATTATTTGGGACTAAAGTTTGTATAGTGCCCTTTGAGCTACGTTCACACCGGCCTCAGCAATGTCGTTAAAGTGACTAATTTCAATGAAAAGTCTATGTCAGCACAATTTTTGGGGTCAGTGTTCAAAACTCACTCGTTCACGTGTCGCCACGCAATTTTTAAATACCGTTTCCGGACTCTACAAAAACAAACCGGGTTTGACATTAAGCTAAACGTGCATTGAAAGTTAAATCAGTTGAACATTGACCAGGCAGGGTTTGGGATTTGGAAGTAACAGAAGTGCCAACCGTTGAAAAATTGATCATGGAGGAGAATTTTTTTTCCTTTTTCTTTTTTTTACAAAGAAAACATTTATTTATTCATATATTTAAAAAAAAACAAATGCCATACAGATATATTAATAATTTGGTTAAATAAAAGTCCATAATGTATGGATTACGGTTTGAATGTGCATTACAGGTTTGCTAGTGTTTACTTCAAGTCTTTGGTAAAATACTTTTATATCTTGAAATGTTTGTTGCTTGTTACTCACAAAGTTCTACAGCAATAATAGAGCTGTTTACTGTATGATAATTCTTTCCTTTTAGTATACTTAAAGGACCTATATCTTGTTATTCCCACAAGAGAACCACTTTTCTTTTTTTCTTTTCTTTTTTTCATGGAGGAGAAATTAATAATTGCGATTTGTTCCCAGCTGGAATTTGACACCAATGTTTCCTATATATTGAAATAGAGCTTTGAAAGGAAACGCCTGGAGCAAGATTTGCGAGATTTATATCACTTTGACATTTCACACCAAGTGTAGGTACATTCGCTAGTATCGGGTAACAAAAATCCAGTGTGAACACAATATGCTACACGTGCGTTCAAGAATGTGTATTCATGAACGCGCGTCACACCCGGCGTGAAAGTAGCACTATAGATTTATCTGATCCCATTAGTTCCATAAAGCAACCTTTTTCTTTAAACAAAAAGCAGTATTTTACTTTTATTCTTCTTTATAATCATACTGTTTTCCAAAATGTGCATATTTTGATGTAGTTCACATACAGACTGTAATACGATTTCTTTTGTTCTCTTCTTATAGCGCCGCAGAGGCAGTGGGGTTTTTTGTGCCAACTGTCTGACCACCAAGACATCGCTCTGGAGGAAAAACGCCAATGGAGGCTACGTCTGCAACGCATGTGGTTTATACCAAAAACTCCACTCCGTAAGTCCTCAGCCAACAGGCATGTAAACAGATGCCACATCCATCCCAGCTGTGACTCATTCTCTGCAGGCCGCCTTAGTCATACTAATATGCAACATTTAGGCATCATCATGCATTGCACACGCTGTACTTCCAGGTAAACAATCCAGACGTGGAGATGATTTTTGGATTTACTGATCAATACATTTTGTGTTTTACTTTTCACCAGCTAAAGATATTCTGTCAAGAACACTTAGATTTATCTTTTTCCCCAAATAAACGTTTACATCAACTAGAGTAGATTAAATTTAGGTTATGTTATACTTTTTCTTTTTTGTTTAACCAAAGCCATTTTTAAACACACCACCTAGACACTTAATCAGTGTTACAGCCAAAATACTGATTTATTCCATTTGTTTTCAAACAATTGGATATTATTTATATGTCATACTTTCCTTTTAACAATCGAGGTTCCTCGGTACTGAAAAACTTTTTTCTTTACAAAACTAGTGATTTAAATCAGGGATGCAAGATTTAAGAAAAACTTGCAATGTGCGATATTTGTGATCAATATGCAATGATAGTATTATTTGTGATACTTGAACAAAAAGCAAAGCAAAAATAACTCTTACATCATCCTATTTAATTGCAACACTTTTATTAAATATTCCAAGTACTCCAAAATGATAGTCCAAATGAACCTCCTCTACATAGAAGGCAGACATCTAACAGAAGGGGTCCATTCGATTGGTCAACTGCATAAAGGACTTGATTTGATTCATTGATTACTTTAAGCTACCATTAGATTTTTTTTATCATGTAAACATCTAAGGTAACCATTTATTGCAGTTTATGCAATAGACGCATATCACACAGGCGGATATCGCAATTACAATAACTTTCTGATTTGTTGTGCAGACCTAGTTTAAAAGAAATAAATGTAAAAAATTCAATATTTAAATTGTTGTTATTTTTTTTTTTTGTATTCTGGTTTTTTTTGGCCTTAAAAATGCAAGAAATGCAGTCCTCATACTTGGATACCCATGCAATATGGAAATCATTTTCAAAAGCAATAAAAACCAGCTGTAAACATCACAATGAAAGTAATTGTTGGATCAGGAACATTATACATTTTATTTGAAAAGAATATAGTTCCTACACTGGAGACTTGATGTTTAAAGGTGCCTATGGTATCATTATATATATTAAAATGATCTGTTCAGCAGGTAAACTCCTGCATTTGTTGCTCTGAATCCCTCTCTGAAAATCGTATATTGGGTTAAAAGCAGATTTAAGGTGTTGAGAAATGCAGACATTTCAACAGCCATCATTAACCAGCTCCATGGAGGGAAAAATATGATGGAATAAATCAGGTTTACAATTATAGCCAGGGGAGAGTCAAAAGAAAACTCACATTTAATTAGACTGCATAAAGTGCAGCAGAGATAAAGGGCCATAAAAAATTGGTGTTGACTTCAGAACATTAGGCTTTAGACATTTTTCCAAGGTGCTTTACCTAAAAAGGCATTTTTCTGTCATCAGCATCAGAAACAACAGTTTTATTTTCACTCACTTTTCAAATCAGCTTGTAAAATTTCAATTCAATAATTTGCAGTTTTTAGAAAGACATGGCTTTTGACCATATTTTGGCTATAAGTATTATAATATACAGCACTAATGGAATAGAGAGAATGACATACGTTTATTCCTTTCTGTCCCTGTATATGTCCTTGGTTCAACCCGTTCATCTCATCTGTTGCTCCAATCACGTCCCAGCTTTGTCTACTCTTGGCAGTCTTCATGACAACCATATTTTATACCCCATAATAAAAGTTTTATACGCTCTACACACATTATTAGAGAGGATAGCAGCTAGTAAAACACTTGAGAGTCCGAGAGGGGAAGGGAGAGTTATGAATAACGAGACAGGAAAAGGTAGACAAGAAGGGGGAGGGAGGGAGGGAGGGAGGAAAAAGAGTAGGGGTAAAGAGAAGGGAGAATGCCAAGGAGGGAAAAAATTGAGCATAATGAAGTGGGCAGTGGGAGGTTTTTTTAAAGACATGGAGGGAGGTGGAAAGATTAAAACCTGGTGAAGGTAACAATTGAAAAGGAAAACTGATAGAAATTCCGATAAGTAAAACAAGAGCTGTTTGTGCAAGCAGTAACTGGGCTTAGTTATCAAACCAAAGCAACACTGTAGCCATAAAGGTGCACTACATAAAACGGTCTTGTTTGCTTTGAGTCTATCCTCATGCATGATTATTGAATAAACAGAAAGCCAAGAAAGTGGCTCTCCTTTATTTTCTGATAAGACGTGTCGATAACAAGACCTCAATTAAAGGAGAGCACCAAACTCCTCCATTAAAATATAGATATTTGCGTAAGGACATTTTTGCCTTGAAACATAGAACACCACTGATGCTGTGACAAACATTTGTTTATGATCTAAAGGGGACAGTTCCCCTCTTGAGCTGTAATTTGGAACAATGAGAGGCTGAGCGTAGACTATAGGGAGCTTTGGGTTTCATTCCTGCTTTGACTTATTGAAACCTAGTACAAAAAGTGTCTGTTATGACACTTGGACTTGTGTTTGCTGGCATTTTTACTCCACCAATTTTATTTTTACATAACTTACAATACTAAACCAGATTTTAAAATGTTCTCTGTCTGCATCCCTTTGAGCTCCTCTCTTATTTATGCAAATATCTGTTTTCCACAGGATCTTCTATGATTTGCAGTTTTTTTATTTTGCCACTTTTTGCCCCAAAATAAAAAAAAAAGTTGAGCAGAAAACCAAAAATAGTTAATAAATTTGGAGTTGGAATATTGGTTGTGGTTTTGGCATAAAACTGGACCAAAGTTTTGACCAACCAAATGTTAGAGAGTTGTTGCTGTAAAACAAGGGCAAATTGCCTTTGCCCCAGATCTACTGTAAGTGCATCCTCTTGTGGTGAGGGGGAAAACTACATCCAAAAGATTTGCAAATATTTTATATTTTTCAGTTTGTTTTTTTGGTAATGCTATAGATTTATCATGCTGCGCTTCACGGTTATGTTTTAAGCCATTACAAAAAAATCATCTTTTACTTCTGTACAAATTAGAAAATAACCTTGTAATAACCGGTCAGTCACTTTTTGGTTTTTCATTTTTCTTGATCAATTTTAATATTTTGGGTCCCCCCTGTAGGTTTTGTTTTACATAAATGAAAGGGAGAAAAAAAAACATTTGCCCATAGTTTATAAATGTTTATGTTCCAATGTACTATTGACACTTTTAAAAATAACTTTTAATTAGGCCGTGGGATGTGTCCAGAACATGTGGTGGGATACCCAAAGTATGCTGTATGGGGATATTAGAGGAGCCATATATCAGCAAAACTTATCAAATGAAATATGTTCATGTGCAACGTAGATTCTCAAGTTTCTGCACAGTTGAACCAGAATATTTTAAAAATATATTCTATTTTATGATACAGATTTGAAGAAAAAATAAGTTTAAAAGTCTTTGTCAAAACAAAGATAGAAAATTCCCTTGTGCTATGTATTGCTTTCGCAGTCTTGCTGTTTGGCCGAATTTTTTTATTTATTTGGGATGCTTTTGTTTTATTATTTTGCTTGTGTTCTGCAACCTAAGGAGCCCGTGTCCTGACATGGAAAAAATGTTTTTATTTACTTCCTACAAATTAATATTTTGTTCCTGCAGCTTAATATTCTGCTCCCACGAAATAATTTTCCGTTCCACGAAATACTATTTTGTTCCCTCGAAATAATTAAGTTGTGCGAATGAAATAGTATCTTGTTCCCACAAAATAATATTCCGTTCCCACGCATTAATTAATATGTGCAAATTAGGTAATTATTTATGTCATAAGTCATTAATAAACATGGATTGCTGCTTCACATACCGGACATAGCTCCTAGCTCCTACCTTTATATACACGGATGTGAGCAATTTTCTACGTGTCCCATCATGCATACCCCATAATGCATCTCGACCAGCCAATCATTTGTGTTGTTGTTACACTACAGTTATAGGGACACGGAGATTGGTCAAGATGCATTATAGGGTATGGGTGATGCATGAAGGGACACGTGGCATCTAGCCTCCAGATGTAAAGTGACTGCTAACAAGTATGATGCTTTTGTAGAGCTTTTTAAAAAAAAAAATCTGATCTCTAAACATCCTCCGTGTCTTCAATGCAATGTAATGAGACACACACACAGACAGAAATGTGAAAGTATCTGCTGTAAATCCAAATATTGCTCACATCCTTGTTCATGAAACTAGGAGCTATGTCCGGTAGGTGAACCAGCCAGCTTGGGCATCCTAAATCTTATGATATTTTTCTGATTTTCATCAAGACAATAATAAATCGATCATTCTTGTTTTAATATCCCCCTCTTGAACGAATGTGGGTCACAGAGACAGGAAGTAGTGGCAAAAAGCGGCTTTTGCAGCAGGATGAAGGGAGAGTGAGCCAGGATGTGAATAATGAAGTCAGACATGAAAACGTGATTACCGATGCTTTTGTGCTTTTTAAAATGAATAAATCTGCTCTCTAAACGTCATCCGTGTCTCCAATGCAATGTAATGAGACACACACAGACAGAAATGTGAAAGTATCTGCTGTAAATCCAAATATTGTTCACATCCGTGTTTATGAATGCCTTATGACGTGAATGACAGGTTAATGATAGACTAGGTAGCATGTAGCCTACTAGCCTTCAGATGTAATGTGACTGCTAACGAGTATGTTAACAAAACACAAGCCCTGAATATTATTATTCCAATTTGACCCTAAACTACAATATCCCATACCGCACCGAATGCCGGCATGACAAGCTAAAGAGCTTTGCGGCGGAGCTAGGAGCTATGTCCGGAGAATCGCTGCCATGTGGCGAAGCAGCAAGCTTGGGTATCCTAAATCTTATGATATTTTTCTTATGTTCATTGAGATAATAATAAATTGATCATTCATGTATCTATTTTCCCATTTTTAAACAAAAGTGAAAAAATGAGAAGCCAGCTCAATGGCAGGAACAAGACCCGGGCAATAAACAGTTATGCACTGCCAGTTATCAGATACCATGCAGGTATAATAAGATGGCCAAAGGAAGAGATACAGACCATGGATGTTAAGACACGAAAGCTACTCACCATACAGGGAGGGTTCCATCCCAAATTAGCCGCAGAACAGCTAAGTTACTGGGCAGGACCCTCAAGCTCCCTGGCCTCTAGTAGAGGACCCAAACTTGGGTGAGAAACCATCCGTGGAGGGTGAGAGGGGCGTTGTTTTTTATATATGTGTGTGTTTGTAAAAGTGTTTCCTGGATTATGGTAGGGGGTTGCATTCCTTAAATACCACGTGATAAGTCAAATCAGTGAAGTAAGATTGCATTGGACATTAACATTTTCACACTTCCACTCTTGTTTAAACTCTCAAAGTTCAAACCTTTCATAGAAAAATAAGTCCAGTATTATGGAATGAAAACAAAAATCTGATCTCGATCAAAGATTTATATCACTCTAGAAAGATGAACACTGGACCGCAGTCAGGACTTTCCAGCCCAAACGTAATCTAACAACCATCAGATCTTCAAAAAAAAAAAAACACCCAAAAAGTTCATCTCACTAAGAACCGCGAAACTATGTTCATCCACACAAAGCAATTTTTCCCAGAAAATTCATAATCAAAACCACCCAATTTAGGTGGGAAACCTTCCAATCTGGCAACACTGCAGCAGCCATGGCAAAGAGGATATTGACTGATAATGTCAACAGCCAATCAGGGCACAGAACACAGTGCTCTGTAGAAAGAGAGAGAAAAAGGGCATGGAAAACTGCAATGAAAAAATCTGAAACGAGACTGTGAAAAGTGAACTGCAATATAGCAAAGTATGACTATATATAGTTTCCACTTTTTATGCATATAAAAAAGTTTCTTAACATTGTCAGGATTTAATTTAAGAACAGTTCATTTAACCTAACCTCAATTTAAGAAAAGCTCAACTTTCCCACATAGAAACTTTTTAAAAGTAGTCCAACCAGATTTTCTTTTACCCAGTGTAGCATGACTACAATACCAGTAAAGCACACTGTTCCAGTATCTGTGTCCAACATTTGTCCCTGTGTGGTGGAAGGAGTTCATGGACTCCACTGCATGCAAATTAAAGCAGGGTTTTCAAATGATAGTGGTGGTATCATATGTAGACATGCCCTTGGGCTCAGCTTTATTCAGGATGACAAGGAATTAAAATCTCATAACTGTCTCATCACTCCCTTCCTCTTTCCTGTGCTTTTTTTTTTATAGACACCCAGACCTCTAAACATCATCAAGCAGAACAACGGGGAACAAATCATTCGCCGGCGAACCCGAAAACGCCTCAACGCTGACTCGCTCCCCTCTGAAACCCCCCCCTCAAAGCAACAGCGAATCAGTAGTGAGGAGCGATTGAATGGAGAGGAGTCGGAACGAAGCTGCGCACCGCTGAAAGGCCAGCAGCCTTCGCCTCGCTCACGCTCACCCCGCTCCACTCAAGCTTTCTTAGCCAGTCAGACGTTGGAGATCCATAGGAGAATGCCTCCTCTCCTCCTCCCCTCTCATACCCCGTCGGCTATGGCAGCAGAGGGAAATGGGGGCATCACAGAAGGAGGAATACCATCAAAAATGGATGGAGGAAAAGTAGGAGGGGGATCAGAAAGAGGGAGTCCGATAGAAAAGTACATGCGTCCATCCAAACCGTCTAGTTATTCACCTCCAGGTTCTCCAATTGAGAAATATCAATATCCTCTTTTCTCGTTGCCTCTTCCTTTAGCCATTTCACCTGATTTGACTCCTGAATCTGATTGGCTCAGGTTCTGGACAAAGTATAAGATGGCAGCAACAGCTTCTGGGATCCCAGGGAACATCAGTAACTTGAGCAGCCCCAGTAGCCTCGGAAACAACCCCAACTATCTCGGTACAATGGGGACTTCGGTACAGCATCATCAGCAAAGCTACACTGTGCCTTACTGCCCCTCTCCTTACTCTCCTCTTCCTCCGCCTCCACCCCCCCCTCACTATACCTCTCCAAATAACACCCAAACATCTTCCTCAACATTGCTAGAAAACGAGGGTCCTTTAGATCTTGCAATAAAGCAAAGAGATGCAAGCGGGGCGAACACGAATGCGTCAACAAACGGCCAAGAAAGGAGACTACAAGACTCGCCTCTCTCTGAAAAGGAAACGGGGAACTGGAAAAAAGAGAAGGAAGAGGACAGGACAGATGAAGGAGAAGATCCAAGTGTGGAAACAGAGAGGGAAGTGAATGACAATTTGACAAGAATTCAATCATCAGTATGTATAGCAGTAGACGTGGCCACACAGGATGACCTAACCAACCGCTGCATCCACTGTGGGATCTGCTTCCTAGACGAAGTCATGTATGCTCTGCACATGAGTTGCCATGGCGACAAGGGACCATACCAATGCAGCTTTTGCCAACACATGTGTGTTGACCGTTACGACTTCACCACACACATACAGAGGGGGTTACACAGGTACACAGACAAAATGTCACAACAGAGGGGGCACACACAAGAAGGCCACAGTCAGAATGTCACAGTGATGTCAGAGCCTGAGTGTCGAGACGAAGCGGCAGAGCAAAAAGATGCAGAAATCACAAGTAAAAGTGAGGCCGTCGAGGTAGCATGTCAAGACAACTCAGTAAAGGATCCAGGTAGTGATGACAATGCAACGGGGCCTGAAAAGGTGATAATAGGGGAAGAAAATGCCATAACCAACAAAGAAAGTGACAGCATGGTGTCAGACATCAGCAATAGTCAAAAACTCAAGGAAGATTTGACTGCCATGGATTCTACGATGGTAGATGGGATTAATGAAGAAAATTAGCAGATTTACACAAACCCCCAAGACCAGACTGTTGCATTACAAAACGTTTGTCTTTGTTCCTGCAGGCTAAGTTTTAATGAGTTCATGCTGAGTCATTTATGAAACCTTTTTTGCTGGAAGGACTTTGACATTACATGGTCCAGAAAACACCGCAGAACCCATCTTGACTACAACGGTCTCCATCTTCTGCAGCTAGAGATCGACTGGAAGTCGATATGCAGCTGAAATCACTTGTCAAAAGTAGCCCCTTCTGTTTAAAGTGATTCAGAAGCTGGATTTGGTCTTAGGAAAAATTCTGAAGAGTTCTGCACTTGAATACCTTCTAACAAACTACAAGGAGAACACGAAAACTTTGTTTCAGTTGATATCTTCTGCACTGTGCTCACAGGCAGGTCCAAGCTAGTCTGATACGTCGGTCAGACAGTTTGCTTTAGGCACAGTTGGATCTAATCCATTTAAGACTCCTGTGTTCCTGCCCAGTATGTTCTTGACACTTTTATTTTTTTTTTTCAGAAAAGGAATCAAAACCAAAAAAAAAAAAAAACTATTTTGCCTGGTTCAAACTGGTTAAGGTAAAACCAGCTAGTGGGAGTTGCCAATCACTTGGTACATAGTAATAAGGTGATCTCACGTGAACCATGTTCTTGAACTGATCAAACTCTTGGATCAATGCAAAATCCTATTCACCTTGTGCTGGCTTAGGATTGGTTGGACACGATTTTATCCTGACTTTTTCAAACTGCTTGACACCAGTTCAAACTGGTGAAACCTGTTTCACTCCAGAATGAAGTGTTCTCTTTGTCGTCCCCTTGGAGAAAAACAAGGGGACTATATTTTTTACTTTCCTCTGTGCCATGATACTAGTTATGTGCCTGGCTGCCTGCCTAATCGAACAACCATCTATTAACCTGCTTAACATTTATTATAATAATGAAAAAAAATTGTAATAATAGTAATAATACAAACAATAATTGTGTTACCATACAAAGATGCAATTTGCTACATATGTTATTTTAAAGGCAAAGAATGCTTTTTTGCAGGAAACTGTTCTATAAAACTGTCTATTTGAGTTTTTTCTATTGTTTTTAAGTTCTCAGCTATGTTTTAATAAAATGTTTAAAGGCCATCTAACGGAAATGGTACGCCAGAGGGGAGTATGTGCATGTGTGCAATTGTGTAATTGCATCAACTGTCTCCAAATGATGACGTAAACATAATGAAGGCTTGCACGGAGTTTCTCAGTCCTCAGGGGTCCCACGTGTTGCACACCAGCCCACCTGCTTCACAGCGATGTGACACATCAGTGTTGCATGTTATGCTTGTTTAACATGTCTCATACATGTTCCCAATTGTGTTTGTTTAGAAGTAATTGTGGATTTTGTATGTAAATCTTTTTTCATGTCTATATTCTTAGGTTACAAAATTTTATAGAGAAATTTAGGAACTTAGGGTGTAAGACCCTAAATTTTACGAATGGATCAACCATTTGAGGAACTTTCTGTGTACAGAGCTGACAGAGATTCCTACATACAGTGTTTTTTTCTCTTAGGTCAGTCACATAGGTTAGTTCTACGTAGCATTTTAGCATTCTTTAAACTGCATAGCACATTTAAGTTGATTATTTGACTTGTGACACGTTTAATAACATGGGAAACTGTAGGAAGATGTTATATAATACATTATGATTTCAATTTAATTAAAGGGATAACTGATCACATCTCCAGCCAAATCATACATGTTCCCTGGTGGAATTATTTTATTTTTTGGTAAAACTTTGGGGGGAATTGCCCTGTCCAACTCCTTCAGCCTCCCTGCCTTAAAAACAGAAAACCCAACAATAAAAAAGGAGGCATTCTTAGTATGCCATAAAATGTCAGATAACTAAAGAACTAAAGAAGAGGAAAAATAGTCTTAAGCAACCAATGTACATGCACACACACACACAAATCAGCTTAGTGCCTGGTCACTTATTTTTGTTTTCTTTTCCCACATTTTATCTTTTTAGTCAAAATGTATATTTTCTTGGGAAAATATGAGCCAAAGTCCAAAGATTCCTTGGCTTGATCATTGAGTTAAATACTTCATTTCTAACTGATCATTTCTGGTCTCTAGAAACAGATCTTTAGCTGCCTTTGGTCACTGTGATAACTATTAAGGACAAACTATTTTGAAGTTGTTACATGTACGTACACTACCTTGTCAACTTGTTGAGCCATGTGCCTCATTTACACCAGTGGGTGGATTTAGACAGAAGAAAATGCCTTATCATAGAAACTCTAGTATGAAAGTGGAATTAATCCTTTCCAACTTGCCAGTTATTAGCAGTTACTTCCGCTCAAACAGCCGAATCACTACCAGTATTGGTATAATCGTGAAAAAAATTCAACTACTTACACATGATTATTGTTTCTGTTACTGCTAAAAGTTATGAGTACATGTTGAGGAAAACTGTTTTGTTGTGATGACAAAAAAAATAAATACACTTCTTGATGCAGAAACAAATTTGCTTTAATGAAAGCAAAAAAAAAATGTACCCAGTTAACACCAGAGCTTTAGCTCCAGGGTTGATGTTCTTTCAAATACCGTAACTCTTCAATACAATTAATGTAATCCCATCAGATTCTGAAGCATAGAAAAGTAGCCTTGCGCTGATATGCAACACTTGACAATGGTAAAGTGCTTACGGTATCAACGTAAATAAGCAGAGAAATGCGGCTGTGTGCCATTAACACTTTATGTTAATCAGTGCATATCTGTGCAAAGCCGATATTCAAAGCCGCTTTTCTCTGAGTCAGAACCAGCTGATTGGAGTTGATGACGTAAACGTTCAAAGAGTTACGCGGTATGGCAAAGAGCATGTGTTATTTAAGTATCGCCAGTGACATCTCCAGTGTTAAAGGGTCATCTAAGAGTTTAAAAAGTTGGTTTGGCAAATTCTGGTTAGTACTGGAAGACATTTTATTCTATAAGGACATGACTACAACTGAAGGAACTGCAAACAAAGCGAATGCTGTTCACAGACTTGTTCAGTGCTTTCGTAAGAGACATGACGATGATCTGGACAGTTAAGTAGTGCCTCAACAGCAGAGGGGAGATGATGTCTTCATTCTTTCAATTTGTCTCCATTTTTCTCTTTTCTTCCTGTCAACATTACTTTTAATTGAATTCTCATGAGGAGGTTTTTTTTTTTAAACCACAGTCTCTTTGTAGTATTTCAGTTCCAGCGGTCTTCTATCTCTTACCACTCTGCATTAAATTTGGCAAGGTTGAAGATAGTCCAGGTCTTTCTATCAGCTCTAGTTAACTTAACAAATGGATTTATATTTAAGCATCTCTTTGGTTTGTTAACCCTTTAACACCGGAGCTTAGACTTCTGTGTTGATATATTTGGATTACGGTAACTGTTTAACCGCTAACGCAATGAACGTACTTCCAGTGGATTTCCACACAGAGAAAAGCAGTGTTGTGCACTGTACAGCTGCGACGTTCTTACACAATTAACATAAATCTGCTCATTCAGTCGCTGAAAAAATGACGTAAAGTGTTGCATGACGGTGTAAAGCCGATACACAAAGCTGCTTTCCTCTGCATGAAGTTACAATTACACCACCCTCAGCAAAGTGCATACAAGCAACACTTCCAATTAAAAGTCTATGTAAACGTATGTTAATAGGGGTTTCAGGGTTCCATATTAAAAATCATTCATGTATCGCTATGCAAGCTCCTACCACCGTTTTCGGGCTCTACGTACAAAAATGCGCATCCTTTGAACTTGCGTTGGAAGTTAAACCAATTGAGCTTTGACCAATCAGGGACTCTGATTTGGTTCTGACGTATGGCTTTAAAAGAAAAGGCCTGGAGCAAGATTAGCGAGATTTGCACCACTTCGACATTTAGCACTATGCCTCTTCCAACAGTAAGAGCTAAACGCGCATTCAAGAAAATCAACTAATTTACGTTGATCACATCAAGAAGTTATGGTACGCAAAATAGTGTGTTATTTAAAACTGAAGACGTTTGCTTTTAAAAGGTTATTCTATTATCTCTATTGCCTTTTCACATTAGACATAGTGGTTTTTTGGGGTTTTTTTCCAATGGGATTGACTTTTAAACAGAGGAAATTGGCTTTTTTCTTTTGCAAATAAAAGGACTTTGGGAAAAAAAAATTTTTTTCCTTAGAGTTCCTTGAAAACAAGTGTACGGGGAATGTGGGGGGAAGTAAAGGATTACCCAGTTTTGCTTTCCTTTTAGTGAAATCTGGATTAACTTGATGAACTACATAGATTTCTCTGTTGACTGGAATGAAATAAAAGTTTTCAAGCCCGAATGTTTTAGAGGGACTTACCTTAGCTTTGAAGAAAATTCCTTTTGGCGGTGACCGAGCTGGAGCAAAAAACAGCTTTGACAATGAAAACTTGTGCAAACTTAGTGCGCACTGTATCATGTAAATGCCCTGCAGGATCTCCTTGGGATCTGTTCTTTTGTTTGTTTTTTGTACGACTCAAGCAAAAAAAAAAAGTCATTTTGTCTTTCAGATTATGGTAATGGTTATGCAAATATGTCAAGAACCCAGGTTTTACAGGACATCAGTAATAATTTTCTGGCATTTCAAAGCATTCACAGCGTTTACATTGGGAGGCCTTAATAAGTGGTTTACTTTTCCTTTGTGTCCGAATGTGTTATAAAAAGTGTTGCTGTTGCTTGCACTCCGTTTATTATGTTCTTGTTGCCAAGGAAGGGAAAACACGCGTGTGCAGTGGTACGAAGTAAATGTGCATTTCAAAGTGTACAGTGTTAACCAAGGCCAGTTTGATTTTGGCTGAACACACACAGTCATGCACACACTGAGCAAGTATGTACATTTATTCATTATGTTTAGTAGTTGTTCTGTTGAATGGTTCCATTAGAAAAAAAAATGGATCGTTTTTTCTCCTTTTTTAGGTTCTCTGTCATGTTGTATTTTATCCTGCTACCTTTTCTTTATGTTACTGTTTAGATTTTTATTTCATGCAAGTATGTCAACATATTTTGACAGCCAAGAAACATTTTGTTACACAGCTAAACTTGAAAAAGAATAATGATAATAAATAAATACAAGTAATAACAAACCTTTTCAAAATGTGTTTTTATTTTATTGTGAAAGAGTTTTGCCTTTGCACAGCCTGTTGTATTTTAATACCCACTTTGATCATCTTTGTTGAGATATTGTAAAAACGTTCATAGTGGTCTTTTAATTATTGTTATGCAGTTTTCTAGCAAAAATAAAAGACTGGTTTTCTGGGACATAGTTTTTCCATAGCACCAAGAGAAACTCTTTAGAAATTTGCCTCTGAATTGTGGGCAGAGTTGTTGGTTTGAAGCAAGCCCACCCCCCTTCCCATCACCTAAAATTGAGAGCCCTCTGTTTACACTCACTAATGTTAGCTTGCAGCCCTTCACACCTCCAAACTTACATTAGCCTTTAGTACCAAATAGGCACTGCTACCCAGCCAAGTGCTTTAACATTTTTCACATCAAGTCTAAAAGTGGAACAAATGGAAACAAATAAATAGAATAAATTGTCCCATAATAATCATAAGGGGTCAATTCTGGATAAGCTTAAATTGACACCATTTCCGCTCCGTCTGTTGCTGGCACCACCTGTGTCGTTCCTCCTCCGATGTGATGTAGGGAAAATGGCAATTGTCACCTGATGTTAATCATCTCATCAATCGACGTAAAAGTAGTGTCAACACCGAAAATGAAATTTAATTATTAGAAACTGTAAATTGAAAACTGATCGAGAAGAGAGAGAAAGGTAAAACTACTCGACAGCGGGTTTTGTAAAAATATTTTTTCACCTGGTAACAATTTTAGGTTCATATATTTTTAATTCCAGTTTTCAGTCATTCTTTTATCCCACTATTTCTTTCAAGTTAACACAGTAAAACGTATTTCAGATTTTCTTTTTTCTTATTTCATGCTTAAATCTAGCTTTTAATTTGCTTTATTCTGATCCTGCTCTGACCCCATATTTAAGGGCGATTTCTTGATGAGCTGCTTTTCTCCCCCTCTCTGGTTGGGACAGGCTGAATAATTGGCTCTTTGGAAGGGTATCACCTGGTTGCAGCTCGATTGCACAATCGTAAGGCCTGTGTGGCAGCAAGGAGAGGGCTTTGTACTTTGAGAATACCTCGGCCAGGTCGTGGTACTCTAGCGGGACATTGGAGAGGTCAGGTGAGGACGGCTGCCCCTCTGGGGCGACGGGGTCAGCCTCAGGAGACCGAGCTGAGCGCAAGCAGGAGGCATGACAGTAATCACTCCAACTGGTAACCCGGCTGGAACACCAATCAATAGTGGGGTTATGAATCCACAACCAAGGAAAACCCAAAACCATTGGATTATGGGGGGGAGAAAACAATAAGAACCGAGTACGCTCATGATGATTACCAGATGCGATTACTTGAACTGGCTCAGTTACTTCAGTGGCGGTGGCAACAGTGAGTCCATTTAAAGAAACAACTCGACGAGGACGTGGTAATGATTCAGTCTTAAGACCTGCCTGCTTAGCCAGCTCGATATCAATGAAGTTCTGTTCTGCTCCAGAATCAACCAAAGCCCGCACAGATTTCTCCCCTCCCTCGAACAAAACCTGGACCTTTAAGAGGCAGGAAGCAGATTTAGGAATGGTGGGCGTCTGACCACCGCTCGTCAGGGTGCCCACCCTTACTGACGAGCGATGGCATTTGGGCAGTCCTTACAGAAATGACCCCGCCGACCGCAGTAAAGGCCCTCACCCGCCGACATCCGTCGCATCCGCTCAGCGGGAGACAGGCAACCCCGACCCAGCTGCATAGGCTCCTCCGCCGCTGACTGGAACACCGGGCGTTCTGCAAGTACAGGAGGAGGGACGAGTGAGTGGAGGCTCCTGTGGTCAGTGTAGTCCTCTCTGGAATGGGGAACCCCCCCCCCCCGGCGACTCTGCTTGCAATCCTGCAGACGGTTGTCTATTCGGATGGTCAGAGCGATGAGAGCTTCCAGGGAGGAGGGCAAATCCAGGCGAGCTAGGTGATCCTTTAGCTCCTCCGAAAGACCCTCCAGGTAAGCGTCGTTGAGCGCAGCCGGATTCCAGCTGCTCTCTGCAGCGAGGGTCCGGAATTCAATGGCATAGTCTGCCACCCGCCGGTTCCGTTGTCTCAACCGCATGAGAGCTCAGGCCCTCCCGGGTCTTGTGTGCTGGAAAACCTGGGTAAACGCCTCGAGGAAAGCCGGAAGGGAAGCGCAGACGGGGGACCCTCTCTGCCATTCAGCGGTGGCCCACGCAGCTGCTCTGCCGGTGAGGTGGGAGATCACAAAGGCCACTCTGAATCGATCAGATGGGTAATTGGCAGTCTGCAATTCAAAATGGAGTTCACACTGAGTTATGAACGCTCGACAGTCTCCAGAGTCTCCAGAAAACTTCTCAGGTCGGGCTAATAGAACGGCAGGGGCCGGTGACGTCAGATCCAGAGTGGGGTGAGGAGGGTGCGGCGGGGAGCCCGGCGGAGGACGCTGAACTCGCTCTGCCAGCTGCTCGGTCCGTTCCCCAAACGGCGCCAACTGGTGCTCGTGGCGTGTGGACATCTCCATCAAACCTCGGTGAAGAGCGTGCATCTGCTCCTCCTGTTGACGGATTAACCGCTCTTGACTGGTAAGAACCGAGCGTGCCTGGTCTGCATCTGCTGTGTCCATGTTGACGAGATTGTAATGTTAGGATCCTGTTGCGGACACAAACGCAGGAATGCAGAAGCAAAGTTCTTTAATTCTGCACTGAACTGATTGATACTTGAGGTTACAGTAGACTCGAGAGGCAAACAAAACAATCTCGTAAAGAGTGGAGGAAACGCACAGATTAAATACACAGGAGGACTGATGACATAAGTGAACACAGGTGTAGCCAATAAGATGCCAGGTGGAAGGAAAAGTAACTGCAAAGAAGAAAACCCAGGAAACAATGAGCTGGAAACAGGTTAAAGTGAACACAATTACACACCCCAACCCCAAATACCCCACAGACTCCACTGTTAGTAAATGTCATTTTCTTTATTTCTTGATTTGGGGTTTTATGTTCCTCAAACTATTACATTTAAAGTCAAACATTAACTTAGAAAAAACATTTTTATAAAATTATACATAGTGAATAGCCTTGATTGTGTTTTTCATGTCCTTTTAAGGTTAAAGAAATACCCAAATTTGTTTTAGTAAATGATTTTACATTTTTATATTACGGTATTTTCTTCTTTAAATTGTTGTCATTCACAGATTCCAGGAGCAGTACAACAACATGAGTTATCATCAAATGATGGTCAGACCCAGAATAAGAAGGAGGAACAATCCTAATAACAGTATACAGTGTAGAAGTGAGAGCTCCAGTAAAATCAGATGAGCACAGCACCGACTAACGGGAATGTTGGAATGTAAGTAAAAAAAAAAGGTGAAAAGGAAGTAGGCCGAACAGATATGTGATACTCACATAAGTGCTGCAAAAGAATAAAAGAGAACTGGAAAAAGAAACAATCCAACATGGAACTGGCATAAACACAAATGAAACACTGACAGAGGTACAGACTACTCTCCTCTGGCTTAAAAACACGGGGAGGAAAATCCATCACCTGTTCTTTCTTCGTTTGCTTCTGTGATGCGAACTAAGAGTTGGTCTGTTGGCCTCAAAGGACACAAGAGGGAGGTCGTCAGTCCATTTATTGATTTAAAATAGAACACTACAATCCTTTCTAAAATGCGCATAAAGCCTCAGAAACACACACATGTACTACATACACATCTCACATCCTTTTTATCACGGCAGTAGTTCACAATCACCTAATTTCCAGAAGTCTCTAGGCTAATACTGCCGTAAAACTTGAAAAGGCTTTTTTTTTTTTCTTTTAAGTTGTCACGACAGCAATAACTGTCTCACTCGTGTAGTTAGCTCTCAAAGGCTGGTCCTCGCACCTATAAAAAATGCTCGTGTAAACATAAACCTATACATACACAGCTCTCCTTGACAAATTTGAGGCTAGCAGTCTACTAAACCCTTAGTCACAACTGCCCTAACAGGTAGATACAGACTGTCTGCAAGCAAAAAATGGGCAAACCTGTATGGGGCACACAGATGGCCCACACAAAATGTTTAGATTTTAGACCGCTCAATAAACCCATATATCCAAAATGTTCATGCACAGTTTTAACACAGGTATGCTGCAGGCGACAGGTTGTAGCAAGTTTACACAAGGGTTGGTAATTAGTGGAGACCCAGGCGTGTTGTGTGGATTTTTCATGTTTTCAGTTCCCTAGATTGTGTTCGGTTAGACTGTTCGTGGTCCCCTGAAACTTTTGAAAAACACATTTCTGTCTAATTCTTGTGCGGTAAAGAAATGGGTCGGACTATGTCAGTTCTTTCAGGAAAAGTTGCACCGAGCTCGTGAAGTGGCTTGCAACAATTAGTCTGTGTCACAGAAAAAATGGAAAAGTTCATTTGACCAGAATTCGGTGGGATATGTTATTTGCTTTTACCTGTGGACTGTGCAAGGGCCCCATTAGCCCTTCTGCTATATTGTGCTATCTGTGACCCCACCCTTACATTGACGTGTTCTTCCTACCATGACAAAGGTGGATAAAGGTGGAAAGATTTCATGTAATCCATGGACACCAGTGAAGATCACAAATCATTGAAGAAAAAAGGTTCAGAGCACTGTCTAGTGGGGTCAAGATGACCCCACCCCCAACGTGCGTTGGAGGCACGTTAACGTTGGGAGTGGGGCCATCCGCACCTCACAGGACAGAAATCGGCTTTTGCAGCGCATGAGGGTTAGTGCTGTTTAAAGTCATAAGTGCGTTCTCCTTGCGTGCAGCCTAACTGTTAAAAAAGAGGAAAATCGACATTCAGA
This sequence comes from Oryzias sinensis, assembly GCA_037389245.1. Lineage (NCBI taxonomy): Eukaryota > Metazoa > Chordata > Actinopteri > Beloniformes > Adrianichthyidae > Oryzias > Oryzias sinensis. The sequence continues at coordinate 37,667,457 of CM074488.1, read as the reverse complement.
GCTGGGTTGTGTCTGTGTAACAGGCAACTTATGGACACTTACGTGTCATTCGCGCACCCTGTGTGCAGCATTTGCACGCAGTCACTAAGGACCCAGTATGCACACCTCACTGATGACTACAGTGCAGCGTGAAGCTGTGTTCACACCAAATGGAATTCACACGTCAGCGGCGTCCAGTTTTAATGTAAGGTCAATGTGCAGATGGGATCAGAGGTCTTGCAGCGCATATTGAGCATTAGTGGCGGCGGTCTGGCAACAGCACGTTTCAGGCTCTTTGGCGCAACTAAACATCAAATATCTGAATTTTATCAAAGAAGACTTTGGGCCACAGAGTGGCAGAAGCACCACTGAAAGCAGCCGTTATTCAGATGCAGCTCCTGCAGGAGACACTGAGGCTCACGGTACTAGGAGAGTCTCTGAGTGATCTCATGAATCCAGACATAGAGATGTGATTACCAATGCATTTGTAGATCACTTTAAATAAATAAACCCGATCTTTCAACCTCATCAGTGTCGTTCAAGCATTGTAAATGACATACAATATAGAGTCGTCCTGTTACATTGCCTGTTCGTTTTGGGAGAGGATCCCTCCTTCTTGTGGACAATATTTTTTATTATAATATTTATCATTTCACTCATCAAAAAATCAGATTATTTGTTCCCAAATCTATTCTCCTCTCTTTCCTCAACAGTTCGATCACCCTGTGATGTAGATTACTGTGCTTCAGTTCCATCGAGAAGTTCTTTTCTATTCCATCAAGGTCAGTGCTGAGAGCCGAGTCTGTCCATTTGTGTTTCTGCGTAGGTCTAAATTCACTTTAGAGCTGAAAATGTCCGCTCAACAGACGCAGTGGACACGGGGACGGTCAGCGGCAAACACACAAATCGGTTCGGTTGCATCATGATCTCTCACTTGTGAAGGAAGTCAAGGAGATCAGTGGGAGATTTTCCTGCTAAATCCTCTACAGCGTACATTATAGTCAGCTCTGTTTTTAACCGAGACAGATCAAAAAGTTCTCAGTGGCTCTGTGTCAAACTGGACAAGGCTGCATGTGACTTCCTGAAACTTCTGTCCAATCAGAAGGTCTGAATTCTGTGATGTTCCCTAAACCTGCTAGAAGGCCCTGCTGACACAAACTCAAAATCTGATTGATTGAAGGAAATGAATGACCAACATTGATTTTGCATTAGGAAGCCTTCACAACTCATGGTGAATACCCTTACCCTGGCTGGCAAAAAAGGACAACTGAAATGCGATTGGTTAAATGCTCCAATGTGAAAATACGTCTGTCTGGAAGCAGCATAACCACCAGAAAAACAATAAAGAAGAATGGACAGAACATTTGGAATTATTTAATCAGTTTACATGGACAAAATATAATAAAGGCATGATTCTACACATGGTTCACATGCTGTCAATTTCCACTGTGAGGAATATAGTGAGAAAACGGAAGACCACAGGCACAGTTTAAGCAAAGGCCCGGAGTGGCCAGCCAATCTCAGATAGGCAGAGGCGAAGGATGGTGAGAACAATCAAGTCAACCCACAGACCAGCTCCAAAGACCTACAACGTGATTAGGCTGCAGATGGTGTCACTGTGCATCGTTCAACCATTCGGCGCACTTTGCACAAGGAGATGTTGTATGGAAGAATAATGCGTAAGAAGCCTTTTCTGCGCACATGCCACAAACAGTCGCTTGAAGTTTGCTGAAGCACATTTGGATAAGCCAGCTTCCTTTTGGAATAAGGTGGTGTGGACTGATAAAACTAAAATGGAGTTATTTGGACATAACAAGGGGCGGTATGCTTGGCGAACAGAGAACACAGCATTCCAAGATAAACACTTACTACCCACAGTCAAATTTGGTGGCGGTTCCATCATGCTTTGGGGCTGTGTGGCCACTGCAGATACTGGAAATCTTGTCAAAGTTGAAGGTCGCATGGATTCCAGTCAGTATCAGCAGATTCTTTCAATGTTCAAGAATCAGTGACAAAGTTGAAGTTGCGCTGGGGCTGGATACTTCAACAAGACACTGACCCTAAACACTGCTCTTATTCTACAAAGACTTTCATGCAGAGGAACAAGTCAGACTCAGTCCCCAGACCTGAATATTATTGAAAATCTGTGGTGTGAGTTAAAGCGGGCTGTCCATGCTAGGAAGCCATCAAATCTGACTGAACTGGAGATGTTTTGCAAAGAGGAATGATCCAAAATACCTTCAACCAGAATTCAGGCCCTTATTGGAAGCTATAGAAGCGATTGGAGGCTGTCATTTCTGCAAACGGAGGATCTACTAAATATTGATGGCATGTTTCTGTTGGGGTGCCCAAATGTACGCACCTGCCTATTTTTGTTAAAGTAAGTATTGCACAGTTTCTTTGAATCCAATAAACTTCACTTCAGTTCTCAAATATCACTGTGTTCATCCGCTTTATGATATATTTAACTGAAATTGATGATCCAAACAACCAATGATTTATGAAGAAAAATCCTGAAAAGTATCAGGGGTGCCCAAACTTTCTCATACCACTGTACATTGATGTGTACCATGACAAAGGTGGATAAAGGTGGAAAGATTTCATGTAATCCATGGACACCAGTGAAGATCACAAATCATTGAAGAAAGAGGTTCAGAGCACTGTCTAGTGGGTCTAGATGACCCAACTCCCAACGTTAAAGTGCCTTGGACAGCACAAGGGTTAAGGTGGTCATACACGCCTCAAGGAAACTGCAGGACACACCTGTTCTCCCTTTAAGATGACCCTATGACCCTCCATGGACCCGGACAACCCAAAAACCTGCAGCACCTGTACAGGTCATTTGACTATGAAATTAGGTAACGACTTAGTATAAAATTTCTTTGAACTTGTTTTGAACATTGAATTTACTTTGAAATTATTACTGTTGTGTTGATATTTCTAGAATATTCTGGAGGCCTGGCTGCAAGCTTTAATCAAATGGCAATATGTTCTTCTTCTTTCTCTGTCGGCTTTTACCCATCAGGGGTCGCCACAGCGAACAAGTCGCATGGTTTACTTGGCAATGTCTTACGCCGGATGCCCTTCCTGACGCAACCTTCTCAAAGCAACCTTGGGACCGGCAGAGAAGTAGAGAAGGGAACAGGGAGCAGCCCGGAGTCGAACCCTGGTTTCACGGACGGAAGGCGCCGCAAACCAGCACGAGCTAAACCGGCTCCCCCAAATGACAATATGTTAAAGTTTATTATCTTTTCTAATATGATAATGCCTGTAGCATCTCAATTTGCTAAACAAGCTTCCACTGATTTCTGCAGATCTGGATTAGCAGCATTACCCAAATCTCTTCTGTGTCCAACACAGCCTACAAAAATAATTAGAGAACCCGTTCAATCTTTCTGCGACCCTCCTTTGGGTCAGGAACTCTGACAAACGTAATCAGCGTTGCGGTGCTATTTGTTTAGAGATAAATGCCTGTAATCTCCGGTCTGTATTATGTTTTGCTTTATTAGTTTATATTTGTGCTTATAAAATGAACATTGATCAGAGTTGATTAACTTTGCCTTAGAACTCGCAGGAAAATTATGTAGCAGCAGGACGCCATTTATGGGGGGAGGGGGGTTGTGTGCACGCGCGTCAGCTCTCAGTGTGTGTGAGAGCGTACAAATGTGAGGTGATTAGCCACCGAAACTCAGACCGGAATACTAAACACCCCAGTGTCTGCTGGAGAGGTCAGCAGCACACAGACACACGCTGCAGCACATAATTATAAATCTACTCAAGGTAAAGGAGCTCCAATAGGAGGCTAGTTTCAGAAATGAAAGCTTGTTTACCTTGTAGTGATGCTGTGCATGAGATTACAGATGCTGAACAATGCACTAGTGTTTCTTAGTGTCATTCTTTCATATCTTCTCTGTATGCAAGGTTTGCTTCATGCTGGTGCAACTGTCAGCCTGCTTTACTGCCAGTTTAAACAGCATCTCACAAACAGGATTCCTGTTTATTGGGATTCATCTGTATGGATGAGTAAGTTACACCAATGACGAGGAACCTGTCTGTATGGGATGCTTCAGACACACCGGACATGGGATGGGTGTCCGAGAATCTGTATCCAGCGCGTTTTTAGTCGTTTTGAAGACGGCCAACTTTGTAAGGTGAAAATGTTCAAGGGCCAAACAATCAGCGTGCATTCTTGGAACCCTTGTATCAGCATTTAATGCAAATAATGTATTTCAAGGTCATCCAAAATCAACTTTTTAAAAAAAAAAATTACAATTTGTTGCAATGAAATACTTTTCATTTCTTTACATAGAGCAGAAACACATCTAAATAGATTTTGCAAAAATAACTCTGAATTTAGTATTTGAAGACCAGAAATAAAATAAATTAAAAAACTCTGGAAAAAAACACATTTAATCTGGGTTCATAAATGTTATTTATTATTAAATTCTCACTGTAAACTTTTAAATGTAGATCATATGAACAGGAAAATAACACAGTTATTTATCTTGTTCAGGAATACAAACTGTTGTGGTATTGATCAGTGAAACAAATCTTTTCATTTTGTTTCCAGTAGACATTTCATAAATTATCTAAGAAGTGTCAGAGGGCTCCAGCGACAGTGTTGCAACAGGTTTACAATAGCTTATGATAGAATTTAGTCAATCACAATCAAGAAATTGGTCAAAAAGTTTTAAAAAGTGCTGGGGTCGCATGTGATTGACGAGAACTGTGGGCTGGTGGAAATTTGAATGCTGGCCGGACTTTGGACATGTCTGGCATATGGTTTTCTCAGCTGGATGATCGAACTGCCATCTGGCTCCAAACCTACGGCTGGATAGCTCTGTTTTTGCTTACTGTTTTGCTACACTAATGTTTGCTTGGCCTTGTGAGGTGCTGTATGCTAATGGTAGTCACTCTAAACCAGGGGTGTCAAACACACGGCCTGATAGATCAGCAACCAAGCAACTTTGGTGTTTTCAGTTTCAAACCTCTATTTTTGGGTCACAGATTTGTCTTGGCTCATGAAATGATTTGTGTATTTCAAAACAAAAACAACAACTAAGAATTCAGAAAAATCCTTACATTATTTGCTAATTAGCTGGTAATAATAAAGAAAAACCTTTCCGTTGGCTTATTTTAAACCCGGTGTGATGTAATAAAAGAATAAAAAATAAATCCTAAAGCCGGTTTTCTCCATGTTAGAAAAGGCTAATTCACCTGGAGTTACAGTAGATCAAACGCGTGTGTCATCGGCGTAGAAATACACATTTTTGTTTGGCGCTCTACAAACCAGCATATACGCTGAAAGTTCAAAAAACACCCCACAGACAGTTTTAACTTTATTACTAAATACACATATGTCTAACAATAAATCGGGTAGGTTTTCGTATAGCTTAAAGTGTGTCTAGGGTTGGTGCTGGCAGCAGATATCCTCTTTGGTCTGAGCTTGTTGAATGTAAACAGGAAATGGTTTTGTTCTGGTGTTCTGTTATCGTGCAATGATATGAAGAGATTGGAGGGCAGAAAATGTTTTTTTTTTTCACTTTTCCTTTCAGAAGAATAAATGAAGTAATTTTGGTCACTGATGGCGCCCCATTAAATGTCAGGAGAAAGGCAGGTGTTGCCACAAAATTCAGGCAGAAACCAGGAAAAGATTCTTATAATAATTAATAATAATAATGGACATTTCATTGTGTTTTTCACACTTGAATGATAGTAAATGTGTTTCTGCACAGGATTTGAATCCTAATATTGACGATCTGGTGAAGTTTCAGGAGACACAAGAGGTTAACTCCAAACTCTTATGTTCACAAATGTTTGCAAGTTCAATTTTGTGTAATTTTGTCATCGATGAATGAAGATGTTTCATTTTTTTCTGTAGCCCCTCTTGAATTTATTCTCAGGATTGCTTCAGTGTCAGATTTAAAATATTCAGGCTTTATAAAATTGAATAAACCAATATTTTTTAAAGTAAAATTAATTTTATTTAAGATCCAATGGCCTCTGTGAATGAATGTGTAATAAGAAATGACGAGGCTACCATGTTGGTTGAGGCATGTTTTCCAATTGGGCAAAAAAACAAAAACAAAGCTGTTATTTTGCCTTTACACTACTGGTCCGGCCCACTTGAGATCAGATGGGTTGAATGTGGCCCCCGAACCAGAATAAGTTTCACACCCCTGCTGTAAACAAAAGGCTGATGGAAAATTAGCCAGTGGCTAACATCTGCGCCAACAGTTCCGCCCACAACGCAGAAAGATTTCTAATGGGCTCCCGCTGTTCTGCTGAAAATATGTCAGAAAAAGGACACAGACTATTCTAATTTTGAGTAAAAACAACATAATCATTGATAAAACCACTGGGAACGATTTGCATAATAGAAAAATGATATAGCTGTGGTGGGAGTGTAAAGATGTATGTGTTTTGAACGCAAAAGTTTACATAGACTTTTAACTGGAAGTGGTCACTTAAACGTGCATTCCAGAGGCTGATGTGACAAATCGGGATGTAGGAGCCTTGCTGCTCTTGATATGATATTCTAAAGGCTTGATTGAGCTGTTACCTGACAATTTCATACAGTTTGGATTCCATAAGTTGGCTTATAAGAAGGGTCACTGACTAATGACTGGATGAGAATACTGTATCCCTTGCAAAGAGGGGTCTCAAATAATAAATACTTGTTTCACTGTATGCTCTGGCGTTGCTCCTTCCATATTCATGTACAGTGTGACAGACAGACGGATAAAATGAGCTAATGTTACAAGAACAAAGTCTGTGTCTAAGCCTCTAACCTCCATCCACGATGAAAGTGTAATTAGAACTCTGAATCCGCTCAGTGTGTCAGTTGTATATCATCAGCTTCCTGATCCTAAATTGGCGGATTTACTTGATAATCTTCAATCCCACCATTTCCTCTCCACCACAATAATTGCTGCAGTATCTGCACACACACACTCTTCTCATCCCTCAAAGACTTAAAATGCACAACGAATGTTTGAGAAAAGATTTTTTTTAACAAATGTAGCTCAGGATGTTACTTTTTTTATTGCTCCACATCTCATTTCCATTTTGTTTCCTATCTGCAAAAACCCTACACATGTTAATCCTCTCCAAAACTTATTGCTTTGTCACAGTAATCGAATGTGCAAGATGTTAAATATAAGTATAGCACAGATGTCACTCGTACATCAACTCAGAATGACTCTGACTCTAATGTTATCATGAAACCGTTAGACTTCAGTTTAGGCCAGTACCCATGTGCTATGTAATGGCTGAATGGGTGTTTTTAAGCACCAGAAAGCTTGAGAAACTGTGTATAAAAACAGCAATTGTGTTTGAGCACATTATTGTTTAGAAACAAACCCCCACATTCAGCGAACCAATTCCTATTGACTCCCTGGTTAACCCTTTAACCACTGTTTACATTCTTCCGACTACCGGAACTCTTCAACCGTTTACACAATTATTGTAAATCCAGCTGATTCTGACACAGTAAAAAGCCTCCTTGATATACAGCACTTTACAAGTGTTGTATATCCGTGCCAAGCCGATGTAAAAGCCGTGTCACATGGCCACAACCTCACTTTGTGCATTTTCCACGTATGAAATTTTGGTCTTTCATGATACATGCGTGATATACGTAATTCATAAATGTTTCTTGCGTTCGTCATTCGTCGATGTGCGCAGATGTATGTCGAGGGTTTTGGCCGAAGGGTCTTTATGTGAATTCGGTTTTAAGATGATATAAGTTTTTGATCAGTGAAGAATTATGCAGTTTATGTGTATTTAACGATGATTATACGCAACTATTTTTCTAAATCTTACACAAGCATGACTTTTCCACCATTCCACCTATGTCTAATGAACTTTTCACGCATGTTCCACGGATGTATAATTTTTATATTGCGTATATGGTGTATATATAACATTCAAATTACGTAATTGACGCAAAAATCACTAATCAACTGCGCAATAACAACTCACAGTTCATATTCTACCTTGATTTGTGTTCTTTGCATGGTTTATTCTTTTTAATTCTTCTGTGGTTTTAATGCAGTTCATTACTGATACATCTGTGAAAATTTCACGTGAAACCTGCAACTTTTTCTCACGTGTTTTCACGTACGACCAATTTTCATCTGTGCATCATGCACAAAATCTACGTAGTGCCTATGTGACACGACCTTGAAAAGCTGCCTTTTCTTCATATCAATCTGCTGATCCGCGTTGATTGCGAATACAGTCAAAGATTTACAGTATGTCGAAGAGCATGTGCTATTTAAATGTCACCTGCGACATGTCTGGTTTTGACGGATTAAGAAGTTTGACTTCACACCAAAGCACAACTTGCTGTCAACATTTTTCAGGACATTTACTGCTTTAATCTTTAGGAGGACTTACTTTTTTAAAACAGCTGTTGTGATTTCACTAGAGCTGAAATTGCGTAAAATTAGGGACAACTAAACTATCCTTTTACTTTATCCATCCATCCCTCCCTCCCTCCCTCCCTCCCTCCCTCCCAAACAAGTTGCCAGTCTATCACAGTTCCACACAATCACTCACATTTACTCCTAAGGCAATTTAGAGACATCATTTAACCTATGAAGCATGTTTTGGGACTGTGGGAGAAAGCCAGAATGCATGGGGAAAACCCAATCAGGCATGACAAGAACATGAAAACCTCCCTCAGAAAGGTCCAAGCCTGGATTTGAATCATGGCCTTCTCGCTGTGTTGTGAGCTTGTTAACCACTACACCACCATGCACGCCCTTCTCATTCCATTGCTCAATTTTTCAACATCTTTGAGTTTGCTGAAGTACAGTCTAATCAATTTGGCTGCAGCATTAGAAGCTCAGTTTTAGTCCAAAGTAATCATGTGGATGTTGTCAGAGATTGGTGGTCTACCAGGTCATTGAGTCATAAGTTATGAAAAAGGATCACATCAAAAGCACTGATTGATCAACAACCAAGCAACTTTGGTGTTTTCAGTTTAAAACCTCTATTTTTGGGTCACAGATTTGTCTTGCCTCATAAAATGATTTGTGTATTACAAAACAAAAACAACTAAGAATTCACAAAAATCCTTAAATTATTTGCTAATTAGCTGGTATTAATAAAGAAAAACCTTTCTGTTGGCCTAATTTAAACCCGGTGTGATGTAATAAAACAATAAAAATAAATCCTAAAGCCGCTTTTCTCCATGTTAGAAAAGGCTAATTCACCTGGACTTACAGTAAATCAAACGCGTGGGTCATCGGCATAGAAATACACATTTTTGTTTGGCGCTCTACAGACCAACATATACGCTGAAAGTTCCAAAAACACCCGATAGACAGTTTTAACTTTATTACTACATACAGATATGTTTAACAAAGAATCGGGTAGGTTTTCGTATAGCTTAAAGTGTGTCTAGGGTTGGTGCTGGCAGCAGATATCCTCTTTGGTCTGAGCTTGTTGAATGTAAACAGGAAATGGTTTTGTTCTGGTGTTGTGTTATCGTGCAATGATATGAAGAGATTGGAGGGCAGAAAATGTTTTTTTTTCACTTTTCCTTTCAGAAGATTAAATGTCATGGCTGAGCAGCAAGCATTATGCAAATAAATAATGTTCAGCTGGAAGAAGCCTTGTGGGGGGAATCTACAGACTCATGCTTATGTATCAAATGTTTATGCTTTCAAATACACACATTCAGCCTCATTCTGCACAAGAAAAGGAAAAACCATTATACAGCCAAACCATCAAGTTTAATGGCAATGGAGTTATTATTTTTGTCTTATAATTCTCTTAACACCAGCTTTTTGTTTTTTTGTTTTTATTTTGGGCTGCACTGCAGTATAGTGGTCAGCACTCTCGCCTTACAGCAAGAAGGTTTGACGGTTTAAATTTCTGCTGGGACCTTTCTGTGTAAAGTTTGCATGTTCCTCTCATGCATATGTGGGTTTTCTCCAGGCTCTCTGGCTTCCTACCTCAGTCCTAAAACATGTTTTATAAGTTAATTGTTTGGTCTAAATTGTTCCTGGGTGTAAATGTGTGCATGTGTTGTTGTGCAACCCTGAAAAAGACTTGCAACCTACCCAGGGTGTATCCCTCTTTAATGTAAGTCAATCCTGTTAGTTTCTTCACTATCAAATAACATGAGCCCGTAAGGTGATAGCTTTGTCTGCATTAAGGTCAGGTCTTAACTATGTGAGAGTAAGGCCACAAAAGGCTGGTGATGCATGGAAGTTTTTAATACACAGAAACAAATAAGGTTGTGAGTTCCGATCCTCTGTCATGACAAAGACAGTGGTTTTGGGTGATTGGAAATCCTTTGTTGTTAGCTAAGCTTGTACACTCCCCTTTTGTGGTGATGGACTGATCCAGGGCGTACCCCCATTTGTCCAAGCAGTGGTTGGGTCAGCTCCAGCAACATCAAGACCCCAGAGTGGACCAAACGGGTTTAGTAAATGAAGAAATGAAATCAACCTTAGTATTTGAGATTCCACAAAGACACCTGTGATTGTCCTTGTATTGAATTGTATTTTCAAACACTTGGATTTTATTTCGAGCTCATAAGACATCATGCAATTCAATTGGAATTGTTAAAAGCAAGATATTTTCTTCATAAATCCGAGTACTTTTCTTTATTGATTTCTGGAATATGGTTTGCATTCCGCCTTATTATGTTCTGCTGTTTCACATGTCGAAGCTCTAGCTTGGGAAACTGCTGTGTATACAACTTCAGTGGAGTTCTTGACTTGTATGGTAGGGTTTATCTGTTTTGTGTGTCTGTTGTTGCTTTTTGTATCAAATCCAGACTGTTCACTGTTCATAGGCAGTTTAAAAATTAATAACATTTCTAGTTTTTGGTATCGAAAGAGACAGACTTTACTTGGAGGGAGACTCACAGCTAATCTAATCAAAACATGCCCAAATCCATGATGTGTGCAGCGCCCCCGAACAATTATTATTATTATGGTTGGTTTGTTATGTTTATATGCACTTTTGAGCTTTGAGGTTTCTTTTCTCCCCAAAAACTTTGTTCCTGCTTATTTTAATATTATCCTTCATGCTCAGTGCACACAAGACCCTGACGTACACTCACATAGTGTTAATGGGTATTCCTTTATTTCTCATGGTCCCTGCAGTCTCTTCCCCAGCAGTCACCAGTCTGTACCCCACACAACTCCACTGATCTGGTGCATTCCATCCCCCTTAAAAATGAAACTAGGATCTAAAACCTTTCTTTCCGCAAAGGTCAAAGGGCAGTGCCACACAGCTGATTTTATGGTAGTAAGGGGCATTTCCATCCATTTTCAGAACCCGCTGAATCCCTTTCGGGGTCAAGGGGTCATGGAGCCCATCCCAGCTAGTGTTGGGGAAAGGGAGGGTACACACAGAACAGGTCACCAGTCTGTTGCAGAGCCACACACGGTCCAATCTAAAGACAATTTAGTGTACACCAATCAACTGGAGGCTCGAGTCCCAGGAGAAAATCCACCAAAACACAACATACAAACTCTACACAGAAAAAATCCCACCTGGGATTTGAACCCGGCCCTTCTCGCTGTGAGATGAGATTTGTAACAACGGATTAATAGCACACCGACAAGGAATGGTCCCCCCCCCCCCCTTTTATCTCATATATAAGGCGCACTGAACTATAAGGCATACTAAGCAACACAAAAGAGTCCATTATTCAGTCATACTTTATTAATACCCCAACTTTAACGTCAAACACGTAAAAAACAGACTGATGCAGCTAAGAATGTTAAGGTAAAAAGATTAAAGTCTGACACAGCTACAGACCAGCCGCGTTACAACATGACAACAACGCCCAACTAAATATTTTGACAGAGCGCCGCAAATTCTCAAAATAGCATCAACATCAATAAGCACTACAAGACATAATCCACAAAGAAAGCGCACTGTTGTTTTTAAAAAAAAAAAGAAAAATTAAGGCTTTTGTGCCTTATAGTGCAGAAAATACTGTGAATATATTAGAAAAGTTTTACAATATATACATTTTTTTACAATTCATTTTCCACACAATTTTTGTATCTTTTTAATGCGGTATTGCCAGATTAAAAAAGTAAGAAATAAATAATTCTTTCTCAGTAAACCAGTGAAAAGATTTTCTCTCTAGCTTAAGAGCTCTGAGAACAGTGAAGATGGACTCACCAGGTTGTTGAGTCTTGGACCTCTTGACATTTTTTAAAATCTAATTACAATGATCATCTTTTCTTTAAAAATTTAAGCCAAACAACAATTTACATTTAACTGATGACCTTTATATCCTGTATACATTACAACATAGCTTTAGGCTGTCGACATTTAACATAAACAAGCACCAATGCTGCTCTTTCATCGATTTAAAATGATATGAAATATGGAAAACTACTTAGATCCATTTATCTCAAGATTCATTTTCATTAATTTATTCCCTCCAAGGGAATAAATTAATAAAAATGTATTTCATTAATAAAATAAAGTTTTCTTACACCCTGAGAAAACTTTAAGAGCTTATGAATAAATATGTAAAGGGGTCAGTAGGCTGCAGGTCATGCTATATCCCTGTATGCCACAAATACCCTGATGAAAATGAGCTTTTCAGAGAAGAGTCATGCATCATCACACCTCAATGCCAGTTGTATTAACTCTCAAAAGCAGTAAATCTGACAACTAAAGCTAAGCAAAAACAAATGATGTAAAACACATGGATGAAATCTAATCATTGTCCTATAGCCTCATACATATTTGTAGGTCACCTTCATATAATAAAACTATAATTGAAAAAGTAATGTAACTATTTTCTTAATTGATGGTAATCAATTACCATTCCATTTTTGTCACATGAGGTGATTCGCAATAATGTTTTATCCAACAGTGAAATCACATCATCTGATAGTAATTTATAAGCACTTAAAATGAAAAAGTCACTAACTTTAAGTAGATTTAAGTATATACCGTAATTTCCGGACTACAAGCCGCTACTTTTGTCCTGCGCTCTCTGTCCCGCGGCTTATTCAGTGACGCGGCTAATTTGTTGATTTATTTGGCGGCATCTTTGACAGTACCTTCAATCTCGGAACTTGGATTGAATGCTTAATCCAACTCCAAGCAGCAAGCCATGTATTTTTCAACACACCTCTAAGCAGCCAAACAGCATGGACCTCACTTCAGGTCTTAGACACTTCAGTCATGGTTCAACAAAAGAAACACACATGCCCGGCCGCATCCCAGAATCCTTTGGTGCTATTAGACTCAACGTGCACGTGATCGCCATTACAATATGATGCAGCTTTCAAGTTAAAAGTAATCGTTAAAAGCAGCATGAAAATATCCACCATCACCAACGGGTTTGGAAAAGCCGGTCAGCTGCGTGACGGAGAGAACAGCGCATGCTCAGGAGTGAATTTACCTCTGAGTCATAGTGACACTAGCCCATCTATTAGCAGCTCCTTAACATATGATGATATGATCTTTAAAACGTACGTTTATTATTGTTATGGTTATTATGAAGCGCCTGTTCGCTCATTTTATTTTTAATCTGTGTGGTCAGTGCTTTTTTGTGGCAGAACTAAGCTGGAAGAACGGTTAGGTGAAGGCTAGGCGCTAACAACATTTAGCCTGGTTGAACATTAATCGATGCTGGAAAAGCTGCAATCTGCATTCTGGCTGCACGTAAATATGTGGGAATAACTTCAGCCTTTATTTTATCGGGACACGACTGGAAACACAAATCGACATGATCGTTTGAACGTTTTTTAAGGACTGAGGGGAATTTTGCTTTGAAAAGCTCATCCTGCCCCACAGCAGCCGTGTGAGCTGGAGACATGTTCACCTGCTGCTCGTTCACATTGAGCTGCGGGGCCGATGGCAGTCTGATGGCTCCCACACGTAACAACACATCCGCCCCTCATCCACAAAACGTACAGTATTAAGTCCGATTGCTCGATTGCTCTGCACAGACACGATTCGCTCCGTCCACCAGCAGCCACTCGCAGCGACCGGGCGCCGCGTTGAGGCGCGCGCTTTTCAGTCACCGCTGCTTTATTTTACTGGGGTGTTTTTTTAACCAGCCCTGTTACTACCATAATGCTGCCGCGACACAAGCGGAAGGAGAGCTGCTCTTCCGTTTGCCCCTCCCACCACCGCAGCTCCTTGCTCATTCTTTAAACACTGACAACAGCGTGGTTAGCCCCGCCTAAAGCCCCTAAGACTCATGGGAAATGGGGAATCGCGGATGTAAATTTCCTCATCATAACTGAGGGATGTAACGTTGATTATATGGTTACTGTTTGTAATTTTATGTATGACACCTCAATTGTCAATAAGTAAAAAAAACTAAACACACACAAAAAAAAAACATAACTGAGGAACTTGTGAACAGGAGTGAGTTGCATGCTGTTTGGCAGATGTGAGTATCTTCAAATACATGAGCAGATGTTATGCTGACTCCTCCCACAGGGATGTTAAAAGCTGCATCCATTTTGGGAGTCAGGACACACTTTTACAGAGTGGCCGCCATGCTTATTGCATGTGGCTTGTACATTGGTGCGGTTTATGTATGTATGAATGAAGCTTGTAAATGGATGCGCTCTATGACCCGGAAACTATGGTATATCAATTTAAGAAATAGCATCTTAAATATATTCAATATATGTGTGTGTTGTTTCAATCCTATTTCCTTTATTATTTGTTTCAATTAATCAAAATTGTTTGAAACCAGTCAGTCAATATCTGTGCATAAATAAAAATAAACATAAAAATAATGAAAGTATTTGGAAGCTTCGCATTTCTTAAAACTTAAAATACTTAAAGATATGAATTCTGACGATGAAATATATTATTTGCTTTTTATTATTACAATGTTTTCACTACATTTTTTTTTTCAGAAAACAGCAAAAATGTTTGATATCGTTGAAAAAAATTAGGTCTGTGGCTAAAGTTTTTAAAATATTTTATCAACACTTGCGAAAGCCATAGCCCATATTTAGCATTTCTTTGTCCTTGCCACACCAGTGGTTTTTAACAATAAAAAATATGAGAATTGATCATTAACCAAACTGCTGATTGATTTGACAAGAACACATGCATCCTTAGTGACATTCTGTCCTAAGTAGTCTATGCTTTCTTCAGAAGGAAAAAAAACATGCTTTTGTCACACCGTACCTGACAGCACAAGAGGCGGGAGTTTAAAACAAAGTTCAATGTTTTTTACAAACTTTTGCTGTTTTCCAGATTGTCAAGTGATTATATTTTCCCCTTGATTAGCGTTCGTTGTTCCCTTAGTCCCATAAAAAGCAAAATGCCCTTTTTTTAAACACTGACAGCTTCTGCATGTCTTTGATTTACCTGCTAGTTTTGTGAGTTTGGCTACTTTGGCTTTAAAACTAGTTGTTTCCAGCTTGTAATCTCAGTAGTTATGTTATGTCTGTGTTGCATTTACTGTTTTCTGCTTGTTGATTTTTTTGTTTTTATTGGAAAACATGTCATCCTCTATTATTAATATTGGTAATTTAAAGACCCCAAAATGGTGCTTTTAGGGATTTTAACATTTTCTTGTAGCATTTTTCTGATGATGGAAGACATAGATAAAAAGAAATTCAGCTCAATTTTGTATTTCTGAGTAGTTGATCAGTCAAATCGTTGTAAATCAGGAGCAGAAGAAAAAAATGCTGTTTGAAGATTCCCACTCACAACTCAGAGTAGTTTTTATGATGAACTGCCACTCTGCAGAAACTGTCCTAAAAACCAACATAGGTGTTTTGAAAGAGAGATCCTCGGGAACACTTTAAAATAGATCAAAAGATGATGGGATTGGGACTTTAAGCTAGCTTGATCTCTGTGTTTATAAGAAAGATTTTAATCATCTGTGTAGGTCAAAGAAATAAGTAAATGACAAAGAAAACATCTGTGAAGTGATGGAGAATGCCAACCTTCCTTTCTTGTTCCACTTTACCCCTTATGCATTCATTATTCAGTATACCTTCAGGTCAAACTCTCAGCGTCTTCTTGACATCTCTCCTGCCCCCTCGATGCTGTATCGCCTGGTCCAGCTCTCCACTCTGTGTTGTTCTTTTCTCCATCTTACTGCCTGTCAGACTCTCACATTCCCCAGATGTCACCTGAGGGATGAGAGATGTTTCTGTGAAGGATCATAATTTCATAGACTTCTTTTTTTCCCTCAGGTTTTTAATTAAAGGCATATTTCATCTTTAAACAAGTTTTCCTTTTCTTATATTTGTAACTCATGTCTGTAAAGATTTCCCTAAGCCTTTATGTGTGCAATTCAATGTACCGTACAATAAACTGCTCAGTTTACACCTCCATTACAGTCTTCCAACCACAGCTAAGCTTTAGGGCAACGTTTTTCGTGCTTTGTTTCTTGCATTACTGCATTTATTTATACTAATGTGACCAGCCAGTTCACTCAAAACTTGCCAAAACCTCTAATAATTATATAAAGTGCTTTAATTTTGGTGCACTTAGTGAATGTATTGATCAAAACCCCTCTGTTGTAGCCTACTCATGTTTAAAGGGATAGTATAATGGTGTTTACTTATCTGGACCGTTATACTTCTTTAACCCAGCCTACTTGGTTGCCCAGGGGGAGCCCTCTTCCACCCCGGTTGTCCCCATCCTCCCAGGCCGGCCTGGCTTGTAGGGATCCTGTTGGCTGGGAAAGTGGTCGGCAGTGCGCGCTGTGGGGTCAGTCGGCCAGCTGGGGTTACTGTGTTGTGATGGGGGCAACCAGAAAATGTGTGTGAGTGTGAGAGTGCATGGGTGGGGACAGGCCTGGGGGTTACCTCACGGGGGCCATTGGGGCTGACCCTTTCCAGTACAGGGTGGCGAGGGCATCAGGGGCGGATTGAGGAAGGTGTCAGGTAGAGGATAGTGTAGTGTGTGTGGGGGTAGGGGAGGAGCTGCGGTTTGGGGCGCCTGGGCCTGCTCTTGCCTGTGGTGACGAAGCTCCAGCAGGGTGGTGGAGGCTTGGGGCCCAGACCCCTGGGTCACCCGTGTTCCATGGTGCTGGAGGCTCCACTGCACCTGGCTGGGTGGGCGGTCCCCCTCACTTGGGCTGCATGGGTCCCTTCGCCGGGGGTGCTTTGGGTCCGGGGGTGTCCTGCCCCCTCTCTCCTGGACTAGCTGGTCGGGCTGGGGAGGATCTGGTTCCCCTTACGATCACATGGTACACTATGTCAACCCGCACGTGCACATTGTCACACTGCTCTGTCTGCTGTATCCCTCCCCCTAACCCACAGTGAATTGATGGACAGATATCTTCCGCTTATCTTAGTGGCAAAATTTCACTCTTGGATGTAATATTTGCCTTTCCAGCAGCTCAAGGATAAATATCATGAAGCTTAAAATCATAATCAATCAATCATAATCAAAAATAGCTACTCACTTGGCACTTGTATCCCCTCATTTTCTCCCCCTCTCTCTCTGTTTTCTTCTATCCCCACTTCTTTTTTTCTTCTTCACACTTTTCCCCTCTCTTTCCTCTGTAAAACAAAAAAGAAAATATACATTTAAAGCATAAAATGTAATGAATAAATAATAAAATAACAAAAACAACACGTGTTGTTTACACCCTGGCCACCTGAAGATACATAACCTCTTTTTGTAATACTAAAACCTGTCCAACACAAAAGGCCTTCAGCTCTAATCTGTTTGCTCAGTTGTTGGACAAGTTAAGACCCGCCTTCCACGCCTCCGGACACCGCCCTGCGAGAGACCTACACATGAACTGCAACCAACCAAATATTTTGTACAGCTCAAAAGCTCAAGTGTGAGAGAAGAGAAGATAATCCCCATGCAACTCTCTTTTTACCTGTTTTAACAAACGTTCCCTAAACCGTCTTCAGCTTGTCCAAAACTCTGCAGCAACGCTTTTAACAGGAACCAGTAAACGGACACACATCACTCCTCTCTTGTCTGCTTTACATTGGTTACCTTTCAAATTTTGAATTGATTTAAAAATTCTACTTTTAGTTTTTAGAGCCTTGCATGGTCAAGCTCCTACATACTTATCTGACCTTTTAACCCCATACTCTTCAGGCCGATCATTGGGGTCTTTCAACCAGAATCTTTTAAGCGTTCCAAAAACCCGCTTTGAGACCAGAGGAGATCTGTCATTTCAAGCTGTTGCTACTCTTCTTTGGAACTCCCTCCCATTGTCGTTGCGTCAGATTGACTCCGTTCAGTGTTTTAAATCTCAGGTCAAGACGTTTTTATTTAGGAGAACTTTTAGTTGATTTAGTCCTAGTTTTACCACGTTTTACTGTGTTTTGTTTTAATATTATTATTATTGTATTTTATTACTTTTTGGTGTGTTGATATGATTTTATGCTCTTTGTATAGCACTTTGTGACTCGCTCTGGGAAAAGTGCTATAGAAATAAAGATATTCTATTCTATTCTATTCTATTCTATTCTATTCTATTCTATTCTATTCTATTCTATTCTATTCTATTCTATAATACACATTGCTGCATTCCCAGTACCCATTTTAAGTCCGTCCCAAGATTTTGTTGCTGTTTTCCAAATGACTCTATTTAAAATTCAACTTAAAAGTCAAAGTCCCAAATTTGTTCTCCGTGACGGTGTTCTCTCTTTGACCGAAGTTTGAAGACTTGCTGTCCCGCATGAACCACAGAGGGTAAAAAAAAAAACAAGAATAAAATCAGGGGACCTTTTATTTTTGCCTCAATGAAAATAAGAAATATAGCAGAAGGTTCAGGAACCCCGAGCAGGCTGGCCTCTCCTGCAGTGTTTCTTCTGAAGCCGCATCGGGATCGCTTTCCAGCTCATCTGTCCTGTGACAAACTGTCCGGGTGTATCTGCTCTTCGCTTCTCAGACGTGGTACCAAATTCGCCAAGGACCATCGATCGCATTCATTGATTCTAATATTGAAACTGGACGCCTCTATCATGCACTTGCGTTCCTCGTGAGAATGCAGCTAACCCTAACCCATGATCTTGAAATTAACCTTCCTCAGGATCGGGGTGCAGTGAAGAAAAAAAAAAGTTCAGCACTGGCTGCACGTATTTGGAAACCGGACGGTGAATATTCACTTTCTTTTTCTGCATTTCGCTTTATTTACCAGGCAACCAACAATCTGCATACAAAGCAACATAAAGTCAAATTGAGTTGTTAAAAAAGCAAGCTGTAGCCTAAATTATAATGTAATTCAACTTTCATGGGTTTATCAAAGTTCTTTTTCATGTGTAATTTTATTTAACACCAGCGTCTGGATATTCATTTTGGCATTTTGCACATTCTTTAAAAAGTGTCGATTTGTATTTGGAAACAAAATGTCACTATTTTTTTCTTTAAAAAGTGTCAATTTGGAACCAAAATGTCACTTCTTGAAGAAACGGGGGGTCAAGGGTGGAGCTACTTAGCTCTGCACCAATGGCCACACCTATCTAGAGGAGATTTTGGCAACAGAGCAGCCTGAGAGATAAAGATGAATATGTTTTTTAAGACATTTAGGTTGTGGATTTTGCTTAAAAGTTCATAATCATAATTAAAACACCACTGGGAGTGTTTTTTATATAAAAAAAATGTCAAAGGGGGACTTTAAAGACCTATTCTGATAAAAAAAAAATGTTTGTTTTGGTGTTTTCTACATATTTTTGTACCGTTTTTCTCAGAATTGAGGACACACATTAAGAAGAGTAAGCCCCCAATTGCAAGTTGGAGAATTTCTTTATTCAAATCGTGAATCAGGAGCGGAAGCAAAAAATATTGTTCATGGTCCCACCCACAACTCGGTGGTGAATTTCTAACAAGGTACAGTTAATTTGCAGGATTTATGTCCAGAAAAACGTTTTTTTTATTTTAGCCGAAATGGCATAATCATGATTAAAAGACCAATGAGAACGCTTTTACAATAGTTCAAAATATGATTAGTGAGGCTTTAAATACTGAATAAATGACGCAGAAAGAGAAAATGATAACGATCTTGAGGTGTAAAAGGGGCCAATATTAAGTAACAAGATAGAGACAGTGTGTGACAGATGAGGTTAGCGTTGAAAAAAAAAAGAAATAAATGCAAGGGAAGTAAATTGCAGAGACAAGATGACAACTGAGATAGAAAGGTGTGACTGTGTTCCTCTGACTGTTTATCTTGTGTCTTTCTTAATACTTCATCACTCACTGTCTGCTGTTTAGGGACCTCCATGTTTCTGCCTTAACGCTTGCTGTTTTATTGTGCATTTTTCATGCTTTCTAATGTTTTCTGTCAGATATATTCATGTTCTGATAATGTCGCCAGTTATGCAGAATTTCACTAAAACATGTTTCTACTTGAATAAATTAAAAATGTATCCAATGAGAAAAACATAAGGCAGTGGTGGCCAAGATGAATAGGATTTTCTGCCTATTTTGTAACAGTTCAAGACTAATAAATTTTTCTTTAACTTCCAGACCCTAAATAAGTAATAATTTCCAATAGTCTTTTCTTTTTTTCTCGAATTTTCCCAAATCAGCTTCATCCTCATAGGTTGGATTCACATATGACAAAGATTTTATGTTCTACCATCTTTTGAAGGCCCAAAGAGCTTCAGAGTCACAGTCCCGTTCACCCAGTCACACACACATTCCCACACTGGCACCAACCTCCCTCCAGAGGCAAGGTGGGGTTCAGTGTCTTGCCCAAGGACACTTCGACACATGGGCGTGCAATCAAACCTGCAATCTTATGATCATGGGTCGACCGCCCTACCGCTGCACCACGGATGCCTTTCCCGACACAACACTGTATTTATCAAGGCTCTAGACCAGGACAATGAGACCCCGGCTTGTGTCCCCTTATACATTAAAGGGCCATATCATGCTTTTCTTAAGCCATTCAGAGAAAACTATATCCATAAATACAATAATATATTACTTTTGTTACACCAAAGAACAATCTTTTTCATGACCTAGAATCGCCCTCTGCAGCACGTCTGTGTTTCACCCACGAAAACAAACAATGTTCAAACTTTTGCAATGATGGATGTGCATTCTGTGCATTTAAAAAGAAGGCCTTTTAGCCAAACACCGCTAACTCCACAGAGAAAGTGGGTGTGGGTTTTAGCCTTGGGGGCGGTGCTGCCAGCACAGACTCTCCCTGGAAGGGCTGTTCCTCACTTTCATACATAACAATGTGATGACCCACCAGCTTTCGTGGATTGGGAGGGGCTGGTCCTGTGGGAGCAGATTTTTAGAGGAACGCTGCAGGAATGGATCAAAATACTGCTTTGGGATTGTTTTTTGTTTCTGAAATAACATTAGTAACCCTTGTGCTATCCTAGGCACTTTAACGTTTAGAGTTGGGTCATCTAGACCCACTAGACAGTGCTCTGAACCTTTTTTCTTCAATGATTTGTGATTTTCACTGGTGTCCATGGATTACATGAGATCATCTTCACCTTTATCCACCTTTGTCATGGTAGGGAGAACACGTCAATGTAAGGGTGGGGTCATCTAAGATAGCACACGGGTTAAACAGTTACAAGCACAAAAAGTTGATCTTTGAGTTTCGACATAGTGTATCAAGTAGGGAAATTAGTTAAAAAAACATTACTTTTTTAAATGAATTACATAATTTAATTTGTCTTTTTGTGTGAGGATTGTAATCCTAGATTTGATTATGTCAGCTATGTGTCTTGGTTTTGATCATGTTCCGTTTTGACTTCTCCCACTGCCTGAACACCAGGTTAAAGTTGATGATGGTCCACAGCTGTTTTCATTCCTGTGGATTGCCCTCAGTGTATTTAAGTGTCTGGTTTTCAGTTCTTCAGGGTCAGGACATCTGTTTTGTCACCAGTTTTGTTGCTCTCTTGTTTTGTTGTTGAAGTCTATTTCTAAATGATGTTTTTGCCACCAAGTCTGGTCTCCTGCATTCTGGGTCCTTCCCCAACAATCCTGACATATTGTGTCAAAATGACTGTTCTTTGTTTACTGTTTGAAGAAGTTGTTACTCTGTGAAAAGGATTGAAAATTAAAGCTCTATGCTTCCCTTTGTCATCCATGCAGTTCTCTCCTGCCTCTATCATCTCATCAGTACCCACTGCCGATACTCTAAAATGAGGTGTCAGAGGTTTTTACTCACAGCGGAGGCAAAATCAGAGAGGGAGATAATTGTTTTGTTACCCTCCCCTGCAGTCAAGAAGACTCACTTTCTCCTGATACCTTTGGACAAATAGATTGTCCTTTCACACTAGTCAAACCATGTCTATCCTGTGTCATTACCAAACTCAGAACAGTGTTAGGGCCTTTAATGATCTCATAACCGAAATCATCCTTGTTTTAATATGCCTGCCTTCATAAAAGCCATTACTGAAATAATGCTTTTAGGATTATACATATCAGGGTGTCTGATCTAGTCTGAAAATCGTATTTTTCTTGGATTTTTTGGGAGGACGAATTCTCTTTTAAAGCAGACTTTTATTGCTCACCTCAAACTTTGTTGGAGCCTGACAGGAAAAAGAACATTACAGTTAAATGAAAAAAACGGTTTGAAGTAATGAATGAATAAATTATTCTTCTCACTCTCTGTGGTTTTTAACTATTACTGCCAACAACCATTTATTTAATTATTCTGTGTCCCAATTGGCGATCTTTAATTCTGTAATAGTGACTGTTAGATGATAGACTTTGTGCTGTTCTGGAGTTCATGTTTATGTTCAGATTTTCCTGAGCTTATGTATCTCCGGTTTTTATGTTGAAATGAAAAAAGGAGAACAGATACCAAGGAGAAAAAAAAACAGGATTTCTGAAGACTTGAAGCATAAAGAAGAGGAAAGGGGGGAAAAAAGAACCAGGGATAAAGAAGAACAGACACTGATGAACAAGGAAAGTGCATCCCTGCTGGGACAATTAGTCCCACCTGCAGTTAACTTAAATTGTCAACCCCCCTATGCAAGCGTTGTTTGTCTTTGAGTTTGGGAGTTAGTAGTGAAGCGATGTGTCTTTTACTTTTTATGCCTCCATGCTGGAGGCAGTGGTGCATTGTGTGGACGTTCCGTGACGGTGTGCACTTAGAGCTGGGGAACGCAACAGCATTTTAAATGGTGTGTCTCAGTATGGATTTGGACAAACAAATGACCTCAGAGGTCATTCCTTTTGGGTTTTCTGAGATTGTCTTTGTATGTTTTACTCATTGAGTGAGTATTTTTATTCAGTTTCTTTGAATTTGTGTTGCTTTTCTCTTTATCCTTAAAGCTTCTGTATTTTTTTACTCTCATTTGTTTCAGTTTTACATGTTTAGTGTCTTTATATCCACTTGTTCACTTGTCAGATTCTTTCTTTTGTCCTCTTTTTGTTCTTGTTTGAGTTTAGATATGACTCAGGGCTGTCATGCAAGAACTGTAAAAATTTGGTACACATCAAAGTCCCACTTTGATCATTTTTTGGATCTATTTTCAAAGCGTTTCCAGTGGTCTTTTATTTCTTCCGTTCATTGTGCCATTTTTAGCCAGAAGCGAAAATCATTCGTCGTTTTCTTGAAAACTCGCTTCTGAGATGTGGGCGGGATTAATGGTGAGGAGCAACCCCCCCCCAAAAAAAAAAAAAATTTGAAAAATTTCCCACTAGCTTACAAGTCCTCACAATCCCAACCTAACATTATCGGTGCAACAAAAATTTTGAGGAATATCGGAGCTATGTAGCTGTAGGGTTTTGAGCCAGATACCAGCTAAGACGAGGAACACAGACGTTGATGGATCTAGTTGTGTGTAAACGTGGATGCATCAGGATGGAGCAACGCAGGGAGTTTGAAACCCACTTATTCTATTTTCGATGTGACAAATACAATTTTTTACAAACAGCTTTTTTTTCTGCTTCTTAAAATGCAACTATAAGCTGAATTTTCTTTACATAATATCATCCATCATCAAAAAAATGCAAGAATATTCATTGGGTTGGGTCCTATATTTAGGTAATTTTAACCACATTTTGTGACAACTATTTAAGGGAATTGCTCATGGCTTTAATAATGGACTTTATGAAGATGATGTTAGGAAGAAATAAAAAAATAAATAAAATGCTTTAAGAAAAAACAAAACAATGATTGTCTATAGCTTGGGTCCCTACAATTTTTTGGCATGTGAGCTACTTCCCACCCGCCAAATGCGAGTAAAACTTCAAAATGGCGGATAGAAACACATTCATTCATCTTCTTCCATTTGCCCTTTTCGGGGTCACGGGGCTGCTGAAGCCTATACCGGCCACTTATGGGCAAAGGCAGGGGACACCCTGGACAGGTCGCCAGTCTGTTGCAGGGTCACACATATCACACACCCATGCATACTCACATTCACATCTATGGACAATTTAGAGTAACCAATTAACCTATGAAGCATGTTTTTGGACAGTGAGAGGAAAACCCATGCATGCACAGGGAGAACATGCGAACTCCACACAGAAAGGCCCCCCATTGTTGTTCTGGTTCAGGGCCCCCCCAGCCGGGACTTGAATCAGGGGCCTTCTTGCTGTGAGGCAAGAGCGATAAACACTGCGCCACCATGCAGCCAGATAGAAAAACAGTTTCACGATATAATATTAAATATTATAAAACAATCATTTGAAGTTTTGAATTTAAGTACATCAATATGACAGACTTATTATAAAAAGCTGTTTTTAACAAGAATTAGACAATTATTTTGACTGAAACAGAAAAAAATGTAGATGAATATGTGAGACTGCAACATGATGCGAGGTTCCTGTCAAAATTCTTTTTGAGTGATTGACCTCAAGCCAGTCAAGAACGAACAAGACACACAGGCAGCTATATCCACAGTTAGGAGCCTGATGCTGATGGCTCAGACCTTTCTGAAGGTTAGGAGGAAGACAAACTCCTTATCTGCAAGTGGAGAACAGTGCTTTGTTTGGTGAAAACACATGTGCAGAGACTTATCTTAGGATGATCTATTGGCCAATCTACCTGTCAATCACAGTGAGGGTGATAGTTGGCTGATGACGATTTTTACAAATATCAATTTATATACATATATCTCAAGTTATTTATTTTTGACTATCCATGACCTACCAATACTTCTTCCAACTGGTCGATCTTGATCAACGTATGGGGCACCTCTGGTCAATAAAATTGCAACCAAAAATTGTAGGGAATAAGATAATCGATCGACAGATAAGCAGAAGTGTGGGAATATTGGACATATTTTAGCCTTTTAAGGAAGAATTGATGAAAAACTAAATACGTTGTTTTTATGAGTAGTAAAAAAGGTTTTGGCAAAATTTGCTTCACTCCTGTCATGGTGTTTTTCTTCCTCGTATTGATAAGAAATAGTTAGTGACTGATCAGCCATAGAAATACTATGCCATAAGGGGGCAGACGGCTAGAGACCAAATTGTGATGATGCTTTGCTGATATCTATATGTTTTAGCCAGAAACTTTATTGCCTCCTTATCTACAAATTTTCTCATAATAGCTGAAAGTGCCTGATTTTTTTTTTTTTTTAGTTAATGATCCAAAGGAACTTTTGCAGCTTGGTGATGCTCTGGACTTCAGCTTTTAAGATGAAATGCTGTCCTGATTGGCTTTTATTAGCTTTTTCCCGATTTCTACTCTTTCCAAGCAAAAAAGGAAAAAAGGAAGGGAGGTCTCACTAACATCTGAGCTCTTCTGCTGCCTGTAATATCCATAAAAAGCGCAAGTGGGTGAGTGTCTGCGAAAGTGCAAATCTTGAGTCTGCGCTCTGGATTCTGGATGCCACTTTGCACGTTTATGAAATCTATTTAAACCATGCTAACTTGATCATTACAATGAGGGACAGTGAAGGGTTTTGGCCAAAGGCATTTTAACACGTAGCAGGCTTTGGAAAAATCCATCTGGACCCAGGCTATTAAAAGGAAACGCTCTACCAAATGACCAAATAATGCTTTTTTCAAAATGATGACAACTGGCAAAACTAGGAATTGTTAATTCCACTGTGACATTCTCTGTGACTGTGGTAACAGGATACTGGTAGGTAGTTATTCGCTGTGAGTGTGGATAAAGGAGATAGTTGATATGTTTCCGTGATGCACCTGTGATCAGAAACTAGAAGGCAAACACACAGGCATACAAAGAAACGATGACTTTTACCCAGGGAGTGGTACTACACACAACTGACTGGCTGAGGAGTACATAGTCGCCATAAAATTGGAGATAACATGTACTTATTTTTTTGGAAAAGTGTTGATTAATAGTTTGACCACATAACAAATTATTAATGACAATGTTTTATGAAGTTTTTGGGCGTTTCTTTTGCAGAAATACAGATTTTTTTTCTCTCCGTAATGTCCAAATTGCATCTGTCTCACAAAAAACATCTGTAACACTGCTTTACCACCTTGAAAATTGTAAAACAGATTCCAGATAAAAACCTTAAAATGTCATGTAAACCTTTGTAGGAAAGGTTGCACAGAATGATAATTAACGCAACAATAAAACCTGGTAAATGTTCATGCATAAATGCAAATTTCTAAAAATCAGAATTTTGTGTATTTCGTAGGGAAGTACAACTTTTTTCTCAGGTCTAAAGCGAGATAAAGAACTTTTAGACAATCTCTAGCTTTTGTTTAGTTTTTTTCCTCTACTTGCGTCACTTTTGCATCTGCTGTTTGCCCATAATTGTAACTGTTTTGTGCTTGAATATGATCAAAAAAAGCATTAAAAAACATTTGTAGGAAAGGAAAAACTGCTTTCTGTTTGTTTTTTTATAGTATTTTTTTACACAATAACAAATAAATGTATAACCTTCTGTTGTGTGAACATCTATGCAAAGGCCAGTTTTTGTACATAAAAGTGGCACACATACATAAAAGTTTGCTAGAAAACTTCTCATCATCTCCTCCAACCGACCACATGCCTCTTGGCCCCTCTAGGTTTCTGGGTAGTGTAGTTATAAGACAAATCTGTCTGTTTTGTTTGCCTAATTTGCCCTATTATCTTACGATCGGAAAAATACACTTTTAAAAGAGCTCTCAAAATGATAAATACAAACGTTTACTTTAGTGCAGTTGCCCTAAATATATTATATTAAATCTAGCAGCATGGGTGAAAATGGTTTAATAATTCAAACTGTAGTAAATTTCTGTCCATGTTCCAAAGTTAGACCATTTTACTGTGAGGATTTATGCTGCCTTGAGGTAATTTGAGGTGATCTGACCTTGCTCCAGTCACTTTTATTATTTAACAGATCTCTGTCTTAAAGTCCAGTTGTAGCTCTTTTGCTCTCTTCTTGTTTTCAAAAAACTGATTGGTGACAACATATCCAGCAAATGTGATCAAACCAACAGAATTTAAAAACCTGGTTTGAGCCAGATCTCTGGCTAACATGACCACACCTGTTTTCCATCAATTTTATAGCCAGTGGCATGTTCACATACTCACAAGGACACATCCTGCCCCTCTCTGTGATCAATATCAAACCTTGAGTGTACATACAATTACTCACTGGTCCAACCTGTACATCCAATAAATCTTCAAAATAAGGCTCAGCTTTTAATGTACCACAGTATACAATGCTCACAAAGGGTAACTTACTTCAGTTACCTTTCAAAATAAACACCCCCTTGTTTTATATTTGTGGGATTAATGAGTTTATTGAGGTTTTGCGTGGTTCATCTTGGGGATTATGGCCTAAAATATTGATCTTCCAATTTGTGTTGGGCGTTTTGCATTTGTTTGCATCCCATGCGTCTGTTTTGCTTCTCCAATTGACTGATCATGTGAGACAGGATACAAATTTTAGAGCGTGCCAGCAACTTTGGAGTTGTGAAAGTGTGTGTTTAAAGCCTGCAGGACTTTCATTGATTCTGGAATCCACGAGGGAATAAGCATTTCCACTAGACTCTGCCCAAACGTCACATGACATGTTTGACATTTTGGTCATGCAGTTTGAACAGCAGAACTATTTGGATATCAAACCAAAAAAAAAAAAATCCTGATAGTTTTTCTTGTTTAAACTTGAATAAATAGACTTATTTCATCCAAAGTAACAATCTCATTAAAGTGTCATTTAATGTAGATATAGTAGAGTTGTTGAATTCTTTCAATTTAAAGGTCACGTTGGGGAAACAATTTAAGAAAAACAGATGAAAGGACGTATACCAGAGTTTGTCATGCTTGATTACTAGCCTCCTTTGAGTTGACAATCTTTTATGATTTAATTGTCAGAATAAAGACAGTGCTGCTTTTAAGTCTTCCCAGCTGTCTTATCAACGGCGCCTTTGAGTTTTAAATGGGATTAACTTTCCAGTATAATTGCCAGTGCTTTTGTGGCGTTTATTTTTTTAGATGTGGTCATGTAAGGACATTTTTGCTATTTTGTTCTTTTCTGTTTCACACAGAAATATGCTAGCGGGAGAATAAAGGATATTAGATTAATAAAACATGCTACAGAATGGTGTTTGGCAGAAGCGCAGCTTGGAATCACTCGGCTAGTGAAATGCTCCCTGAGGTTGCTCTGCAGATGGAGGAAAATCTTGTTGCAGAAATTCTGTTATGGTGGTTGCGCCAGCTGGGCTACAAGGACTGGATTCAGTCCTCGTTGACTTGCAAGTGGTGTGTAATACCCAAATATATCTATGAGTGGCAGCTAGACCATCGGCAACTAAACAACTTTTCTTTCAGCTGTCTTTAGCTTTGCGCACACTCTCATGCGAAAATTGAAAACAACATTTTTTCAAGGATTGTAATCTGTAAAAATTGATGTTTTTTTCCCAAACAATTTTTGCCCATAATCTCATAAAACTTGCTCATAATAGTTGTTTAAATGAGGCCTATGTTGATGTTCAGAAGATGTAATCTTTACTGCTTGTTCATTCAAAAACATAATGCCATTGCTGGGTGGAGAGAATTTTTTAGACTTTGTGTCATATCACCAATTCTTTATTATTTTTAAATCATATTGCTAATGTACTTTAAGAACAGAAATTACACAAAACTTGGAATATGGTCGAAAAAATAATTAACCAGTTTTTAGTCCTTAATTATTTTTATTATTTTTTCCCAATTTGGATCGCTTTTTTCACAAAAAGCGGACTACTTGTTACGAGGTGCGGCGCCATGTCATGGTAACGTCACAACGCGCCGCACCACCGCTGCAGTCAAGATTCGGCTGTATATATATGCTGATCTTTCCGATGGGTTGAATAAAGCATCAGTTCAGAGAGGAAGAAAGTTCAGCGGAACTTCTTTTTGGGGCGTGCAGTTATCACTGTGCGTAATCACCTTTTAACGCACACCCAGCAGCCAATCAGATTCGAGAATTCACCCGGACTTTAGTATAAAAAGTGATAATGCAAGCCTAAAAAGAAGTTCCGGTCACATAGCTGAAATCTTTTGTATCACTGCGCTGGCTTCCTTAAAACAAACTTTAGCTTCATCATCTGGACAAAAACAAGCAGTAAGATTAGAACTTTCTTTTTGAACTGATGCTTGTTTAACCCATCATGTCCATCAGCATATACTGTATATCACTTACCTTTGCCACTACATTAGAGAGCTGAGGTCAGAGTGTTGTCATGTTACCGAGACAACTTGCTGCACCACGAAACAAATAGTCAACATTTGTGAAAAAAAATAATCAAACAGAAAAAATAACAATAAAAAAGTCCTAAAAACTGGTTGAATATTTATTTCTTTTGTAAGTGACCATGGTATAAGCAGGTAAATGGCATTCGAATCATGCAGTATCATAATTGACGCACCCCGTTTCGCGTAGGATGGTTCAGGCTTCCACGGCGTTCCATAATTTCTGATAATGCACACTTCGTCTGCCATTAACCCTTAAACAATACATCATTTCTGTCAGACAACTCTTGCAGTAAAGAGTATTTATTCCATATTTCTTTTAGCTTGGCATAAGGCTCCGTTCAGATACATAAAACAAAAATCTCCATAGAAAATTTTGGGTAATAAACTACCGCCAACACCAAATCATCAAGGTTAAAGAGAATGTGAATGTAAAATCAGTGTGTAAAGTCAGATGAAGTGTGTTTCGGAGGCATTCTATATTCAGACTAACAAGTATGACTGGTATGTGTGACCGTAGGGCCGCTCCTGTTCAAGTACAGTGCCACGAAGGGAACATACTATCTAGATAGAAGAGAAAGAGAGCCAAGCAAATTGAACGAGGAGCCAATATCCGCAAAGACCCTGTTGAGGGCTATAAATTGAAACCGCCATGAACCAACCTGTAAGACGACATGAAGCTTAACATCCAAATCCAACGCTTTCACTGGCATACCATGATACGAGCTTAAGTAACATCCCAATTTCGAGGCTTCCACCTGGCAAAATATAGTATTCAAACAACCATAATCCAAGAGTTAGTTTCCTTTCAGCTGCTAACATTTTGGTTGATTTAAGTCTGAAGTCTCTTTGGAATGCGGAGGAGGTCCACCGCCCCATCACTTTCAGTGCAGAAATAGGTACGTGGAGAGCAGTTGTAGTTGCGGCACAAATTCAACGAGTGCAAGGGCGCGATCTGCAGGGGAGCTGCAGGACGAGGGAAGCTGCAGGACGAGCAGAAACTGTGGAACTTGGAGGCCAGCCAACTTTGTCGAGGGTTTTACATCATCCGCCAGAAAACGGAAGTGCTGACCGGGGCGTAGGGGTTGCAGGCTCAGGAAGGGATGCATAGATAAAGACAAAGCAGTATTAGTCTTGGCAATGAATATAAAAATAACTTAGAACTGTTTAGACTGCTTGAGTCCTCTTTGTGTATTAATCACACCATAGAAAGCCATCAGAAGCACAGATTCTAACAGAGAATCGACAGTGAGATATGTAACCTGCACGTTATCTTAACAACAAAAACCTTTTCGTCACCTTCAAAAGGCCATCGAGGAGCAGGCGAAAAGAAAGGTAACCAAGGACCAAGGAGATTACGTAGATGAGGAAGGTCGACATCTCACCTAGCAATGGACTGCAGCTCGGCTGGATTTTATGCTTTGTAGTTGATATCAGTGGTTCTCAAATAGATGAACAAGAGCACAGATAACTTAAATATTAATTGGTAAATGGTTGTCTGGATACTGCAAATGAAGAACGATTGAAATCGATGAGGGATCGTAGGTTTTGATAGTATTTAAACTGGCTGAACCTCATGCATTTAGAGGCGGATGATGACAAGTCTCTAAATGGAGATGCTCTTAGTCGAGTGTCATCTGCTTGAAAGCAGGGCTGACTGAGGATTGGGTTTGCGATACAAATTTTTTACTCTTGGAACTGAAGCTAGAGAGCCTCAGTGATATATTTTCTACAGCCAGGATAAAATTAGCTTATGATGTAAAGTTGTTTAAGCACTAAACCATGTCAAAAAATGGTTTAGTGTTTAACTATTTTTCACCGCACTTCTTAAAAACAACCTTTGTAATAGTCTCCATGGCTAAATTCTCTCAGAACCACATGATTCGTGAATGGACGATTATAGCTGTGGATTTGGGTTCAACATCCTAAATTTCTGGCGGCCGGACATTCATAAACCACCCTTCATAAAAATCCCCCCCAAAACCAATGGAGAGCGCAGCCTCTGAAAACAAGTGGAGGGAGACCGAAGACCCGAAACAGTCATTGACATAACACGGAGCACGGAGGTCCACCAGAGCTACCTAGAACAAGAAAACAAGATGACGGATGATCGTGGGGAATAATGCACATAGCAAAATCCAGGTGGCTCAACAGAGACAAAACCTTATTTATCCCTTGTGCATCCTAGGCACAAAAAAACAGCAGGCATAGCAGAGCAGTTTAGAGCCAGATGGCAGGTCAGATGAAGGAGATTGAAACGTACATGGATGTATTTGTCTGCAAGTGGAGGATTTAGAACTGGAGCGAAAAAACCTCGATTTTGCCCCACTGCCGTAGCTGCGTCATAAGACCGAGTTTTTTTTTAAAACATCCGGTTTTCATTTGCTCCTGAATAAATACTCAGAAACGCAGTTTTAATCTTGAATTGTTTTATACATGTCCTCTATTATGAGATGAATGCTTCTAGAAAATGTTAAAAACACCAAAATGGGAGTGAGTATTTAACCCTTGTGCTATCCTAGGCACTGGGAGTAGGGTCATTTAGACCCACTAGACAGTGCGCTGAATCTTTTTTTTTCAATGATTTGTGAACCTCAATGGTGTCCATGGATTACATGAAATCTTTCCACCTTTATCCACTTTTGTCATGGTAGGGAGAACACATCAATGTAAGGGTTAGGGTCAATGTAACCTGGCTAGCCGGCTTAGCTTCCACTGTGCGGAGCCGCGCTTCTAACTGCTCCAGCCTGGCCTCCAAGTCTAACACAAGACTACACTTAACACACCTACCGCTGTCTTCACTAAAGGAGGCAGGATCATCACTAAACATATGACACATGGGGCAGGAGAGAGGAGGAGAGGCGGAAAGAGTGGTGGTCATGCTAGGTTCTAAGCTAAGGCTAGCGGTGTTTAGGTAAAGAGAAGTGGTTTATTTAGCAAAATGAGAAAGTGAACAGCAAGCGTTTTAACAGTAGTGTATTCGCTACTAAAAGGTGCTAGATGTGTATATTAACCCAGATAACCCTTAGAGTAAGCAATAGTAGTCAGGCTAATGCCAAACAAGAGGACAGCAGTCACACACGACTAGTACTGGGAAAAGCTCACCCGGAAATGACGTCACAGGAAACCACTCCTTAAATTCGTCCATTCATCCATTTTAGAAGAACATAAACACTCAACTGAATAAAACATTAACTTCTTAGTGCAAAGGTGTTAGCTCACCTTTGCACTTAGAAATTGCGTGAATGAATGAAATATCTCACACTAGTTGGCTTGTAGGCATAAGTGTGTGTGTGTGTGTGTGTGTGTGTGTGTGTGTGTGTGTGTGTGTGTGTGTGTGTGTGTGTGTGTGTGTGTGTTGGTATTCCTCACATCATGGGGACATCGATCTGTTTACACAGTCACGGAATGGGGACCAATTTCGTAGTGGGGACCAAAATCCTGGTCCCCATTAAGATAACTATTCAAAATAGCTTAAAAAGCATTTTTTAAGGTTCCTGTGCAATTTTTAGCTTAGGCACAGAAGTGACATTTTTTCATATGTGTGAGTGTGTGAGTTTTGCTCACTGATGCCTCTAGTGTCTTTCCTATGGTATTGCAGTCAGCGGTTCACACACACACAGTTTTCCTAATATAGTCTAGCACCGCCCACTTCCTCGTCCCCACTTATACGGTTCATTTAGTGTGAATTTTGTAGTTTAATTATTGAAAAATTAGTTGTTTTCTTGATTTTCTTTGTGATATTTTACTGTCCAAATTAACCTACCATTAAGACGGCAGACTGTCAATTTCTTATTGGGTGGGTCAATCTAAAAAATCAGCAAGAGATCAAAGGCATTTGTCCTCTATTGCAGTGGTCTCAAACTCACAGCCCGCGGGCTATTTGCGGCCCCCCAGATGATATTTTGCGGCCCCTGCCTTAATATGAAAGATTAATGTTGGTGCGGCCCACCAGTTTTGTATGAATTACACTTTTTCAGTGTTGTGTGCGGAGCTGACGAACCAACCAATCACAGTGGGGTATGTGACTCTTGGAGGCGTGACATTGACCTGGCTTGAAGCCCCCAAGGTCAATTGAGTTTGAAACCCCTGCTCTACTAGAAGCACTTTTGCAGCCTACCTCATCAGAACTTCTATTTTATCCACAAAATAATGTTCCTCCTACATTTGACATTATGTCATGGATAGGGATGGCTATCGTTAAGGTTTTAATGGTACTACTACTCTTATTGCTACTGCTTATCGATCCGGTATTCTAACGATACTCTTATCGATACTTTGAGGATGAAAAATGAATAAATAAATGACAAATGAAGAACACAAAGCTTTTTATTTCCTCACTATGCAACAACTTTTTTTCACAAAACATTTTTACCTTATACATGATGATGTTACAAAACAAACCTGGACTGCACGTGGATGTGTTAGACCAGGTTACCATGACAATCTTAGAACATGATAGGTATTTTACAAAAACAAAGAGAGCCACAGCATTCGGACCATTTAGCTCTTTCCACCATTGTATTTCTTTGGTGGTGTTCCTGTGTGTGCTTCCTTGTCTTGTGTGTGCACAAGACCACCGATAATTTACCTCCATCTGGGGCTCCTCACAAGATCTCACACCCTGGGGTCAAAATGATCACAAAAATGGTGAGTAGAAATGCCAGAACCACAGGAGGGGGACCTAGTGAAAAACCTGCAGAGAGCTAAAACCAAAGTAACAAAGGCTACCATCAGTATCACACTATGCCGCCAGGGACACAAATCCTGCAGTGCTAGATGTGTCGCCCTGCTAAAGCCAGTATATGTGCAGGCCCATCTAAAGTTTGCTAGAGAGCATTTGGATGATACAGAAGAAGATTGGGAAAATGTCCTGTGGTCAGATGAAACCAAATTAGAACTTTTTGGTAAGAACTGTACTCATTGCATTTGGAGGAGATGTGGCAATGTGAGCTCTTCAGGCACACTAGGATAAAACCACTAATGGCCTAGAACTCCCCTAAAAACAGAGCTGTTTACTCAAAAACCACACAAAAAAGAGAGTAAACCTCCACTTGCATACAAGTTACTGTTTCAGGCAGCTCTGAAACAAAAAACAAAGCATTAGCCACTTATTGGCATACAAACCCAGTAAAACCAATAATCAACCATTTAAAAACAACATAGCCAGTATGCTTTTTAAAGATAGATTCTCACGGAGATAGGTAGAAATTACATGAATCCCAGGGGCACCTGCGCAGCCACGTGACCTGCTTCACAGTGGGAGAGGAGACGCCGCTACTCAGCGGCTGACCCAGCAGGACGGTAGTACAGATTTATTTATTTTTTTAACCTTTATTTAACCAGGAAATTCCCGTTGAGATTAAAAACCTAAGAGAGTCCTGGACAAGCGGCAGCAACTAAAATACAGTTACACAATTACAAAGAGCAAAATAATGGGAAATAACAAACCGATTATGAAAAACAAGTGCATGTTATAGAGTCAGCCTCGAGACTTCCCAGTTTAAATTCAAAAGCATTCAAGGAAATCAACTCAATCAAGTTCCAGTCCTTCTGCAACATGTTCCATGCATAAGGTGCAGAGTGGACAAAAGCCTTTTTGCCCAGTCCGGTGCGAGCAAATGGAACAGAGAGCAACACATGATTATGTGAACCAAGATAATAAGAATCAGCCCTTCTCTGTGACAGTAAGGAACATATGTAGGTCGGCATTAGTCCAAGCAGTGCCTTATAAATAAAAAGTGTACCAATGACTCCTCCTACGTATGGCCAGGGCAGGCCATCCCACTCGAGAATACAACTCACAGTGATGTGTCGTTGTTTTACAGTTAGTAATGAACCTCAGAGAAGAATGATAAACCATGTCAATCATTCGAAGACATTGAACTGAAGCATTCATTTAAAACAGGTCTCCATAATCCTTCACAGAGAGGAAAGTCGCAGCTACAAGTTGCTTCTTTACTTTAAACGAAAAACACAGCTTGTTTCGAACATAAAAACCCAATTTTAGTCTCAGTTTCTTGACAAGATTCTCCACATGAGGTTTAAAAGTGAGGGAGTCATCAATCAATACACCAAGGTATTTATACTCATGAACGACCTCTATGTTGTCTCCTTCAAGAGTGGACACAGTGGGAATTGTATCAGGCATCTTCTTACAATTAGAAAACAACATAAGCTTGGTTTTATCAGCAATGACAACTAATTTTAGTTGAAGTAAAGATTGCTAGACAGCACCAAAGGCTTTCTGCAAGGATTCAATGGCCGATCAAGAATTGTTCCACAGCAATAAATAACTGTGCCATCAGCATAAAAATGTATATTAGCATCAGATACATTTAGCCCCAAATTATTGATATAAATAATGAATAGGAGGGGACCTGATATAGAACCCTGTGTAACTCCCCTGCGGACAGTAACACATTCAGAACATAGACCTTCATATTTAATGCACAGGGTTCTATTACTCAGATAATAAGATACCCAATCAAATGCTTGCTCTGACCATCCTGACCGAAGAAGTCTTCTCTTTAAAACACCATGATCGACAATATCAAATGCTTTTGACAGAACAATAAAAAGCGATGCACAATATTGTTTCTTGTAAAGAGCAACAATAATTCATTTATCACCTACATTGCAGTTGTTACAGTGCTATGTTTTTTTCTAAAGCCTGACTGATATTTTTGCCAAGATTGAATTGGAAAATAAAAAGTCTTTTAATTGCTCACTTACAAGATATTCAAGAATTTTGCACAATACTGATAGATTAGATATAGGTCTGTAATTAGCTAAAATTGCTGGGTCACCTTTTAATAAAGGGATAACAAAAGCTGATTTCCAAATTGAGGTAATTTCTTTGGTTTCTATGGAAGCGTTTCTGTAGCATAATTAAAGATAAAAGTCAAAACCAGAAATGCTTTTTCATTTTCAAAATGAAGCCGCATTTTTGACTCAAAATTAAAATGAAAAAGCAGTCCGCCAAAATGCTTTTTCATTTCCTTCCTCAACACTGCTTATTCTGTCACTTAATTAAAATTAAAATGAAAATGGTTTTTGACATTTAATTTTCAAGAAGTTCTCTGGTAAATGTGTAGCATAATTCATTTAGAAATGTCTAATTTGACGATTAAAATGTATTAATAGAAATACTTTTTAATTTTCAAAATGAAGCTGCATTTTTTGACTCAAAATTAAAATGAAAAAGCAATACATCAAAATGCTTTTTCCTTTTATACATCAACACAGCTTTTTCTGTCACTTAATTAAAATGATAATGAAAATGGTATTTGACATTTCATTTTAAAAAAGGTCCCTTGTAAATGTGTAGCAAAATTCATTTAGAAATGTATAATTTGACTATTAAAATGGATTAACAGAAATGCTTTGCATTTTCGTTTTAATTATGACACATAATAAGCGGTTTTGAGTATAAAATGGAAAGCATTTTAAAATATTGCTTTTTCATTTGAATTTTGAGTCATTTCATGCAGCTACATTTTGAAAAGCATATCTATTAATACTACGCTCATGCATAGTATCTGCCAACTCTGGAGAGAACCAGGGGTTTTGTCTGCCCTTTACCCTGTGCCTTCTTAAAGGAGCAGGCTTATTTATAATTTGCATAAAACTTGTCTCAAAAACATTCCAAGCTAATCCTACATCTGGCAACAGACCTATATTATTCCAGTTAACTGATGACAAATCATGGTGATATGTTTGTTGATTAAAAAGTTTGAGATTTCTCTTATAAATAATGAGTGGTTTATATTTGGGGATTTTGGTGTTCCGAACAGCGGCTACGACACAGTGGTCACTCAAATCATTGCAGTAAACACCTAAAGATGAGAATTTATGTGGTACATTTGTTAAGATTAAATCAATTAAGGCGGACTTATCAAGACACTTAAGATTTAGCCGAGTGGTTAAATTGATCAACTGGGTAAGATTAATAGAAAACAGAAGGACTTGAACTCATCAGAAACTTGATTAAGCCAGTCCCAGTTAAAATCTCCCGCCAAAACAAGCTCACTGTAATTTATTTTGGCCAAAAGATGCTTTAGGGATTGTAATGCATCCTTGGAGGCAGATGGAGGCCTATAACACCCAACAACAGTTATGCAAAGGCCCTTTGCTATTTCAACATTCAATGCCAAAAATTCCATTTGTTTACAGATAGATTGTGACAGAACTATTGATACATCAAATCTTGATTTAAAATAAACAGCAACACCACCTTTTCTAGGCCTGTCAGTTTGAAAAACACTGTAACTATGTATATTAATAACCTTATTAGCTATAGGTTTAGACAGCCAAGTTTCCGAGATTATTACAATGTCAGCGTCTGTTGATTTAACCCAAATCCTGACCATGTCCATTTTAGATAACAAGCTGCGCAAATTTAGATGGACAAATTTGAGCCCTGACATGGCTTTAAAGTCGGATGGTGTCTGTGTACACTGTAGCTCAGGACCAGGGTTAGGTTGCACATTGCCAGACAGAAGTAAAAGCAAAACAATCAAAAACGGTGCCTCATTGCCTTACATTTTGAGTCTGTCTTGTGGGAGGATGATACCAAACAAAGTCTCTTGTTTAAAAAATGCAAAGCTAGAACACTTTGAAGTTTAGGTAAATCTCTGGGCAGAGCAGATGATAAATTCATGTCCTGTGCCAGGTGAATTGGTAGTTGCGCAGGTTGAACAGCCGGATTAGCTTGAGTGTATCCATGACCAATGTCCCACAGGCTAAATGCATTGTTAGTAGTTCTCACCCAGGGATGATAACTCACCCCCAGGTCACACACAACCAGGAAACAAAATAAAGTTGTAACTAATGCCATTGACCACAACTTAATGTCGACTTTGAGTGATTGGATATTAGAAGCAGCACAGACCTCAGAGTAGTACAGAAGGCTCCAGCTGGCAACACAGGTCCCAGAGTGACGTAGCAGGTTCGAGCCGGGTGGCACAGGCCCCAGAGTTAGGTAGCAGGCTCAAGCCGGTTTGCACCAGACCCACAGTGAAATAGCAGGCTCAGGCTGGGTGGTACAGGCCCCAGAGCAAGTGAGGCAATTCAAAATCACAGGGCAGCTCACAAAACAGGGTAGTAGTATAGATCCACAGTCCACAAATATATCAGATGATAAAACAGAATTGCCACGTTTTCAAAAATAAAAATGCTCTAAAATCAATTAAAACTGGTAAACCTGGAGAAAAACAGACAGACATAAAACAGGCATAGGACTTGCTGCTGGCATCTTGGATTGATGGGACAAACACGTGAAGCATCTGCAGTAAATCCCGACAAAGGCCACAAGACCCATAATAAGCAGTAGCTGGTTCTGCACCAAAGACCAAATCAGTGCTGTGATATCATCTGAAGGAAGCTATGGGAAGCGATGCGGTCCATTCCTATTCACCTTTTTGTCTAGTCACATGGAGATCCGCTGTGCAACAACAAATTGTGATTACCACTGCACTGCACCGACAGAGAAGCAGAAACCCGAAGGAGAGAGGCAGTCTCAGCCAAAGTTGATGGCGAGCCCGCTCAGTCACATTTTATAGGTGGCCAGATGCTCATTAGCAGCACCAAGATGGGAGTAACTACACCTGTGCTGAAACTCAATTAGCTCATCCTGCTATACTGAGTTGCATCCAAAGAACACCCTCAAGTGGCCTGAATCCTGTTTATCAACAATCGTTTGTTAACATAAATGGACAGTCCTCTCATTGCATTTGAGTTACCTATGGAGTCCCACTGGGCTCAATTCTTGGACCGATCCTGTTTATGCTTTACATGGTGCCCTTGGAAAACATAATCAGGAAGAACAAGATTAATTTTCACTGTTGTGTGGCTGATAAGCTGTTTTGTTAATCCATTAAACCTGATCAGAATGGCCATATAGAGAAACGAAATGCCTGCATCGGTGAAATCAAGACCTGGATGACAATTAATTACCTCCTCCTAAACCTAGAAAAAAACTTAGGTCATAGTACAAGGTCCTAAAAACTTCAGATATGCTCTATCTGATCAGATAGTCTCCCTGGATGGCATAAATATAGCCAACAATTCCAAAGTTAGAAACCTAACTTTGACCAGCACTTATCGTTTAAGGCTTAAATATCACAGGCTAGTAAAACTGCATTCTTTTCACCTGTGCAATATCAATAAGATCAGACATATAGTATCCAAATGTAATGCTGGAAAGCTCATCCATGCATTTGTTTTGTCTAGGCTGGATTACTGTAACTCTTTGCTATCAGCGTGACCTAAAAGTTTCTTAAAAAGTCTTTAGCTTGTTCAAAATGCAGCAGCAAGATTGTTAGCAGGAACTAGCAGAAGAGAACCTATTACTCCTAAGTTAGCTTCACTTCCCTGGCTCCCAACCGTACCCCAACTTCATCTGGATGAAACCTCCATATGGACTATTTAAACAGGTAGTTGTAGAGTAAGATAAGCTAATTCTTTACTAAGAGTTCTGGTAAATCGACTGTCTGTCCAGGCAAAGGACGGAAGCCATTTTGTAACCCTTGTGTTATCCTAGGCACTTTAACATTGGGAATGGGTCATCTAGACCCACTAGACAGTGCGCTAAACCTTTTTTCTTCAATGATTTGTGATCTTCACTGGTGTCCATGGATTACGTGAAATCTTTCCACCTTTATCCACCTTTGTCATGGTAGGGAGAACACGTCAGTGTAAGGGTGTTGTCATCTAAGATAGCACAAGGGTTAAGGGTTTTTTCCTTACTGAGAAGGTGGGGATATGTCTATATAAGTCCTAGTCTGTTTAGTTTAGCCATTACCTATTAAATTCTATCACTTTATGCTCTTTATGATTTCATGTTTATTATACAATTACCAGTGTGAAGCCTATTGAGTTTAATACTGTTGTAATATTGGGCTATAAAAATAAAGTTGAATTGCATTGAAAATCTTTGAAAGGGGATTGAGAGTCTCAGCCCCGAAACATCACAACTTCTAGAGATCTGCATGGAGGCCAAAACACCAGCAACAGTTTGTGAAACTCTTGTGAAGACTTAAAGAAAACAATGTCGTGCTCCACAATCATCCCAGAGCCTTTACCTTGTTTCCCTCTGATTCTACTGTGCCATTCCCAAGTTCAATCAAGCTCGTCATCTGTATCTTTTTCCTGCTGTACATTTTGCCTCCACGTGGATCTATCAGCGCCAGATCACTTTTGTTATTTCTCTTCATTCCAGCAGTACTTCCATGATAATCAATAGCAGGAGTTTAATGTCCATTCAGTATTTGCCATGAAGGCTGTAGAAGAAGAAGAGATTAAGCTTCATTAATCCCGAAATTACAAAGCGACCAGCTGCTTCCATTCAACACATGCAATAAAAGAAAAAAGAAAAATAAATCCATACCAAACCATTAAAATCTATTGGTTAAAAATATTAATAGATTTAAAATATATAATAAATCCATAACATATTCAGATATTAAAATCTACTACAGTAAAACCATTAAAACTGATCTAGTTCACACTGATCTGTAAATATTAGACCTCTGCTCTGAATACGCTCTTCTTCCCAGTGAAGGTTTGGTGCAGCAGGCGTGAGGGATTGGTCACAATGGCTCTGAACTTGAAAGAAATCCTCTGCTCAGCCACGTCCTCCACTGGGGCAGTTTCAGTCCTACCATGGAGCTGGCCTTATATATTAATTTATTCATCCGGGAGATGTTCTTCTTACTGGTGCTGCACCAGCACACTGCAGCCTGGACTGGCTCTTCTTGTATAGGTGGTCCAGTCTAGCTTGTTATCCAACAAGACCCACAGGTACTGTACCATCTCCATGCTGTCTCCCTCAATATATCTGGTTTGAGGTGTTTGAGGCTTTTTTGAAGTCCAGGATCATTTTTCGGTCTTCTGGATATTCAGCTGCAGCTGATTCTTCCTCCTCCAGGCCTCAAAGTCCTCCACAAGCCGCCTGTCCACCCCCACCTCCACCCCTTGATGCAGGCCACTGTATCGCCTGAAAACTTCTGCAAGGGAAAAGTAGCCCTTAGAGGACTGATAGTTAAGAATTCATTGAACAAAGGTAAGAGTTTTTGATTCAGAAATCAAGATGAAAGCAGAGTATAATGGACCCATAAGAAAAGGAGAAAGACACTGCAATACAATAATACCACAAAGACGTTTCCCACATAAGTAAAAAAGAAGAATAAATAAAAAGAATAAATAAAAAAAGAATAAATGAAGGTGATTTTCATATTGGATGAAACATTATTTAACAAAACCATACAGGTTAAACAATGTTTCCCAAATCACATCTATGTTTTTTTTTTTTTTTTTTAAAGTGTTAATGTTACATGTTTCTTTTGAACACTATGGGCAAATGATGAAGAGACACGTCTTGTCTTCTGACTGTAAAGCTTTATTCACTTATATGCCAACTGAATAAGGAGGGCAAAATCACCAAAGACATACAGAATAGTCAGCTGCAAAGCCTATTGGGTGTGAAGCCCAAAGGTAAGGAGGGTAACACAACAACTACAATATTAAATATCAATTTTTCAGAGCTCCTAAAATACACAGATATTTCATTTATTGTAAAAAATGTGAGTAAATTAATTAAGTTTCAACGATTGTAGAGTCATTCAAGCAACATACGTTTTGCTCGCGCTTTAAAACAGTCACGTGACCCACAGAGCTCCCGCAGGTGCATCGTGATGGGAGGCAAGATGGTATCACGGGAGTAATCTTCCTCAAAAAGTTGGAGCAAGACACGGTAAAAAGTGCTTTAATTGCTATTTTTAATCATGTGCTTTGCTGGTACGCATTATTTGAAGCTGTTTTTGACGAACTGGTCAGGTTTCCCTCTTTTTCAGTTCTGCCGTGTTTTTCATGTCAGAAAAACTTTGCAGGTATTAGCTTAAACTTAAGAGGTGGCCGCGTGACTCTTTCGAAAACGGGACATACGCTGCACATTTTCTTTTAATTCTCTCTCTGTTCGTTTCTGCTTAAATATTTGTGAAGAAACGGGTTTACTGTGGGTGGCTTTTTCACTTGCACGTGCGACGAGCCGACATACATTGGAGCATTAATTACGTCAGAGCAGGCGAACACCTGTGTCGCGTTGACGCTCAGGGATGAAATATACAGACGACGCTGCGGATATGATTTGTGGGGACAAACTGCCCAAAAATTATCAGCTGAAAAGGTGATCAGTGATGAGCCGCCCGCAGACAGTAGTTCAGAGGATTGATTTAAAACGCGCATGAAACGTAAGTTTTAAATCAGAGAGATCCAGCTGTAGACTTAACGTGTTACAACAGAGGATAAAGTTCAGCAAGTCAGCTT
Source organism: Oryzias sinensis (assembly GCA_037389245.1). Classification (NCBI taxonomy): domain Eukaryota; kingdom Metazoa; phylum Chordata; class Actinopteri; order Beloniformes; family Adrianichthyidae; genus Oryzias; species Oryzias sinensis. Next base: position 37,624,634 of record CM074488.1, on the reverse strand, counting down.
ATAGTTCCCTGTATCCCTCTTACCCTTTAAAAAGTGGATTTGGTAAATATAAATTGATATTTATACAAGTTTGTGTTGATCTACCTATGTGTGAAGTGATGTGATTGGTGTAACAATATTTTGGTGTGCAATACCTAGGATGCATGAAAAGACAAATTAATCACTATTATCTCTCATGCAGTTTAAAATGGCACCACGCATTAGCCCGCAGAAGGATGCAATGCATCATGTTATCACAAAGACTGACAAAACAGGAAAACTAGAGGTGAAGTTCATCAATGCAGTTAAAGGTGAGGATGTGTTCTTTGAACTTGTGTTATCTGTTACCCTGGCTCACACTGCATCCAGTGACTACACCGCTGCAGTCATCGGAGCTATGGCAGATGACTCGCATTGGCTAAAGATGGCTGCAGTCCTGCTACAGCCCAGGCTATGTCCTTTTTGTCATCCTTATAAAAAGCATGAACAGTATCATAAAGGATGGGGTAGTTCTGGACCTCTGTGATCAGCCTCTCATTGTCCATGCTGTTAAATTACAAAAATGACGCGCTACCACACCCTTTGTGACCTTGTGTCAGCATAAATTTACACAGTGTGTACAACTAAATAGTTTTTATTTTGAAAAATGTACTGGATGCACTGTACACTCGCTCGCATGAGTTACGGTTTAGGTCGTTTTATTTGAGCTCTGGGTCGCTCCGGCATTCGGCCAAAATTCTAAGCCAACAGCACGGATTTGGATTGCAGGAGAGGCCAGACCAGACTGGATGCTGTGGGAGTGCCTCTCGCACTTTTTAAGTTCCGAAAAGACTCCGGCGACTGCACCTCAGCTTTATTACATGCAGTGTGAGCCCATGGTTACTGTTTAAACAGAGCTGCTCAATCCTGGTCATGGAGATCCATCACCCTGCCTGTTTTTTAGCCCCTTACTTTTTGATGCTCATCCTGATTGAGGGAGCACACCTGTTCTAGGCAATGAGCAGCATGAAATACAGCTAGAAAACAGGCAGGGGGTTTGTGATCTTCAGGATTAGGAAGCCTTGATGACTTACAAGATGTGTCGGTCACATAATGATCATCATATTAAAGGCCTTTTCATCAACTGATTTTTATTTTTATTTGTATTGGTTTTACAGGGCGTGGTGTATTTGCTACGCATTCATTCAACAAAGGAGATTTTATTGTGGAATACAGAGGTGACATGATAAATGAAAAAGAATGTGAAAGAAGAAAAAGAGTTTACCATCATTCCTGTGCAGCTTTCATGTTTGCCTTTAGATGGAAGGAGAAAATATGGTGGTATGTTTAGAGTTTGCATAATATTTATGGATCAGTATTTTTTTTTTTATGTTTGCTGTGAAAATGTATTCTTTTTTTTAACAGCATTGATGCCTCTAGAGAAGATGGCTCTCTTGGACGGTTTGTTAACGATGAGCACAGATGCCCCAATAGTAAAATGAAAAAAATTGATGTGAATGGAGAGCCACACCTTTGTCTATTTGCCTTACACAACATTCAAGAAGGAGAAGAAATTACATACGACTATGGAGGCAATGACTGCCCATGGAGAACAAAGGTATTCTGCATTACTTAGTAGAGGTTGCTCGAACTACAGCATTTGTAAATGTATATTATTTGTAAAAATTATAGCTTAAAAAAAGTTTATGAAACAGTTACTAGATATAGTAATTAGACTAAACCTAGCTTTACAACGGTTTCACTGTTAATTTTACTCATGCACCCTCTCTACTTGTACTCTAAACTTGAAAACGTGTTCTAAGCCACTCTTTCGTGAACCATACTAAACATTTTTCTAGAATAAAACTTTAAAGTGGAAACGAGGCAAGAATTTTTTTAGTACATTTAAGTGACTTAATTTATGTATTCAAAGTAATTAAAAGCCTTACACACAATTTGAGTGGATACTGTAAAGGGCGTGTGTGAAAACAGTTAGGACTTTATTTGGGACTGTTTTCAAACAAATGTTTTATGTTATTTATCTGTCAAGTTTATCCATTTTCTACAGTGAAAATAATTAATAATTACATTTTATTTAAAAATCATATAGTTCTTTGTTTGCGTTTGACTTTAACAACGTCCCCAAAAGACTGGTTTCTGTTACACAGTTTGAGGAAATAATATGGGGGATGGTTTGAAAATAGCTGGTCCCCATTATACACAAGTATTTGTTTAAAACACAATACTTTGGTTAAAAAATTTACCAATTTTCTCAATATCTAATTATTGAAATCATTCATATATCAATTTATTGAGTCATATAGTTATTTATTCATTGTTATTTTTAATGAAATATTCAGCTTTATCAATCATTATACCTTAGATTATGCACTATTTAGTTATTTTTTAGTCCTCAATTGTGTTTAAAAAATGTTTTGTAAATATATTTTCATCTTATAGTCACCAACAGATGGTCTTCACATGGATGCAGTGGAACAAGGCAACCCTGTAACACTGCCAGAGATCCAGACAGATGATGCCAGTGAACTATGCAGCTCCTTCCTTCAGGTACAGCTCTGTTTGTGTTTAGATTGTAATTGGAAAGTTCCTTAGACCTTTTTTGCTCGCATTTGTGAAATATCTGACCAGTTCAGAGGGTCTAACCAGCTGATGTGTTCTGTTATATTTGAGTAAAAGTGGCTATCTACAGATTTGGATTATGCAATTTATAAATGGTCGTTGATGGAACATTTGTTGTGATTTTGAACATTTAGACTTGTAGGTTTTTGATTTTAGTTTGAATTTAGTTTTGACTCTGACGATGTCCCCAAAAGACTGGTTTCTGTTACACAGTTTGAGGAATTATTATGGCTGATTGTGATGAATATAGCTGGTCCCCACGATGTACAATCCAATGTGTGTAAAATTGTAGTCTTGGCCATAATCTGCAAATTTTCTCAATTTTATAAAAATAGAATTGTTTTAATATTTACATATTATCAAAAAAACATCTAATTCTTATATCATAACACTTTTTTCAATGAACAATTAAAGCTAACACACCTTTTGTTTGTTATTAAGCATCTTTTTAGTCCTAAACTAAACATTAAGTTTTATTTATTTTTTCAATTTAAAAAAAATGTCTTGCAGTCACCAACAGATCTTGTTCACATGAATGCAGTAGAAGGCCATCCTGTAACACTGCCAGTTCCCTGGACAGACAAAGCCAGTGAATCGAGCATAACATCTTCATCTGAGGTAAAACTTTATTTTTTCTTAATGTAAATTTACAGGTGTGTCTAAATCTAGCTTTTTGCTATATTCCAAAGTTGATGTTATTCTTGTATACAATTCTTTTCAACTGGCTAGTGTAGTCTTGTTCAATTTATATCAAAAATATATATAAATAAGAAATTTAAAGCTTTCACTGACAATGTAACTTTGTACAATGTAATTTTGTAATGCTATAAACTTTTCTAACATTTTAAATCTGTATGTATGTGCTCTGCAGCTTGTGATGCACCCTGACGATGAGATTTTTGTCCCACGATTAAGAAGAACTAAAAGTGTCATTGTGAGTTTTAAACTCTTACTCTCTTCTGTTGGCTTAAAAAATTATAAAAGGTTTAATTTCACATTTCTAAACATTTTTCTATTTTAGGTTAACTATGTATTTTTTTATTATGTCCCCCTTACATATAGCAGAAAGTTGAATGCCATCATTTGTTTCTATTTTGCTTTAGCGCAGCTGTTGCAGAACGCACTGTTACTCTTGAACTTTTTGTTTGTTTAAGCTCCAAGACCTGAATCTGGAGGACCCTGATCAGCTTTATGACTCCACTTCAAGTTCAGATGTTTACATTCCAGATACAAGCTCAGAAAGTGATGCTGACAGTGATTGCAGCTTCAGAACACCAGGTCGGGATAAACGTCCTAAACTGGATGACGTACCCAATGTCAGTAATCCTTTAAATGAAGAGATCTGCGACTCTACAACATCCATAAGTAATTACCCACTCAGTGATATACCTGATGACTTGGGAGCAGAAGAACCCTGTTCAAGTATGAATAATGACATTGTTGTTACTGCTTGCCAAAAAAGAGGAGGAAAAAGGGTTTATGACAAAAAGCATTATTGCTTATATTGTAATAAGCCTTACGCTAAGATGGCCAGGCATCTCGAGCGTGCTCATCTTAATAAATGTGACGTAGCTAAAGCTCTCAGCTTTCCAAAAGGCTCTAGAGAGAGGAAAAAGCATTTGGATTTCATTCGCAACAAAGGAAACTTTGCACACAATGCTGCTGTTATGGAGGCTGGAACCGGGAAACTGGTGGCATCTAAACGACCATCTGCAGAAATTAAAGGTAAAGACTTTATGCACTGCGCATACTGTCAAGGACTTTACAAACGAAATGTGTTGTGGAGACACGTGGGCACTTGTTCACTTAAACCAGGAACTGTCACCAAAAAGCCTGGCAAAAATCGTGTTCAGGCCTTGTGTGCATTCACTGGACCAGTCCCTTCACACATTAGCAAACATCTTTGGAAGGTAATCAGTGCAATGAATCCTGACAAAATCACAGACATAATAAAAACTGATAATGTCATCATAGATTTAGGACAACATCTGTTAAATAAAGGCGGAACTTCTGCAAAGAGTCAGCAATATGTTCGAGAGAAGATGCGAGAAATGGGAAGACTTGTACATCAAGCCAGAAAAGTCACAACTTTAAAAAAAATGGAAGATCTCATCAACCCCAATAAGTACCCTGAGACAGTGAAAGCTGTCAAGGCTACATGCGGGTATGATGATGAAGAAAACAAGTTCTCTGTCCCATCACTAGCAAACAAGCTTGGAAATACACTAGTTAAAGTCAGCAAGCTCTTAAAAGCTCAGGGTTTAATTACCGATGACAAAGAGCTTGTTAAGAAGGCTAGTGAGTTCCTGGAAGTCCATCGAGAGAAGTGGAATGAGATGATATCAGCAACAGCATTAAGAAACATCAGGGAAGCAAAGTGGAATGTTCCCACTCTTATGCCCTTTACTGAAGACGTGCAAAAGTTGCACACACATCTTGATAAAGTCCAAGAAGAGTGGTTCAGCTTACTCTCTGCAAACCCTTCCACCAAGGCTTGGTCAGAACTGTCAAAGACTTGCTTGACACAGATAATTCTCTTTAATCGACGCAGAGAAGGAGAGGTGTCAAGCATGCCTTTATCAGCATTTGAGAAGAGAGACCTTTCTGACTCCCATGAAGATGTGGACTGGGCACTTTCTGAAGTGGAAAAAAAGCTCTGCAGACATTTTACAAGAATTATCATCAGAGGAAAACGAGGCCGTCCTGTTCCGGTCCTACTTACCCCAAAGATGATGTGTGCACTGGAACTGTTAGTTAAACAAAGAGATGCTTCTGGGGTTCTGAAAGAGAACAATTATTTGTTTGCCAGACCAGATGCCTTGACACATTTCAGAGGTTCTGATTGCCTTCGGAATTTTTCCAAGATATGTGGTGCAAAATGCCCAGAGTCACTGACATCTACCAGACTGCGGAAGCATGCTGCAACCCTTTCAACTGTGCTAAACATGACGGATACAGAGATGGACCAGTTGGCTAACTTTCTGGGACATGATATAAGAATTCACCGGGAGTTCTACAGACTACCTGAAAAGACCCTGCAACTAGCCAAAGTCAGCAAAGTGTTGATGGCTCTGGAGCAAGGAAGACTGGCTGAGTTTCATGGAAAAAACTTGGACGAAATTGGAATTGACCCAGATGGTTGGTTTTTAAATTTGACTAAAATGCTTAACCACTAGTTTTGGACTCTTGACTAACCTATTTTTTTGTAAAACTCTACAGATGAACTTCCCATCACTGAAGATGGACGCATAAATGAGGAAAATGACTTGTTTGATGTTGATGGTATGCATTCTCCTGTAATCATTTGCTGCTGTTAAAGTAGCTTATACTGAAGTCCAAATGCATAGGATTATAAAACTAATTAGCAAGTGAGGAGAGCAAGGAATTTAATGCACACTTGCAAAATATTAAAAAAAAGACAATGGAACATAAACAAAAATGTTTTTCTAAAAGTATTTTTTTTCCACAGAACCCACTACAGAAGGCTCACTTGCATCAAATGACCGAAATGAGCTACCATCTAAATCACCAGAGAGATCGAAAGGACCCTCCATGGATGAGACTCCTTCAAGCGTCACTGCTCCGAAGTCTAATCTGAAAGGTGAATTTATATAGAAATATCCTATTGAATTTTTGCAAAGTTTTACTTAATTTTGATTTTTTGTGTAATTAAAAATTTGTGGTCAATGTGCTTTTTTGCTAATGTCTAGCACATTTGTATAATACCTGGTGTATACAGAGGCAAAGTGCAAATTATTTACATTTTAATGGCTGCAGCATTAAGAGAAGTAGTGTTTGATACTAAACTTTAACTTGATTTATAATGCTGCTGTCCATACCAGGATTAGGTGTGTTCAGTCGAGTGCAATGGAACATTTCACTTCAGTGTTAATTTCATGATTACATACTTTCTTTAATTAGTATCCTTCAGGATATGACTTGTCAAACACACCTGAACTTGGAAACTTGGTTAAGGCAGAAAAGCCACACAAAAAAAAAAAAATCAAATGTAGTAGCTCTCCAGGACCAGAGATTTCCAGGTTTGTGTAGATGATGAAAATAAGGAATATGAAGGGAGTTTAAAAAGCATAAAATCTAAAGCAGTGTTTTTCAACCTTTTCTGAGCCATGGCACACTTTAACCTTAAAAAAAATCCCGCGGCACACCAGCATCCAAAAAAATAAGATAAAAGGAGAAACTCATAGTCTGTATTGATCTACAGCCCCTCCACAATCTCACATGCATTTTTGAGATAATTGTTGCAGAAAAGGCTGCAGCTGTTTTTTCTAAAAGATGCAATAAAAGTTAAGTTAGAAGATTTAAAAACAGTTTGTGTGTTCGTTGGTTTCAAGACGTTTAACAACAGATCTTGTGCGCTGTCACTCTCACAACCCAATGCATCATGGGAGATGTAGTGCATAAAACGTCCCGAGATCGCTTTGTCGGAGCTTCATGGTTTTGTTCACTTGTTCCACGGTCTGACACCAGACTCCGTGGAAAGCTACACCGCTAAAGACAAGCTTTAGCTGGTATTTTTGTTAGAACTGAGTGACTTTACGAGATAAATCGGGACAAGGAAGTGAAGACTTTAACCACTTCTGATTGGTCAGACTGATGACATGTGATTAAGCCCCCCAAGAATGATTGGTAGAGACAGTTATAGGGACGGGACTTTTCCAAAATGCAGCCGAAGGTGCAGCTGAATCGCGGTATAGTCATTCTTATCAAAATGTCTTTAATAAAATAAAATAAATGCAAAGAAAATGTATTTTACGGTCTTTTATATTCCTAACTCCTCAGTGTTTTATCAGGGCCTGTTTGGATGAACACAGAGCTGAAATCCTTGAAATGGGAAATGTTTTTAGATCAGTTAATGTGGGCGATTCCCCACGGCACACTTGACCATCTCCCACGGCACACTAGTGTGCCACGGCACACTGGTTGAAAAACAGTGATCTAGAGTAAAATGGTTAACTAATGTAAAAGTTGGTAAATAATTATGAATATTCTTTTAATCAAACATTTCTGATATTTCTCTGTAATTTCATTCTGAGAACCTCTAAAATCTAATTATATTTAAGGTAAGACAATCTGACAGTTCTTTGATTAACAAAAATGTAAATTTCTCAAATTTTTGTGCTATGCCAAAGGTAAATCTGACAAGAAGAGGAAGCAACCTTGGACAAAAACCGAAGTTCAGGCTGTGGAAAGGCAGATGAGTATATTCATCAAATCATGTTGTGTACCAGCAAAGGCTGACTGCGAAAAGTGTTTGGCAGCTGAAGGGGAAGCCCTGAAGAATCGGGACTGGCAACACCTCAAGTTCTATGTTTACAATCGTATAACTGCATACAAAAGGAAAATTAAGTGTCTGTGATATGTTATAAATTTCTTTCTGTTGGGGAAGAATATGTTAGATTGTTTAAAATTAAGTTCACGACTGCATTGCAACTGGTTTGTTTATTGCAGCTTGTTTCACTCACTGAAGATGGGGAAAAAGTGTACAAAATTCCCATGTTTTGATTGGCTAACTTGCCATTAAACATTTAAGCCTTTGTTGTCCAACTAAATTGACTTGTATGCCAACATAAGTACTTGTGAAGTAAAAAACAAAATAAGACTCTAGTTTATTTGTTCTGAGTATTTTTTGTTGTAAAAGGCACTCAGTTGATTGTGATTAATAGTTGGTTAAAGTACCATTAGCTGTCACTCACCTATGTGTATGAAATTTGTTCTCTGCATTTGACCCCATCCCTTGGGGGATAGGTGAACAGTCAACACAGCTGAACTTGAGAATCATTTTGTAGTTAATCACCCCAATCCAGCCCCTTTAAGTGTCAAGCAGGAGACATTGGGACCCATCAAACTATTAGAAATTAGTTTTTCATTAATTTGTGGGGACCTTGCACAAAGTCCCCACAAATGAATGGCAACTTGTGTAAATTATGCAAATATTATTTAAATCAGGTCCCCATGTAAAATGTTCATGCGTTTTTTTTTGTGTCCCCATATAACCTTGTAGTAACAGGTCGATCCAAAAACCTAAGACTTCTTGGCTTTTTGAAGTGATGAAGATAATGATGATTTTTTTCTGAGGCCACCTGATTTTTTACAGTGTTCTAGTACCTCAGGAAAGGGTGGTCCCCGCATATGATGACCACAAAACTGGTACCCACAGATGATGGAAACAAGTATGTGTGTGTGTGTGTGTGTGTGTGTGTGTGTGTGTGTGTGTGTGTGTGTGTGTGTGTGTGTGCTGTCTTGTGTGTGTGTGTGTGTGTGTGTGTGTGTGTGTGTGTGTGTGTGTGTGTGTGTGTGTGTGTGTGTGTGTGTGTGTGTGTGTGTGTGTGTGTGTGTGTGTGTGTGTGTGTGTGAACACTATCTGTATTGTATACATGTTGACATGGGGACATTTTTGCAGCTAACGTGTGTTTATGACATTAGAGTGTGTGTGTGGACAGGCCCCGCCCCTTTGAGATTTGTATTCTATCTGTACCTAACCGTAATAATAAACATCCAGTAGCTTGTTGCTTTATGATGCTTCATGGTTTTACCCCCCTCCCCCCCTCCTATGATCACCCTCCTATCCCCCTCTTTCTAACATCCCTCTCTCTTCTTGCCTTCTTTCCTTTTCCGTCCGGTCCAACACAAAAACATTTCAAAAATAATTTAAATGAATAAAGTCTGGCCTCGATTACAAAAGGGGTTTATTCAGACATACCTCTGGTTTGTCAGAGGATTCATAACCCCTGTTGTAAAAGTAAAATATGTCCAACACAAGAGGCCTTCAGCTTTTATCTGTCTGCCCAGCTGTTGGACAGGACAAGTTAAAAAAAAAATTCAAAAGAATTCCAATTCTTACTGTATGCTGTCAAAACACCCCTTACATTTGTGCTATGCTGTCAAAGAGCCATTTAAGTAAAGATTTATTTATTCATTCCCTTACAATTAGTTCTACGTATAACTAATTTAATGTTGACATAGAAACACCAGACTAACAGGGAATTGTCAAAAGGTTCTTTTTGATTTATGTTGTTGTTTTGTGTTCCCTCGCTATTCGGCGGTTCACCTTTTTTCACACAGAACTAAGAACTTTTTTTTTTTACTCCATGACTCCTCCTGTTATTCTTTGGTTACCTTAGTTGTGCAGACATTCTCCGCATCTTGACAGGGTCTCTGGCAGGGTTTTATCGGGGAGTTCTTATCATTTATCAAACTGTTTGCAGGCTGCAGTTCACCCTCCAGTCCAATGCTCCCTCTCTTCCCTCATCAGGAGTTTGTGGCCTGAACTTCTCATCGAACAGGTTTTGTGCGGCAGCGCCATTGGGTCTGTAGACAGTTTCAAGCCCTGATGATTCACAACCAGGAGATGCGTTCGCTAGTCGCTAATTGTTGTCAGACCTCTGCCCCTGTGTCCCATGTGTGAAAAGGTTTGGTTGTCCTCCGGTGACCTTCCCCTTTAAGGGTGTTGCCAGGAAACTGCAACCTCACTTTCTGGGGCCCTTTTGTCGTCTCTGGAATCATCATGTCAGTTGCTGTTCGTTTGGATCTTTCCCCCTATATCAGTAATATGAAAGCAGTCTGAGAAAGTTCTCTACAGGATCCCCCCAGAGGTCCACCTTCTCCTCATCTGTGGAGGGTCCGTTATGTTCTGGCATATCATAGCGAATACCGGGGGCTTCAGTACCTGGTGGACTGGGGGGGTTTGGTCATGCAGACCGCCAGGAGGTACCAGCTCGTCACCTTCTGGACAGGTCAGCAATCTTCCTATTCCATAAAGATATATCAGACCAGCATTCTCACCTGCCAAGGAGCATGCCTAGCAAGGGGTGGGGGTTGTAATTTGTATTGCATTTAGATAGCCCTCACTGTCAGTTTTCTGTCATGATGCAAGCTTTTATTAAATCCCTTTGTTTGTAATGACCTTCCTGCATTTGGGTCTGTGTTCTCCAACACATCTGTCTTACATAACATTTGTAAGAAAAGCAAAAACAGAAAAACAAGTTCCTCTTTGGCTTTCGTTTTATAAACACAACTGGTGATTAAAGGACTGAAAAATCCCAAATGGACAAAAACACAAGAAATACTAGGTTAATTAGAAAAATGCTTTCCATCTCTGCAGTGATTTATCTAATCTTAATTTGTGGTTAAGCCTTCGACAAATATTTACTGTATTTTATCTAAAATTCTTTCCTTTTTTTCAAAAAACCAGCAATGCACCCTACAGACCAGTGTGGCTTATATATGAAATGCAAAGGCTGCAGATAAAAGTGATAACAGATAAAGGAATAAAAACCCAATTTGCCAACAAAAACTAACCATCAACTCCTCTAACTAACCAAATACCACTTAGTCCCTCTAGGCATTCTGGGTAATGTAGTCTAAGCACACTATTTGACTTTTTAATTAAGGATATTGCATCCTGTTATCAGGTGCGCCATATAGTCCGAAAGATACATTAACAAAAGACTCCAAAATGATGAACACAAACGTTTAACATTTCTTTAAAAATGTTTCTTAAGACATGTAATCCTAAATAGGTTTTTGTATTTTTGTTTTAGAGTTTTCTGTTTTAATTCTTAATTTAAGTTCTGCAACAATGGAGTTAGTGGTGTCTATTCACAATGTTGACCAAAATGTTGGCTAACATCTTTATATTGATACCTTTTTGATTTTGTAACCCTTGTGCTATCCTAGGCACTTTAACATTGGGAGTTGGGTCATCTAGACCCACTAGACAGTGCTCTGAACCTTTTTCTGATTTGTGATCTTCACTGGTGTCCATGGATTACATGAAATCTTTCCACCTTTATCCACCTTTGTCATGGTAGGGAGAACACATCGATATAAGGGTGGGGTATTCTAAGATAGCACAAGGGTTAAAGACATCAAGGCTAATTCCCTTTCGAAGAAAATATACCTTTTACCATTTAAGCTGTTACTCATGCTACATCCCTTCAAGAACAAACCAGTTTGTCTTTGTGCCAAAATCTATGACTCTTTCATACCTTAACCTTCACAATTAAAAGCCTTTAAAACAAATACGGGTTGAAACAAAGAAAGAGAAAAAAAATCTTTTACACCAAAAATGGTGCAATTATTTTGGCAATGTCCTGATAGTTTTCTTTTTTTTTTTAAAGAAATTTGTTGCTAAAGATGGTATGTCCAAAATAAAATCTTTTTTTTTCCCCCAAGAGGACAAATAAACCGCTTTTCATTGCTGTCAAAATCTGCACCCACATGACACTTGTCTTAATAGATTTTTAATTGTGCACCACTGAGTTTCAGAAAAGGAAACCCTTGGACTGAACACTCACATTTTCACCAACCAATTTATGTTTGTGATGCATGAGGGCATTTTGAAGAAGTGCAGTACTCATGTTGAGTAAAATTGTATCATATTCCACACTTCTTAAACTAGCCATTTCAACCATCATCACAAATGGACCACAAAATAGCAGGCTGTCATACGATAGTTCTGACTATCTTTACAAGCTAACAGCAGACTAAACCATTTTACTCAGTTACTTAAAACAATCAAAGAAAAAAACAATACAATGTACAATATTATGGCTCTCTTTAATGTGAAGCAGTTTAATTACTTCATTTGTCACGTGTTTTAATGAGTCTCTCAGTACATTAAACTTAAACTTTGGACAAACCAGTATTAGAGCCAAACATATTGATATTAGGACAAAAGATGAAGAAATAAATATTTTAAGCTATTTATCATGCTCTTATTATGTTATATTATGAATTTCTATTTATACTCTGCTGTTATTAGCTTTGATGGTGCTTGATGTTTACCTATGAAGCAATTTCCAATCATTGAGTACATTTTGAAGGGATGGCTTGCTTTTCTATTGTGGCTCGTACAGCTACCTCAAAGCATGTAATGAAAATGGAACGTACCGTTGTGGCACACGTGGTAAGTGTACAATGAAGTATTCTTCAAATTGATTTTATGATCCAAGCAGATCGATCTATCTTAGGCAAGTTGTTATGAATCAAATCGACCTGTACAAATTGTAAAAGTTTCAAAATGAAATAAATTAATTATATCATATTGTAAAATACCATTTAGATTGAGGCATGGTAGTTTTTATTTTACTGTAACGTACAAACAACCAAGAGTCATCACAGTGAACAACACACATGTAATGTCAGCAAAAATGATCCATGATTCCAGTCCAATGTTTGGAAACCCTTTGAATTTAGCGAAGTCATGTGACCATAGAGTGTACTACAATGTTCTAAGAATGTTCCCTTTTGGGAACATTTTAATATGGAAAAACAACAGTGGGCTGAACTTTAGCCAAATAAAATGTGAATAGATTTGCCATTAATTCTTGTTTACTTTGTACACATTTCATTTACACCTGATTATCTTGAAAGAATTATAAGGAATATGAAAAACTTCAGCTGTACTGTTCAGCACTTTGGTATTTCTCTCTGAGTCACACAGGTTGAAGTTTTGGCTAAAGATCTTCTGGATGGGTTCGAATCGGATCGTTGACAAAATGAACCAATGTCAACTACCTATCCAGTCGTTGTTAAAATAAATGATTAGGCCCCTAGAGGTAATACACAAATGCTTATAAAGGGGGAAAAAAAGGAATTGGAAATCTGTGGGGAAAAAGATTTTCTTTTCTCATTCGTGCATTTTATAACAGATGTCTTGTGGATCAGTAATCTGCAATCTGCTGCAGTAACTTGTAGTTATGCAGTAACAATTTCTGTTTTGTTTCTTTTCTGATACTAAAGAGAGTTTTATTTTGGAAAACCACCGGATTCTGTTCCCCACATCCATCTGTCTTGACACGTCACGTGACTTTAAGCATATTGCTAAGTTAAAAGCTAATAAAAAAACAAACAAAAAACATTTTTGAAAAGTTTCTTTGGGGAGAAAAGAGCCAGTCAGAAAACCCGAATGAGGGTTTTCAACTTAAAAAAAAAAAAACTGCTATTTACAGAAAAAAACCAATCCATGTCAAATCCATTCTTTGACAAATGGATTTATTGACACAGTTCTCACTACCAGGAACCACTCTGCCTGATACGTGGCAACTGATTCTTGAAGGTTTCACACAGGCAGAGAACAAAGATGCAGATATGGTGGATTCACGTTTATTATAATATCTATAATATCTCTTTTTATTTTGCTTTATTTATCTATCCCACCTTAAAAGTCTGTCGCAGCTAAAGTTAGTATCTGGTGGTTAGCACCCACTTTGACGTCTTCGTCTTCATCACAAAATCTACGCTTAAACCAGACACAAACATTTTACAGAGAATGAGGATTCAATCATGTGAATGTGGAGTTCCGGTTCCGCGTTACAGCACGGATGCGTGTGGCTCACGGCGGCTATACAACTATCTTCAACCAACTTAAAGGTTGATTTTCTCAACAAAAAGAAAGAAAGAAAGAAAGAAAGCTGACCATGGCCACTAAAAAAACAAGAAAATGTACTGTTTATTTACTATTAATTTAAAATGACTTCACTTGCTCCAAAAATTGATTCATGATTTTTCCTAATGTAACATAATTTGCACATAATTTTAACTTTTGATACTTTTTTTGCTATAAAGATATTTTAAACAGTATTATGTCTATTTTACTGATATAGTATTATTTTTTAATCTTATGCACGATCTTTATAAGTAATATAATCTGCATATATTTTAAATAAATGATCTGCATTTGACATGTTGATTTCCAAAATAGTCATTTTTACATAATGATTTAAGTTATTCATCTTTGTCATGTGCCTTATTGATACTTCAGGATTCTTAATTCTGTCTGATAAAAGTTATGACAAATCATGTAATACAGTGGTTACAGTAGAACAGGGGTGGGATTTTATGTCTAGCTATCCAAAGTTTGATATGTTGTTGTATGAATGTAAAACTGATGATTGTAATGTTTTCGTGTTTTATTCTTATTTGATTGCTTGAAATAAACCATTTCAAATCAAATCAAAAATAAAAAACCTAATAAAGTGGCTGCTTTGTGGAAACTTGTTAAAAGGGAGCGTAAGAAACCTTAGCACAGAAAATGTTGCTGTGTTAAAAATACAGTAAATACACAATGAATCAGGATTTATGCAAAAATAAAATCGGAAAAATCTTTTATCTCTGCAAGATGATCTTAGACTCAATTGAGTTCTCAATGTTATGATAGCATTCTATGGCAAAAAAAAAACAAAAACCTGTAATGTCATTTTTATTGAATGTTTACAAATGACGACTTGTCGTATTTTCAGGCCGATACTCGCAGCAGTGTTTTACAGGTTACTACCCTAGGGCGGTTCAGTCAATTAACTCACCTGCTCAGCGTCCTATTTAAGCCCAGGTGCGCAGTTGTTCATTCTCTTTCTTACCTTCAGCGCTCATTCTTCGCCCCTCCCTCCTCCCCGGCTTCCACCTGCGGGCTCCGTAAAGGGGGGGTTTTGTTACCCGAAAGTTTTATGGAAATTTCTCATGGAATTGAACGGAGCCTTATGCCAAACGAAAAAGATGTGAATGCCAACTTAAAGAATGTGGAAAATTAAGTATGTCAAATATTTCTTACTGCAAGAGTTGTCTGACTGAAATCATTAAATAATTGTACAAATCAACAATTTTTCTTCACCGCATCCTCGTCATCTGCAATAAAGATCTTCTGTTTTCATTTTTTTTTTCTTTAAACAGAATTTCTTGTCGCATTTCAATTAGAAAAATGGGATTTTCAGAAAGTTCAGCCCTTTTCAGACCGGTCTGTGTAGATATTGTCTGACAGTAAACTGGTCCACAGCCTAAAAAGGTTGGAGACCACTGTTGTAGAATACTATCTAGCCTTGACTTGCTGGGACTCTTTAATATAATTTACAAGCAGTAGAGCATCCAAGAGTGTAAAGCTCTGGTTTGTTTTTAAAAAAGCTTCAGTTTTGAGGCACAAAGGTTTGTGGCTGATTTAAATAGTGGATTACAGTGTAGCAGATTCACCTATCCATCATAAATTTCACTGTTCAGTACATTCGTTTTGTATTCTTTCTTTTATGCTTCAATATTTTTCTACCCAAACTGGGGACGGGACCTGTATGCACTTACCTAAAATACTTTTGCTGAAGCTTTTTGTTTGGTGTGGTTCATTAATTGGAAGCTCCTCATCTTCTCGTGGGTGTTGGTTTCTATGAGGGCAAGAATCTGTGTGGGTTGAGTGCGTTTCTGATTTAGCTGATTTATTCTCCCCTTATTTGGACCTTTTGTAGTTTCCCTTGAGTTTATTTCTGCTACTGGAAGCTCCAGATTATTCTTATTTTATTTAATAAGTGAAAAAGTTTAACTAATCTCTATTCATTTTTGTGACATGAAAACTGGTGCAGTATAGGAGGTAAAACAAGTGTTCTCTTGAGACCGATTTTGTTTCAACATACAGTACATTCCACTACAACACCTTTAGTTTAATATGTGTAAAGTCACTCAGACTATTGATGATCCCGAAGGTGGTGTCACACAGCCACTACGTACATTTTGTGCATTTTCCACGTATGAAATTTCAGTCTATCATAATACATGTGATATACAGAGAAGAATTTCCCCATTGTGGGATCAATAAAGTACCAATTATTATTATTATTATTATTATTATTATTATATACATAATTCATAGGTGTCTATTGCATTTGTCGATGTGCGCAGATGTCTGTCGAGGGGTTCGGCTGATGGGCATTTATGTGAATTCAGTTTTGAGATGATCAAAAAGTTTGGTCGATTGAGAATTACGCATATTTTACATAGTTTCACAATTGTGCATAATTTTTGTGAAATGCATCAGCAAATTTGTGGCTTTCCATGACTGTTCCTCGTACAGCGGGGCAGAAAAGTATTTAAACAGCCATCAATTATCCAAGTTCTTCTACTTAGAAAGATGAGGGAGGCCTGTAGTTTTCATCATTGGCATACCTCAATTTCTACCTCAAAATTATCCAATTTTTAAAGAATTAATTTGCGAATTATAGTGGAAAATTAGTATTTGGTCAGCTACAAACAAGCAAGATTTCCGGCTCTCACAGACCTGTAACTTCTTCTGTGAGAGGATCCTGTGTCCTTCACTCGTTACCTCTATTACTGGAACCTGTTTGAACTGGTTATCTATATAAAAGACACCTGTCCACAACCTCAAACAGTCACACTCCAAACTCCACTATGGACACTTTGTTATTTAAAAAAATACTTGTTTTTCATCATAATTTACAAATAAGTTCTAAAAATGAGACAATGGGATTTTCTGGATTTTGTTCCTCATAGTTAAGGTAAACCTAGTAGTTGAGGTTTACATATGATGAAAATTACAGGCCATCTTTTTAAGTAGGAGAACTTGCACATTAAGTGGCTGACTAAACTTTTTTTGCCCCACTGCACATTTCATGTTCAAATTACGTAATTGATGCACGGATCACTAACAAATTGCATATATGTAAATACAGTTCATGTACTCCATTGAGTTACTTGTACTTTGTGTGGTTTATTCGTACTTATACCATGGTTTTAACGTGGTTCTTTTGCGATCCATCTATAAAAATCTGCCTGAACAAAGAGCCTGTCAACTAATAATTATAGATGACTCACTATCTGAATGGAAATTTCTTTCTCTGTTGCATGGAGATACTTTAATGTGCAATTCTATGATCTGTTAGAGCGAAGTTCAGAAAACACAACATGTTTCCCAATACTAACTACAGTTTTGACATTCACTGAGAGTCCTAAGTATGTGCTGGAGGAGACTTAATGCAGCCGTTCAGCCCTCCCACAATCAGTGTAAAAATCATGGCAGAAAATTAAGTCAACTCTGGAGGGAAATATTTGTTATGACATTGCATGAGCATGTTTGATGAAAACAAAATACCAGAATCCATGCATGTGATTTATGTTCAGTTTTTAAACCAGTCATGACAGTACCATGTGAAGAGCATGTTGCTCTCAAAAACCCTGGCAACATAAAAAGAAAAAAAAGAAAACATGAACATGCTATGGAGTGGGTATTTGCAACATACAATAGATTAATTGTTTTCTCTTTTCACTTCATCCATCCATCCATCCATCCATCCATCCATCCATCCATCCATCCATTCCATCCATCCATCCATCCACATCCATCCATCCACATCCATCCATCCATCCATCCATCCATCCATCCATCCATCCATCCATCCATCCATCCATCCATCCATCCATCCATCCATCCATCAACATTCTTCAGAGGCAAAAAGACCTTAGGGTTTTTTCTCTCCAGATATTAGTGCTGTTTTATGTGGTTCCTTTTTATTTGCATGTATTTTAGAAAAAAACAATACTGTTATGCACCCTATGTTCAGGGGTGTGGGCCTTACATTAAGAAGAATAAAATAAGAAAATGACCCAAAATGCAAAAGGTAAGCCCTCAAAAACCACCAAATTTAATAAAGCTGCCAAACCAATTTTCAGGCCAGTCATGGTTTATTGTCTCCAAATGTAAAGGTAGGACAAAAGGGAAAGAAAAAGGAACATCTAACTTCAGGGTGAATCCAGGCCAAAATTATAAACAAAACAGAACTAACTCAAATGTCAAATGCTCTACCTGACCTTCCAGAAACCAAAGTAAAAATAAATGACAGAGTCTGACCCTTTTCCCTGAACCTCAACCAAAACAGGAGAAAACATTCAAACAAAATGGCAGTTCCCCCCTGCTGCTCTACAAACACAACAAAAATCCTAATACAAGTTACAAGAAGCTAAGCTTCACAAAGGAGCTTACACAGCCAAAAGGCCTCATAATAACACTTTGTCAATGGGGGGGGACAGACAGAAACTTCAGCTAAAGACTCTTTCCATGGGGCCGTGGAAATGCCAGGTTTTTAAAAGTCCTTATCCTCCAATCATCGCAGGCAGCCATCAATCTTCCTCCCTCCAATCCTAAGCACCAGATGGTTGAGCACTTATCTTCCAATCCTGGGCAGACGCAAGGCCTTAGTGGAGCAATCCAGGTCACCTGAAAAACAAAAAACAGATCATACACACATACAAAAGTACAAAATATCAAATACAAATAAAAAAACATACAACAAAATACGACAAAGGTCGTGACAACACAAACTTGCCTTCATAGTTAAACTTCAAAACAACTTTAAAGGAGGACATATATGTAGTTAATTAAAAAAAAGATGAATTTACTTTAACAGAACAAAAAGAACTGCAACCCTTAACCCTTGTGCTATCCTAGGCACTTTAACGTTGGGAGTTGGGTCATCTAGACCAACTAAGCAGTGTTTTTGACCTTTTTTAATGATTTGTGATCTTCACTGGTGTCCATGGATTTAATAGCGAAATCTTTTCCACCTTTTATCCACCTTGTCATGGTAGGGAGAACACGCCAATGTAAGGGTGGGGTCATCTACGATAGCACAAGGGTTAAGTGAATTAATAGGTGAAAACATGTTCCTAAACCTAGAGGTGTCTGTATCTGCATTCAGTCAGGTGGTGAAAGAGTCTGGTTATATTTCACTGGTACCATTCAATTATAACAGTAAAACTAATTGATAACCTTTGCATTAAAGCTTTTAAACCTTAAAGAACATGTGACATATTCCCTCTGCCACGCTTGCTCTTTGCAATTCTGGTTTCCATACAGCCTTTCTGAAGGTTTGTCCTTTGCTACGTAGGCTCTAAATCGATCCTCCTATATGCATTGCATGTTGCTTCCTTTAACCCTTAGGAATTCAGAGCCTGGATGCCAGTTTATCATCTGCTTTGACATTTTTCATTCATTTGCAGACTTGAACCACTAAAGCTCACAGTTCAGTCCTTCTCAGTAAATTCTGGCGTTGTTCTCCTGGCGCGGCGGGGCTGCTCTGGTTGGGCTGGGCGCGCTTCTCTCCTCCTGCGCTGCCTTCGGGTGCTCTGGTTTTGCGGCGTCTCTGCTGGCTCTGGCCTGTGGCGGCTTGGTCGCTCGGGCGGCGGTTGTTCCTCGCTGGTTCCCCGTGGCGTTGGGGATTCGCCGCCGCTGCCGCTGCGGTGGGGGCCTTGGGTGGGGATGGCTGGGCACTCTCCCTTTTCTTCAATGCCCACCATCCATTTTAGAAGAACATAAACATCACCCGAGCACAGGTGTTAGCTCACCTTTTGCACTAACAGTTTGCTGATCGAATGACTGAATATATTTACTACACTAGTTGGTTTAAGGCATAAGTGCGTGTGAACACTATCTGTTTGTGCATAACATGTCGACAGGTGACATTTTTTGCAGCCAGCAGTGTGTTGATAACATTTGAGTGTATGTGTGGACAGGCTCCGCCCTTTTTGTACTACATTTGAACCTTACCATAATGATTAACAACCAGTAAACTTGTTGTTTTTATGCTGCTTCATGGTCTTATCCCCTTCCCTCCTATTATCAACCCCCTACCTCTCATTATCGTCCCCTTTCTTCTTCCCCCTTTCCTTCTCCGTCCGGTCCAACACCAAAGATTTCAGACATGATTGAAATTAATAAAGTTTGCTCTCAATTAATGTAAGTATTTACTTCAGACATACCTTTGGTTTGTCTGAAGATTAATAACCCCTGAAGAAAGTAAAATCTGTCCAACACAAGAGGCCTTCAGCTCTCATCTGTCTGCCCAGCTGTTGGACAGGACAAGCAAAAAAAAAAAGCTCACAGTTCAGAACCTTGAAACCAATGTTGTAACAATGATGTGTAGTGGATCCTGTCAGAACTGAATGTCTCCTTCACCATACATTCCTCATTAATGTGTTAGATGGCCTTAGGTTTTCTCCCTTTCACACAGTGCCACATTATCTCCCCTCCTAATTGACCTGTGCTTGTTAGCTCCTCCATATGTATGGATGTTTAAACCAGTGCTTAACGAAGAGCATAAAGAAGAACAGAGGAAACTGATATGACCTATGACCCTGAAGCACATCTGTGGCTTTCAAGTGAAAATACCTTGCACTCTTGCACATGCATATGCAAAATGAGTGTAAAAAAAACAAAGAACAACATGGATGTTCATGGCTTCTTCTATCTGCAGGTCCCCAACATATTCATTGCATATAAAAGATGAAGATATCTGCATTACAAAAGCATTTGCATTGAAAAGAAATGGTTTAAATAGAAAGCAGAGCAAAAGGGAAAAACTGTAGCATTGGTTGGCGTGGTGAGAGCACATGCATTTGCAAAAGTCTGGACTTATTTAATCATAAAACAAGCAGAATTATGGTAAAACTAACCTTATGATAGATATATTACTGAATTATGCGAAAAACCTCAGGTTAAATACTGAGTAAAGTAGAACACATGCTGTCAGTTTTTTTTTTTGTTGCAAGCAGGAATATAAATCAGAAAAGTGCTTAGCCTACAGTTTTTCATTTTTAATGAGATTCAGTCAGTTAATGTGAATGTGCAGTTTAGCAAATGTGATGCTGCTGATTCACTATAATCTTATTTTTCCCTCTGATGCAACGTTGCTTTGGATTTCTTTGTAACGAATAAAAAGGGCAAACAGAAAAACTGCATAAATCAAAATTACTTCTGAAGACTCTAACCTTGAATAGAAATCTACCATATTTATTATAAATGAGCAGTCTGTGTGATTGTGATAAGTAGTGTTTGATTGTTCATTCTCCTGTACTGCTTTACAAGCCCCTCTCGCCACTCACTTAGCATTTGATTGTTGTGCTGCACACACAAAATGCATTGCATGTTGCAAAGTTAAGATCATCAGGCTGATTTACTACCTTGTTCTAAGTCAAAATGAGTTAGGGACATGCATTTTGTTTTACTACGTATAAAAGATTTACCATCCAAAAAAGAAAAAGTTGGCCAAAGTACACATTTTATGTTATATGATTGTTATGAGTATGTGATGTTGCTTTTTATTTTTACATAGTTGGGTCAGGGATGCCACTTATACTCAGGTGCGACTTATATGTGATATAAAAAAATTATTCGTTATTTTCCCACTAACAACAGGTTGCCCTTCAGTTGTTTTTTTCACGCCAACAATCTCTAGAGGGCACTATAGGTGTGTGTAACAGTATTTGCTACTGACAACAACACAGACCTAAGCTGTCCAAAAATAAACAGTGAATCGGATCGTTTTCTTTATGATATTTGTCTTGTTGGTATTGTCCTTGTTTTTATATGTTCGCTCCTTGGACTAATGTGGGATGGCAAGTCACCAAACTGGTTTACAGAGACATGGAGGTGAAGCTGAAGGCACCGCCAATCAGACACAGCTCCTGCAGTAAAAGGTAAAGATCGTCATAAAAAAAGATGTCATGAACACAAAGCCTAGGGACATGCTTACCGATACTTTTGTAGGGCTCTTCAAAATAAAACCACCAGATCTATCAAAATCATCTGTAAATGAGATAAACAATCAATGCTTCCATACAGCAATGACATGGCGTATACTTGTATTATGCCACTTACTGGTCAATAATGATTGATTTATTCGCGCTTAGACACCGCAGCCGCTATTGTGTCCATTTTTCATTCACTCTCTATTCATGCTTG
The DNA here is from genome assembly GCA_037389245.1 of Oryzias sinensis. Classification (NCBI taxonomy): domain Eukaryota; kingdom Metazoa; phylum Chordata; class Actinopteri; order Beloniformes; family Adrianichthyidae; genus Oryzias; species Oryzias sinensis. The sequence continues at coordinate 37,602,505 of CM074488.1, read as the reverse complement.
GTGATGGTGTTAATATTGTAGCCACAGCTGCCCTGGGTCAGACTGACAGAGGCGTGGCTGCCAGTTCGCGCCTACGGCCCTCTGACCATCACCAGGAGCATTCATGCACATTCACACCAGTGGAGCCACACTGAGGCGAAGAGGGTGCTGTTCTTGCCTGCGGGTTCATCAACATTTTGCTGGTGGGAGCAGAACAACCACCGACCTCTTCGATCATTGGACGACCCGCTCAACCACCTGAGCCACTGTCGGGTGGTTGAGCGGGACAAACCTACAAGGACAAACCTACAAGGAAAAAGCGCACAGTCACCAACCCATTCTCACAATACCATTGATCACCACTGGTGGTCGCTCCGCTGCCAAACACAGGCGCCCGCCAACCACCAGAGGCAAGGTGGGGGTCAGTGAGACTCAAATAATCACAGTAGCTTCTTCCACACGCGACAGGAGCGTCTAGTTTATGAACACATTTTTGGACAAGCATTCAGCTTTGTTCAAATGTCCTAGTTCAGTTTTTGAATTTTACATTTGATAAGTTTTTCCTGTTTGGATATTCAATTTTCACCTTAACCTGAACTTTCCAGATATTTTATTGTTTTAAAGCAGGGGTGTCAAACTCATTTTAACCGAGGGCCACAACAGCATAGTGTCTGTCCTCAAAGGGCCAGATATAACTTGTACATGTAACTAAATGTAATGAAAAATAAACGTAACTACTCCTTAATGTTAAATAACTCATTTAATTATTTTTATATAACTTTTTAAATTGACAATTACAGTTGCATAGAAACATATGTTTGCTTGTTACTTTAGCATAAATCCTTTCCATTTGATTCTGTCAGGTTAGATTATATGGACAGTGTTTAAGTCCTAATTTTTAGTTGCCAAATCCGATATTTCAATTTCAATTCCCCCTAGATATGAATAAATACACACCAATTTTTATTTCAAGAAATTAAAAACTTTTATGCTCTCGAGACATCCTCTCAGAATATTATATATTGCCCAGTAATAAACGAGACTGCAGACACTTTGTCACCTTCCGGTAGCCATGAAGCCTGACACCCATGAAGAAGACGGGGCTGGAGGCTCCGCCTTTGTTTATACAGACACGTAACGTTGCGCTGCACAAAATAGTTCCCAAACAAAACATGTAGTGATATTCATGCAAATCTAACACCGCGCGTCCGTGTTTGGTGTTACAGAGTGACTGAGAACGGTAATGACCCCCCCACCCCCCGCCCCCCAGCACAAAATCCTCCAGTGGGCGGCCGTGTCGCGCACTCAAGAACGCACACAGCTTGTAATGGAAATGAATACAATGGAAATTAATCATTAGAACACAGTAAATTTGTCGTATTTCCTCGCGAGACGGAAACTTCTGTTGTAGAATGAGGATGTGTGCTTCTGAAAGCGCGTGCCTGCGTGTGTGCCGCGTGTCACGTGCAACGGAGGCACTGAGAGCGCGCGCCGACTAGACAGTGACAGGCGCGGAGGGAGTCTGAAAGAATGAAGGAAAGTCTGAACACAGGACTAGCAGAAAAAGGAAATTATCAGCAAAGATGAACGTGTTTAATGTGTTTATTATAGTTCCAAACACGCACCATATGCTGAACTTTCAAAAAAAAAAGTGCAGTGATGCGGTGATGAGGTCATCGTCACAGCCCTACTCGCGGGCCACATAAATTGACATGGCGGGCCACATTTCGCCATGAGTTTGACACATGTGTTTTAAAGCATGTTTTTTAAAAGGAGCCTAAAAAAATTATGGTAAGTATTTGCACCCTTTTTAAAAAAAAAGTTTTTCATATTTGTTTTCTGTTTATACTTTAATAACAAAGAGTTTATTTTTTTAAATTCTTTTAAAAGTTTTTTCTTTGGTTAGAAAACATACTTTTCCCTGCAGACATTTGGACCTGAGGCTGAAATTAAGCTAAGCACAGTTTTCTGACATAAAGTTCCCTTCAAAACAGCAGCTCTCACGTAAATAATAAAGTCCCAACATTGTTTAACATAGCCTGCACTCTTGACCTCATGTGACCTTAACACACCTTTGTTCTTCTTTCCTCTCCACTACTTCATCTTTGGGTTCAGCATCGTCAGCGAGACCCAGATGTTTCCAGCACAGTCTGAGTAAAAATGAAGCTGGCAGGAGGGAAGGATACGACTCTGTCATTTCCACATTTTTCTTGAATGACCGTTTTTGAAATCCACCACAGACTTTTCTTCTGTAGTAGGACAGTGTGAAGTGAAACAGTAATACGCAGCTTCGTTCTTTGGTTGGACAAATGTTTTTTCATCTAATTTGGTCCATCAGCAGGTTTCCTTAAGGGATGAACTAGACGCTTGGGAAGTTTTCCCTCCTGGTCAGCTCCTCCTCATGTTTCTGAAGGTAAACCATCATGTCCTAACTCTGATTTTCTCTCATTTTCTGGAACTATGAGCACTTTGGAGACCAAATCGGAATTGTGACTGAGCATAAGCAGTAAGAAGGCAGAAAAGGAAGGCAGATGATTTCTCGTGCTCTGATTGGACGAGAGGTTGCCACCTCCCATTTTGAACAGACGCTAACATGAACTAGCAAGAAGGAGCCACGGGGGTCCTCCAGCAGGCCATCAGAACAGCAGACATGTACTCTCAGTCTCTCCCCTCAGACAAAACACCACAAGTACGTTTTTTTTCTCTCTTTGTAGGCTATACTCAATTTCATGTCGGCTTTAC